>OX243846.2:16423437-17652187 GCA_945859575.2 Herminia tarsipennalis | reverse complement strand
CTGCACTATTTTTAAATGGCATTAAATGGCTAGGTACTTGACAGATTTGGGATCATTCATTATATTAATCAAATGCTTGAAAAATCGCGATTTTTCAAGCAGGGTAAGTTTATGACTCGAACCTTGAAGCTTCGCGTAGCCTCTCACACAGTTGTCGATAATCAAAGTTTTAATAGCTAATATATAAAATTGTAAAACTTTGCATTTGATATGTTGACCGCTTCTCATATATGTACATTCGCATTATGTACGAATCATTTAACGCGTATAAGGGATCGCGGTTACTATGAAGGTTATACGCAAAGGCCTCTGGCTAACATCATCAATTTAAATCTCAGAAACATAGCGGTTTAGTGACTTAATGAAGATTTAAATAGCGTTTCTTGTTTAGATGTCTACCGTTGAATTTCCATATGCATGTGATCCATTCTAGTGCTTTGATGTCGCGATGCGTTTTCCATTCCGATTAGAGTTTAGAGTATCTGACTGGAATAGATTACACTGATTATTTGCTTGTGCGATGTTTGTTTTAAAGGTTGATCAATATCATGAGTGAGACAGGTAGGTTGAAGCACCTAACTGGGTTAGAAATCGTATATCTATCTACCTATCATAAGAGACTTCATTCGTTTTCAGAGTTAGGGTATATTATTAAAACTGTGGTCATGTAGAGATCTTTAATGCACATTATAAGCAGTAGAACTGTGAAAAATGAAAACCGATTATGTATTACCTAAACACGATCTTGGATTATGAAAAGATCTTTTGCCCACGAAACCTGCATTGCTTAGCATAGAGATCATGAAACCTCCTTAGGGTCTAGAGCCTATTCTGAAAGTGGGTTCCGCGGAATGTAGGGGTGCCTTAGAAAAAATACCAGGGTTCCGCAATATTTTTTAATGTTTGAAAAAGAAAGAAATGTTGGGATTGCGTAGAAAGGATGAGAAGGATGTTTTGCAACTTTTTACAAGAACACGCGTTGGAATGACCAAATAAAATGAAAAGCTTCACATTTTTTAAATCTACTATAATCTTTGTCAGATTAAATTTGATGCTACGGCTGAATTCATGACCCAGTTGATTTTTCTTATTCTAAGTCCTGGAGAAGAAGACATGCATGCCATGACTATGAACTTTGAGGTAATATCTATAACTTAGAATCTACAGCTCTCTGTCGTTGTTCAGTTCATTCGAAACTTTAACAAATCTTAGGTGAAGTCAAGATCGGGTCCTGCCCATCTCCCCCGTCAGCGAGAAGTTAGGTAGGAAGAGACCCCTCCGTTCCTACCTAACCTCACGTGAGAATTCACATTTTATTAACGCTGGTCAAGTGTGAGTCAAGCCAAATCTCAAGATATCTTACTAGAGGATGGGGCGTGGGTAACAATCCGCCAAAATCACTTCACATAATTTATGGACAAAGTACCGTGTATCTTTTGGAAATTTCGGAGGAAGAGGGGGGGGGGGGGGGAGTTAACCGCCAAACCCCCCCTAGGTACGCCTATGAAGTAATGTATAGAAATCGCGAAAGTTGATCAATATGTGCCGTGTGGTGCCGGCTTAAGAATAGTACCACCCCATCTCTACCCGTGGGTGTCGTCAAGGCGACTAAGGGATTTCACCCCGGAGGACGGGCTGCAGCGTCCTCTGCGTATTTAAAGCCTTACTGCGATCGCCAACCCACTCGCCAAGCGTGGCGATTATGGCAATTACCCCCAGGATCTACATACTAGTAGGTTCTACTGGGGAGACCCGTGCCCAGCAGTGGGCCATCATATGGGTTGATATGATCAATATTTAATGTTGTGTTTGTAGTGGATGCGCCCTGTTCGCTGGGATGTGCGGGTCTGACGTACTGCAGCCAACTGAACAACAGACCGACAACTTTGTTCCGGTCTTGTACCGCGCAAGCAGACCTTGAGGCGCACTTAGCCGTGGCTGAGCAGAAGGGTAGTGGGTAAGATTTGTTACTATTGCTAAACAGAATAAGTTGTAAGTAGAGAAAGGTACTGGTACCTGGAAGAAATGATACTAGCAAAACTACTATGGGTGTACCGGAATCTCATGAAAATAAATTAAAAAAAAAACTTGTGATTTTTGTATGGCAATGATAACTGACAGCGGCTCCTACTGCGATTATGGCCTTTGATACAATCTCGTTGAAACATTATTCCTAAATTTACATAATAAAAATGCGGTAGTATGTTGAGCTGATTTGTAACCGTCAAAAGTCTAAAGAAACGGGAAGAAGAAGAAACTTTGAAAGTTTGTTGTGTTCGAATTTTTATTATTCAATGCCAAAACTGACGTTCACGCGGCCGGAGCTGCTGTAGATATTTTTTTCCGACCAGTGATGATGATGACTTCCTTCTATTGAAGCAGTAATTAAAAATCAACCGTTATTTAATATTAACCTAATTCAATGAAAATATACAACGATCAAGACTTTTTCGTCCTAGTAGGTTTAGGACCTACTTACCTTGTGTTACCATCTCTAAATTATAATATCCTCATTTTTCATCAGATTCTGGTACATCTATACTAAGGATACTTTTCAAAGAAAATTGATAAGATATACTTTCTCTTTAAAAGAGTTTCATGAAGCAATTAACGCTCTTTACGTATCAACATAAAGAGTAATGCAATAAAAAGTCATCGTCGACTTTACGTATGGCAATGTGAACTAAATAAATAAACTAATAAGAGAGACTTATTAAAGCATTGCTAGTAGGAATAACTCCCTCTTATAGAATTTTATAAGCTACGGGTTTTCCCGTAAAGAGAAGACTCAACGTAGTCTACCCGTGACCACAGCCGTTGCAATACGGTCGAAACGTCAGGCAATAAAACAAAGGACCCTTAGCTTATAAAATTCTATAATGTGTTCAAATAGCAAAAATTTACGAACAAATACGAGTAAGTGTCTATTAAATAAAATTTTAAGAACTTATGTTTGTTGTAGAGTTTTAATAATATCTGGTTTGGAGTTACCTTTGAAGAATTCAACTCAATGTCCGATTGATATATGGAAAAGCGTCGCCTGCGCTTTACATGTTAAACCTTGCACTGCTAAGGTAAGTGACAATGTTCTGCAGTAGATACCTATCCTAGCATTTGATATAAATAGGAAAAGTGCCTAAATACCATCTTAAGTCTAACTTAACTTTCAGATATATGTGATTGTATATTTTTTTACTTATAATATATAATTAATGTAGATGGATATCCATTTGGCAACTAACCATCCAGGTATTGCAAAGCCCGCACGTTTCTCGAATATTTTTTTCACTGAACCTAATTTTAGATAGGTACATGAATTACATCAGCTTTAGTTAAATCTAGTAAGGTTCATATGGCATTTTTTTGTGGATTTCCATGAACGACGTCTCATCGTAATATTCTAGTTGTTACGTCTGTAATTTCTCGTTCAGGGTCACAGCAGCCTGCTCTGCGCAGACGAATGTGCTCGACTAGTATCGTCCTGCGTAGAATGGTCCCGGGCGCCCAGTACGTTGACTGCGCGAGCTCTTTGCGCTCGGCTCACACCAGCCTCTACTAAGGAGCCGTGTGTACCACTGCAGCATTTTATGGCTCCCAGTATGTATCATTTGGATTTATTTAGGCAGCTTTTCGTCGAATATTGGCTTACAAAAATTGTTCGAAAAAGGAATTCAGAAAAAAAGTTTAAAGAACGATTAAATGTGCACTTGAAATATAAAGGATATTATATACCATTCCTTTCTGAACCTAAACCTAGGTCATTGTCTAGCCCTCAGCAAAGTAATGGAACCACTAGCGGATTTTGTTTGGGGGGAGGCGGTTTACCACGTTGAAGAACCCCAACTTTAATTATGTGAGACTGACCTCTCTGAGGGAACGTTTTATTTAAGGCACATATACACGGGGAGACTCTACTTTTGACTCTACTCTTTGGATTCTCCCCTGGATCCGCCACCGTACAAAGTTACCCCCACGACGATATTGTTTTACACTGTAAAATTGACACCAAAATACTTGATGCTATCGTGAACTCTGTCTCTATTGCAGGTACAGAGCCTCCCCTGCTGTCAGCGAAGGAAGTGGTGACGTCACCATGTTCAGGCTCTCCGTGCAACTCCTCCCAGATATGTGTTATCAATAGAAACTGTTTGCGAGGAGGCAACTGCCAGAGATATCACTGTGTCGATGGATGTCCACTTGGTAAGTGAAGATTACTTACCGCCGGTTTTAATAGCTTATCCACTGTTAAATGTCTATTAAAATAGCTGACTGTAGAATGACATGCACATCCACATTGAAATCCACAAAGCATTTCAACAATAGATAGATATATAGAGATTATTCTTTCGATCGGTTGTTAGAGTTGTGTCGCCTTCCGGCCGATTTTCAGTGATTTTCAGTAATTTTTTGCCAGTGTGAAGTATTTATTGCACCTACCTGCCTACACTTTAATTGCACAAAAAGTCGGTCTTCTTGATTGTGCACGTATCACATGTATTTATACATGTTAAATATGGAGCTGCGGAAATGATGACAGTTTGCCGCTATTTTCAAAACTCTGATAAAAGTCTTTTTACACTTTTGACACTTGTAGAAATTGGCCTATTAACCAGCTAAATTGCAGTTAATTTTAAAAAGAAGAACAAGAACATCTAGAAATATCTATTGCTTCATTTCTTACATTTTCGAAATAGTGAAAAGGTGAAATTTTTAAAATACCCACTTACGTACTGACTATTGTACGCAATAGTCAGTACGTGGAAGAAAGATCTAGAAAATGGCTGTTGTTTTATTTCTTGCATTTTCATGTACCTCTTTGGCTATTTCAGGAGACAGTGCTACTCAAATAGTTCCTATAGGTTCTTGGGTTCGAGTGCCGATGTCGTCTTCGGTACAGAAGGCTTGCTTCAAGATCTGTCGTTGTGGTAACAAAGGGCTGACTGATTGTCAACCATTGCCTTGTGTGGAGTTGGAAAATTGCCAGCTGCATGATCGAGAAGTTGTGCAAGGTATGTATTTTTTTTCTGTCTCTAAACGACAAAAGAGCTTTATGATTAGTAGTTCTATTACTTTTGGCGTCTAGCAATATGAAACGCATCTTGAACAAGCTGCACCTTGCCTTGACTGATGATGAGTAACGTGGGTCAAGAAGGCTGCACCCACCCTTACTCATCATTATCAGAGCTTGGATGCAAAAACGATACCTAACTACGTGGTAAATTGCAGAAAGTTATTGCAGAGAATGTGATCTTGGCGTTTGGAACGAAGAATAATATGAGACCTAATATGCTTCCTTGTGAAAGGCCATAGTAGACGGCTTGCTTATTGCTGCTATGGCCGCCAATTTTGACTATTTGAAAGGGATTTGAGAGGTAGCGTTTAAACAGGTCTAGTTGAAACTTCAGACACCAATCGTTTCAAGTTTGAGTTCGAGAGTACAAACGAGAACGGTGTCAAATGCCTTAGTAAGATCTAGTAATATAGTTAGAAGTATTTTTTTAGTTTTAAGATTTTGGACAATTTTGTTCAATAACTTCTGTTACCCATATTTTTTATTTATGCACCAAATGAAGAGACGAGCATGCAACTTGATGGTTTAACGTTATCTCATATCGGTATCAGTGACATCAAAATCCTTGTTTTGTAAAGAATTCTGAATGTCACCGCACTGCGTTTCTCATTTGTGACATTAGTTTGTAAGAGACTAAAATGCACGGCGCGATTCTTACCTGCGTCCGCCGTGGCGGCGGAAAAGCGGTTTTATTTCAAAACTCACGAGGTGGAAAATTTGTGCAGTTCCACCATGGCTGCGATATTCGTCGGCAAATCTGACGAAAGTTTGCAACTTGCGGTTTTTGTTAAGGGGTCGTCCATTAACCACGTGATGTTTTTTTTTACTCTCCCTTATCTTGGTTATACGTGGTGAGCTTGTAGATTAACCTTCCTTCCCTACCCTACATCACGTGTATAATTTTTTGGAAGCAATACATATTCACTGCCGGTCTTGAAAAAAAACATGTGTAATTTCACTATATTCTACCCTTCCCTTTGAAATGGTATCACCAGGGTAGAATCTTGTGTCTCTTAACCCTCTCACGACCCCTTTCGAACTTAGGCTCGTGGCTCGTTGTCGTTCCGCGGGCGAATGAACTATTCAGTTAATTCGCCCGCGGAACGACCGCGGTACACGCGGACGATGTACGCCAACGTCGCGGATTCCGCAAACCTTGCGGTTTTATAAATTTTCCGCTGATTATGGTGAGATAAATGATTATGTGATCGTACGAGCGTTGTGATTCCGCCTCCGCGAAAGACGCGGGTAAACTCCGCGCCTAATCATCAAATTCTTATTTGCCGAGTAATTTGACTTGCTACGGAAACTTGTGGCAATTTTCGATTTTCGTGTCCCCATGAATCTGATCCAAGGATCTCTTGTTTAGGTGAGAAGTACTATATGGAATGCAACGCGTGCGCGTGCGCAAGCGGCGAGCGCGTGTGTGCGCGGCGCGCGTGCGGGCGCGGCGCCGCGCTGCCGTGCTACTGCCCGCCGCACCACCTGCCCGTCACCGCGCTACACCGCGTCTACCCCAACGCGTGCCTCGCCAAGTAAGTACTACATTTACTTTCTGATTAAATGTAGTTACCCCAATTGACCATTATTAATGCACTACTTCTAGCTGAGTCCATTGTGGGTATATGATGTTTTATGATAAAACCTACATCGGACATTTATTTGTTGCGTGGCATTCCTAGTTTGGACAGATGTTAGAAGTGACTAATCTTGGAATTTTTAAGCTCCCTAAAAATTCTAAGATTTTGGTTTTGAATAAGCGATCGGCGCCCTAGATTTTTGAAAGAGTCCATCTTTCGACCCTCACAGAGATTAAGCCTCAGAAGTCTAAGTCTAAGTTTACCCAATATATCCATAAATAACGATAATAGTGACCCCTACGATTTTTCCCCCTATTTGATTTTTATGGCTTATTTATTATGGTTCTTCTTAACACCCAGACTGCTCATTCACAGATGTGCAGGCGCATCAGACGGTGAAATAGAGTTCGGTAACGGCGGGGTGTGCGCGCGAGTCAATTGTGGACGAAGACACGCGTGTGTTCCGGCGCATACTGTGTGCTTGTCTAAACTGCAGACTACTTGTCCACAACACTTCTGTGGTAAGTCTCACTAGAATAGAGTGAAAACTAGTTAAATATAATTGTATTTTCCTTGACAGCTTTATTTTTAAAATGTTGATAAACTTTCGCGATTTGTACACGTTGTGAAAATATATATATAACGGGTCTTAATCGTAATCGTGATCACGGCCATTGCAATACGGTCGAAATAAACAAGGTATTTTACCTTAAAATCATTCACGCGTAATATTTTATATATATTTTCATAATATTAATGAGATACAAAAATGGTCCTTGCTCAGGTAGATTACAACTCTGCTAATTGAGGAGCTGCGTTGGTATTCTGCTTAAACCAAAGTAACAACACAAACATTATCTGCCAATAAATATAAACAGAAAAAAAAGGTTTATAGAAATAAGATGATAATAATATATAATAATTAATAAATACAAATTATGCATAAATAAAAAGGTAATAAGTTGTAAAATGGAAATAATAATTTTTGAACGTAGCCAAATCGCGCTGGAAACGTTTCCCGTACGTTCCCTACAACATCAAAAACTCACAAACTTTACCTCTTCATATTATTAGTATAGATACCACCACAAAGCTATATGTTTTCCTATGGTATTCTTTTCTAATTCTAGTAAGTACAGTAAACTGCAACTCTCAACCGGCGATGGCCGTGTGTGACACAGACGGCCGCACTCACGCGAACCCTTGTCATCTCGTCATGAGCGGCCGGAAGTTCGCCTACTGGGGAGTCTGTCTCGAAGGGTGTTCTTCTGTAAGTTATTATTATTTTTATTCATAGTGTAGCCTACCTGTCCTATAGTCTTTACCATTGACGGATCCAGGGAGGGGAGGCTAAAGACCTAATACCTCCCAAAAAGTTTTCCAATGTGTCGGTTTATTTTTATTAAACTTAATGCTAGGGTTTTTTTATTAAACTTAATCCTCTCAACGAGGTCATGCCCTCCCAAAACAAAATCCAGTCATGGATCACACGGGTCTGCTACTGGTTACAGACCATTTTTTTCTGAAATTACTGAATTCCTAGAAAATCAATCTCTCGTTGCTAACCTAAGTTTGTAGTGCTTTATATAAAAAAATATATAAAGTATTTGCTGAGATTGTTACTGTGAGTATGTAGCTTCTCGTTAGATCTATTTGTCTTACATATCATTACACTGATTCTTTCATTTCTGCCTAGTAACATCTAGTGCAATGTTTTAAATACCAACCTTTAACTTTCTAGGCCGGGGCCGTCTGTGGTGCTAATGGAGTTACCTATATCTCGGAATGCGCTGCTTGGGCTGAATATGTGAGCGTGGATTACGCGGGCCCCTGTCTCGCCGTAGGACCAATATCTGACCTCATGGAACCAAAGTGCACCTTCGACAGAATCATCTGCCCAAAACTTAAAAAACCAAATTGTCTTGGATTCACCGCTCCTGGAGCTTGCTGTCCAAAATGTGGTGGCGCTTTAAGAATCCTTTATTCAAAGAAACAAATCGATAGAGCTTTATATGGAACTAATATATCAGCGACCGTTATTAATCTTAATAATATTTTAAGAGCTCTAGAAAGACATGTCAAAATAGCCGAGTGCGCATTAAGAGGTTACCTCACAATTGAAATGGAAATATTTGTTACCGTTGAAACTATGTTACACAATCCAACTGATTTGCAATTAAATGTATGTATTTTGGAAGCTGAGAAAATAGCAGATATGATTAATAGAGAGAGTGTTTTAATAACTAGTGATTTAGGTTTAAGTTCTCTGTCGTATGCATTGACTGTTCATACGTACCCAACACAAGGTGCAAGTAGTTTAAGCGTTTCTATATCAACATTATTATCATGTTTAATAGTCTATGTAACGAGTTACATCTTAAGATAGAAATCAAAACCAATGGTATTATGTACTGTGTAAATTTGTAAAATATTGTAAATATTAACTGTTATGATAATTATAGTGCCATCGTTAGGAACATAATACAAAGATTATAGAGATTATGCTTTGGTTTGCTTTAAAATCAGGTGCGATATATTTAGTCATGATCATAACGTGAGTTCGTTGTGCCATCGTAGATGTAATGTGATTCTTAGATACCTTTAATTTTGCAAATATACGATAGACTGCATCAAGCATTTTTATAACATTTTTACAAAAGACATTTTTATAAAGTACTCGTAGTCCTTAAACCAAATATGTATTACAATTATTACTTTGTTATTAATTTTTAGATGTTTAGTAATTTTGAGATTATATTGTTTACGAGCTTAAAGATTATTGAAATAAAAATTGATCATCATAATATGATTTTATTTTGCACATAACACTGAACAATCGAGGAATATAACATTATAATGTGAATTTTATATTATCACAATTAATTGATTACTTATAATTAAGTTCAGATAAGTCTTTTTTATCGAAAAATATATTGATTCTATCGAGTAGCTGCGGGTCCGTTACTGTCTTAGCAAGTTGTACAAAACCGCCTTGCAATACCGGGTGTATTAGTTGAAACCTCTCCAGTGAAAATGTCAGGACAAGCTCGAGATATGCCATTAAAATGTTTTGGAAACAGTTTCGTTGCACTTCAGTATCCTGAAAAGTAAAAACATAAATTCATTAGTGTTTTTAAAGCTCGAGTTTCTTCTAAACAAGATGGTAAAGTAAACCTTACTTTGCTAATGCTTAAAGCACGCTGTTGTTCAATTTCAGGCGGCACGGGTTGCGGCGGTAACAGTGGTTCTACATTCTTAGTCTTCTCATATGTAGGTCCATCACATATTGTAATATTTACTTTACGAGTATCTATATGATTATCGATTACATCGGGAACGCTCCCATTCTTTTGCCTTACTGGACTATCTTTAGTTTGTTCCAATTCTTGAGAAGTTTTTATGGTCAAAGGTCGATCAACGGTTGCTTCTAAAGGTTCATCTTTGATTATTTCAGTTTCAAGAGATTCAGTGCCTTCTTCTGCATCATTAACTGGTGGAGTACCTTCACGGTGAACTTCCACACTTATTGAACTTCGACTGTTTGCTTTGAAATCGGCAAATGTAAAGGGTTTTGGTTTATTCGCGTTTTCTTCTATATTGTCTGTCTTTTCTTCTAAGTTTAAGTCTTTGTTAACAACTGGTTCTTCAATGTTGTCTACTGGGTCTTCTGCATAAAATTGTTCGTATTGGTTTGATGATGAGTCACTTTCAACTGAACTGCAAGACATTCTTTCTTTGATTTCGTGATCGTCAAAATCTGATACACTAATCAAATGCTTGACATAATTGTGGCACAACAGCTCCCAAGTATGTTTCAAATCGAATATTTTTGTAACAAATCGATCGTACTCGAGAGTTAAATTCAAGGTTGTCGTATAATTGTGTATTATTATAGAAATGTCAGTTGATTTTAATTTGAATCTGTGAACACCACTAAAGAATATTTCGGTCAAAGCTATAATCTTAATCAACCACGATGAAGTGGTTTGTTTATACAGATTAGCAGCATGATCTAAATTGGACACCTTCTGTACTAGGAACTTCAAACCAGGCCTAGAGTCAAATTGCATAGCTCTTGTAAATGACAATTCTAAAGCTCTTAGCAACAGATCTGTGTTGTCACAGTTTAGAAAGAATTTATAATTGCAAACATTTGACCCTGTTTTCAGACTTTCCAGTAAAATTCCGTTAATACCTTGAAACACATCTGATGATGCTTGTATAAGCACCGTTGCTATAATCTGAATGAGTATTTGATGGGCCAACAACCCAACTACTAATCCTCTATGAGGGATTCTACAAGTATATAACTCTGGGTTTAAAGAATTGGCTGATTCTTGAAGATATATAAGAAATATGTAACTTCTGTCATCAATCAGCATTAGATTCTGTGATGAATTTTTAGGAGTAATTTTAACATGTCCATCTCCTTTGAGTTGTTCAGTTAGGAACACTTGCTGCGCCATTGCATGCAGTCTTACGTTATCATTTACTGAGCAATCTCGTCTAGCAGCCACTTTGACAATAGCTAAGTCACCATAGAAACTATTTGAGTTTTCTTTGAACGCATAAGTTAGTTGTTTCAGAGGCGTCAAACTTACATTACAAGCTCTGTGAAGACTTGTGCAAACGATTTCCCATTGATTGTCGGTCAAAAGATGTCCCGACGTCAAAATTATATGCCTTATACATGATGCTCCCAATCTAGCTATTGGTTCTTGTGGTTGAGCGATACATTCAACAAGAATCAGCATGATTTGCTTCAAAGCAAATGTAGCTTCAGGACTTTCAATGGGCTCTATTTCTTCGTCTTCTTTTTCTTCTACTGTCGATCTCTCTACATTGATTGCTTGCAAATGGTGCAAGTATATAACAATGGTATCTGTGGTCATACCACAGCATTGTTTGAAATTTGGCATGACGCTATCCCAATGTGTGTTGACATTAGCTATTTGCCTAAGCCAGTTCTGTACTGTCGGCAAAAGAAGATGGTTTATGCAGTGAAGGCCAAAATGTGTACCAGGTACTTCGACTGTGTTTCTTAGTAACTTGAATAAAGTTTCCATGGCTGCCGGTTGATTTTTCTTGGAACACACCACAGTAGCTGAGATTAATCCTTCAATAAGAACATACCATACTTTCAGTATGTTATTTGGCTTATCAAGTTTAAGGAGACAGTTGTTAGTTGTATTGGAGAGAGGAAGACTTGTGGATAGCTTTCTATAGGAAATGAGATCCTCTTCATAATGGTCATTTGTAATGAACTTTGTGATATCTAAAGAACCGCTTGGTATTATAGGATCAACAACGCACAAAGGCATGTCACCTTTGATTCTGTTGCCGGTATTAAAGATGGGACATTTAGGCATGTTATACATCATGGTTAAGATATCTGCACAGCTTTCTAAATGATATAGGGCTTCTCTACACATGTCTACAATGACCTTTTCTGATTTTTCTTCACTTAGTGGAATAAACTTGCTGTTTTTGGAGAATTTGAGACTTAAGCTCGGTTTGGGCTGAGTCGGAGTAGTAGCTTTCTTAGGTTTTATTTCTGTGGCTTGTACTTCTTCATAATGCAGTCCTTTGATATGACTTAAGAGGCACAGTATACAGTCAAGTGCAGCATTAGCAAAGACTAATGTGTTGTCTGTACTAAGGAACACTTTGAATATTTCCAAAATGGCTGAGTATTGATTAGAGTTGTTTGCGGCTCGCAGTGTATTAAACAGTGGTCGCCACCCTGACCTTATTTCCATTCTATTGGTCTCAACGAATTCACAGATGCATGATATGATTTGTTCCTGGAAACCACAATTGAATCATTAGTGTAAGGTAAGGTAAGAAAATAACTGCAATAGAAAGGTCGGTATACAACAGACTTGATTAAAATGGAACAAGTCTGGAGAAGTAATGGAAAATTACTTAAATTAAAGATATGCTTGAAGTATTTAGATACCTGAATATCATCATCGCAGAGTTCTAAGCACAGAAGATTCTCGAAGGGCTTTAAAAGCGCTTCGTTGAAGTGGAAATGTGGTAGTTCCACCTGCTGGTTCAGTAGCGCCGTTGCGCAGTCGTGCAGACATTGTATCGCTAGGCTGGCAATTTGAATGTCTTTGTGACAGGCCGCCTGAAATATAATAAATAGGTGATTAGTTTCATTAGTTTAACAACCCCAGTTCTATAGGATTCTTTAAGGTAACTAAATTACATGGTTGTTCTTTCTGTAGGAACCTACTGGAATGAGACGTAAGTACAAAGTTTACTGTTTCGTTTGGATTTCACAGTGGAGGTGGCGATGGCGATTTGGTTCAGAGCATGCTCATTGTCTATTAGAGTCTACTGTGTCACTTGACTATTATTCCAGTGATTAAGATTGGCAAGCTTGAGCTCTATCCACACACCCCCGTATCCACGTGTCCCATCAGTGGAACACACGAAAGCCCACGCCCGGATCCGGACGTGTGTAAACGAGTTCTTATACAACGTACGAGCAGCTGATCATTTTTTGAGCCAATGACGCAGCAGGTTCCATCTAGAGCTTAACTCCTATTGTCATTTGTGTTCACGTCCTGTGCTGTTTCGTATGCGTACCTGCATAAAGTGCGGTCCAACGACAGTCCATATCCCCATGCGGTGCGCGAGCGGGCGCGCGGCGCGCAAACAGCGCAGCGCCACGTCGCCGGCGCGGCACAGCGCGCGCGCCGCCTCGCCGCCGCCGCGCGCGCCGCTCGCCGCCGAGCCGCGCCGCCACCACCACACGTTGTTGTTCGTTACGTCCTTCTCCCACGAACAGAATAGCTGGAGTTGGAGACAATATTTGATTAAGTGACCCGGTGAATTTCGTTCCACGTAAAAATGTACTCCGAAGTGACAATTCCTCAAGAATAAATAGGTTTTAACAATAAGCGACATGTAGATATTTACAGGTCCTCACTCTTGTACAAATCTTACGATATCTCAAACGCCGAGATAGTAGTACAAAATTTTCCCGGCCTTACGTGCCATATAATTTGAACCCAGCTATCGAGGGAAGCCAAGACAACGCTCGTGACAATCTGGAATTTTGAGAAGAATTTGAAACCCAAATAAGAATGCTTTAAATCTCCTTGCAAATTAAATGATTAAACACTTGATTACTGAACTTATTTAAAAGTTCATTGGGACTGCCAGCAGAAGAACAGTACCTAGGTACAAGTAATAAAAAAATTACGTCGCTTTCTATATCTGGGCAATGATCTTTACACTCAGTTGACAATATGTAGTTAACTTAGCATGCTGTGTTAGTTTACCAGTCGGTGATGATGCGCGACGAGTCTCTGCAGCGCGGCGGTGAGCGTGGGCAGCGTGGTGGTGGCGGCGAGGCGCGAGAACAGCGCGTCCGCCGCCGCCGACAGCGCGCAGCACACGCGCGCTGCACCCGCGCCGCTTATTACATTGCCACCCTAAAATATACGCAATGTCAACGTTGATACAATAAAACCTTTAAAAATATTACAAAACTAAAAACTAGACTGCTTAGGACTAATTAACTGAAGCCTGCACAATTGAAACGAATCTATTAATATCTTTTAAATCCTTTGGGCGGTAGAGTATGCTGAAGAAATGGACATATATACATTACATAGTAGGTACATACATACACTCGAAAAACATTACCGTTCGTCTGACGCAGTCGGGTGGAAGTAAACATTTCTATTTATTTTCTTTATTTATAGGTAAGCAAATTCTCCATTCTACCTGATGTTAGATGGAAATACAGACTAAACGCAAGGCCAGACAGTACAGCACTATGTGCAGCACTGGCTGTCCTTACCTTGCTCACCTACTAGGTGCTTCTTCACACCTCTTTTGAAAGACCCCATGTCGTAGGTAGGAGAGAACACATGTGCTGTTAGAGAATTCCAATTTTTGGAGGTGAGGCAAAGAAATGAGTCACGAAATGAGATATCCACGGCCAGCACGTGTACTTCGATTTAGGAATGGAGGAGGAGTGATTAAATTAAAAAGTTCATCAGAGCACTCGTCGTGGTAAAGTCTATAGAAAGCGCTTAGCGCTACTACATCTCTTCGAATTTGTAGAGGTTCCAGTTTATAAGAAACCTCTGCGTCGTCTATAATGCGGATTGCACGTCGCTGCAGCCTATCCAAAGTGGAAGATGTATCAAGTAGAAGATGTATTTTTATGAAATAGTGTTTTTTACCTCTTGTCGACAAGTCTCCACAATCTTCGCTACAGACATATCGCTGTTCATATTATTTTCAAACACTGGCTGTAGAAAGTTGAAGACATCGACACTGAAAAAAGAACAAAGTTTAATTAGGAGAAGACAAAATTCATCGACATCGATCTATATATGTACTCCACAATCTTACCAAGTCTCATCATCTCTCCCATCCAATCCCAACTTCGCATCAGCTTGCAGTATAGAAACAGTTTTATTTCTGCCAGTCTGCATGGTCACTATGGGTGTGGCATTATTTCCTTGGTGACCGAATAGGGAGTGTTCGAAGCTCGACACATATTGGCACGCAGCGAATATGTGCTCCCAACATTCTGGTGCTTTTGAACCGAGTTCTAGACCACCTAAAAAGTAATTCGTTAATTAGCACATTGGCGCCAACGAGGGTCCGTATGCTGTGAATTGTAGTTAAATAAACCTATACATCATACCTGTTATCAATATGTCCAAAGACAACGCATGTGTTGATAGTATTTTTCCATTAGGAGGCTGTGATATAGCAGAATTAGCTAGCAAGGCTAATATGCTACTGCAGCGGTTTTGTAAGCTCAACGTGTTACTTACTCTTGCTGCCTACAATCAAAGGAATTATCTACATGCAATTAAATATATAAAAAACTTGATTACTACATAAAAGAACGGAAAGAGAGATGACCATGAAATTATCATAGCTTAGTTAGCCGGCTGTGACTCGAATTGTAGTGCAGATACTTAGCTGTCTTGAAGTTTGAAGTTTTTGCTCTCTGCAGATATAACTTTATTATATTTGAAACACATTCATACCTTATGTAGACCTTCAAGACATTGTATAGTGAGTCCCTCCCAAGCGATACGTTTTCTCTTTCCAAAAGTGTTGATCTTCTTTGATATTATACCATGCAGTTTCTGCTTTCTGTTTCTATATCCAGTTAAGGGTACACTCAAGACTGTCACCATTGAATCCCAAATACAGGTTAGAATCCTAAAAATAACGATTATATGCACATAAGATTTTTTTAGCACTTTCATATTATTTATGGCAGTTGATCAGAATTTGATAAATGCGGAAGATTTTGTAAGTGAAAGAAAGTAGTCATGTACGTCGCTATTTGTCTTGAAACCTCTGAAAATAAGCCGAGATGGGCTATTATACAGATTTTTTTATCGTCAGATTATTGTTTAGTTACGTTTTGTTTTGTACGTATTGTTTTGTTTTGTCGTATTTAAACTTACCTTCTGGCCCAACGTAAGCTGGCTTGATATTGCGGCGATTCGTTAGTATTAGTATACATTAAGGAGACTTCTTTTAATTTCTGCCAGTCTGACATAACTGGGCTTTGGTCCAAACCACCAAGATCTGTAAATATTTTTCACGATTTAAAATCAAATTCGTTATTCGAATTATTGCTTTGCGGCATTTAGTACAACACAGCAGTTACCTGATAATAAATGTATAAGTGGATGGTCAGACGTAGGAACTTCTTTCAGTAGATCAGCAGCCAGCACTTGTTGATATAGTTCTCGTAGCCACGTCGCTGATAAATAAACTAGTACTCCGCTGCCTTGCACTTCTTCTACAAACTCATCTTCTGTCAGAGACACTTGGACTTTCTGCAGAAAAAAAACATTAATTTGTATAACTCTGTAGGTATATGTGAATCACGGGGACAAAATTGGCGAAGGTTCATAATATATGAATGATATGTCTTTAGATATTATATAATGGTTTTATTTGAAAACTTAGACAATCTTACTGTAGGCTGGTTATAATAGTTAGTCCTCCTCTGTTTGAGAGTAAGCAGCAATGCAGCATAAGTGGCGAGGTAGACGCCATCTGCATTCATGATACAAGCGGTCGCTGGAGGTTGGGCCGCATTGTGTTGGCAGCATTTCGATGCGAATTCCTGCATTGCCTCGTCCACCTGCAGAAGTGATTTAAAAAAATATTGTGACTATTTAAAAAAATACAAGTACAGCTAAAAATATACATATTCTTTGATGTTTTTATGTAGTTTCATATTGTTCCATATTAAGATTGAATACTTCAATATATATCGTAATTTACATTACTACTTCGATCATCGGAGCCAGTCCGTTTGGAACAAAATCTTCCAAATAGTTCAATCATCGGAATCAGTCTAACCGTTTGGAAAAAAATATCCAAACAGTTCGATCATCGAACAACTGGTAGGACACACTTACCTCAATGCAAGTTCGAAGATTCAACAATTTTGGCAGCAAAGAATTTTGGAGTGTCTTGACAAATTGTCTTGCGTTGTGCCTTTCCAAATCCACATTGCATTCTGTTATCGTGCACCTAATGAAAAAAACACTTAGGTATCAATTTGTTTCAAGAATATTCAGAATATCCTCTCAATCGCAACGCGATTATAAATTTTCAAATTGAGAAACATTTTAACACGATATACCTGCAGATTGTATAAGCTTACCTTCCAAGGTTCAATGTCTTAGGCACAGCTTTAGGTTTATCGTTCATGTTATTTTTGTCATTCTCGTTACACGAAGGATTACTAGCTCTTGATGGTAAGAACACATTATCTGCATCAGAATCTGCTTCGCCATCGCTTCCAGAACTTACGTTCTCTGGACCCGAAGTGTCTGATGAATCGTGTTCCTTTGTTTCATTACTCTGTAGCACTGCAACTACATCTCTGAAAATGAGGAAAATAATTCAGAAAAGTGTATTTCAGGACAGATAAACTCGGATTCCGAGTTTAAGTATGTGGTGAAGACGTATAACATACTTCCAACACAAAGGAAGGATCCTATGACTATGCGAAGAATCCGTAAAGAAACGTTGGGAACTTGTCAACAGGCGATCGGATGGATAAGTTAGTCTTATTTATCATCGTTAAGAATGTTATATATCCTTACCTGTAAGGACTTGGAAGTCTAGCCAAGGTTTGATAGGTCAGCGGTCCTGTGTAGTCAGCATCGTGCAGTTTTGGCCAGTGCGCTAGTATGAGAGTAGCCATTTCTGGGCTCAAATACTCTATAGAACCTGAACAGAGCTTTTCCAAAGCATCCAATAAAGAGACTACACATTCAACTGCAGCCGCAACCACTTCTGGGTTGCCGCTACGACCACATTCTTCTATGCCATCCATGATTCTGTAATAGATTAAAACTCATATTTTAATCGGTCTGTACGGATGGACACTAGGCCAAAAATTGGCATCAAAAATTGTAAAATCTATTAAATATTCTCTGACTTCATAACATGATTGATGAGAGAGTAACCTGGTGCGGAGGCATAAAGGCTACAAATGTTGATAAACCTTCGCGATTTGTACACATTATGAAAATATATATATTACGGGCCTACGGCCGTTGCAATACGGTCGAAACGTCGGGCAATAAACAAGGTATTTTACCTTAAATTATTCACGCGATTAAATAATATATATATTTTTAGGCGATCTTATTGTTTCCGCAGTCAGCCCTAGTATAGTCCTTCTTAGCACCAGTCATCTGCAGCCCTTCAAGGATATTTAAATCCTAGCATTTTAAAATAAACATAAGAAAGTAGGTACTCACAGTCTCACAATTGCCATATCGTCGCTATGCCTCTCCTGATGGTCGACTTTCTTAAGCAGCACCAATTGGCAAAGTCTCTTTGGATTCTGCAGTAGTTCCCTGGTGCTTCGTAATGGTTCCACTCGGTGTGACACAGGAGGGTAAAGTAGCATTCTATGGTAAAGGGCCTCCAGGACTGGTCGTAGGTTTGAAGTGGAACCAACTAAACGTACTAGCTGGTTGGCGATGCTGGAATATTAGAAATGTTTTGATCAGGTTAACTGTGTTAAATCGAATAATTTTTTTTACGTATATAAGTAGCAATATTACTTATATTAGTAATCAAATGATAGTTGGTAAGGTTGACGGAAAGAGAGCACGCGGACGGACACCCATGCAATGAATGGACCAAATAAAATCCCAATTGTAGATGCTATGACAACTGATGCAGACAGAACATCCTGGCGTCATGTAAAACGGAAAGTGATTGACCCTTCAGCCTAGACACGAACTTCACAGAGTGAAGAATACAACTAAGAAGTGAAGAAGAGTGATCAAAAGAGCTGTAGGTACTGTGGCTTAAACGACGGATTTTGAATCGTTTGGCGAACATAATACCTGTAAATGGCTTTGGCTTGCTTGCTGTTAAAACTGGGCGCCGAGTTCAAAGCGCCTGATCCTCTGCCGGAGTCGTCTACTAAATGACCTTCGTGCTCCCTGCAACAAAGATTAAAATATTTATAAAATTATTTTCGCATATATAAATAGACTAAAATTCTAAGGTAATTTTACAAACAGGTAGAACACCAGTGTATAGGATTCTTTGACTCCAGACTGTGCCAAATTTGCTCATTAGTTTCGACATCACCTTATCGTCACATTCCTTCTCATTCATATTCAGAGTCGGATTTGCAGTGTTGGCCGCCCGGCTTGTGTTACATTTTTTTTCACTGTTGACTGCCCCTAATATCTAGCCACTCTAAACCCGGCCCGGGTTTAGAGTCGCTAGATATTAGGGGCAGTCAACAGTGTGTTGCAGCTTTATTGTGCCTTAGGACAAATTCGTCTCTGTTCATACTCGTAAGTAGTTTATGCTACCTTTATGTCTTCATACCTGTCAGTTCTACAAATCAAACAAATAAGTAATGTAGCAAACAAAAAAAATAGAGCTACATATATTTAAACGTTACCTGGATTTAATGTTCTTGTCTACTCTTGGAGTTCCGAGGAAAGAAATGAGAGCTGGACAGAACTTCTGCCAGAGGAAAGTTGTAAAGTGTGAGTTTCCGCTTACTCGTTCTGACAGGCTCGACATCAGTGTTAGCAGACAGTCCAAGAAAAACAGGGCCAATGGGTTCTGTTTTGGTGTTCTGCAAAAGTTCAATAAAATGTTATCAAATTATAAAACTATTGATCTAAGCACAGTTGGCTCACAATTTCATGAAACATTGGGAAAAGTGATGAGAAAAGCGGATAAAAGACCATAATAATGTTAATTGTAGTCGAACGCTGCCAAAACTTTTTGAATGCCGTTGCCCTTTTACTTTGCGAGTTGACGAGTTTTATTATATGGGTGGTAAGTTATGGGAAAAAGTGTCACTTACAGTTGAGTTTCAGATAGTCTACTGCATAAATATTGTATGACCGGTATCACTTCGCTATAGCACCCCACAGCCACTATATGGTTCCTTCCCAGTGGAGAGCCCTCCGAAAGAAGCTCTTGGCATTCCTCATCTGAAATAGGTATTTATTTACTAAGTAAGTTATTCTATTTGAAAATAAATATCCTGCAAATACTTTGTAAAAGGCAGACTTACTTAATGCCATTGACTTTCTTTTGGGTTTGGGTAAAAGAAGTGAAAAGGTGAGCTTTATCAGCGCCAGAAGTTAGAATTTTTTTTTTTTTTTTCTAAAGATAAAACTGTAGTCCTGAAAAGGGTGTCGCGTCGTTCAAAAATTTATCTTAATTCACCTTGCGCTATACTGTTGTTCCTTGATAGATGTGCGTTCTCACCTAACTGTGCACAATAAGCCCTTAGTGCTTGAGCTGCAGCGGCTCTGGCAGCGGCTGCAACGTGCGGTGGAGCCGCTGCAGCTTCACCACAACGTCCGCATGCCCAAACACACAGCCGGCCGTTCAGCGTCCGCCGTGGGGACAGAGCGAGAGAGAGGTACATGCGGAATATTTGCACCTGAAAGAGATAGAGGAATATAATAATCATAGTGCCATCGTTGCTGGAAAACCAAAAGATATTTAGTTACTTACTTGTGTATCCGGCAGGTGATACATGACGGAAACCGTCGCACAAAGAAGCTGTGAAGGCATCCATAGGGAATCATCTTCTGGTTCGATGCCTCGATGGAATCTATCATCGCGTAGAATTTTCTGGAATAACCATAAATTAAGAAAATATTTAAAATCTGCCAAAGTTCGGCCAGTCACAATTTAAGTGCAAATCTACATCATGTCTGAGGAGCCACGAGAGATTGTTATATCCCAGAAGAATTAAACACAACATTCGTTACGTCCAGGAGCAGATTGTTAGTCACTTCGGGCTCGCTGACTGCATGATATGTGTTACAGGCGGAAAAAAACGTTAAATAAACTTTTCTAAAAAGTTGCCGAAGTTATTTTTATACTTTGTATTTCTAGAAGTCTACATTTCATATCAGGCCACTTACATGGAAACCTTGTAGTGCGTATGTGACGAGGCGCGGACGTTTGGTCTCGAGCGCGGTCTGTAGCGGGAGCAAGCAAGCCCGACGCAGCTCGTACGAAGGACGGCGTGCATTGCTCTCTTGTACGCAGAGTAACTCTATAGGCACACAAAACGAAGGTTAGTTGGTACCTACTTAGGAATTGACATAATATAGGTAAGTACGACATTCCCAATGTATTACTTTCTTCCATCGTACGTCATGATGATGACGACGATAACCATGATGAATGAAGAATTGCCACCACTGCACTTTACCTATTTTCTTATATCCTACTAAACCTATTTTGTTGTTCTTGTCAATAAGATGGTCAGATGAAATTAGAGTAGGTAGGAGCCCTTGGACTAAAGTGACACAGCTGGAGGACGCATTTGACAAAAGAGGCAAACATGCTTACTTGCCTCTTTTGACGAAGGCCTTTACCCTGCCGAGTAATCGAGGCAAAAATAAAAATAAGAAAATATTGTTAGTAAACATTGTTACCTAACGACCTCGCAAATACGATGCCTTAAACACTAGGCTCAAGTCGCCGTTCATCGTATTATATTATCGCATCGTTGCCAGAACCGCTTTTTTAGTTATTTACAAAAATTTAAATTAAAGTAATAATAATAATCTCTTAGAGATTATCGTTTCATTTTCTCTGCATTCTACGGTCTTTTTTTATAACACATAATGAAAAGACGAGCAGGTCGTAAACCTGAAGGTAAGCGTCACCCTAGCCCTTAACAGTATCAGTGACTCCCAAATCCTTGTTTGGCAAAGATCTTATATCACCGCACCGCGCTCCTCATTTGAGACATTAGTTCGTGAGTCTCATTTGCCCAGTTATTTCAGATACTACAGTGCCCTTCAACCGAAACATAAGAATATGTTAACATCACTATTTCACGGAAGAATAACTGACACTGTGAGACACTGCCTTGAGACCAACCAGCCGCTACAGTTTACCTATCGTTTTAGCATACGAACTTATACATGCTGTATTGAAAATTTGAACTTATTAGATATAATAAGTTTTTAATAAAAAAAAAGAAAACATTAATTGCAAGATCGTGTAGCTATACGTGTTTATACCTATCGATAACTAAAGAGTTGGAGCCTACCTAGATGTTATGGCAACAGCTTGAATCTAAACTTAAACCATCCATATGGAGGATACCAACCTAGTATCTTGGTACTCAATAATCTTTAACCATATTTAGTCATTTCTTTAGTCATATATTGCACTTCAACTTTGGTCTGTTTTCATTATTTGTCTCTTATTTCTATGCTGAATATATTTGGATATTCTTTAGCATATGTGCAGCGGAATTAATGCACAAAATTGCACGATAGAAAAACTGCAGATATCGATATAATCGCAATGGCGATCGTTGCAAGTAAAGTAGTATTGACTAATCACTCTAGTTTAGAGTTTCCAGAATTCTAGCTGATCTATAAAAAATAATACATTTATTTTATTCTTAGTTTATTATTTAGTTACCTAGTGCATCTTGGCATGATTTTCTTAGAGCAGTAAACTTTACTCCCGAAGCTTCCTTGAAAATATCCTGGAGTAGTTCCTCCATACTGGATATTTGCACACAAACATAAGATTCACCTTTCTACATTTGCTATACGTACACAATTCAACTGCATTGTCTTGTAAATTAATCAATATTAAACTTTATAGGAATAATTTCAAATTAGCTAAATATTTAATATGACACAAAACACTGCGGAATAACTCTTTACGAGTGGGAGTAAGTGTATCTTATCACTGTTCTACGTAAGCACACCAATGGAGCATGCCCAGTCAGGAAAATCAATACTTCAGTACGACATCATGTTTGCGAATAAACATGGAAAAAACTCATCAACAGGTGGTTTACAATTTGTGAAATATAAATTATATTTTGTTTGATTATAACTTTAGTATGATTATGTAGTTTAATGTATGTTCAAATTTTGTTTATGTAAATTCTATTTATGTAGGTACTTAGGTTATTGCCATGTTTTTAATAAATATTTAAAAAATGATACATAAAAAGGATCTTAAGCTTAACATACAAAAATAATTCTACGTAACTAATGTAAAACCTGTAAGATGAACATAATATGAATACATCTTTTTAAGGTTTAAACTTACGCGCCCTATTACCATCAGTTGCGGCTAGGGTCGCCAGATCAAAAAAGGATAACATTTAAAAATTGTCGAGATTTCGCGGTTTTTGACGGGCGGGGCGGGGGTGCAAATCAATAGCGTTTTGTGGGAGATTTTGTTATTTGTCGGGAGTCTGGATGTCGCTAAAATCAAAGCGATTCCCGACCATCTGGCAACCCTAGTTGCGGCGGTAATTTGTATGACATTCAAATACAACCATTGTCCTTATGTCGTCTGGCAAAAAGTTGGTATTAAAGCTTTGGTTATGATGTTCAATAAATCGTAATAACGCAACTTTTGTTCGTGGACAGACGAGGGGCTCTCGTCTGTCCACGAACCATAATAAGGTTTTGACAGGTAAAGTCCTGTCTGTTCATGAACTTTATTATGGTTTTGACAGGTAAAGTCCTGTCTGTCCACGAACCTTAAGGTTTCTGAGCATAGATTTCGTATCTTGCTATTGTTTTTTTTAATCTTTACTTTAATTAGTCTACTTCTAGAGCAAAAAAACCCGCGACAACATTATTTTAAAGTACGACGTTCGGCGGCCGGCGGTTTTAATATTTTGATCGTGTTTTATTTAAAATGGATGATGCACAAAAAAGATGGAAACAAGATCCCCTACATGTATAATTTTATGCAGTCGGATGCATTAATGAATCTCGATGAACTTATTAAAGCGCCTCCGACTACATGAATAGGGGATTTTACTGAAAATATACCCACTTAATATTGAGGATTACATTGTAGTTAGATAACAACAACAAACACATGCACTTCAAAAACTGAGCTATAGTTTAAATATTTCGCAATCACTGATAATAAACCTGTTTTTACTTTTAGGTTCCCTATTATTTCAGAAAGAAAAAATAGTGTTAATAAGAAATTTATAAAACAAAAGAACCTTGAAAATAATGTAATGTTGAAAAAATAATGATTTTTATAAAAGTGTTGTATTTTATTTTAAGTTACAAAACGAATAGAAACTTTGCGAAAGCCGACAGAATGACTTTAGCCGCCAGCCGTTCGTCAGAACTGGTTCTGGTTGGTAGTTGAAGTAGTGTAAACCATTGTTCACTATATGTACTATATTACAATTACGTAGTCCATAAAAGACATTTCTGAAAACTTAGCTGCACATTTTACACTTAAGTTGGAAAAATAAAAATCGTAGTTAATAACAGTGAGTGGTATTTGACCCATTACGCAATGCCTTCGGCACGCTGAAATCATTGACGTCTCATATTTGACCCAATTGATCTTAGGAAAAAATTACCCTAAATAACAGGTAATGACTCTTTTCTGGAAACACCAAAATGTGGAAGCGAGAAAAACGTAGGTGGGCACGCGTACTTAACTAGTAGTATTTGATTTGAGGGTGTAACTATATAAAAATGTGTTTAAAGAGCACAAATTACCACCTATTATAAAATAGATAATATTTCACCAAACAGCTTGCGAGATCTAGCCATCAGCAAAACGTTACTCGAGCAAAAACTCAAATAACATGAAAACCATACTATGCACAAATTTAGCTTTTGAGCAAATTTAAAAGGTATCTTCCTACCTATTTTATATCAAAAAAGGTCCATTCTGAGAAAAAAATCTGCTGGAATAACGTCACTCCAACAGATTTTTTTCTCGGAATGGACCTTTTTGACCAGAATCTATTTTTTTTTATTAATTTAAAACATCTGAATGCACAAATTAAAAAAGTTTCAATGGCATGTTGCTCTGAAAATCTGTATCATTCATATCCTGAAAGAAGACAACATTCTACTGGGGTGACGCACACGAATCATGTACAGTGTCTGTGCACTGAGTTTATATTGTTTATAGTGCCATGAACTACTTAGATCTGTAATAGAAAATAATTTGTAAAAGTGATAGTCATCCAAGTAATAATATTTTTAATGACATCTTATTGGTATACATACAGTACTATGGTATTAAGCAAGATACGAAACAATATCCGTATTGTTTCGTATCTTGCTTAAAAAAAAAAATTGCAACTTGAAAAATAAGGAATTGGCAATTGTCACGTCCGCGTGACAATTGCCAATTCCTTATTTATTTAAGAGTTATTCCGCAGTATTTTGTGTCATATTAAATATTTAGCTAATTTAAAATTATTCTTATAAAGTTTAATATTGATTCATTAACAAGACAATGCAGTTGAATTGTGTACGTATAGCAAATGTAGAAAGGTGAATCATATGTTTGTGTGCACATATCCAGTATGGAGGAACTACTCCAGGATATTTTCAAGGAAGCTTCGGGAGTAAAGTTTACTGCTCTAAGAAAATCATGTCAAGATGCACTAGGTAACTAAATAATAAACTATGAATAAAATGAATGTAACATTTTTTTATAGATCGGCTAGAATTCTTAACACTCTAAACTCGAGTGATTAGTCAGTACTACTTGCAACAATCGCCATTGCGATTATATCGATATCTGCAGTTTTTCTATCGTGCAATTTTGTGCATAAATTCCGCTGCACATATGCTAAAGAATATCCAAATATATTCAGCATAGAAATAGGAGACAATTAATGAAAACAGACCAAAGTTGAAGTGCAATATATGACTAAAGAAATGACTAAATATGTTTATAGATTATTGAGTACCTACTTAGATACTAGGTTGGTATCCTCCATATGGATCCAACTTGAAACATAAAGAATTGGCAATTGTCACGTCCGCGTGATAATTGCCAATTCCTTATTTTTCAGTTGCAATTTTTTAAATGACAGCTAAAAACAACTCAATATGGTTCTAACTAAACAGATGGGCTGCATTTCACTGTACTGCGATTGCGAATTTGCAGTTTGCGTGAAGAAAACTTTTTTTTTATTTTAGTTTTTAAAGATGTAACTTATTATAGTTACATCTATAAAAACACATTAAGTCTTGTATCCCTCTAATAAACTTTTTAATTTTTTACTACCTGCATCTCGATTTAATTCTGTCAGTCTGCGACTGCGAAAACTAGCAACATTGCATGGTAATTGTCAAAACAGTGCAAAATAAAAATGGTGTCCTGGAGTGGTCTAGGCCGATCTTTCGGCATAAATTTGCTAAAAAGCTACGCTAAAACACCTCAAACCACTCAAAAACTAAGTTTTTCCACCTCTAATGCCTTTAATGCTGAACATAAAACATTCGCGCTACAGCCTTCCAGGTACGACCGTCTTCCATGATTACCTAACCATCTTTTTGAATTTTTGTTTATTATTTCTATGATACGAATATTAATTTATTTGAGTAATACAATTCACTAATAATTATTATATTTTATTTGTTTAAATTTAATAAAAGAATTTATGCGATTAAATGAGGTGTCAATAACCTAAACATTTTGCATTTTACAGATGGCAATGGCACAAATTCAAGGATATGTTCCATCTCTACGCAATGGTGGGTTTGATACCAGTGGGCGCTATAATCTTCTACACCAACGTGTTCATAGGTCCTGCTCAGTTGGAACCAATCCCTGCTGGATATGTACCAAAACATTGGGAGTACCACAGACACCCAATTACAAGATTTATTGCTCGCTACATTCATACTCCTCCACAGCAGGTATTGACTGTTTTTATCTTAAGGTTTAATTGAAAAGCTTTTTCTATATTAAAGATATAATCCCTGTGTTGCAGGGAATTTTACATATATACAATTTATGGACACAAAGTAGCTACATGCAGACGTAAAGTGGTGTCCTGTGTAGGAATCGGTGTTGTGGATTCTACATCCAGACCATTTACCAGTTGTACATACTCCCACTGCACTATTTACTAAGACTAGCCAACCCGCAGACATTTTCCACATTTTTACAACATTTTTCATTGCTGTTTTGCTCCTATTGGTTGCAGCATAATGTTATATAGCCTTCCTCGATAAATGGGCTATCCAACAGTAAAAGAATTTTTCAATTTTTCAAGTAGTCCCTGAGATTATTGTGTTCAAATAAACAAACTCTTTATCTTTATAATATTAGTATTGCAGCAATGTGCAAGTTATTGATTCATAGTCCAAAACTACAATCAATACTATCAAAATGGCTAGGGAAGTAGTAGAAGAATTAACTTTTAGCTGAATTGTCAAGAGTTTACAGGACTCATATGGGCTTAAATAATATTTATCAGATAATTGGAAATATCTGGGACAATCAATAGGTTGCAGTATAAAAAGATTTGAAGAAATTACATGTGTCAATGACATGTAATTTCTTCAAATCTTTTTATACTGTTATTGACAGTCCTTTGTTAACTTTGGACTGTACATAATCATAAATCTATACTAATATTAAGCTGAAGAGATTGTTTAGTTGAATGTGATAATCTATGGAACTACTGGTATGCATTAAAAAATCTTTTAGTGTTGGATAGCCCATTTATTCAGAAATGCTATAGGCTTTATAACACACTATAAAATTGATCATCCATGAAAAATGTTGTGAAAATGGGGAAAATGAACACAAAGTTGCGTGGGTTAGTCCTATGCAACTTTGTGTTAATTTTCCCCGTTTTCACAACATTTTTCAGCCAGTTTAAATTAAAAACATTTTATGCTTATAACACATCATATATGTAGTTATTGTATATGGATAGAAGTCGAGGCTGTCAGCTTGTTCCTACTGGTTTGGTCAGCAAAGGTGTATATGGTCATGGGCCCGGTATCAAAATTTGTAGGTACATATTATAAATAGTTCAGGGGGTTTAGACAAAGTCACATTCGAAAAGCGATGTTAATAATGGAAAAGAATTTTATTATGGAATTTGACGTTTGCGGTGGTGACCATAGACATTTTTTAATTTTTTTTTTGCGAACGATTAGTACGGCGTTATCGAACTCGCCATGGAACGAATGTACCTTGTCTTACCCCCCCAGGCATCAAGTCCACATGGTCATCTGATCCCAAAGTAGGCAGAGCCTGTACTTAAATCCATACATTTTGTGTGAAATTTTTAAGTATAATATTAATTTCAGGATCTACACACAGCTATTCAATGCCAAACTAGGGAAAACAAATCTATCCCATGGGAACCATACATTTTTCTGGTATAAAAAGTATCCTACTTGCTATTCCAGACCAAAAGACCAGTCATATTTTCCGGCTGATTTATGTTATCTGTCTTCTATTTAGTGTCTTTTATTACATACAATTTGTATGTCTGCATGTGATATTCAATTAGTAGGCGGGTTTTACGTTATTTGGTTTAAACTTTATAACCTTCTATGTTGAAGCTAGGATAAATTGTAGCCTAAAGCCGATATGCCGTGTGGTACCGGCTTAAGAATAGTACCACCCAGCACTTCCCGTGGGTGTCGTCAAGGCGACTAAGGGATTTACCACCGGAGGGCGGGCAGCAGCGTCCTCTGTGTATTTTAAAGCCTTACTGCGATCGCCAACCCGCTCGCCAAGCGTGGCGATTATGGCAATTACCCCCAGGGTATTGGGGAGACCCGTGCTCAGCAGTGGGACATCATATGGGTTGATATGTAAAGCCGATATGTCATAACCACACAAGCGCTTAGAGAGAGCTTATTTCTTTTATTTTGATTTAATTGTAATTTCTAATTGAGATACATCTGTTTTCTTACAGGAGTATGAGAAGTTCCTGCACTTCATTGATGAGGAGCAACAGAGAATTAAATTGCGAAAGTTAGAGAAAGCAATCATAAATAAAATGGCTGAACGCCAGGATTACCAGGCGTACTACTACAAACCATTGGTCAACAAATACTTACGTATCAATAAGAAGACTGGAGAAGAAATGATGGACCGTGTCGGTGATGACTACAAAGAGGATTAAAATGTTTTAAAAACCCTACACATGGTAGTATAATAATATGGTAGTAAAGTTTATTGTTAAATATTTCAATGTAGATAAATAAATCAATTGTTGCTTTTAAACTTTATTTTTATGGCAACCCTTGCATACATTCTACACTTTTTGTACATTGTAACACTTTTGTCTATTACACACCACCATGTATTTTTTTGATTAGGTAGTTATTTTAATGTACAAACAGATTGGGTATAAATAAAAGAGTATGCTTATGGTAACATTGTTATTTATTTTACAGGAAATTTCTAACGATTGACAATAATAAATTCCGACATGTGGAACCCTTACAAAATTAATGTCAACACTTACCTAGCTGTATGCTAAATGCCTGATATGATGCTACTTATACTTTAATGCAGGTTTAAAACATTTTTTATTATGTTACTGGTCATTTGGATCACTTGGGAATAGTAGGCGAGAGTATCTTTATTTAGGAAAATGATTACTTATGTACCTGAATAATTGAACAGATGGGATTAGTCTGGTGAAGATTTGAATCATTCAAGCATACTGAATTAAATCAAATCTATTATTATCATTTATTGTAATTCCAACTTGACTGTTCTCAAATTAATGTCATACTAAAATAATTCTAATACAAGCTTCATCTACAGACGAACTAAGTACGACGAAATCTACATAATAAATAAATTCTTCGGCGGTGCTGGAATGCACGAAGCTCTTAACTATACTGTTACACAATTAAATTACAAAACGATATGATTTCATTATCCCGTTCTTTCAGTCTTCGCAGTTTGTAGAGTTCCAACTATGACCCAACAACTATGTATCTTAGATTGCTTTTCATAATAACATTTTTCGACTTTAAAAATATTTACAACATTCCTAATTTAAATAACAATTTCGATTAGAAATTGCAACTAAGCTAGATAATTATAACAAAATTGTATAAATCAGTATCAAAGCGTTAACATAATGTCATATCCGATCGAAGTAAAAAAATAAAATTTAAACTAACAGTATCTAGTTCACTGTAAGTAATATGGACTATAATAGACTGTTTAGATATACGCTATTTAAAATTGTTTTTATACGATTCTCAATGATAACAATTCTCAAATCTAAAATTTAAGACGGCTACGAGTTTCTACAATGTAAAATTTAAACATTATGTTTATTTGCTTTTCTCTTTCTCTGCTTGCGCCGCGAGTTTTGCTTCTTTTTTGGCTTTTTTCTTCTCTTCCTTTGCCTTTAACTTGGCCTGTCTTTCTTCTTCTTTAGCTAACAATTTAGCCTGTCTTTCCTCTTCTTTGGCTTGTTGTTTAGCTTCCTTCTTTGCCTCTTTTTCAGCTTTAAGTCTAATTTTTTCTTCTTTCTTTCTTTCTGCTATTTCATTCTTTCTATTGTCACTGGTCTCATTTTTGCTTTTGTCTTCCTGTTTTGTATTTTCGTCATCTTTTTTCTTCTTCTCTTCTTTCTTAGGTTTTGATTTGGGGTTATCTTTTTTCCGTTCAGTCTCTTTGCTGTGATCTCTGGAATTGGGCGGGTCATCTTTGTTTGAAGGTTTTAGTGGCCGGAAGAAGTGTTGTTTGTCCTTTTGTGGTGACGTTTCTAGTTGCGTTACAATTTTCTGGGCACACCTGTAAGTGTATAGAAAAATATTGATTTAGTATTGTATGGGGACTTGAGAGATTTGAATTTGCGACATAGGTTATTGAGTATGAATAACCTTATTCTAGTAGAGGCGGAAGCAGCGGCAGCGCTCTCGCGTCGTCCCTCGCGGAATTCCCTTTGGAACTCTCTGATGGGAGGTAAGCGGCCTGAAGTCTCTCCGGCTGGACCTCCCGTGTAGCTATGTACTTGGTAGTCCTGTAACCGTGCCTGCAAAACATTTTAAATTATCAATAAGTATTTAAATATAATGTTCGTAACGCTGACTTCAGGAAATTAGGTATTATATAGTTTTTAATGAAACTAATTGCTATATAACCTTCTTCGAAAATCCTTTGAATTCCATACCAAATTGAATCTAAATCTATCCAGTATCTTCGGATCTTGCCTACCTCTTACACCAACAAATTTCATCCAAATTCACTTTACCTCTATACTTATTCCTAGTAATCGATGATCAGTAAGTCAAATTTTTAAATTGATCAGACGAACCGGGTGCACTTTAACCATTGTGGTCAAAATGTACCCGGTCCGGTTATATATAAGAGCCAAGTGCAAGTCGGACACCCTCGCTGAGGGTTCCGTATGGTTAAATATATCGGGACTTAATTTCGTAAATTATTCAAAGGTTCGAACCCTTTTTATCAAGACCAGGCGAGAGTAGTTGAAAAATCCCGCTGCTCACGGAGACAGCGCTAAGTTGCCATCAGTCAACCCGTGACCACGAATCAAAACGTTAAATAAAAGTTTCGTACCTTTAAATAATTCACGCGATAAGTCCCGATATCTAATATGTAGGTAGGTATAAAAATCGCGAAAGTTTGTATATTATAAATAGTTCAGAAATCGAGTCTCGCAGTTTTTAAAATATCTTTTTTCACAGCTTCAAGGGGTTGTAGACCTGAGTATATGGTTTTAATTTCAACTCGATACCTCCATTGGTTCTCGAGATGAAGGGTCCTGACAGACAGACGGATGGACAACAATGTGATCCGTACCTAAAAAGGTAAATACTTTTTCCTTTTGAGGTACGAAACCCTAATTGAAAAGATAAAATTTATCTTTAACTGCTCTGTGAAATGTATCTTTAATTCCTCTGTGAATTTTATCTTTAACTCCTCTGTGAAATTTATCTATTACTCCTCTGTGAAATGTATCTTTAACTCCTCTGTGAAATGTTTCTATAACTCCTCTGTGAAATGTATCTTTAACTCCTCTGTGAAATGTTTCTATAACTCTGTGAAATTTATCTTTAACTCCTGTGTGATAAAAATAGCAACATGTTACCTTCATGCTATGATGCTGTGACCGTCGAAGCGAGTTGGAGGCAGGCTGTCTCGGTCTGGGCGGCGTGGCAGCAGGCGCTCGTGGCACCGCTCCGAGGCACGCACCTCCACATTTTGCCCCACCGCAAAGCTTAGTTGAACAACTGTTCGGTACGTTGCCACCGCTGTTCGACGATACGGAAGACACTCCTGAAATAAGTTATATAAAAACCTTTGTAGTTGTGTATTTAGGTTATTTGGCGAACTACGTACCGCTCAGATAATTGTGTTTTTGTTATTTTCTTGTTAACAAACTAAAAACAAAATGAATGAAATTGGTAAAGTGGTTCTCTAGTTATCTCGTTACCAAGGGAAATAGGATTTTTTTTTTAAATATAGGTCACTAGCTGTCCCTTGCGACTTCGCCCGCGTGGTTGACTTTACTCAGTTAAGAGTTGATTTTCGTTTTTACCTAATCAAAAATAATTTAAACGAAAAAACTAAATACTAAATTTCACCGATCTAACTTCAAAACTGACGGAGTTTCATAAAAACTTGCATATTTTACCCCCATAGAATTTCTAAAAAAACCTTTCTTAGTGGATGCCTACAACATAAAAAGTATCAAGTGCCAAAATGTTAGGTTTATAACCCTAGCGGTTTAGGCTCACCGTTGATGAATCAGTCAGTCAGTTGGGAACTCTGTACAAGTGTTTAAATATGTATAGATGGGGAATTAAATATCTCGGTAATAAGGCAGCTAGGTAGTTAGTAGGTACCTACCGATTTCAATAAGATAAGTAGAAATAGGTAGGTACCTAGAATTAGTGAGATTCGTGGATCGACAGAACGACATTTGTATAAAAGATAATATAAAGGTTCATTTCCGAGCATCGCGGCCGATCGCGAGCCGCTCGCGGCTCACGACAAGCGGGTGACGCTCGCGGCCGATGCGACAATATTCACAGTGCGCGCGCAGGCCTACGACAGACGTCGCTCGGCCGCGCGCGTCTGTCACTTACCTCAGCCGCTTGTCGTAAGCCGCGAGCGGCTCGCGATCGATCGCGATGCACGGAAATGAACCTTAATACTATAGGTACTAGTTTATGAAGTACAATTGTTTTTCTTTGACCATCAAATTGAGTCGACTTTAAAAAGACCTTGGGGGCAGGGGTGGTAACAAGCGCCAATTGCCCCCCCCCCCCCCAGACTCAACTGAAATACCACTTTTTGGGGAAATTGACAATTTTGACACTCGATCGGCGTGAGAACAAAGTTCTGGCACCGCGCCTGGTGATAGGTAATCACTATTAAGAAATACTAAGTATTTTTTTATTTTCTGCCTCCTTGCCTGTTGCCGCCAGCTTTTATAAGTAGGTATCTTACCGTACCTATTTAATAAAACCGGGCAAGTGCATGTCGGACGACGCACAATGTAGGGTTCCGTAGTCCCCCCCATCCGAATAATGGGGCTTTAGAAGTGGGCTTTCTGTTGTATTTGTTTCATACTTACAACCTTTTTCATACAAAATGACAGCCTTCTAGCCCTAACAGTCGCTGAGCCAAGCTGCGGACGAACAGACATGGCTAACTTAAAAAAAAATTGCCAAAACTCCGTTGCCATTTTGGCTACGGAACCCTAAAAATCGACACTATGGAGAGCACGATAAAAAGTTACCAATGTGTCTCCCTTACCGGACAGGGAAGACTCGCCGCTGGTGACGGAGTAGAGTGAGGCCGAGGCGGGCACGGAACGGGCGCCCACGGAGTAGCTGGACACGGAGCCCGGGACACCCCAGGACTTGGCACTACCGCTCGACACCTGGAACATTTAAAATGTTTTCTTGAACACTACACAGATACTAAATGGTACCTACCTACTTAGGTGCGGTTATTATATAATACCCTTTTTAAGCGATTGAGATGGTTTAAAACACACTGTGGAAAACTCGATATTATGATGTTTGATACGATCATTAGAAATATATTAATCTTTCACTTCTTGATGCAAAACATTAAACAGTAATGATATTAAAGTAATACTTAGTTTGATAGTAAAAAAATTATAGGCGATTCTGTTTTAGAATATTGCTGATTTTTCTCTATCGTTCAAACCTAATAATAAAATAGAAAAATGTATCCCACCTGCCAGCTTTTGCTGGTGACAAGTCGTGGCGCCTGCCGTAGCCTCAGTATCTTCGCGCGGCAGATGACGCAGCGCAGCGGCAACAGGCGCTGGCTGACCGCCATCTGGATGGTCTTCACGAAGCACCGACGACACACCACGCGGTGCCCGCACGGGGACGTCTGCATCGTCGCCTTTGCGTTCACACATATTACACACTGGAAAATATAAAAATAATAATGAAGTTGGTACAGGGATAGGTATTTTGTTCTACTTAATACCTACATAAGTATATGTCTCAGGAATTATTATGACGGTATATGTAAGTACCTGACTAAAATTGAAGTAGGTACCTATATGTTTGTACCTTCCAAAATACTTCGATACTTAACTATTACCTATTTTCATAGGACTATTTCCTCGGTAGCTACTCCAAATCACTTTTTATGAATATCTGTTATTATAATGAATACAGAACTGGTTTTCTCATTAATATGACGTTCGGGATGGGTATGAAGCTAGACGGGGAATACCAGTGGCGGATTAAGGATTTTGTTCTGAAGACCCCGGGGGTTTGACCCCGTTGAGGGTATCTACGTTTTATCGTTTTATCAGAGTATATCCATGCCAAATTACACCTGTCTTGTACCACAGAGGTACCTAATAAGAGTCTCTGAACTAAGCTGCGGACAGATGGATGGACGGACATGACGAAATTATAAATGTTTACTATGGAACCCTAAAAAGCACATACACACGGCAGGATGGCCCTTACTTTCCTGGATCCGCAGAAAAACTACCAATACCTATAGTAAGCAAGAAAAATCATACCATACAAAAAATGAACATAATGACAAGCTAACTAAAAATAAATAGTACCTACAGACAAACCGATTATGGTGACAATACGATGAAAAACGATTGGTGTAAGTGAATTATCACGATCTAGGCACATAGTTGCGACTATTCAAATATCATTTTGCAATTAGACAGGTAATTTGTACTTGATTGATTTCATTATTATTGCCTCGATCTACCGCAAGGTCTACTTACATTGTGGCGAAACCATTCATTGTTTATTAATCTACAATTTCACTTTATTAACAAACAGGCAGTTAAAATATTTTCGTTATGAAAATAGGTTTAGAGTTTAGATTAAAAATAGTGTAATTTAACTGCAGACATAATGGTTATCTTGTCGGATAATCAAAGTGAATTTAAGAACATAGCCGCCACCAGTATTTGCCGTTTTTTGATGTTTCTACTGCATATATTCTAAAGTGCCCTGTAGACGATCAAATTGTCAAATTTTACGTGTTTGTCAAATAATTTGATAGTCTATCGTTTGTCAAACAATCAAGAAATGTTTGATGTGTTTGATGAAACATTGGATTGACGTCGTGTTTGATGGGTGTTTTACAAACATGTTTGAACGTGTACGGCGGTGTTTGACAAATAAGATCTTAAGCGACAAACATTTTAATCGCTGCATTAGCACTGTTTGACAATTAAGTTTGATGGTTGGTTTGATCGTTTTAGTTATTGTTTCATCAAAACGTCAAGATTGACAAATTAGTACGGGTTCCCTAGAACAAATTTTAAAATGATACATATCAAGCTTCCTAGCTTGATATGTATAATTTCATTGACATTTATCAAACGATAAAATATATTTAGTACGGGTTCCCTAGAAAGGATTCTAGGGAACCCATACTAAATATATTTTATCTTTTACAGGGCCCTTAAGGCCGGTCATAGGTACCGTGTATCTGTTTCGGGGGAAGGGGAGAGGAAAATCCGTATAGGTATGTCCTTCCCATATATGCCCACATTGTCCTCTAGGAACAGACTCTACCAAAACGGAGACGAGACGAGAAGAGACGCGTTATAGGGATCGTGAAGGAGAAATAGACTTTCCTATTACCTATCTAATGTTCGAGCAGACTTTCATTATTAATGGTCGAGCTTCGTTTATCTGCAAGTTATCATGGATATCTTTTTTAAATTATGTAATAATGAAAGCTATAGGCACCTATTAACCAGTTCATTCATTTTTTTCAATGTAGTGTGTAAGTTTTAGGCTTATAATTACAAAGGCCGAATAAAGGCCATTCTTTTCTTTCTTTTGATATAATAAATAATATTTTATATTTAATCATTTGTTACCAGTATTTTGGCCAATATTTAAGCACATATAGTTTTGTAAGTAGATCCTCGTACTATTTTGTACCCACTAAGACTGATTTTAGTTTATCTCATGTCAAATTTCATTGTCAAAATGTCGAAACGGTATTAATGGCTAGAGTATAGCACCGTTCCGGTCAGTGTGTTATAGAGGCAGAGGGGGGGGTGGCTGCAATTGCTAACCACGGGCACAGCTAACATAATACTTTATTAGTACCACGGGGCACAGGGCCCCTGTAGCCTGGGGCCCCATATAATTGATATGGCTGATCCGCCGTTAGTTACGCCCCTGATATGTAACGTATTTACAATATTTCAACTAAATAAATATAAACTGGTTCCTAAAATTTTGACGAAGTAATACTAAAAAATTATAAGCTAACAAACTCAATATATATACCTAATTAAGTTTTAATCTTGTAGCATTAAAGCTAGAACCTCATTTCACCAAGATTATAAAGTTGATTAAAGAATTATTATTTTCCCGGCCTTTTAACAACTCAATCTTTTTTTTATAGGTAGGTGCTATAACCTGGTTTTTGTTGGTTGAATACTCTAACGTCACTCTTTTAATATACCGTTACGATCTGTTTTTAATATACCGTTCTCTCTCACGCCGTCACTGTCACCGTGTCACGGATAAAATCGATTCCATTTTTGAAAAAGTGGAGCAAGATCGACATATTAGTAGATAAGATATTGCTGAAGAACTGGATGATGATCACAAAACAGTTTAACGTCATTTACAAAAGTCTGGGTACAAGAAAAAACGTGATATTTATTTGCGTGTCTTAATGCGTGTTTCCATTTGCGATTCTTTGTTGAAACGTAACAATTCCGACCCATTTCTTAAACTGTTCAATACGGGTTTTGAAAAAGGGGTCACTTACGATAAGAATGTCTGAAAAATATCGTGGTTGAAGCATGGACAAGCCCCGCAAACCGTGGCAAAGCCCGGCCTGACTCGGAACAAAGTGATGCTGTTTTGTAAGCCATTGAGAAAAACCGGCCGAAGCTGGTGAACAGGAAGGGCATGGTGTTCCAGCATTACAATGCCAGACCGCACTCATAGCCGCTCAGCAAAATTTGAGAGAGCTTGGCTGGGATGTGTTGATGCATCCTCCGTATAGCCCTGATCTTGCTCTATCAGATTTTCACCTGTATCGGTCAGTTCAGAACTCTTTAGGAAGCATAAAGTTAACCTCAAAACAAAACTGTGAAAACTGTCTGTCAGATTTATTTGGTCAAAAATCTCAAAATTTTCATTCTTATTGGATCATGGCACTACCCTAACATAACAACAAGTCATCGATCAAAACGGCACATACATAGTATACGTTACGTTTCCATGCGATAGATTTTATTGCGGACAACAGCTTGTCTATACTTATATAGTAAAGAGGAAAGATATGTATGTTTGTATAAACTTAAAAACTACTGGACCGATTTCAAAAATTCTTTCACCGTTGGGAAACTACACTATCCCCGGATGAAACACAGGCTACTTTTTATCCCTGTATTCGCCCCTACGCGGGTAAAACAACGAGGTGTCCGCTAGTAAGTAATATATTGAAGAATAGAGCCAGTCTGCATTTGTAATACCCAACAGTATTAATTATTACACCATTAATGGAAACGTTCAAGCGCCCACAGTCCGCACTGAAAATTGCCTGACCACATTGATTAGAGAGGAACGCTAGCGTTTACCAACGTTTCACCCCTAGTCTTACTAATTCCAATTGTAACGTAGTCGGATTCTAGCACAATCAGAAAGGAAACATTTTAAATTTTATAAAATCGTAACTTATTCATCGAAAACAATATACAGAAGTTTTAAGAGTATGCCCGCGGCGTGAATTAAAATACAGATATAGATTCGATATGCAGATAAATCCAATTTGGAATGTCACAAGGAAGTATCCTCGGTCCCTTAATCTTTTTGCTATATATTAAAGATTTACCTAAACAAGTTAAACAACCTATGACAGATATTTGCTGATGATAGCACAACTGTGGTAAAATGTGTTGAAGAAGCATATTATGAAAAAGTACTAATGACAAATTAAGAACGATAATAACTTGGTTTCATTACATTATTTTAATTTACAAAAGACCAAAGTTATGGATTTGTATCAACGTTCATTGCTAGATGCTTTGACAATTCAATTTAATTAACAAAACGTAGACACTAATTACAATTTTTTTAGGAATAATCATTGACGAACAATTGACATGGAGATCTCACGCGGAGAATATCTGTATGAAACTGAGTCAGGCTATGCTAAGCCCGACAGTCCCTTTTTGGCCCACTGGATATACATAGATATATGTATAGGTAACTAGATGCCATAGGGCATTTTATATGGTAAATAGCTTAATTATTAAAATACATTGTTTTAAGATTGCATCTTCCTAGGACCGCTTCTTTATAATAGGCTAAATGCGATTGCAAATATTTATTCCATGACCCTAGGAAATTGTAAGAAGAATCTTAGGGAAGTCCTCCAAAATATGTCTTACGAAGATACAGAGAAATTATTATTTGTACTCAAATAAATATGTTTTTTATTATATTAATATTAATTAATTTAATTAAGAAACTAATTATTTACAGCTTTTGTTTCATTGATTTATATAGTGTTGTCTAAATATTATATCTTTATTCTATTTAACTCACTCATAGTTAATTTTTACTTTTAAATGTTTTAAAATGTGATTATCGTTGTTTTTATGCACTATTCGCCTCAAACACAGGTTTTCCTAGTTCAGGCATAAGTATTAAGCTAGAAATTTAAGTAAACATTTGTAATAATTGTAATATCTTGTTATCTTCTGTATATGGAATAAATAAATTGCAATTGAAATTAAGAATTTGTTGTACTATGGATTGTGTTCATACGAAATAAAAAAAATAAAAAAAATATATTCTACACAACCTGCCCGTCATAGGTTTCCTAAAAGTTAAGGTACTTTAAAAAAAAACCCCTCTGCAAGAATTCGACTGACTAAATCGGCTAATACGTTCATTCTTCAAAGTTAAAGGATACTTACTTCTTCATCGGGCGAAGTGGCAAGTTCCGGTTCATTTTCTTCCAGCTTATTGAGCAATTTGTCCTGTAACAAGAGAAATGCTTTTTAAAATTACGGCTTCGTTTACTTATAAAATATGCAGCATACCTGCTTAAAAACTTTACCTTGTTTTAAATGCAAAAGGATCATAAAAATACATGTAAATTTGTTTTTGTAGTCTTAGTTACTTGTTACTTTACATATTTTATCATTTTATACTTTAAGGAAGTACATACTTTTTAGTTAATATTAATTCATACTTTGACGAATATGTAATGGTGAATGTAATGGTATTTAAAACCATTACATTCACCATTAAACATTCGTCAAAGTTTAGTAGAATGTTTTACGGCACAGTGGTCGTGGTACTACGAATGTTGCGCAAAAGATTATGAGTTCAATTCCTGCACAGGATAAAACATAATATCGTCCATAAACATTTGTTCCGAGTCTAGGGTATGTTTGTTGAATTGTCCCCTTTTTCTTGTGTCGATGACCGGGTGCACGCACGAAAAAATGGCAAGGTCCGTCACGTTCCGCCTGCTGATAGGCTAAGTGTCACGTTCCGTTTGGTTCTGCCTGCTGATAGGCTGAAGTATTGTGTGCGCCGTCGAGCGCATGCGCCCGGGTCCACTAAAGCTGTCACAGGTATGGTTGTTGTAATTAGTAAGACTAGGTGTTTTTATATGATGTTATCGCGTAAAATTGTGAGTAAGTAACTAGTTTCCAACTTTATATTAAGTCGGTAGGAACATCGTTAAGATACATAAATACTTAGAATCTGTCTGTGAAAAAACGTAGATAAGTATTTTCACATGAGGTTTTTGACTATACCCACTTAATGATAAATGGAACTCTTTTCATTTTGTCATATCAGTCGTATGCCAAACATATCAAAGGGTTTTCTGATCCGAAATACGGAACATTTATGCGATTGCTTTGATGTAAATGATTGGTTTGTATGCCTGTCACCGACATCAATATCGATTTGGTGTGTTGAGGTCTTCTATTTGTGAGACTAATATTGAGCTTGTCACTGAGATAGTAAATTATATATCAAAGGCAAACCGCTATAAGTAGTCTTATAAGGTTCCCACAGTTGAAACACATGCGCAGGAACTCTCTGAGAGGGTGTAGATGCCTACTTACGTAATTACGGGCCCCGTAATCGGCCAACGCTGACGGATACTGTGGGTTGATAAATGTCACTCTTATATTGGTGGGTCTGTACTTGGTGGGTTTTGAATATTTACTAGTACCTATATCACAGATTAAGTAATAGTACTACGAACCTATATCTAGTAACTAGCTGTCCCGCGCAACTTCGTATGCGTAATTTCTCCCCGTTTTTTAAACATTTCTCGTCGCTTCTCCGCTCCTATTAGTCGTAGCGCGATGTTATATAGCCTATAGCCTTCCTCGATAAATGGGCTATCCAACAAAAAAAGAATTTTTCAAATCGGACCAGTAGATCCTGAGATAAACGCGTTTAAACAAACAAACAAACAAACAATCAAACAAACAAACTCTTCCGCTTTATAATATTAGTATAGATATGTACAAATTTATTGTTACTCGATTTTTCAAATTAAATATCACGCGATAGAGACTGAAACCCGTAATCTACATATATAATTGTATAATAAGATACCTAAACTATTCAGTTTTCCGACTCCATTGCGCTGCCTTGTAGAGGGGAGATGGGATACTTGAGTCGCTGCCAGTAATGTATTTGCGTCACTGTAAAGGTGAGTATACACTCGAACATTTACTTGTAACAGAACGTCGAGCAATAGCTGTTTTAAAATTTACTCCAAAAGAACATTACCATTATTATAAGATTTGTCGCGAGTTTCATTTATTTATACATAATATAATTATATATTATGTACAGCATATGCCAATCTGGAATCATACCTTTTTAGTGGCAAAAGGATTTTTTCAATTCAATGATTCCAAAGTTTACTTCTCACATACACACAAACTTCGCGTTCTCTCTATCCTATATAGGTACTATTTATAAGTAAAATTTTGCTTTGCAAATCAAGAAAGTGATGACCCGTTGTCAGAACGCACGTAGTGTTAGCCTTTTCTTTAATTGTCGCTGTCCTTTTCATATCGTGCCTGATGTCAATGATGTCATTTGTTTTTCCAATGTTCCGATTGCCAATTTTTTTTCTCCTCTTCCCTCCAATATTAATCGGTAGAGATTATGGCTCGCACATTATGTGCATACGCCAGTTTCAAGTATAATTTCTTTCTAGTTTTCTTCTTTCAATCACAAAGTCTCGTTCTTGTCCAGTTATCACGTATTTCAAGTATATTTTACATTGTTTTACACTTTAAACGCGGAGCTGTAAAAATAGCGACATGGCAGTTTGTCGCCATTTTTACAACTCGATTGCCAATTTATCGGACATTGAAATTATTAGAAGGAGACCGACGATGTTGCTATCTTTTTCATATCGTGCATGACGTAATTGACATGTCATTTGTTTTCTAGTTTCAACGTCCTGATTGGTTATCATGGATGTTAACGTTGAAATGGATAGAAGGAGAGCGACAACTATTATTGTTGCTGTTCTTGTCATATCGTGCATGACGTCATTCATATGTCATTTGTTTTTCAAGAGACTGCTTTCTGAATGGGCAAATAACCAAAAAATTATAAAGCCAAAAAAATTATAAGAAAAAAATAAGATTGTTAAAAGAAGTTTTTATACCTATGTAGGTAGGTAAGGAATTGAAGACACTTCCTCCAATTCCTATTTTCACAGCTTTGCATTACGGTGTGATTGCGTAATATACTCAAATAGATATGTCCATACCAGAAGACCCCAGTTCCAGTCCGAGTAACCATTATTTTAATTTTTGATTTTGGTTTTTTTAATTTATTATTTCATATTTTTTTATTATTATGTCAGTAAGATCGAAAAATATTATTCAAATTTCATCAGTATGTAATATAATGTAAAAGTTTTTACTTCTGCCGGCACTCCTGGTGGCCAGTGCAACCCGTTGTTATTTTTTTTTGTTTTTGTAGGAGTTAGGAGTTTAGGACACCTCCCGCGCTATAGTATAAGTTTTGTAAATGAAAGCGTGATTGGGAAATAAGTATTGCCGAACGTATCCAAACAAACGGCATGTACCTACTGTTAACATCCTACTTGGTGTAAAGGCGGCCATTGACGATACGTCTATTTGGAAGCTTTCCGAATTGACGCATTCTGGATGGTTGTACGCAAAATTATAGCACCATTGACTATATTTCCATTTGGACGTACGTCTTCCTCTTGGACATACGCAAAAAGGTTACTTATACCACAGATAATATAATACTATACTAGTACATATACTAAAAACTGCTGTCAACAATATAAATGTAATTCAGAAGCAATAAAGAGAACAAATTTGAGATTTTGCGAGATCGTCTTTCTCTTTCGTGACTATGGGAACCATGGTTTGACACTAAGCTTATAAAAGAGAAGGTGGGTCTCTTTCTAATCGAGACAAAAGGACAAACCATAGATAAAATTACTATAAGCTTCTGGATTTGCCCACTCACTGACAATACATCCATTTGGACTGGACGAGTGTCAGTTTGGAATTAAAAAACCGAACGACGTCTATTCAAATGGATTACGTTTTTGACATTCACTACAAGTTTTTGAACTTTCCAAAATAACGGAGTAATCATATCTACCTTCTTAAACGCGTAAATATTTTATTTTAAGGCTAAATACCTTTGTTTATTATCGGCCGTATTGCAACGGCCGTGACCGTATTGGCTACCTATGACCACGGCCGGGCCGGGCCGTTGCAATACGGTCGAAACGTCGGGCAATAAACGAAGGTATTTAGCCTTAAAAAATATACTTACGCGATTAAGACCCGTAGCTTATAAAATTGTATAATGTGTACAAATCGCGAAAGTTTACGAACATATACCTATTATATTTCTTATTTTGACACAAGGTAACAAAATGGCAACTTTGTAGGTACGTTCTTTTAGTATTTTTTAAATTGTTTTTTCTTTTATTTCACGTATTACGTAATCATTTGAAATAGATTGATTGAATAAAAAACTTTCTATCTCATAGGCCGGTAAAATAGGTAATTCGTATGCAGAGTTCTTTAGAAAACCAACATTAACTTAAATTTATAATTAAATAGGTATACAATGAACGCATGGTGCGCGATTCAGATCAAAAATACCATAATAAAAATGTGATTTAGTGTGTTTATTCCACATTAATATTTTAACAAGCTGTTTACTCACAAATACATGCATGTGAACATAATTAACTGCCGCCCTCAAATTGTTATACCTACTTACCTCTTTATGATTTATTACATCCATTAATAAATAATGTAATGTAATATGTTTTAAAAAAATGCACCCGTTTCAACCAGGCACAATCACCTTCCTCACGGAGCACATTTTAAATTGACAAACTCTTCAGCTTAACTTTTGTAGTTTTTTAAGATTTTTTTATACAACTTCAGCTTTATTAAACTACTAGCTTTTTTTCGGGTTCGTCTTGTTATGTTTCATTTTTATAGCGTACTAGCTTCAGCCCGCGGCTCCGCCCGCGTGGATGTCGGTTATCGCGATAAAAACTATCCTATGTTTTTCCCCGGGACTCAAACTATGTCCATACCAAATTTCATCTAAATCGGTTCAGCTGTTTGAGCGTGAAAGCGTAACAGACAGACAGACAGACAGACAGACAGAGTTACTTTCACATTTATAATATTAGTATGGATTAACCATTGTGACGTTTAAACCTATATTATTGAAAAGTTTTTTCAAAATCCCTTCAATAGTTTTTTGCGTCAAAGACAAATCCATCCCCACAACCTGTCGGATTTATAATAAGTACCAACTTAATGGTGATACTTAAGTTATTGTTTTTTAACTTTCGCGATTTTTATACTTAAGATATATGTTTCAGGACTTAATATCGTGAATAATTTAAAGGTTGTTGAATCGAATTGCACCGATCGTGTACGGTCGGTACTTGTACCCGTGATCACGATTGGTGCAATTTGATTGAGACGTCGGGTAAATAAAAGGTTAAGTTACCTTTAAATAATTAACGCGATTAAGCTCCGAAATATATAATCTAATATATAAAATTCTCGTGTCACGATGTTCGTTCCCATACTCCTCCGAAACGGCTTGACCGATTTTTATGAAATTTTATATGCATATTCAGTAGGTCTGAGAATCGGCTACTATCTATTTTTCATACCCCTAAGAGTTTGTTTGTTTATTTGTACGTGATAATCTCAGGAACTACTGAGCCGCATTAAAAAAATATATTTTATTGTTGGATAGCCCATTTATCGAGGAAGGCTATAGGTTATAACATCATGCTACGACCAATAGGAGCGGAGCAGCAATGAAAAATGTTGTAAAAAAAAGGAAGAAAAAAGAAAAAAGGGAAAATTTACGCAGACGAAGTTGCGCGGGTCAGCTAGTAAGTAGGTATATATAACTAAAGGTCCAGCGAAAATTCGTCTGCGTAAATTTTCAATGTTTTTGCAACATTTCTCATTGCTGCTCTGCTCCTATTGGACGTAGCGTGATTTTATATTATTATCGCGTTCAAACAAACAAACAAACTTTTCAGCTTTATAATATTAGTATATATTTGATACTTAACTTAATAATGAAACTGAGCGTGCGAAGGCAATTTGCACTTATCATAAATTTAATTAAAGTTATTCGTGGCATAAGTAACATCACATCACATCACTTTCCAGAAGTGCTGCAGCGCTGTTTTTGTGTACCAGACGGATGTGTAGGAAGGCGAAGGCGCCCTGCGCTTTTGACCTTGGCGACTGGCCAGGACCAACCTTCTGGCTGAGGGCCCTCTGACCCGCGCTGTCGGCGCCGTAAACGATCTGCATGTCATAATTGATATTAATTCTAGTACTTTGAATGAACTCGCAAAAGTACTGCTGATTTTATTCTAACACTAGCTGTGCCCGCGACTTCGTTCGCGTGGAAGTTGGGTTTATATTAAGGTAGTTTATATTACAATTTAACTTCTGTGTAAATCATATTGGTAACATGCTCCACAATGCTCTGTGGCATCTATGGATATTAGGGCCTAGCTTTAATCAGGGCACAACCTATGGCAGGGTAAGCCAAGCAAATGCACAGTGCAGCAAAATGAAGGGCGACATAGTTTATGGCGCCAGACGGTTAGAAGACAAATTATAAAAATTCCCATGCTTAGCACCTCGCCAAAAAAGTATTTTACCAAAATGATTTGCATCACATCAAATATCATTAATATTGAAAATTTCCCCTTTACCCCGTCACGCGAGTACTTGGGCGGTTTCGGGTTAAATGAAGCCCAAAATCGCCCAAGTACTCGCGCGAAGTTTTGTCTTAAAGAGCTTCGATTCTGACTGCGAAAGGTCGAAAATTCCGATTGATTTTAAACCTCCGACTCCAACTTCGGCTCCGGCACTTTTAAATCGGACGTTTTAATCGGAGGTACCTAGCGTGCGGCGGCCGCTCCTTCAAGTTAAAATAAAGGTATGATGGAAAAAACTCTCACAGATTTCCTATGATCGCGGGTTATGTCCTGCCCGAGCGATCTTTTCTGAGTCTAAAGTACACCCACTTTGTGTCCGTGTTTGTAAAGTCCCCCGCGAAATAGGACTCGTGTGAGTTATGTTTTTAAAAAATATCCTGTTTTTAAAACATCCCGCGGTACTGTGATGCGTGTTAAAACAAACAGACAACAATCAAACGTTTCTAAAAGATATACTCAGATATAATTTTTCCCGATTCTTTTTAATTTGTATTTAAACGCCATCTATTTTCAAAACTGGATATGTTTCTTTTAATACTTGATGATTTTATATTAAATTATACATAAAATATCATGCATATTAAACGTAGGTAAGCAAGGTATTTAACCTTAATTTATTCACGCGATTAAGACCCGTAATATATATATATATTTTCATAATGTGTACAAATCGCGAAAGTTTTTCAACATTTGTAGATAAGCAATTTTGGCACTCAGAAGAAATCGAATCACAGATGGCGCCACGTGTTTTATTTTGATATAACACGGACTTAATCTTTAATTTTTTTTAAGCAACTAACATTTATAAATTCTAGAAAATATCAAGTAGTTACATTCATATCATAATTACGATTCATGCAAAACAATGATAAAGGTGCCTATTATAAGTGATTGATAATATGAAAATTTGTTAAATAAAGTATACATGTTAAAGTCGAAAATAAAAGCTTGTATAATAAGTATACCTTTAGAAAAATACTTAAAAAAGAATAAAAATAATTTTAAAACAACACAAAAAGAGACTTGCATACTTGAGACCCGATTGTCCAACCTCACTCGTTCAATACCGCTACTTGTGCCAATAGACCACCTCAACTGATACAGAAACGGTTAAAATAGGTGATCTTAAGAAAATTGCAAATGTTGTGTTTAGCTCCTTATAGTTTTAGCGTGAAGTTATTGTTTCCATGGGTTACAATTGTAACTAATGTCTTATTGCGGAAAAAATTGTGAAAAACCATAATGGTTCGACCAAACATACGTTGCTGCTCGCTCCCCATAGACGATAGCGTAATGATTCATAGTGTAAGTAATGACCTATAGTATTTACAATAAAACTGCAAATTTTCAGAAAGATCCGTCAAGTAGTTATTGTTTTATAACGATAAATAGCTACAGACATTATCCGTTATTGCTTAGCTCCTATGGTAAATAGCGTGATAAATTATAGCCTATATGTTAATCCAGACTTATTAGAATACACATACAAAATTTCAACCGAATCTGTCTGGTAGTTTTTGCGTGATGCGTGTTCAAACAAACAGACAGACTGACAGACAGACAGACAGACAGACAGACATTTCTAAAAATGTAGGAATGTGTTTAAATACTCTTTTCGAACATTTCCCAATATTTTTTTTCACTATGTTCGGCCATGTACAGACACGTGAAATTTACAATTTTATTATATGTATAGATATAGATAATTATAATTAACTCATCATTATTATCATCATCTTATTAATATTATGTACCACACTATCGAATATGGTAAAAGCCTGTTGGAAGGTAGTACTTGTTGGAAGGTAAATAAAACTTTTAATTTAGTCGGAAGTAAACTTGCTACTAATCACTACATAGTATAAAACAAAGTTGCTTTCTTTGTCCTTATATCCCTGTGTATGCCTAAATCTTTAAAACTATGCAACGGATTTTGATGCGGTTTTTTTTTAATAGATAGAGTGATTGAAGAGGAAGGGTTATATGTATAATAACATCCATATATTATATACCCGTGCGAAGCCGGAGCGGGCTGCTAGTATTTATTATAAATTATCTAATCTATACCTATATATTAATGTTCAGTGTATCTACCTGCTATCATTTTCCTATACAAATCTGCTACTTCTCTGTACTTGAGATTTTCTGCACGTAAATGCAATCATTTTATATACTTAGATCTATTGTTGATTGTTCTCTTCTTCCATAATGGCGTCAATCAGCATTAGAGATGCGTTAGCATTTGCATAGTAACGTATCATACTACTTATCTACCTATAATACCTTAGCTACCTATTGTTGCATCTCATTAATAATAAAAAAAAAAGTAATTTATTTATTTAACTGAAATTGGGTAGAAATCTCTATGTGTATACGTTTAAACCTCTTACAAAAATAAGAAAATGACGAAAAAAAATAACGGGGCGGTACGACGTTCGCCGGGATAGTTAGTCTATACAATCACTGTTGGGATTAAACCCCAACAATACTATAATATTATAAAGACGAAAGATTTTATTGTTTGTTTGATTGTTTGTTTGTATGAATAGGCTCCGAAACTACTGGACGGATTTAAAAAAATCTTTCATCGTTGTGAAGCTTCACTAACCCCGAGTGACATAGGCTATTTTTTATCCCTGTATTGAAACCGCGTGGCGTCCGCTAGTAATAAATAAACGTCGTTCTTGATATATATAAAAATGAATCCCTATATCCCTTGATCACGAGATAACTAGATGATGAAAGAACGACTTTTCCGATTGGTTATTTCTGAGTTGATAGCAATCTGCCGATTTTTCAGCAGTATTCTGACAACGTCAAGAATAGGGAAAGTCCATAAGACGCAAATTTGTATGGAATATTTTTTTTCATTAACTTTATCACAATGAATTCTGTTTATAACAATATATTTTTATAAAATGCATCTAAAATTATGAAAATAATGATTAAACGGTGAAAACTCGGGCGAAAATTTAAGCTACCCAGTTGAAACGAATGCTATTGGTTAGCTCAAGTTATGACGTAACAATCCATATTTTATGCTGTGCCCTCATTGGCTGTTGCGATTGCCGTGACGTCACAGTCCATAACTATTTACGCGCAACGTTGGCGTGCTTTTGAAAATGCTTTTATCAGTTTGTAATTTTAAATGTTTTGTTTTCCTAATAGGACCAGTTTTTTGGTGCTGCATTTTTAAAAAAAAAATATTGTTTATGTAACCATTGTATATGAACTAAAAAAAAGACATGCATATTCCCTATTTATTGTACAATAAATTCTTGACATTGTCAGAATTTTGGTAAGTAGAAAATTGAATGAAAATTGCTGGCTGACACTTGAACTGCACAACAATTCACATGTTAAATACGGAGCTGTGAAAATAATGACAGCTCAGTTTGCCGCTATTTTCGCAACTTCAAGACTGTTTTCGTAATCACTTGGGTTTTGTTAACAGTCAGGTCAAATTTGTACTAAAAATACACGAAAACAATCTGCCAAAGGTAGCTCTGTCAAAACAGAACGGTAATGGTCTCCTAACCTGTGTGAGTTACGGCGCCCAATCTCATAAGAGACTAACCAACTACGCAGGAGATTTTACAATACATACTTAAGTATAAGTACTGCGCACACGCGCAGACAAAAGTGCACTCTCTAATCCCTCACTCTCATAGACCAGAGAGAGATTAGGCACAAGACCGACGGCTTAACATGCTCTCCGAGGCACAGAGGATTGTGACAATGCTCGAAAACGGTCACCCATCTATGGAGCGACAATGGTAACACTGCTTTACTTCGCAGATATCTTGATGTATTAGATCGCCACTGAACAGTACATGCTAGTTATATGTGAATAAATCAAAATTAGATACAAACATTTATGTTAGACAATTTTAAGGCAACGTACAAGGAGCTGTTGCTGTTGTTAAGAATGCAATGGTACCACTCCATTTCTTGTGGTTGTCGTCAAGGCGACTAAGGGATGTAACACCGGAGGACCGGCAGCAGCGTCCTCTGCATACTTTCAAGCCTAACTAGATCGCCGACCCGCTCGCCAAGCGTGGCGATTACGGCAATTACCCCCAGGATCTACAATAAGTATGTTCTACTGGGGAGACCCGTGCCCAGCAGCATATGTACAAAGAGCTGTTTTGCAAATGTGCCAGCTGGAGACATGTGTATTTTCTCTCCTAACTTGCAAAAATACGTGGCGGTCTATTAAAATAATAATGACAACTCACACAAATCTATCTATGGAAACCAGGTAACCGATAAACATACTTATTATATATTTCTAAATACATACATATTATAGATAAATAACACCCTGACACAAAATAAACCATCGTGCTTATCACACAAAGTTTTATCCTGGGTGAGGATCGATCCCGACCTCTTGCATAGCATTCGGATACACTTCCACCGCGCCACAGAGGCAGTCTAAATGAACCAGTTTATAACGTAGCTATTGTTGATCGACTAAATATAGCTGTTTAATTATCTGTACCGTATTTAATATCCGCAGTTTAGTTTATCCAAGACGCCTTAATAACATCCACCGGAGCTCAACCTGAATGGCTCTAACCACGGTTTAATTAACTCTCAGCTCGAACGCGCCTCGTGGATCTAATATTATATGAGTCTTTAACAAGACAAGACTTAGAGCAACCTGCTTAATCAATTCTTTAATTTTAGTTACTGTTTCTTAGATGAATTTTGATAGATTTTGGTAGTAATTGGTTATGACTTCGATAGGGTTTTTGTTAACTATAGTATAGTAGGGTTCTTACACATTAACAATACAAATATGTATTATATATTTATTATGTTAGTTTTTTTAAGCTATTGCATAGCTTTTATCGCGGGCTTTGAGCGCGGCGACCGAATTAAGAAATTCCTTAACGAAAATAAAACCTAACACCCCCCACTTCGCCTACCATGTAGCTCGGCCGAGTGTTCGCATAACGTAAATGTATATATGGTACGAAGCTCGCACGGATCGAGACGAGCTGCTCCGAAATGTAATGAAAAAAAAAATACTGCATAAATAAAAAAAAATATATATATAATTGCTTATCTTGATAAAAAATGCTATGCAATAGCTTTACGGCGGCAGTCCCCGAGTTACACACTTTTTTTTTTAAATTGTAACATTTTCGATTACTCTACACATTCTACTCTGAAACTCAAAGGTTTGCTGGTAGAAAACTCAATATTGAGTTAAGCTCGCCTTTGTACATAATCATTATGTAGGTATTTTGTACTATTGTTAGTATTTTTTTTTGTATTTCCAATATATAATTTGAACAAGTTCCTCCTTCATCGTCACTGTGACAACACTCAGTAACGGATCGCGTCAAATCCTGTATCATCACCATCCCAAACTAAGCAGAATTTGTACTATGGCAAGCAGACAACTGATAGAAAAGAAAAAGAAAAGAAAAGAAACATTTATTTGTTGAAAGTCATCATATAATAGAGATGTTCGCATTCACGTGGGCCAGCTCACGTTGCGCATCCAAAAGATGGCACCGTAATCGTTTTTTGAAAACAGCCATGGAGCCGAGTGCTTTCAGCGGTGGTGGAATGTTGTTCCATATTTTGGACGCGGCGTAACGGAAGCTGCCCTTAAACGAAGCTGATTTGTGTGTTGGTATTGATAGCTGTTGTGAACATTGTCGACTTTCACATTGCCTTCTGCTAGTCACCCAATTGAGCCTACTATGTAAGTACGACGGTTCCTTACTCAATGACGCCGAACAGTAGGCACGCCAGATGTAACTTGCGTCTATATTTCATTCTAAGCATGGAATGTTTATTGAAAAAAGGAGTTACATGACTTCTTGGTGGTACGGAGAAACAGAACCGTGCACAGGCGTTTTGGACTCTTTGTATGAGGCGGTCGGTTCGTGCGAGCAGTCGCGGCCCGTACACCACGTCTGCATAGTTTAACTTCGATAGTACTAATGTTTCGACCAGTCTTATTCTGATTTCCTCGGATAGGTACGGCCGCATCCTGTATAACACCTTGAATCGGTAGAAACAGTTTTGGACGGACTCCGCCACCTGTTTCTCAAATCTTAAGCTTGAGTCTACATATAACCCTAAGTTGCGGGCTTCATTGACCCGGACTATCGGCTTCCCCATGAGAATGACGTCCAACGTTGTTGGAAGGCTATCGATCTGCTGCCTGGTACCGAATACCATATACTTTGTTTTAACTGGATTTAAAACTAGGCAATTAGCTTTGGACCACTCGGCTATACGATTGAGGTCGTCGTTTAGTTCGGCTATAGCTCTCCGGTACTCACTGGGTTTGAATGATATGTATAATTGGACGTCGTCAGCGTATACGTGATACTGAGAGTTTTTTAGGCAGCCTATGACATCTGCACAGTACAGAATAAACAAAATTGGACCTAGTATCGATCCTTGTGGTACACCCCTTTTAAGGGGGGCAGGAGCCGATTTGACGTGTACACCGTTGCTTAGCCTCAGTTCCACAAACTGTTTTCGATCATGTAAATAGCTGTGAAACCACGATATCGATTTATGATCGAAGCCATAATATCTAAGCTTAGATAATAATAGCCCTGTGTGAATTGCGTCAAAAGCGCGGGAATAGTCTAATAACACGAGCAGCGTGCACATGCCCTTATCTTGTGCGTTTAAGATGTTTTCAGTCACATCAAGAAGTGCAGTGGCCGTGCTGTGTTTCCTTCTGAAACCTGATTGTAGTTTCGGTAATATACGCTGTGTCTCTAAATACTCTATTACCTGGTTACAGACTACCTTCTCCATAACCTTAGAAAGACACGGCAGTATACTGATGGGTCGAAGGTCCTTAACATCAGTGGGGTTTGGCTTTTTTGGCAGAGGACGTACTATCGCTACTTTCCAAACATCAGGAAATATTGTTGATTCAATGGACTGATTAATTATATTAGTTATGTGTGGCAAAATGTAGGGAAGAGACAAGAAAAGCATATTAAGGGATATATTGTCATATCCCTCTGCATTCGACTTTAACTGCATTAAAGTACGTGAAATAACGTGCTGTGATACGGGTTTAATAGTAAAGATTTAATCATGTAAGTTACAGAACTCAAAATATGACAAATGCGAGATAGTTGTAGTCTCGTTTCCAGGCACGTCGAGGAAATGTTCATTTATTTGCGTTGGGTTCGTGAAATGGTGGGGAAGGTCATTTTTTTGTTTTATATGGTAGACAGTTCTTTTTAAATTACGCCACAAAAGTGTAGGGTTATTTATTTTACTATTAATGTAATGCTTATAATAAGCTGTTTTTTCTAGATGCAGAGATGCAACGACCAACGACTTAAATTGCTTATAGTAGTCCCTTTTGGACTCACACCTCGAGCTGCGATATTTAGCAAGTGCGTCGTCACGCAACCTCATCATCAATTTTATATTTTCCGTGATCCAAGGATAGGATGGTTCTTTAATCAAGCTGATTTTAACAGGCGCGTGAGCATCAAGTACTGCCAAAATGTTGCTATTAAGTGTTTCGAGCATAGTGTTCACCGTACCCGATAAACATACTTTTTAAAAAAAAATGTACATATTATAGATAAATTACACCCAGACACAGAATAAATAATCGTGCTCATCACAAAAGGTTTTATCCCGGATGGGGATCGAACCCACAACCTTTGGCTTAGCAGTCAGGGTCACTAACCAATAGACCAACAGGCCAGTCAAGACCTGATTGTGATTAAATATTTCTTTAACAGGCAAGAGCAACAAATTCAAATATTCAAGGAAGTGTATTTCTAACAAATGGTGATAAAAATGTATAAGTAATACATAAGTAAATATTTATTCATCAAATTAACATAAATGACGGTAGTACATCGAAAAGTAGTACCTATCATCTATGCTAATATTATAAAGCGAAAGAGTTTGTTTGTTTGTTTATTTGTTTGTTTGTTTAAACGCGCTAATCTCAGGAACTACTGGTCCGATTCTGAATGATAGAAAATGTTGCAAAAACGGATAAAATTTACGCTGACGAAGTTGCGCGGGACAGCTAGTTTTATATAATACTAGCTGTCCCGCGCAACTTCGTATGCGTAAATGTTGCCCGTTTTTGCAACATTTCACGTCGCTACTCCGCTCCTATTAGTCGTAGCGCGATGTTTTATAGCCTATAGCCTTTTTTTTTTAAATCGGACCAGTAGTTCCTGAGATTAGCGCGTTTAAACAACCAAACAATCTCTTCAGCTTTATAATATTAGTTTATATAATAAAATTTATGTTGTAGTTGTCTGGTTGTCGTAGTATCCACAGGCTCTGCCTAGTTTCGGATCAGATGGCCGAGTGTGAGTTGTCCTAAGATATTATAAAAATAACAAAAACAATATACTTCTACTACAATATCTAGGTCATAGCTAGTATAAAAAATATCGATGGTCTTCATTAGTTGCATTGACGTATAGATCTTTACTGCGCCATCCCTTTCAATTAAAAAGTAAAAATTGACTGCAAAGCGTGAATGAGAAAAAACTCGTACGGCCTTTGACAGGTATTGTCCACAAAGTAGCGTTGTCTCTTTCTAGAGGTGGCCAATTTTGTGAGGTTATGTCGCAGTCCTGTTCTCTACGTCAATGATTAGTCGTTTATGAATCATTTTATGTTTATCCTGTAAGCTAGCACTCAACTCGACCCATGATAAGCTGTTATTCATTAAAAAAACTTAATGAAATCTAAGTAAGCAATATCGTGTAACTATGGCATTAAACCGCATCCTCTTTGCTGCTCGTTCGTTCTTAATTTGTAACAGTGTTAGATGTCTACGTCAGGTATCAATCAGTGAAGCATTTGATTAGTCTACTACCTTATAAACACATGGAATTAGTAGCAGTAAAATTAGGGTACCTAATAATAAATTGCTATAGTCTGTCCGTCACCTTTGATTATATAATGTCTAGATTCCTAATCTGGCATCTAAAATTGAAGCAAAGAACTGTCAAAAAGTACGCTCAAATGGACGTACTTTTTGAGAGGTAAGAAGACTCCTATCAGATGTTCTAGCCATAGTTATTCTAGCGCGCCATTTTCAACGAGTATCAAACGTCAAAAATAGTAGCTTCATTTTTTTGTTAGGCTTACTGAGGGAATGCTCCATCTAAACATTATATAATCAAAGTCCGTAATGTATTGTTGATGCATGTGCTAATATGTGATCAATGGTGTAGGTACTCTTATTTTGTAGTTAATAACAACAAGTCAGCGATAAGTATACCTAGGCAATCAACATATGTTAACCATGAGACAACATGTATAAGTTAGTTACCTATAAAGAATTTACATCATTGAAATTTAACGTTAATAGCACAAGTAGGTATTATTCCAAGGTTTTGTCTTATTTTGACGACATTTTAGTTACAACTGATAGATTAATAAAATAAGTAATTTAGCGGTGAAATCAATTCGGTCGACTAGGTAATTTGTACCTTTTTTATCTTACAGAATCGGTTGCGTAAGTATGGCTGCCATTAGTATCACCGTCTCCGTTGAATTTTTAAGGCGACTAAACAGTTTTAAATAGCCCTCGGTGCAGACAGTACTTGCCGGTACTACAATTTACTATTTTAAAAAAGGAACGAATGTGGATGAACGAACAAGTGATCTGTATTAGTGACGCGCTTAAAAAAAAAATAGCGTAGCAGTTTTAAGCGAGTGTTTCCCGCGCATTGTTGCAGTTGTTAGTAAACCATAGAGGGTTCACTTTTGTGGTTCATGCATCGGATACTTATATTTTTTTTACTGGATAAAAAAAATAAAAATAACGAGCTTGAAGTATTGTGTGAGATCTATTGTGTGCTCAACTAGTGTTCTCGGCGTTTTCTCGTCTCGCTTCGAGAAAATGCTATATGGGCTGACTGGTGTGAGTTCATTCAGTGCTGAAGTGTATTCTTAATCGTTATTACAGTAATATTGCACTGTAATATGTTGGTGAATGCTACGGCTTGTCAGCTAACGTCGTTTTTTATAGGTAAGATTTTCATTATTTTCCATCGAGATAATAATGTAGGTGCTAATATTTCCCAAATACATATTAGAAAGATTGACTGGACAAACGAAAAGAAAAGACGAATAATCCCTACTAATATATAAATGTGAATGTAAGTTTGTTTGTTACGCTTTCACGCGAAAACTACTCAACACATATTCTCGGAGGTATTAGAAGTAACATAGGATTATAAAAAAAGGGGAAAATTTACGCAGACGAAGTTGCGCGGGACAGCTAGTCCTTTAATATTTGGATGTGCTGCGGTTTTTTGGAGAGTTTGAGAATTTTGACTATAGACCGGTGTGTTTTGACAAACTATTGCCCCTCCCCTCAGCGGTGGTGGCTGATGTACTGATATTGATTAATGCACACCCTCTCCACCGTCTTACGAGCGACTCACACTTGGCCGGTTAAATCAAAGTGCCCCCCAGAACAAAGTTCTGCTCAAACAATTAGAGAGTTCCTATTAGGTAGGCATATTGTCAAATGACAATATAATAATCAAAGATACCTGTAACCATGGAGTCAATTACCAAGCATTTATGAATCTATTTATCGTCCCAGTTATCATCATAGCATCTATTATGTCAACTTGCGAACATGCTGAGCATTCGCACGCATCAATTTATTTGCCTTCAATTAGGATATACGTACGATCTATTCTAATGCCATTACGTATCTATTTTTAGCCCCAGGCAATGACATCACACAAATATCTCAAAAAAGAATATGACAGGTAGTGGCGAAAGATCCTAGGTCCAATTCTTTTTGGGTTCCCTTTGATTTTTAGTTATTTAATATATAGGTAAGTACAAAAAACCGGGTGTTTATGTAATATTTTATGTCAACCCACACAACGCCAAGCAGAGCTTGTACTATGGTAATAAGACAACTGATAAACGTATTTCTAAATACATAAAATAAAATACAATATTATAAAGCTGAAGAGATTGTTTGTTTAAACGCGATAATCTCAGGAACAACGAACATAAATGAAAAAAATATTTTGCTGTTTTATAGCCCATTTATCGAGAAAGACTATAAGCTATATAACATCCCGCTACGGCTAATAGAAGCGGAGCAGCAATGAAAAATGTTGCGAAAACGGGGAAAATTAACGCATACGAAGTTGCACGGGTCAGCTAGTTATAGATAAATCTCTTCCTGTCACCACTTGATGACACCGTCAAGGTGGATGTCACACAGAACGACGTACAGCAGCGTCCTCTGCGTACTTTAAAGCCTTACTGCGTTCGCCAACCCGCTCGCCAAGCGTAGCGATTATGGCATCCTTAAGTAGGTCCCAGGATCTACAATAAGTAGGTTCTACTGAAGAGACCCGTGCCCAGTGGGTTCATGTCATATGGGTTACTATCTGTCCTGCGCAACTTCGTCTACGTAAAATTTTCCCGTTTTTGAAACATTTCTCATTGCTGCTCCGCTCCTATTAGTCGTAGGTCCCAGGATCTACAATAAGTAGGTTCTACTGAAGAGACCCGTGCCCAGTGGGTTCATGTCATATGGGTTACTATCTGTCCTGCGCAACTTCGTCTACGTAAATTTTTCCCGTTTTTGAAACATTTCTCATTGCTGCTCCGCTCCTATTAGTCGTAGCGCGATGTTATATAGCCTATAGCTATTCCTCGATAAATGGGCTATCCAACTAAATTTTTTTTTTTCAAATCGGACCAGTAGTTCCTTAGATTAGCGCTTTAAACAAACAAACAAACAAATTCTTTCGCTTTATAATATTAGTATAGATTAAAAGAATCAAGTTTTAACCCACGACCTCTGGCTTAGCACTAGGGTCACTAACCACTAGACGTTATGTATAGAGATACCTTATAAATTTTTTAAACTTTCGCTGCTTAAACAAGGATTTGTTTTCTATGCTCTAGCGTATTTCCGGCTTTAAACTAAAGTACATCAGATTAACACAGATAATGGTTAACAGAATCAAATCTGGAGAAGATTTAGGTAAGCCGGAGATATTTTATATAACCTTTCTTTCCCTCGTCAGGTATAAACAGATACTTAATTATTCAACATTGATTTCTTCTAATAAGACACATCTTTATTATCTATCTATAGTATTTTAATAGCGTTGGAGGTTGCCCGCGATGTCGTCCGCAAACATTGATGACGGCTAGTTCTTCCACTATAATAGTGTAGTATCGGTTATGTTGTCTTACTGTTTTTGAAGCTAAAATCTAGCCCAGTTTAACTGTGAAAATCAAATAGGAAGACTAAGATACCTTTGAAGTTATCTATTAATAATAATATAGTAAACTTCAATATTGTACTTTTAATATAGTAAGCTTTCGCTTGCGGCTTTGGATCTTGGTTAACGCGATAAAACATGTCCTTTCTCGGGACTCAAACTATCTCCATATCAAATTTAATCTAAATCGTAACAGACAGACAGAGTTACATATATATAACGGTCTGGTCAGCTTATAAAATTCTATAAGACAGAGTTACTTTGACATTTATAATATTAGGTTGGCATATATTAGTTTTGATTGAAATGTAAGGTCAGGATTGAATGGTTTTTTTATCCGACTATGGTAAAGCCAAAAAGGAAGGGTAATGTTTTTGACAGTCTATATTTTATAAAGACAAATGTTAGTTCTTGAAGTTTATAGATCATGTACGTAGTAACACGGCACAACGCCAAATACCTATAAATAGAAATAATTAATTACCAATGCCTAAGGTAATTAATTATTTTAGGAATACTTATTAGTTTAATAAAATTTAATTTATTGACATTTAATTACCTACCACTAAAGTGTACGTCATGGTAATGACACGTTACAAAGCATAAAGACAATTGAACGGGTTTCGATGTCATTTTGTAGGCGTGTAAGTACGTAAATAATATTAAGACCTAAGCCGCTAGCCCGGAGGGTTACGACACCGCACCGGGTTCTTTCCGGTACCAAAATTGGGTAAAGCCGCGTGACCTTAAGGCCTTATTTTTTGTTATAGGTAAATGTTATTAGCTGGATCCACATCGGACGATCCAGCACGTTCCGGTCGCGCGCTTCAGATGCGCTGTTCAAAGGTGCGGTTGCAGTCGGTGTGCAACTGCGCCTTTGTAATCCAAGCGCACGCATTAGTTTAGCATCGCACGCAACACGATCCAGGATCGCGAATCGCTGAATTTCCGATGTGGTCTCGACTATTAAAATGACTTGTGCCCTCAACTATTTATTCCCCTTTTGCAAAATTTGTGGTATCTATTTTGGTTCTATGCTCTATTAATTAGTTTTTTGAAGCCACGACGACAAGTGTTAATACTATTTAAAGAATATTTACCTACTACATAATTTTTATGTTTAACGACGCATGAAGAGACAATCATTTAAATATGTAAGAAAAATGATTACATATTAAAGAAGATAATAATTTGACTATTCAGGAAATCATGTTTTTATTTAAAATTTGTTTACATGCTCAGTAATCATTTTGATTGTTGTAATAACAAAATTATAGTACCTAAGTATTTTACAATTTGTTAAGTTTCGCACATTCAACTAACGCTTCGAATATAATGTAGATAATTATATATTAGGGAGATGTAAACTCATTGTAAAGAGGTGTTTTAAAAATCAAAGAGTTCCCATCCGTAATTATTGCAAAGTCATTGTTGTTGAGTCGTTTAACTGGTACTCCGGACCTCGAGCAATATAAGTATATAAATATATGGGCCAATAGTAGAGCAGAGGAGAAGGTGAGGAGTCACAATAAACCCTGGATATATTGATTAGATTGGGTCTACCCATTATTCTGAGGCCTAGGCGTCTAGATCTATCGGCGTTCCTAAACAGATCGAAAAATGTACTGTAGGATTTTTTCTGGCTGGTTTTATCTGGAGGTTCCTGAGAACGTATTAGGTATTATTATCTGTGCTGAGAGTAACCTACACGTAAAATAATTACCGGCACAAAATGCCAAGTGTACAGATGGTAACCTTTATACCAGGGGTCTAGCTACCGCCATATCAGCCGTATCTATACTAATATTATAAAGCGGAAGAGTTTGTTTGTTTGTTTGTTTAAACGCGCTAATCTCTTTTTGTTCGAAAAAATCTTTTTTTGTTGGATAGCCCATTTATCGAGGAAGGCTATAGGCTATATAACATCACGCTGCGACTTATAGGAGCGGAGCAGCGATGAGAAATGTTGCAAAAACAGGGACAATTTATGCATACGAAGTTGCGCGGGACAGCTAGTGAATTATAAGTACGGAGCCCCCAGTCTCCCAGCCCCCGTGCCAACGATACACACTGAAGAGTCAACTGCAGTGGCGGCTGGTTCTTAAATCACCATTCTTTTCGGCTTCTCTTTAAATTCAAGTTACTTAATATTATCACCTCAAGAACCGTATCCTGCATGATATTTTTGTATCAAGTTACCTCTGGAAAATTATAACCCTTCGACTCTGGTCAACTGCAAATTAGTGCGAGCGACCGAGTACTTACATTAGTCCACATATAGACATCGTTCCGGACAATCGCAGACTACTTTGGACTACTTTGTTCCAAGATTCCATGTCCGTGAGCATTTTATGAAGATTGCGTTCTGCATTGACTATTTTAGTGTCTATAATTAGTCAGTCGCTTATCTAATTTCATTCATTTATTTGTACTACTACTCTATTCAGAAACAATTTCCTTTGTTTGTTATCTTGAAGTTGTCGGCCTAGTTTCACATAATGACAATTTACGCAATTTCGCGCCATCTTTATCTCAAGCTATTTAAATTTATCGACTATTTTGTATACTTAAAAAAAAATGCCTATAGGTAATTAAATTTCGAAGTACCTACTAAATTTTAAAGTACTACATTTTAAATAAATAGATAAATAAACATTGTATAATGTTCTTTATGACTCTGATAGCCTTGTGTTTGTCAGATACTGACTGGACTGCCTCTGTGGCTCGGTGGGAGTGGGTCCGACTGTAACGCAAGAGGTCGTGGGTTCAATTCTCACACGGGACATGCACAAATTGTTGTTCCTAATCTAGGTAGGGTGTAAAGTCCCCCGCGATACAGGGCTTGCAACCCCTACTGCGGGAGTCGTCTTTAAAAAAATCTATTATTTAAAAATATCAATCGTAATTTTGAAAATTCGCATTCTGGTTAGAATCTTCATCGTCCTAAAAGAATAAGTCTGTAGTATTACCGACTTATTCTGTTAGCACGAGGTAGATTCTATTTGACCATTCAGATCCAATTTGGTTATAGATCAATAGAATCTTCCTCGTATTATTATCTGTAATGCAGGTGAAATAGCAATAGGTAGTATATCACATAGACTTAGGATACCTATATCACTAAGATTATAAATGCTGCATCTCAAATAGCACGTACCTATCTAAGTTAGGATTGGGACATGAGATACCGTTCGAACCAGGGGCGGGGGCGTAGCTACCGCCTTCTCAGCCGTTTTAATTATATAAGGATCCCCAGGCTACAGGCCCCCCGAACGCAACTTAGCAGTTGCACCCCCCCTCCCCCCGCACCAGCGACATATACTGAAGAGTCAATTACAAATTTATGCGAGCGACTCATATTAGTCCTTTGCCCATTTGGGTCTTTAAGTGCCGGGGGCCTCAACAGATATTGTTGCAAGAGCTGAGCTAAGGGTCTCAAGGCCCCTCAAAATTACACGAGTTATTTCATGTATACATGTGCTTTTTCTTGAAACAACGTTTTCTAGGAGAGAGAACCCCCCAAAAACCCTGGATGAGCCACAGGATATAATGATACAAGAATGTGAACTGAATCTAGTTATTTTAATGTTGATTTATAACATAGAATTGGGCCCAACGTAATCTTGCAAAAAAACTCATTCATACTTATAGTGTGGCCATTAGTGCTGTGCACTCCCTGAGGTATGCACGGCGAGGTGGGGGGCGAAGAAAAAAGTGCATGAGTTCACATGAGGTCGATACATGTCGGACAGATCTTACGATATCAGTTTGCATTTCTAAGGCAAGACTTGTGGCGGGACGTTGCGTTGGTCGGAGGCTATCTATCTGTAATATATACTTACTTTGTTGATTAAAATGTAACCCAAATATACTCATATTTTATTAAAAATATGCAGGTGATAAATAAGAATTGAAAGTTATAATTCACAACAGGACTTGTTTTATTAAACATTTTTTATATTTACAAACAATTATATATTCTAACGAAAGTTATTCTGACATAGATTCTGTTTCAACTTCATCTTCCATTTCGTCATCATCTTCATCTTCCTCTTCGCCACCGGAACTTGAATCAGAGTCTTGCAAATTTATTATGAATGAATCGATAACATTATCGAACCTACTATCGCGACTCCAGTAATCATTTTCATTTTTCTGGACATGATCGTCGCATTTCTGCCATTTTTCCGCCGTGAATTCCGAAAACAATTTATCCAATAAGATTATCTTTTCGTCTAGAGAAGAATTAATATAGTTTTGGGCTATGTTGTTTTTAATATCAGCCCAGACCAACTCGATTGGATTTAAATCTGGATGGTACGGAGGTAAACGCAGAACAGTGTGTCCACTGGCTTTCAGGAGTTCGTCAATTCTATACACGGGTTCTTTTTGTGTATTTTTGATAAGAAGTAGCAGTTGAGCCTTTGACATGGTTCCTGAAAATTCTACATTATGGCGTAGCAACCAGTTCTGCATTTCACTTTTGAGGCTTGATATAGTTGGTTTCTTCTCAATCTGAACGCTGTGGTAAGACGCGTTGTCCATTACAACCACAGAATTCGGCAGCAACTTATCTTTTAACTTTTCATCTACCCACTTATAAAAAGTAGGTCCGCTCATATCTCCATGATAGTCACCGGTTCTAGCATCGGATTTGAATATAGTCAATGTATCATCCACTAAGCCATTTCGACACCCAGCGTGGAGTATTACTAGTCGCCGTCCTTTCCCAATATCAGCATGAATACCGGGTTCTGACGATGATTGCCAACATTTGCTGGCATGGTGACTGGCGTTGATGTATGTTTCATCAAGAAAATATATGTTTCGGTTTTCCGTTCTGTAATTTCTGATTTGTGTAAGATATTTTTTCCGCCACACTGTAATATTAGGCTGCTCTATAAGGAGATGTCTCTTTGATTTGCATTTTTTGTAACGGTAGCCCATTTTGTGTAAAAGCTGTCTTAAATATTCCCGTCCACAATTCAATATGCCATCCTGTCTCAAACTTGATAGTAACTTACGGACACTTGGTATTTTTTTTTCAACTTCGTAAAACTGATGAATTTTTCTTCTGATAACTCCAAGGTCAAAATCATCCACAACGTGTTTTTTCTTTAGAACTTTTGGTTTTTTTGGCGATTGAAATTTTAATTGGCTTGAATTTTCAATTGATAAATAGCCCGCAGAAATCACATTATGTACGGTTCTTTTGCTGTATCCCGTAGCCTCCGCAACGATTTTAGCAATATTCACGTCATTTTTAAATTCAAAGCTTTCTTTGTCTGCTTTTCTTTTCTTAAAATATTCAGCCACCTTAAAAATGACAGTCTTCATATATATTATTCATATCCACGAGATAACGCACGACCCATCTTTGAATATTTATCTCGTGTGCGTCTGACATAGACAGTCCGATACAAATAACACTACCTGCCGTCACAAGCGTTGACGGCGCACTGACAGCGCAGCAGCCGATTCTAACCCCCCCGTCTCACCGCGCGCATACCTCAGGGAGTGCACAGCACTAATGGTCATACTATAATAGCACTAACTAGGTTTAAATGTAACTAATCGCGTCCAATTCCAAACCGATGAATACTTGACTAATCGCAACCGTATCTACTTAGGTTAAATGCAGTTTGCCGTTTCATTTTATGCTACTTACCTATGATGAAACCTTAAAATGTTCATTGAAATAAAATCCTTGAAACCTTATTATTCAAATTATCTAAACGCTCGCCGATTTGAAATGCACTGTCTACAATATAAAATGGAAATTATCATAATTTGGAATGGTTTGTCTGCGTGCTACTAATGATATAAGAACATGATGAGAAAGAGCATATCACATTACGACCACTCATCTTGAACGTTGCGTATTTGTCTTGTACAAAGTCTGGCCGCTGAAATCGATGTTGTATTGTAGGTAATGTACTAGGTATTTAAAAATTCAGTATACATTTTCTTAAGTTTATCGCAGGTCATGAATTACTTCCAAGATTTTTGTGTTTAGTAGAAAGGTACTGTTGTTTATGTGCTTTTCACGCACCTCCTTGCGTATGGCTTGGGAACGAATTTTACAAAAATCTATAGATGCAGGTTTTTTTTTTGCAGACATTCCTTCAAACACATTTTGTTATGCCGAATAGTCTTGATACCTATATATATCCGTATGTGAAAACACCGCTATTCTACGAAAAACACTACGTGGAGGTCGTTAGACATAATGTCAAGAGGGATTTAAGTCACAAATGGTAAACCGACTACACCAACAAATAAATAAACTCGTGTTCTCCATACTAGCATGACGGATTGCCTACCGAGCCGCTATGACAAGAACCTTATTCTGACGTAACACAACATTCTATTGAAACAATTTTCGTCATCGTTCTGCGTGACTGAGTAAAAAGTAAACAATGAAACTTTTCTATTACGTTACGATTTTTGCGCGAGGCATCTGTTGGAGGCTTAGTAGAAGTTAAGGCCAAGGTTTTACTTATAAATTTTAGCCTATATAACAAGCGGCGGTAGTCTAATGGCTAAGGCATCGGTCTCACAATCGTGAGGTCGGGGGTTCGAATCCTACCCATTATACTACTGACGTGAACTCACGCCTTACACAAGCCATTGAGCATAGAGTACTTCGCTGGAGGGGTTAACAGGATTGCTAGTAATGTGGGATCCATAATACCACATTTCTAGTTATTTTCTTAATAAAAATAAATGTGATGCCGGTTCCATCCCCCATGGGATACCTACCACTTACGGCTGAATAATACGCTTCTAAGATTTAAGTACGTTACTACAGCTTCGGTGCCTGCGATCAGCATGACTGAAAACCAGTCTTAGTGAGATTCACAATTTGTTTTCCTAGTTTTGAAAAGGTCCATGATTATTCCTAAGTATGGGATGTACATATTTCTTTCAAAACGAACTAACAAAACATCTAGGATTAATATTATAGGTATGCGTGAGCCAAATTTAAAGCGGAATGTGGAAAAACCTAGTAGGTACTATGTAGTACGTATATATTGTTTAAGTACAACACTATCAACCGCGTAAATATTATTATTTTAGTAGTTGGTATTATAGTAATGTAGTTTTAAGGTGTGACATGAATTTATTAAGTTTCATATTACGTACTATTGGCCTTGCCCTACATTTTAAATTTTCCGCATAACAAGACGTACTTACAATTTGTTTTTTTTTGTCTTTATTTTTTTAATAATTTGACGTTGCCGTTATTTGGTGTCTGATAACCGCAGAACATAGATCAACTTTTGCCGGCTTCGTGTACGTTTATGTCCGCCATTTCGGTTATTTCTTCACAATTGAGAACGATTCGTGATAAAAATTATAGTGTGAATCATCAGTAAACGTCTCGGAATCCACTTCACGCATCGCCAATATACATATACAGTATTTTTTGTAAACAGGAAATTATTTTTTAAAGAGGCAATTAGCGCAGACCATGAAATATGTCCTGTGAGGTAATTGAAATGTCACTCGTCTTTGTTACTTGCGTAGTACACCTTCTGAACCAGACAGTGGAGTCATTAAGTGATTAAAGACGAAGTCAAGTTCAGTTCATTTGCTCATTAGATACCTATGTCTATACAAGGAGGTATTTAAAACACATTTAGGATGGATGAATGGATGGTAATTTGGTGTTTATAAATATTTGTTTAAAAATAACGTACTAATGTAATAAAGACTTAAGGGCTATATATCTATTTTTTTAAGATAACTAGCAATGTGGGATTGCGGATCCCACATTACTAGCAATCCTGTTAGCCCCTCAGCTAAGTGGGTTCTCGTCGGTAGTATTTTGGTAGGATTCGAACCCGCGACCCCACGATTGCGAGTCTAATTCCTTTGTCATTAGGCTATCGCTATGAAATACCTATATATGAGACCGGAGAAAAATATTGGACTTGGCAAATATTAGGTACTTCAGAATAAGTTCGGTACTTTAAGTTTTGGGCGCGTAGCCAATGATCTAGATCAGCAGTAGAAAATATCCTGAGAAAAGCGATATGTCCTAGAACCAAAAAAACCCCACTAAATTTGACCCCGTGATTTTGAAAAAATATAAGATTCGCAGTTTTGCGTGCGCTACGATGTCATTCTATCTATTCGATTAGCGTTTATGCCACTTGTCTAGGAGCTCTGGCTTGACTGGCTTGTAGGTCTAGTGGTGTTTTCTAGAAATCGTTGTTCCGAGTCGGGATGTCCATAAATTGTATTTTTGTAAAGTCCCACGCGACACAGGTTTTATCCTGATGCGAGAGTTGTCTTTTTCTAAAAAAAAAAACATGGAAGCCAGCGTCTCACCAGTGGGAAAATTATAAGGCTTGTTTTGTTATTCTATCAAAAACGAATAGATTTTCTTAATCTATACTAATATTATAAAGAGGAAAGATTTATTGTTTGTTTGATTGTTTGTTTGTATTGAATAGGCTCCGAAACTACTGGACGGATTTGAAAAATTCTGTCATCGTTGTGTGGGTGACATAGGCTATTTTTATCCCTGTATTCCCACGGGAACGGGAACTACGCGGGTGAAACCGCGAGGCATCCGCTGGTGTAATATAAACAGGAATACTTTTGATGATATTCTTAATTACCAATTTTCAAAAATAGGCTACGGGTAATCCCTCACCGCGAGCATTTGTCTGTAATGTAAAGTAGCATAGATTTATTTTACCTTAGGCAATGAACTGATTTCCATGATGAAATTTTTCGTAAGAGATATATTTTTAAGTGTAGGTAAGTTTAAGTCAGTGCCTAAAATCATTATAAATCTTTTTGCAGGTATAGCGGAAGTATGTTTCATGTCTGGGCCCATAGGCCAGTGTGCCTATTGCTGCCCAAGAGCTGATGCCATCGACATACAATACAAATTATTTACTAGGTATGTAACTCTTTAATAATATATTTTTAAAACTCGCATTATCTCTGTGTAGCGAGGGACGTTACAAATATACAATTAACGGATACAAAGAACATCCAGATTAGACTAACAATTATGGATCTCAGAATAGCAGTAATAAGTACTTTCACCACGCTAGCGAGACAAGAATGCAATGTCAGTGATACCCTCTTTCTTCTCATTCTCTTCTCTCCCAGACTATAATTCATCAGGTTGCGATTCATGTCATGCGTGTTAAAAAATTATATCCTGATAAAAGAAAAAAGAAAGAACGAAATCATCATCATTATCATCATCAGCCTATCGCAGTCCACTGCTGGACATAGGCCTCTCCAATTGCACGCCACTTTAGAACGAACGAAATATCATTAGGTATCTCATAAGCTAATGCGCAAACACATCATAAATAACCGAGACCAACACTTAAATAAAAGGCTCAGAATAGATCCTCAAAACCCACAGAACATTGATACCTACTACAGCTCAAACCCACTGGCCGGTACTTAATCAAAAAATTATAAAAAAAATCTATTCATCTGTTTAATGCAAATAAGCTAATGAGTTTACATTAAAACCGGGCAAGTGTATGTCAGGCCATGCACAATGTAGGGTTCCGTAGTCCCCTCCCATCCGAATAATCTGGATTAAGAAGTGGGCTTTCTGTTGTTTTTGTTTCATACTTACAACGTTATATCTACTTAATAATATTTTTCAATGGAATTTGTACGAAAATTTTGATTTTATTTCTCATTTGATCAGTTGTTACTCGTAAACTTGTAAAACCTACTTAGCTGTGATAGTTTTCCTGTTAATTTCACTATATATACTACTACCACCGTTATTTTTTTCACATACGCAACATAGCGGCGGGGGGAGGGGGGGACACTTGACTCTAACAAAAAATTGCACTTTTTAAGCTTAATATTTTACAAACGCATACCTAAATCTAATAATCGTCTTTCCAACCCTTAAACGTTTTTAAAAGACCTATCTAATGATGCCCCACACGATGGGGTAGGTAAAAACAAATCACACTCCTACTTTACATTTAGGGGACAAAAAAAATATTTATTACGATTTTATTCTTTCACTTTGCCGGCGTAAGTAATATGTGTATCCATGAAAAATTACAGCCTCCTAGCACTAACTGTCTCTGAGCAAAGGTACGGACGGACGGACGGACATGGTGAAACTTTAAGGGTTCCGTTTTGCCATTTTGGCTACGAAACCCTAAAAAGGCCTATACCAATACAAGATATGTTAAGGATTATTTATTTGATTTATTTATGATAAATCAAATAAGTGTTCTACTAAAATATACAGTGTTTAAATTCAACCGTTTTGGTTGTGGTTTTACGATGCCAGAGAGACACGTAAAATAGCGTAAAATGTATAACACCCCTGTGTTTGGATCCGTCGATCAGGAGTTAAACATCGGCCTCAAATCCGTGCATCCGTAAAGGATCTATGTTGGCACCGGCAGTAGGTATATATCAAACTCATAACAACCACATTTCATCGACGGTAAAACTACATTTCCGCAAAACATTTTCACATGAAAACAACATAGGGTGGAGTTGTCACGAACATGTGACCTCATGTCCAACCCAGTGTTTTGTTCGCTATTATGGTCTAACGATGTCCAGTCATGAATTCAGCTCGGCCTGAACTAAGGTTAGAGCAATTACACAGGTAACAAAGCTTGCATTGTTTGACCTGGTGCATACAGCCTTGTGGAATAGCCTTGTGATTGAACCTGCCGGTCCTCATACGTGCAGTGGCTCATGTAAATTCCTTGTAATCTCATTGAATTAGTAATTTATTTTAATAGGCAATTTATATTATGGAGAATGTAGGGAAATAGGAAATATATAACGTACTTATATCTCTATTAGTTTGTTTATTATCACAAAATACAAGTATAATATTTATTTATTTACATCCGGTTAAGGTAAAACCGATAGTTTTACCATGACGATAAATATGTCGGATACATATTGAAATATCTATGATAAATGTTGGCAACGACACACAGACACACAACGACAAAAAACAATGATGATAAAACGAATCTTTTCATATCTAAAAACTACGCCAAGCCATATGTTGCAATTTGGAGTACCTATTATGTGAATAAGAAATGGACATGTCTGCAGCACCATCTATAGTGGCTTTAACAATAACTAAGAACGACCTAAGTGATCATTAATCATTTTCATCAAGTCAATTATCAAAATCGATCAGGTTGATTATGATAGTATGATAATTAGGAACCCTGAACAACACTCACGCAATACTGAATAGTTAATTCCGTAGGCACGTGTAATACCCATTTACAATCGTAAGGACATAAATAAGCATTCGATCTTTTTTAATAACAACTTCTGGACGAGATAAGCTTGTAAGCCCTTTAAAAACTCTTTCCGTACTTCGATAACACAATTACAAGTTAGATAACTTGTTTGTTTATAGGTCAAATCCTGCGACATTTCAAGTAATACCATCAAATGATGTCGCTGGGCTGCGAGCTTCAGGCTTTGACTTTAATAATCCCACTGTTATATATTTGATGGGGTTTTCAGAGGCAACTCGTGGCATCGGCACTACTACTGTGAAGAATGGTAAGTTGAACTTTCACACGTTCAGTAAATATTGAAATCCAAAATGTTTACAAATAAATAGATATCCCAGTAAAATCTTACATTAAAAACACAAAACGCGATGTAAAGCTGCATTTTTGGTATGTCATTTGGACCCCTTAGGGGAGTGTGGGACTGCATTTTGCAAGCAGAAAAAAGTGGTGCCACCTACGTACATATTTAATATCAAAAAGTTTTAGAATTGAACTGCAAACACTGAAATTTGCAGTTTTTTGCGTATTACGCAGTTAGCACAACTTTTTTTTGGTTGCTAAACATAGTTCCTTAAGGGGTTCAGATGACATAGCAAAAATCCAGTTTTACTCCACGTTTTGTGTTTTAGGGCAAGTTAATTTGTAAAATTTTACTGGGCTAATATATAAAGATTGTTTGTGAAACGTACAGTGTGCAAGAAAGTTCCATTGTCTTTAAAAGTTAGTGATAAGTAGTTTATGACGAGCGAGAGGAGGAGGAGGTGCAATTAACCAAATGTCTATTAAGAAAGTTATTATTTCCTCTAAAGTTCTTCGGATTACTAAATAAAATGAGGAATATCACAACCAGACATGTTGGAATTGCCCAACGTGTTCTCGTTTTGTCCTTGTTACTCTTGCAATGCAGACAATCACGACGTTTATTTAATAAATTTCTAAAAAAAGAACTGGGCAAGTGCATGTCGGGCCACGTACAATGTTGGGTTTCGTAGTCCCCCATCCGAATAATGCGGCATAAGAAGTTTTCTTTTTTTTTTTGTATCATATCTACTACTAACAACGTTATATAAGTATTTTCCAATATACCTAGTCTAGCCATAAATATTGTTACGAAGAAAAAACATTTTTTTTTATTGCAAATAATATTTATTACTTTTACAGTGTGTTAGTTTAATACATAAATAAAAAACAATTCAAAATATAAAAAGCTTATTCGAAGTGGTCTCCATTGGCTGCAACACAGTCCTTTAAACGTTGAGGCCAGTTATCAATAGAAGCACGCACTCTTTCCATGGGAAAATTCTTCACTGCCAATCGTATGGATTGTTTTAGGGACTCCAAATTATCATGGCGTTTAGAGCAAGCCATACTCTCTAAAACTGACCATAAATCATAATCCAGCGGATTAAGATCGGGACTAGACGACGGCCAGTCTTCAGCTCTGATGAAGTCCGAAACGTTCACTTCCAACCAAGACTGCGTGGACCGAGCTTTATGACCCGGCGCTGAGTCTTGTTGGAAGGACCATACTTGGTTATTGAACATGGTGTTGTTAAGGGGTTTAACTACCTTCTCAAGAATGGTATCTTGATACACTTGTGCCGATGTTTTGATACCTTTTTCACAAAAATATGGCTCAGTCACTCCTTCATAGCTAACACCCCACCAAACCATCACTGAAGTCGGATAATGCCCACGTTGCACTCTGTCGACTAATTGGGAAGCTTCCTTAGAGCTTTGAGCATAAATACGGTCATTTTGTTTGTTAAAATGTTGCTCAACTGTAAAGTTTTTCTCATCCGTAAACAAAATTTTTCTGTGACCTCCCTTTGCGTACCGCTTCAGTAGTTGCTTCGATTTTGCCATCCTATTCTTTTATAAAAATTATCAGTTAAAAAATGACCAGTGCGTCTCTTATAGGCTGCAAGTCCTAAGTCATCTTTTAAAATGCGTGACATGGTTCTGGGTGCTATCTTCATCTCCCGAGATAAAATATTTTGCTTTCGGACAGGATTTCTTCGAATTCTTTCCCTTACTGCTTTGACCACCATTTTCGTACGAACACTACGTGGACGGCCAGATCTTTTTCTGTCACAAACAGAGAAGGTCTCATTGTACCTATTAATAGCCCGGTACACAAACATTTGACTAATACCAAGCGTATGGAGAGTTTTAAAAATTACATTCGGCTCCATACCAACTTTGTGTAATGCAATCACAGCGATTCGGTTTTCTTTATCACCCCACTCCATTTTAATATAGCAAAATATTGTACAATGTATTGGCGCCAAAATTAGAAAATACAATGAACAATCGTATAAAAATGACAGATTCCAAATTCAAATGTAATACACTGACGGACTCATAAACTGCATCAAAGTTCAGGTTTACTCTAAAAGGATTTTTTTATAATAAGTATGTATGCAAACTTTTTAGATTAAATTATATAAATATGGAAAGACTGGCTCTTAATCTTAAAAAAAAATTAAATTTAAAAATAGAACTGCGGTAAAACAAATAAATATAGCCGGGAAAAGAAAATTTACTCGTAGTATCAGATTTGCGTGTTATTTATAGCAAAGTTTTAAATTAATTCTCATTGATTTTTTTTGTTTGGTCAATTGAATTATTGTTACCAGCATAATTGTTGGGTTAGTTTTTTAACACATCGAGAGTTTTTGAACCATAATATGGATACTTCGTCCGAACAAGCGGCACAAATTGTAGCATTGGTGCGGGAGGGCTTGGATCAACGAACGATTGGTAGAAATTTAAATTTAAACCAGTCTACGGTTTGTAGAATATACAGAAGGTTTGTAGAGACAGGTTCTTACAGGAGGAGACGTGGTACAGGCAGAACTCGAGCAACCACAGGTCGTGATGACCGATTTATTGTTACAACTTCCCTGCGAAATCGTTTCCTCACGTCAGTTAACATCAAAACCGAGCTTAATGAAGTGCGTGGAAAAAACGTGTGTGCACGAACAATAAGAAGAAGGTTAAAGGAAGCGGCTATCACCCCTTTTAGACCAGCAAATGGTCCAAAGTTGTCTGCAGCTCACAGACAAGCTCGCTTAAGATTTGCGCGTCATCACCTGAATTGGACAAAAGAGCAGTGGGCCTCTGTATTGTTCACGGACGAGTGTAGGACATGTTTATATGGTGCAGATGGTCGCAGAAGAGTCTATCGTCGACGTGGGGAGCGATATGCTCAAAGTTGCATTGAGGAGCGTGTTCCTTTTGGAGGCGGTTCATGTATGGTCTGGGGTGGCATATCGATGAACGGGCGAACAGAACTTGTGTTCATAGACATGGTCCGTCAAAACGGTAATAGAGGGGGTTTGACAGCACATCGCTACATAACAGAGATATTAGAAGATCACGTGGTGCCTTACATGGGATTCATAGGCGAAAATTTTACTTTAATGCAGGATAATGCCCGGCCGCATGCAGCTGCACAAGTTCAACATTATTGCGAAGAGGTTGGGATACGTACAATGAATTGGCCAGCACGCAGCCCGGATCTTAATCCCATCGAGCATGTTTGGGACAATTTAAAAAGAGCTGTATATGCGAGAAACCCTTCGCCTACGACAGTGGCAGCACTAAGAACAGCACTTTCAGAAGAATGGGACAATATTCCGCAAGATCTTTTAAAAACCCTTATAAAATCTATGCGGAACCGATTAGAATCCGTAATAAGGGCACGTGGGGGTAATACACCTTATTAAAACACAAATAAACCCTTGCATAAAGTTTGTGTCTATTGTTAAAACCAATTTTTTAATTAAACAATTTTTCCTTAAACTTCTGTTTTTTCTTCAAAAAAGGTCTTAAGGTCCTTTCCAGTACATAAACTTAAACTTAAAGATATGATCCTACGCTGTTTTAAAGTTCACGAACCAATCTAGAGGTTTCAATTTAAATCTGTATAGAAAGTTTGCATACTTGGTTAAAATATTTATTTCAAAGTCGTCTATTACTTTGATGCAGTTTATAAGTCCGTCAGTGTATCTTTCTTATTTTTAATTGTTACAGTATTTATGGCCAGACTAGGTACATATACTACTACCGTGAATCACATTTAGCTGGCGGGGGAAGGGGAACACACACACTTTAACTTTAACAAAAATATGCATTTTAAAGTTCAATATTTTACAACCCTTTAATGTTTTTAGACTAGAAAGACTTATCTAATGATACAACACGCGATGGGGTAGGTGAAAAAAAAACATCCCTTTACATATAGGGGAGGTACGCTAACTTCTTTTTTTTTCAAAATCTTACTATTTCTCTTTGTCGGCATACTAAGTGTATCCATGCAAAATTTTACGGACGGAAATTGCGAAACTATAAGTTTTCCGTTTTGCCATTTTGGCTACGGAACCCTTAAAAAAATCGCCTAAAATAACTGTTCTACCGAAGCCCAGGGTTCCGCGGAACAATTAATATTTAATAATTGTCTATAGCCAAGATATTTGGTATGTACTGATGGACCACTGACATACAGAATGAGAACAAATACCAATAATATTTCGTGGATACATAAAGATAGAAACACATTTGTGTAAAAAAAAAATATAATTTACATTCATTCATACATTTGCGAATACACTTAACAAATGTTCTATATCTTTCGATTGAGACAGATAGACAGACATTGAACAGAAACATAGAATGACATGACACAGGTACTTTAATGTAATTTTGTTTTATTGTTGTTTTTTTTTAATTTTAACGAACGAATTTTCAAATTCAACTAAATTGTTAGGCGTTGATAAATCTCATTCTGTCTCTGTCAATTAAACATAAATAGTATCGATATAGATGCTTTTAGGAGCATTTTAAGATAAGTATAGTTTAAATTTTTTGGTAGTTAAGTTTATAGTTATGCCTGCTTAATAGTAGGTATATAACCTTATGGATCAGTAAAAAGTTGGTGGCCATCCCCTAGACAAGTGGCATAAACGCTAATCAAATAGAATGACATAGTTGAGCGCACAAAATCACGAATCTCATATTAAACATTTTCTTATCGCGATTTCGCACGCGCAAGTACCTACGTCATTTTATTCGATTGTAATCTTATTTGATTTGTGTTATGTCACTTGTCTTAGGGCTAGCTTATTGAGATACACGAATGTTGGTCCTTGGACAGGGTGTATGTGTACTATGAGTTAGTAAAGTGCTCTCTTTTGCAACAATAAGCTTATATCCTAAAACGGGAGAACTTTAGAAACAAAAAAGCCGTACTTTCTGTCCCGGTCATAGTCACTCGGACATCTAAGAACGAGTTCAATAAGAAAGTAAAGTTTATTCCACCATTACTTTCTCTGTGTATTACCACTGAATGGGTTTATTGACTCGTGACGACATAACCTAAACTTTTATTTCAAAATGGTTTTCGTTTGGAAGTTTGGGTGATATATTTAGTCATGGCGTGTCGTGACCACCTCTCGTAGCGTAAATGGGCTACGAGGTCTACAGCGGCGTAGCAACTCATGTGAAGTCTGTCAAGTGTTGTTTACTAAAAGTGTTCTGAAAGAATGTAATAAACTATTATTCTGTAGTTATAACACGCCATTTATTTCAATAAAATTTAAACATCACACCACCAACGTCAATTCACTCCTTATTCAAGCAAACAGCTTATTTACTCTTGTTAATAACCGAAAATACTTAATAGTATTTGTCAGTATACAATTTGTAATGTTGGATGTAAACCAACCTTACAATCTGATCAGCACCTATTATTATGAACTAGCTGAACTCGGCCACGCTTCGTTGTGGCTTTTAAAGCCAGGAACACTCGCCGGCCTTCCCAGAACATTCTGCTAAAGTTTCATCACAATTTGATCAATGGTTTCGGAACGCATAGAGCACATACAGACACTTTATGTATATAGATTAGTATAGTATTTATTGACTAGATTATAAATGTTACCACTGTCAGTCCATAGATGGGTGACCATTTTCGAACATTGTCACACCCTTCCGTGCCTCTAAGAGGACGTTAAGTCATCGGTCCTGAGCCAAATCTCAGACTCCCATCCCGATCCCGTCCCATCAGACTATGAGAGTGAAGGAATAGAGAGTGCACTTGTGTCAGTGCATACACTTATGCCTGCGTGTCTAATAAGATTGGTCGCAGTAACCTCACTAACATCGTTAAGAGACTATTATTCATAGACACAGGTATAACATACAGCCTATTGCATCTCATTACTAAAAGTAAATGTACATAAATAACAGCTGAACATGTGATTTCAAACGTTCAATTGCAATTATTCAGTGGCAATAGCATCGATTCCACGTAGGAACATCGATAGAACCAATTAGTGCACTACTCATAATTGTTTATGCCCCCCGCCCGGTAATGGAATCACGCCACGAAGTCCATAACGTACCGTTCCACATACTCGTATGTTTGTTCCTAGGTAACATAAGTCTCATAGTTAGTGCATCGACCTCTAGGGACTTGGCTAGCATAGTTTGTAACATAGTTTTATTAAACTGAAGACTTTGAACGCAATGGTCTTTGTTTTATTATAACTACGTCGAGTATCTGGAAGGTAGACTATAATATAGGTAGCTTTAAAGTTCTTGCAATTCACGTTTACTCATGGCATTTAGTTGTGTGCAAGTTGTTTTTGTATACTTACGTGTGAATGTGTGCCGCAAGCGTAGTAGGAATGATTAGGACAAGTGACACGGTCAGGCGTGAATCCAGACTTTTGTTTGTGGGGGGCAACGTGTGACCCAACCGGTCAAGTGTGAGTCGCTCGCATGACGGGGGAGGGAGTGCATTCAACACCGGTACACCAGCTGCCACCGCCGATCAATTGCCTGACAAAACACGCCGACACTGTTCTCCAAATAAAGGTTTATCAGTCGACTCTTAGGCAGCTAGTACGTTATATACTGAGATTTATGTCTTTGAACTTTGATTAAATAAAAATATTTATTTATTTACACCTACTACCTTGCCGCACTTACAAAACTTCGATAAATAAGTTACCTAACTGTTTCAAGTAAAATACACCTACGGATAAAACGTTTGCAAAGGAAAAGATGTGGGTGGATATCTTCCATTACCTGTGCCTGAAATAAAACTAAAGAAATGTAGGCATAAAGCCTACTCAACGCCCACGGTGACAGCGAGGTATTTGTGACTCATATTAACTCTCTTCAGAAATCTTTATTTCTTAGTAGCTGTTATCCGCGGCTTCCCACGCGTGTATTATATTGATTATTGCCATATATGTTTAACTGCTGAATACTTAAACGTGGTCCAATTTTGAGACGCCGTTAAATATCATGTTGTTAATGTCACGTGAAGGTGCATAGCAGAAGCATAAATACTTTTGAGTAAGACTGAAAGTTAAGAGGCTGGCCTGTCGGTCTAGAGGTTAGTTATCTTGACTGCCAAGCTGGTGGTCGTGAATTCGTTCCCCACCCAGGATAATACTTTGTGTGATGAACACGGTTTATAATATGTCAGGGTGTAATCTACAGTAGTAATAAAATTACAAATTAACCCTTCACCACCTACTTTTGTCATACGCCCATTTGTTATACATCAGAGAGACTCTGGAGTAAAATTTTTGGTTCTTTGTCAGGTTTAGGGCCTAAACCTCACAATAAACAACGATGTTACTCCAGTTAAATAGTCTGTAGGTGGCTAAGGTCATAACTCCAAAAACAAGTGGTAGGTGATTAAGGGTTAATGTATTAAATATTTTCCAAAACTGATATTACAAAGTTATTTAGTATTATGTAAAGAAGCCATGAGTGGGAGGTTATAATTATATTACAAATCATCCTAAGGGATATAGGTATGTTTACAGTTGTCTAGTTGCACTATGACAGGCTCTGCCTAGTGTGGGATCAGGTGGAACACCGTTGTTTCAGTTGTCTATATTATTAGACTTTTTTCTTTTATAAAGATAATAAACTAAATATAGAGATAATTTATCCTTTTTCTTTTTGATTGTCCTTCCTCACGCTATCTAGCTAGCTACATGGGAAAGGCTCATGTGTCATGTCTTATATAAATAGCAATGGGAATCAGTCTGGCTTCCCTGAAAAAGTCAAATGTCCTAAGTCTCTTTTTCTCAGTCTCTTTTTAAACACAATTACGAAACGAGACGCCTTAACTCGGGATAACAGCAACAATATTTTACACCCAACAAAAAGATGAAATCACGGTAGACGAGTAGGTAACCATCAAGATGGTTGGTAGGTACCTATGTAACAGGCTACGAGCACGGAAATTAATGTTCTACCTAACGGGAAACAGCCAACGTAGAGATAAACCACTAGTATTATATAAGCACGATTCTATCGATTGGCTTGTGCATTGAACTTTTCAATTTATGTAAACAGTATTGTTGGTTGGTAAGCTAGCTGGGACACAGGGTAAATCATTCATTTATTGTAATTCAGGGTAATCATTTTAGGGTGTAGATAAGGAATGGACAAATCGGAAAGTATAGGTAATACCGAAAAATGCTCGAAGAAGTCTATGATACATTGTTTAGCTCTAATACTTAATGACTTACTCAAATTTTACCAAAATCAATCAATATTATTTATTTCGTGTATAATGTGTTCCTACTCATAAACTCAGAGGGGAGGTTTATATTCCTGCACTGGGAACATTATAAGACTATTTAGTCATGAAGACGGTTGGACAAGTGGTAACGCAGATGGCCAAATATATGGCATATATCCGAATAGGCCAAGAAATTATGGCTGATTTTCTGGGACAAAAACCGGCAGCTGGGAGATTATAACCCTATAATTGTGTTAATGACTGTATACAATGTACTGTGATAATTCCTGAACGTAATTTATTATTTATGGAATATAAATATGGTGGCTATGGGGTAATAAAAGCGATCATATCGCGCTGTGACAATATTGTTGACTTTATGCGGTTGATGCTAACATTATTGGTGGTTTCAAATAGTGAAGAGTTGTTTGTGACATAAACATTATAACGAGGTAAACAGATTAACTAGCTATTATTCCTTTGTTATTAAACATCGAGAAGGTTGAATATACACGTAATTTTCGAAACCATTACGGCGATTAGGGTATTAGATATACAGGTTGGACCAAACCAATGCCCCCTGGAGAGAAAGTAGGTACCTCAAAATATTTGAGTTAGTGATTCTCAAAGAAAACCTTTATTAAAGAGAATTGTTGCTATCAATTCATCCTTGCGAATTCTATCATAAAATTTGATAATTGCTTGCTTTCTACATTTTGTGATTTCGATTCTCGACTCTGGCATGTCACTTTAAAAAAACTTTGAATAGTTATTTTTATTACATTAAAATATAGAATGTTTCTTTTGAGCAAAATTTTCTAACTCAAATATTTAGAGTACTTTCCATCTAGGGGGCATTGGTTTGGTCCATTTTGTGTGGCCTTAATCGCGTAAAATATTTTACGAACCTTTTATTTACCCGGCGTTTCGATCGAATTGTGGTCACAGGTCGACTGATGGCAGCTTAGCCAATAGAGGTAGTATAATGCTTATGAGAGGACATACAGATTTTAACGCAAGAATCGGAAATCTGTTAGTCAATAATAACTTCAAATCAAAATTATTAATGCTTAGTTAATTTTGTCAATTTCAGCATTCCTAGCAGCTGACAACTATAATTTCATCGCAGTTGATTGGTCGCGGCTCATCGTCTTTCCCTGGTAATTATTATCAATGTTGTTCTTTGACTTAATATTACTCTACTAATAATAACAATTTATTTCAGAACATGTTTCATAGTGCACTAAATCTAAATAAATATAATAACCATAATTGCATTTTTGAAAGACAAAAAATTGAAGTGCAGACCGAGGAATCGAACCCGGGACTTCCGTATGCCAAACCGAGGCCGGAATCGAACCATCTAACCGAGACTATGTTACTAAACCTCAAGTTCTTCTATTCTTCCTGCACACGAGTGAGGCCCTCGCTTGCGCCATCTTTCAAATGCAATTATTGTATTAATAAAGTAATTGGCAAGAAATTCCTATAAAAAATACTAAAATAAAATAACCTCCTGTGGTTCCCCCATTTGGCTATGTATCCACCAAGCATGTCCATCGGATTTTGGGCGAGACTTAATTTAAAAAACGTACACAGGGAATATAAAATAAACCTATTTTGAAAATAATAAAAATTTGAAATTTTAATTGGTGAAAACGAATAAGATAAATTAATTAAGCCATGGAGTTGGCTACAAAGTTATAATAATAATAAAATAATAAATAATACAAAATCTTTAATCACTTAGGAAGCAAAATACTACACATAAGAAAAGTTGATTCTACATTTACATGTAATGCCTGTACGCAAACACTCTAAATCTAAAATCATTACACTCATACATTTACAATCACGAAATGAATAAATACCGTAACCGGTAACACTGTTTTCGATTTGCCAGGTATATAACAGCGGTACGCAACACAAGATACATGGGACTGCGACTAGCAGACTTTATACAATTTCTAGACTCCGTTGGTGTCCCAGCGACTACTCTTCACGTAGTAGGGTTTTCCTTAGGGGCTGAGGCAGCCGGGTTTGCAGGCAAGCATTTGCGTTCACGAGGTTTGACGCTCGGCAGGATTACCGGTGAGAAATGTTTCTATTAACACAGAATAACTCTAGTACAATGTGCCTAGTGTGACCATTAACGCGATCGAAGCGTTTACAGCGTTTGCCACTCTGATTGGTTAAGAGCTTGGAGCGGATCAATCGGAGCGCCTAACGTGATGATCGCGTTATTATAAAACAAACTCGCACTAGGCACACAGAAGGCAACCTTCATTACGTACTTTACTCGAGTGACACACACAAAGAAAACGGTCATTAATCGAAAGTCCACATCTGTGCATTTTGTTCGGAACATAGACATAGAAACTGGACTGAGCATTCCCCTTCCAGGTATGAAGTAAATACAGGTTGCACCTGCAAAATGTAGAGAGACAAAACAATAGTACCGCCAGTACGAGTAGTTGTTTTTCTCTACAAATCTGATTGACAGACTATCCCCATAATTCCAACTAGCGAATGTTTCGAAAATAGAATGAAAAACAAAGACAAAACATTCGCTAGCTAAAATGCTATTGAAACGTCTGCTAATTTATTTATGAAACCTAAACCTCCTTGGGTATGAATATTATTATTGACATAAATTGTCATTACAGATCTACAGAAAACAGACAGGTATTGGTAGCACAGTCACGTTGTCTCTTTAGAGCGGTTAATTTTGTGAGGCTATGTCCAGTCTCTATCACTATAGTTCAGAAGGCGTGCCCCGATTCTGCGTCCGTGTGCGATATCTATGTGTACGTGCGTCAACAGCATTTTCTATGTAGATTGTCTTCTGTACTTTCGGCATTCTGTGCCATTAATCTGAGATATTGGACGCCAAGGTATTCCTTTGGTGGTACAAAGGTGGTATGCTTAAGAGAAAATTGTGAAATGCCTGCCAATATTGCAGAGGTTAGTGATGAGCTTAAATTTTGCGTTACTTTATTAGGTCTCGGTATTAAAGTTTGACTAAACTGTGTTGTTTGTTTACGTACAAAAGTTATATTTATAATAGAGCTTATTAGCTTATGAAGTTGCATATCTATACAAATTTAAACTAATATTATAAAGCTGAAGAGTTTGTTTGTTTAAATGCGATAACACAGGATCTACGGGTCCGAATTGAAAAACTATTTTACTGTTGGATAGTCCATTTATCGAGGAAGGTTATATAATATCTCGCTACAACCAATAGCAGCAATGAAAAATGTTGCAAAACGGGGAAAATTTACGTAGACAAAGTAACAGTGTGTTACGCGTGACAGTGGTAACATAAACCTTGTCGCTTCTATTATAAATATTGTTTTTATTGTATTCTTGTCTGATAGTTAGCTTCTCTACTAATTCATTCTGATTACCCTACTAATATGCATGTCATTAATATAAAAACTATTTGACTAATGATGTCAATTTTTACAAACTCATTGTGAATCTGGAGTCAATTTGCGTGACCACTTGCATAGTTCCTTGTTTTATTTCCAATTTACTTTTGTCTTCTGCTTGCGTGAATGTCAATTCACTCTATCTCCATACACAATTTGATCAAAATGGGATCTACGGTTTTACCGTCATAGGGTTTTATATTACATATTAGTTTTTTTTTTTAAATTAATGTCGCACATTACTAGCAACTCCTCCAGCTAAGCTAAATTGCTTGTGTTAGGAGTGGGTTTACGTCGGTAGTATAATGGGTAGGCTTCGAACCCGGGACCTCTCGATTGCGAGTCCGATGCCTTAACCATTAGGCTATCTATTAGTTAGGATTATACAAGACTTAATTCATCATTTCAGGTCTAGATCCTGCCTATCCTGGGTACAGTCTAACTAACAGCGATGGCCATCTTTCGAAAGGAGACGCGGCATTTGTCGACGTGCTTCATACAAACCCGGTTCTAGGCTTTCCTACAGCAATCGGCGATGTGGACTTCTATGCAAACCCTGGCAGCTTCATACAGCCAGGATGTTGGATAGACCAGATCATCATGAACAAGGAGTTTGGTTATTTATGTGAGTAACTTAAAATAGTCACTAATTAACAGAATATTACAACTAAGTAACGGAAAATTATAAGTAACCAAAAATTACAACAAAGTTACGAAAAGTTATAACTTAGTAACAAAAAACGTAAATCCTAACGTAAAAAACATAATGCCTCAGTGGCGCGGTGGGAGTGTATCCGACTGCTACGTAAGAGGTCATGGGTTCGATTCCCACCCAGTATAAAACTTTGTATGATGAGCACGATGGTTTATTCTGTGTCTGAGTGTTATTTATCTATAATATGTATGTATTTAGAAATATATAAGTATGTTTATCAGTTGTCTGGTTTCCATAGTACAAGCTCTGCTTAGTTTGGGATCAGATAGCGCTGTGTGAGTTGTCCCAAGATATTATTATTATATACTAACCTCTGAATGTTCAAACGATACCTACTTAGATCGATCAGCTCTTGGAGCTGCAATCGGCGATGTGGACTTATATGGTAATCCTGATAGCTTCATACAACCAAGATGTTGGATAGACAAGATTATTACGAAAAAAGCTATGTAAATGACTAGCTTTCGCCCGTAATTTCAAATACAAAATTTATTTATTTACAAAAACACGAGCAAGGTGTTATATTATTATTGGATCAACATGTTTATATTTACTCATTATTTAATTATTTTAAAATGTATTATTTACAAAATCTTTGATAGAATAATAGCATTTTTCAACTAACAATGTTTTTAATTTACTCTTAAATCCGTTTAAATTGAATATCTTAAAAGATTTTGGAATTATATTGTATTTAGTAGGCGCCATATATACTATACTGTTGTGCTACAGGTTTTAGATCGATGTAAACAGAGTCTATCGTTATCACGTCGATTATGGATCACTCTATCACACAGACGTGGAAACAGATGAGGATTATTTCTTACAAATAGAGCTATTTCAATAATATGTAACGGTGGAAGTGTTAGAATTCTGTGCTTTCAAAACATTGGTATGCAGCTATCTGTATTTTGGAGTCCAAACATTGCACGAATGCAGCGTTTTTGCGTTTTAAATATAATTTCCTTATTTGTCGAGTTATCCCACAAGATCTTATCTCAGAAGATAATATCTTCGCCTGCGTGTATTTTGGTTATCGCGACAAAAAGTATTTTATGTAATTACAACTTAAAATTATGCCCAAGTAAATTATAACTAAGTAATAAAAAATATAACTAAGCAAAGTAAAATTATAACTGAGTAACGTAAAATTACAACTGAGTAACGGAAAATTACAACTGAGTAACGGAAAATTATAACTAAGTAACAGAAAACAAGCTATGCTTGGAATAATCAAAGGATTCTAAGATCGATTAACTTCTACCCCTCCTCTTCGTCACAGGACAGAGTCCCGAAATTCCTTGTGCCCAAGGTATTTATGTCGCTACTATTCACCTTTCAGTGATACGCAGCATGAGTTAACAGCGTTTCAAAACTGAGTGACGTTTGAGTATTTACCGATAATTAAAATTTAAAGGGCTTTTAAACATTATTTACAGACCGATGTTCTTCAAGTGGGAAATAGTAGGTGCCAGTATAAGACACTTGTCCCACCAACGGTAAAAAGCGCGTAGCGATTGAAATGTATAATAGATCCCGTCCGTATAAACAAAAGAGATGCAGTATAGGTGTAGAGCGAGCACTCGCCGGCAGTGGGAACAGTCAGCTATCTCTTGTGTATCACGGGATCTACATACGTATGTATTTATCTTGAACGATAAAATCGCTACTCGCTTTCTCTTCGTTGGTGGGGCAAGAGCCTTAACAGCGTCTGTACAATCACGTAGTTAATAATAATATAACAGTACATTACAGGATAGTTATAGCATGTTTCTCATACTTGTCCTTTCAACAAGATATTAAGTATGTCGTTCTTCTGAACTTATGAGATCGCAACACTCTTTAAACTATGCAATTGAATGAGCAACTGCCACGCCATTACATTTCTAAGCGTTGTCGGTATTTGTTGTGAACTTCTGATTATGTAAATGACTAGCTTTCGCCCGCGATTTCGCCAGCGTGTATTTTGATTATCTATCGCGACAAAAAGTATTTTACATAATTACGATGAAAAGTATAGCATGTACAATTATTACATGCTATACTTTTTACTTTTTTTTACATATTAAAAGATTATAAACTAAATACGCACGTATTTAGTTTATAATCTGGAGTAATTGTACGAATTTCATTCAAACTCGTTCAGCTCTTTTTGCGTGATGCTCTAACAAACAAACAGACATTAAAAATCAGAACATAGTTTCTGATAAAGAGATACTTAATTAGTTGATCAAGGTTAGTTTTTAAATGTCTTCAATATACAGACACAGTTACTTTATAATTTTAAATTAAAATTTTACTAGCTTTAGTTTGCGGTTCCGCCCGCACGATCCCCTTAGGTCCTTTTCATACATTCCGGTCCGGCGCTGGATACCAGGTGCGAACGTATAACGACCGGACCGGACGGACGCCTGAGTGACACTTCGGCCCGGACCGGATTGAAACCGGAACGTGTGAAACGGACCTTAGAACTCGAGTTTTCCGAAATCCTTTCTTGTCCGTTGTCTACATTACAAAATGTCAACATACTAGACTGAACTGGGTAGTGATGAGTGAATGAGTGTTCAAGATTTTTTTATAATGATGTATAGATAGTTATAAACAAAGCAAATACAAGTAGGTATGGACGTAAAACCAGTAACAAACTAACAATATAACATTCGTGTAAAAATATATATGAAAAGCCAATTTGCCCTTTTTCAATTTAAATCAATCTACCAATCAACGTTCGATTTGCAAACATTGCAAAATGGATGACTGTCAATTTTCGTAGGAACGTGGAACACGTTTCAATATGCAAATAGGTTGAAGTAGGTAGGAACCTATATCCTTTTGTTTACCTATTTATTCCCTTATTCGGTCTAGCATTTTTTCACTTATTGACTTCATTGTACACAGGAGATCGGTCCAACAGTTCTTTGACGTAATAACGTCTTATAAATCGAAGACCGGACGCACAAAAAAGTGTCGCGTTATTAATTGGTTGCTAAGCTACGGTCACGTTATTGACTGGTTGCTAAGTAGTCACGTTATTTGGTTATGTGTGTTATGTGGTCATCAATGTTTTCTTATGGCGTTATCACGTAAAATTGCAGCGACATGACATACGATACAATTAGAACTAACGTTATTGATTGGTTGTTAAGCATTGCGAATGGCGATTTGTCATCAATGTTTTCTTATGGCGTTATCACGTAAAATTATCGTCCGTAATCCGATTTTACAGACAATAATTTTTTTAAAATGTAAAATGGTGTATTACTTCACTTATTTTTCTCATCATAATAGCTACATTTTACACCATAATAAAGCACGATTCCTGTGGGCAACCTATGTAGGTGGAGTTCCAGGGAGACACTCATAAAATTACGGTTTTAATTAGATAGACCTGAAAAATGAAAAACGCCAATGTGCACTTAAAATAAATTATTTCAAAATCCATCGAACCATTTAACCTCTATGTTATCAGAGGCAGACACACAAACATACGTCAAAACTAACACCCCTCTGTTTACGCCGGGATTTAAAAATGAGAAAAATGTGCCGTGTTTAAAAAGGACGCGATCACTTCAAAGAACAAAGCCTCTTTATCTGCGAAGTGTATTGTGTTACGTAAGCTCTTACTAAGAAGGGATTTTTCAACATTGACCTTCGCACGGTTGATAAATACTTTTACGTTACGTTACCGAACCTTATGGAAGAGTAGCTTTTGTATACCTACTTATACATATAATACTTAAAGATGAAGAATACAATAATAAACGTACATACTATGCGTTTCAAATGAGTTGATAACTGTCATGATGACATTTTGATTCGCATTACGACTGCAACTTCATTGTATGACGTAAGGTCAGTAATAAAATGATTCGTAAAAAGGTGTCATTAGTATTATACAGAAGTACCTACCTACAAATTAAACTATACGTAAGCACTGTATTTTACTATTTATTATTATAGATATGTTTTAGTTTAAAAAAATATCACGTCTGACTGAAAGGCCACAAAAGTGTAGTATATTCTTATATTTTGCCTATTTACTTATTTCTGTTTGGTGTTTATTAAATATTAAAGAATACTAATAATATTATAATAAAGAAAAATTTTAGGTACATAGTTCAAAAAAATATATTACGTTCGTTCCATTACCATACACATACGTACTTTACCCGACTTGGGAGTTTTTGTTGCTAGCGGTACAATTTTGATACGAGTAAGTACAGAGTGAAGTTGTCGCGATCCCGATTATCTTCTCATTTGAAACGCATAATACTTACAATTTAAAGGTATACAACGTGTAACAGAAAGGTGTGGTCATATTCAAGGGTTGGTATGTGCCCATGATACTGAGTACACATACCTAATTTTATTAAAATCCGAGTACTAAAATTGAATTTATTATTTTTTCATTCGTTTATTTAAGAATGAAAAAGTTATCAATTAAAAAAAGTATGACTTAAAAAGTTCTATGCTATAATATTCCAATTGAATTTTGGACCAGGGGAGGTATAGTACTTATGCCATCCGCCTTTCGCTACTGAAATTTGTCAAAAAGAATATGATATAACTATGTAATAATAATGCAATCGGCTATAGCACCATGGTAGGTGCAATTCAAATTTGTAAATGCAAATTTGACCATACCTTTCTGTTACACGTTGTAGATTAGTAGGCACAAAGTAGACATTTATTTCACGGAGAACATTAATTTCAATAATTAAAAAGATCATAGCTCATGAGTCTTGGTCGCTTTTTCAAGCTGAATTTTTTCTTTAATTTCCTTTCTATTTTTTTAAACAACGCTTACATTTTAGTCAGAACCCGAAGCACTGGGACATGATATTTGGCAAACCTATAGGTTGTTCAACCAGACTCTAAGCAAATAATTATATGGATTACACAAAGTGTTGTGTACTTCTAAATATTATTAGTCTTTTTATAGTTATGGTATGATACATAGACACATACTTACATACACGTAAAAGCTAATCGCAGGCGGAGTCACGGGCAAAACCCCCTAACATGTTACATTTAATTGTTATAGTTTAAATCATTACCAACACGCAAACGTGTACATTTCGCGTGTTACTTAATAGGAACAACAACCATGTTTCAATATTAAAGTCAGTTTAAGTTTTCAACCGAAGCGGCCCCTATAAACAATTTACACTGCACTAAACCAATTTCCCGTCAAATTTTCCACGTTAGCGTGATGATAGTGCAGCCTTAACAACGTGTTTTCGGCTGGAGGGTACGATCGATGCTCTGACGTCACGACGCGGATGCTGCGGGGTGGGCGACGAAGGACGAGATGCGGAGGGAAGGGGGGCGGGTATGACGGTTCAACGGTACTACTACGCCAGCCCTGATTATTTGCCTTTCAAAAAGCTATTATTAGCGTTCGTGTTTACTGAGCGGCGTCTGGCAACATCTAAAATTAAATTACAGGGATTTTTTTTGTCGGTAGATTTTATTTGCTGTCCGTTTAGATTGGCGTCTGTATTTTTGTTCGCAGTACTGTCGTACTCGATTCTTGTTACTTGATTATGTAAGAGTTATATAGTTAGCTTGTTTTGATTCTTTGTTTTGGTTGAAGTGTACCGTTCGCCTTATTAAGTTTTGATGTTCCGATTTGTTATGATCATCGGTTTGAAGCTAGGTAAACACATTTTAAGATATTACAAAACTATTGTAAAATTTAGCACGAAACCAGATGAAATCGAATAGATCTTTATCCTACTTGTTTTAAGTTTGAAATTCAAATAGCATAAGGTAAAGTAATCATTTCTGTACATAGAATTGAGTCATCTAAAGTCGCTTTCGGCATCTGGTAACTAACTACAAAAAGTATAAAGAGTTACTTGTACACTCACTTAAGAGTTGCTCGCTACGGCGGCGGCACATCGTAGCAAGTGCTACGAGAAAATCGTAGCCGTGTATGCTTTTCAATTTTGACTGCAATGCCAGATTTTAGTATAAGGTTGTGTGTGTGTGTGTAGGCTGTAATACAAGCGTGAGTATGTACGTATGTTTCTTCGAAGGCTGGATAAAATGGGAACACAGACGAAACGCATACGAAATGATATTTGGCCAATGTTACGAGAATCCTAATTCAATGCAGGTGGAGTCACTATTAAAAGTATGCTGCTTCATATCTATACGTAATAGGTATTCTGTTTTGTATTGGTGCTCTGCATGTTATTTCTGAGCCTCGGATATTTTGATACGAAAAATAAACAAGTTAGAACGTATAACGTAAAAAAAGATACCAAAACATCCCAACATCACAAACAGAAGTGTCATTCGATTTTTTAATCTTGTTCCTCATCCGCCTTTATACGATTCGCAATTACATCGCTCAGAACATCAAACCACGTTTATAGCCTGTAACGAGAACTGTTCGTTATAAAAAATCGAAATGAGCTCGTACAATGGAATGCTTCATAAAGGTACCATGCGAAGGAATTTGGCCTTTATTGCTTTTATGTTGTTTCATAAACATACGCTAATTAAGAGTGATAATGCGAACATATTTGGGCCACTCGTAAAGCTGACTTTGGCATGACGGTGAATAACTTTGTGCTGGTTATTATATCGTATTTTGTGGGTCATAGTAGGCGCTATTCAGTGGTTCTGAGGAAGGTAAAAACCTGCTGGAACGTGTTTCTTTTTTTCTAATATTTATTTGTTTGTATGTCTTACGACTAGATGGAAATAAGAAACACATTAAATATAATTTTATATATATAAATAAGCATCTAATGAGTTTGAACTTATTCAGAGTAGGTATAACGGGGTAATTGAAACACGGAAAGATATTTTTTTTAATGAGAACCGAATAATTATATCAGTGGATATTCAAAATTTCATAAATCCCAAACTAAGCAGAACCTGTACTATGGCAACCACAGAACTGATAAATATACCCATATATTTGTAAACATATATATAATGCACCCAAATACAGAATAAACCATCGTGCTAATCACACAATGTTTTATCCTGGGTACGACCTCTGGCTTAGCAGTCAATTTCACTAATCACTAGACTATCTAACTAACTTTTTATAGGTCTTTCAACCCAATCCCTTTTGATATAGTAGTCAGATCGATTACTAAAACAGTAGATAACTACTTTATAATTCGAAAAACATTAACCAGTCAATATTATCCATTTAGGATATTATCTTCTTATGCGTAACGCCAAAGTAAGAACGTACATAAATTCTTAATTCCACTGTCATCCACTGAACAAATCCATAAATAGATCTCTATCCTCTACCTACAGAGTCTTCCCTTTACGCCGAATACCTGTATGTAAAACTACAAAATATTTTTTCCACCATTCTGTATAAATATATATAAGTAACGACAACAGAACACAATTTTGCAGATTTGTTGAGGCACTTTGCATTCTGCATTTTGATAAGAGCTCAGCATATTTTGTTGGCACCGATATTTTGTTAAAAATAGTTTTGTTTTTAGAGCAGTACTATTATTTTTATTAGATATATTTCGGGACATAATCGCGTGAATTATTTAAAGATACGAACCTTTTATTTACCTGACGATTGGATCGAGTTGCACCGATCGTGGTCACGGGTTTTAAAACTATGCTATTATTTTGTCAGCAATTTTAACATTAAAATCTACTAATCTGTAAAAATTACGTTTATATTTAACACTCCAGGGAATAATATTTTGTTTTGGGACTCCACAAACATTGTATTATATAGAATATTATGTTTACCAAATTGTAATTTTTTTTGACGATTACTTCATTAACTTGCATACAGCGCATTACTCCTAATCTTAATATATTAAGGGAGGAGAGTGGGGATGACAATTTCTAAATCACACCTTTTTTTAACCACAGACTAACCTTGTAAATAGTTATGTGGGACTATAATATTGTATGTATTTATAAAATGTATGTTAAATAATATTTAAAAAAAACTTGCATTGTTAGCGGAATATCTTAAGACCTAAGCCCAAGCCTCTCTCTAGTCAAAACTTCCTTAACCGAAGCCTGTTGCTTGCACTGTTCACCAAGTAAAACTTATTACAACTATTGGCATTTCTATCGCTAGCCATCGGTATCACACTTATCCCATTGCAATACAGTAGTCTCCTTAAACTTCACTACTTTATAAATGGTGTCGTTGACTCGTATTACAGATTGGCTATTATTGCTGTAGATTTTGGCCAAGTGATACAACTTACCCCGTTGCCCCGCTTGGCAATATCCAACCGAAAGCCGCATCTTTACTTAATAAAGAAACTATTTTTCATCTTCAGCAAGTTTAATATCGATTGGTTTATCAATTTAGTTCATGCTACCGTATAAATTTCGATAGCCTTACTCTTTATCTATTCCCTAAGGGGGCTGGTACTTGGCTCGAAGCCAAAGATTGATCGTTAAGGCAAAATGTCAATAGCAGATTACTTATAGCCTATAGACACCCATAGGCTACCATACGACTTCCCCTTACAAAATACACAACGGAAATTAAATGCTACTGGGCCAAAATATGTAGGTTAATACCCGAACGTATGTTTAGGCAATTTAGGTACCTTAAATTACAATAATGTGAGCTTGTAGGCAAGTTTAGAGCAACATTGTATGTCAAATATTCAGAACGCAAGGAAAAATAAAGAAATAAAAGCTAAAAGTTACAATGAAACGTATTTTAAACTATTGTCAGCTGTTAAATTTTGTGTGAAGAGTTTTTAATTAACTGACTAACTGTATTTTTGGAGGGCATTTGAGTCTTTTAAAATCTAATATATAAAATTCTCCTGTCACGGGGTGCGTAATCGAACTCCTCCGAAACGGCTCGACCGATTTTGATGAAATTTTGTGTGCATATTGGGTAGGTCTGAGAATCGGACAACATCTATTTTTCATCCCCCTAAGAGTTTGTTTGTTTGTTTGTACGCGATGATCTCAGGAACTACTGGGCTGCACTGAAAAAATATTTTACTGTTGGATAGCCGATTTATTGAGAAAGGCTATAGGCTATATAACATCACGCTAAGACCTATAGGAGCTGAGCAGCAATGAAAAATGTTGTAAAAAAAAGGAAGAAAAAGAAAAAAGGGAAAATTTACGCAGACGAAGTTGCGCGGGTCAGCTAGTATTCTATATATTTTTATACCGTTTTGCAATAAGCCGAGGCATCCAGGTATAAATTAGAAAATGCGTAGTAATCGTTCAATAACGTTGAAAGTAATTATTCATCGTACCATGTTCAATTATAGTTTATGCTAAGCTTTATCCAGCAATTCGCCTCAGTGATATTGATTACTTTGAAAAAAAAAATAGTAAGTACTTTTAAGACAAGTGAGGTCTGGGGGATCTGCGTGCTTTACGAGTAGGTACTTACAGTGATCATGTGTTTTAATAACAAATGTCCTCTATTCCCGGTTTGCCCCTTTTTAGGGTTCCGTAGCCAAAATGGCAAAATGCCAATTTCGTCATGTCCATCCGTCCGTACATATGTCATGATGATGATGAAATTTGGAGTAAAGGTGTCTTGTATAGGCCGTTTCTTAGTTTGATATTTGGACTGTAAGGCACCTGTCCCACCTACGGCGATGAGCAAGAAGTGGGGCGATTTATCGCTCAAGAATCGTACAACAGATGTATTTTGTAGATCCCGTCCGTATAAACAAAAGAGATTCAGTATAGAGCCGGCAGTGTGAACACTCGGCGATCTACTATTAATATCTGTATCTCTTTTGTTTACACGGGATCTACATAAGTATGTAGGTACATGTCGTGAGCGATAAAATCGCTACTCGCTACTCTTTTTCTCGCCGTTGGTCGGACAGGTGCCTAATACGTAAGGTTCATTGTGAATAGAGCATTTTAACTAGCGAATGTTTTGTCTTTGTTTTTCATTCCATTTTCAAAATATATGAAGAAGATAAAACGTTCACTAGTTAAAAACTCTTACCTATGTATTTTGAATAAGAGGGGTTTAGCTTTTACAATATACATAATGTTTGGAAGGTGGGTAGCCAGAGAACAAAAAATCCGACCGAGATGTCAAACATTTTTTTGACATCTCGGTCATAAATAAAAAAAATAAAGTTTTAACAAAATAAATGGAAATTTTCTAAAAAAATTGCGAAAAAAATATTACTAGTTAAACTTAGGGCCAAATTTTATTTTATTAGGCCCAACGAGTAGCCAACAGCATCACCTATCAACCATTTTCTTATGGTTACTCACCCTCCAAACATCCTGTATATGGATTGTAACATAGAACATTAACCCCAATATTAGCCTATTGTTATTTGTAGATGGTTGTAGTCACGTACGCGCTTGGCGACTCTACGCAGAGTCTCTGACCAACCCGGCTGGATTCCCAGCCACTCTGTGCAGAGATTGGACATCGGCGACTAGTCGCTGCAGTTTCGGGACCGAAGGATACATGGGAATTGCTGCTGCACCACCGTAAGTTAATAATAAATATTATGGGACAACTCACACAGGCCAAAGCCTATGGCAACCCGACGACTAATAAACATACTTAAATACCTATCACACAGACAACTAATCAACAGAACAAGTGGGACTAGAGACATTTTTTATTTACATTATGCCTCTAGTTCCACCTTTTCTGTTGGCAGAACTATAAATGGATCAGATGTCTGAAATGGATAGAAACATTTGAATGCTATTATTTGAGTACCTACAAAACTGAAAGCTTGAGATGGCTCTTAGGTATATGTTTCAAGAACGTTCTTTCAGTCACAAGAAATGGGTTTAAGTTTATGATAAAGAACTTTAAAACATTTGATGTATTATTTCATAACAGCAATATGTTTGGTAGCATAATATTTCTGTCTACTATTTTAGCAGACAATTTGAAAACGACAAAAATGTCAAAGTGCTATTTCTATGAATGTTACATAAGGTTGATGATAAAGCGCCTTTTGAGTGAACATCGATAATAGTTTTGTACCCTATTGTAAGTTCGCAGCGTAACACATAAATAGGCTTCCCCAACTTGACCTTTATTTCTGAACAGAGCCCATCCATTTTACCGAGATCCGCAATAAACCTCATAGTCCTTTTCTGCTACGATTGACTGGTTTCAGTGATTGAAACTGTCGAGGGGTTTTGTTACAATGGCGGGTCAATACTTTAATATTAAAATCCTGTGACGTCACTACTTTAGATACATATATATATATATAGATTGGTATAACCGTTTTCTTTAAAAGTCACTTCCTCTCGTGCCCCGAAGAGAACGTCAAATCATCGATCACGTAACTAATCTGCCCAATCATGTCGGTCTTCCAAACCATCGGATTATGTAAGGGAGCGAGTGTGTACTTGTGTTGATATCACACTAATATTATAAAGGGGCGACAGTTTGTGAGTATGTGAGTGTATATGTTTGTTACTTCTTCACGTCTAAACGGCTGGAGCGATTTTAATAAAATTTGGTATGGAGTTAGCCGAGATCCTTGATTAACACATAGGCTATAATGAACCACGGGTAACACCGCGGGGCACAGCTAGTTAGATATATTTCGGGAATTAATCGCGTGAATTATTTAAAGGTACGAACCTTTTATTTAACGTACGAGCGTTTCGATCTAATTGCACCGATCGTGGTCACGGGTCGACTCCAGTTGATATATTGATATTATAGTGCACAAACAATGTTTCTTTCATAGTCTTCTGTTAAGAGCACAATCGGTTAGCGCCAATTTTTCGATCCGGATTTTAAAGGCCTAGCCTGCACCGAGAAGAAATTCTACCGATTTTGTTGTAGAAAATTCATAACAAGTCAAAGAAAATCAATATAAGTCGTAAATATATGCGTGTGGTGAGACTTCGCAGTGCGATTACACTTCAAAACTTATTATTCCATGGAAGGTTTTTTTATTGTGAATAGGTATTTTTATCTACTCCTTGACGGCCATTGGAAAAGTTTTGGTTTCCGTCATTTATTGCGGTTGATTTTTTCAAATTAAGCTCAAATTATTCGGTCATCACCATTACCAGGTTCACTACTGTGTGTAACTACTACTTTTGGCTTGTACCTATGTGTTTCATTCCCTTGTGTTTTATAGAAACATTCATTTCGACGTCAGATTGGCTTTCTGGAATTTGCATATAATTGCATTTTTTGTGGGGAGCGCTGTACGAATGAAAACTTGAATGAGATATTTGTAAGTCAAATGGGAAGACAATATTCTCCACGTGTTCACTCAGTCTATTTTCATGGCGTCTTTTGTGTTGTGCCTGTTTGGTTTAGATTTACAATTGTAACCGGTAGGTGGCGCTATTTTTCGAGATCCAGAATTATTTATTTTAGAGAGTTATGTAACAGGACAACGTCTGTTCGTCTCACTACTTTATTATAACTGTTATATTGTTTGTTTCAGGATGTCAGGAAAAATGTATTTTTTAACTAACGGCAAACCTCCGTTTGCAAGAAATGGACCTTAAATCCATCTAAGTCAAAAAGGATAAAAAAATAAACAAATTTATTAAAAGGACTTTTTATTTTTCTATTTTTATACTTAACAGCGTAATAAAAAAAAATCCCCGCATTGCGTTCACTTAATTTTTCCTAAGACTTCTTGATAAAGTCGCTTAGTCATAGTGAATGCAACACTGCCAGAGTAGTTAACTCTACTTGGCCTTGGAGTTTTGTTCTGAAGATAAAGTAACGACAAGTAGAATAATATTTTATAGAGCCGTATTCACCGCAAGGGTACGATTACAAGCGATCATGCACACTATTGGACAACGTGGATAAAGGTTACTTACAAGCGGGACTATAGCGATGGCAATTACGACTATGATAACTGTTATCGCTACGTTATTCTGTTCAGGTGATTTTTAGATATAAATTATAAAAAAAATATTAACCGTCAAAAAGCACCATGAATCACACAATTTCTGTGTTTTAGTCTATATGAACACGCATACAATGATCTAGTCGGTCATAATGTTCTTGTTTGAAGAATTGTTTTTGTGCACGTTTCAGGCCTGAATCTAATTCATGTTTCGTAACTCCAGCAAACCACTCTTCCGCGATGCGTATATTCTTTTTAATGATTTCAAATGAAGAAAGCATATAGTGTTGTTCCAGAGAACTGAGGCAGGGAGGCCAATCGAATTGCTTGACTATGCCTGAACCGCTTAAAACCACGGAAGTGGTGATGTATTTACTGTGAAAATTAAGTGTTCAAATTAGCATGATCGATCACCAAATCCTTCAGGTCACTTACGTCTTCATACCGGAAAAATTCTACTTCCTTGAATGTCTGTTTCCTCGAACGTCTACTTCCCTGAATGTCTACTACCCGGAATATCAACTTTTAAAATTCTTTTATTTCTTATTACGTTAAAATGTTAAAAAAAAATTACGAGATATACTATACCTGTTTTACGGATATGAAATAAAATGGACTCTTGAGAAAACCAAACAACCAACGGCCTTTTCGGCTTTTAATTCATTCATTTTATAAAAAAAACTACTATTTCAAGAGAGACCACAAGGGAAATGTTCATTCAAGGAAAATGACAAATGACCAATGTCAATGACAAAAGTCAATACATTCAGCGAAGTAGACGTTCGGGGACATATACATTCAAGGAAGAGGACGTTCTGGGAAACAGACGATCCGGAATGGTTGTTCCAGTGAAATCCCTTCTTGCCCATGGAATATTAATACCTATTTTAATGAAAACAGATAATTTAGATACTAGATATTCAAGTAAGGAATACTGAGAAATTGCTCAATATTTAAGCAAAAATCTCGCTGTAACAAAATCGATTTGTATAAAAAAATATTTCTCACCAATAATTTGCTAAAAGTTTCATTCGAAATGTGTGTGAAACCTTTTAGCCAAGGTGTTAGAAAATTAATAATTCTTATGAAAATTAATAAAACAGAGTAACAACGCAACAATTTATTTAAGGCAATACTTTCACTCAGAATATGACAATAATTTAATTCCAGCAACACTGTTAAACTTTAAAAATTTTGATCACACCCACATATCACATAGTAGCGTAAGCACAATCATCGAATCTAGCAGAGCTTCTTGGCACGAAGAATTGCACTTGCGATGCATCAAGTCTACCACTAGATTTACAATATTTAGAGTACCAATCTTCGACCATATTCTGCTTGTTGTGTAGCTCATTCAAAGCCACGTCTATTAGACAGGTTTCTAGATCATTCATCTTCGGCAAACCTTTATTAGCAATGATGCCGGTTCCACTGAGTACGACTCGGTTCGCGATGTATCTGAAGGCAGAAGAGCTCGTTGTATTCTTCTGTAATTCACTGATAAATCACTAAGCACTCGAGTAAGCCTATAAAGGGCAACTAGCAAATTGACAAATCTACAAGGTTGTACAATTTTGTCTTTGCCAAAAATTACACTGCCACGTACGTTTGCACCATCGCGACGTCGTCCTCAATAAATGAGGAAAAAAGACGGAGTTTCAAATATTGTGTAAGGTTAGAATATTCTGACTAGTGCAGGCATTCGTGGTATCCTACCGAACAGTGGCCTGTGTCCTTAGACAATTGGCATATACGCTCATATGCCACTTGTCTCAGGATTGATTTGAGGCCTGGCTCGATGAGGAACCCTAGAATTTGACTTCGCTAAGAGTTTTATCAAGTACCAGGGACGACTTAGATAGTTACGGCAGGCAGAGTGGAAGAGGATTAAGCACCTTAGCACTCCATACGCTTCGCCAGTAACTGCCTTCGCAGTATTGAATAAAAAGAGCCAAAATTAAATAAATTCTGAAGATAATAACCTTGCTGGTGATACTACTTCTTGGAAATTAGTTTCAACGAATCCTGATACAGTCGGCATATCGTGGCACAGTAAGGCGTGGGCTACATTCATCACAAGTCCAGCTACGGCGTGGGCTTCGCTCAGGTCTCCAGCTCTTAAACAGCAGTCGTCATCTATTCTCTTCACCGCTACAGGAGAATGGCGTACGGCATTCGTCATCAAAATTGCATTGTTCTGTTGAAGATGTCTTATGTTTAATGCTAGGCTGATTTGGGCACGGGTTATCCTACATACGAATAGAGTTCTATCATTTTTACATCTGCTTCATTACGGTCTCCGCCTGCGGTACAACTACATAATTATATAGTTTCAAAATTAATGGGACAAACTATGATGCTCAAACTTGCTTTTATTCTATTTTCTTTTTGACTATGCATCTATAGATTTAAGCTGAGTAAAGTTACAATATTTGCAAACGTTTGCCGAGTTTTGTACCATATTAAAACGGTAAATAGGAGAAACATTTGTCGCTCACGTAACGTAACTGTTTTACAGTTACGTTTCATGATCAGCCTAAGTGTAATAATATGATGGCATGTGACGTTGCCATACCCATGGTAGCAATGGGCAGTTCGCTTTTATACCTTCGGTTGGTCCCCAATTAGAGATTTTATTAGAGAGACATCTTAAAGCCGGGTTGGAGATATTATAAAAATATGTTTTTTTTTAACTTTTATATACCTGTGAAAAATCAAAGAAATTGACAGCTCTAGAGAACAGAGGCACGAGTGAGTCACCCTCGGTACCTCCAACGCACGGCACTCGAGTGTATCGTGGCTCGAGACAAAGTGCGCGCGCAGCCAATGTGCTTGCGCGCATCTCGGGCACAGCAACCGATCCTAATAACTTATGACGATTGTACCAGCCTGTTTCTTTTAACGTCTGTGGAAAAAGGAATATGTAAGGAATTTGAAATTGGTAAAAGGAGAATAAATAATAACGGTAAAATGTACCTTTGTGACGGATATTGTAGTATTTAGCCATAGATAATAATTATTACCCATTGGAATAGGATCTTTTTAAGAGTAGTTTAAAGTAACACTTATTATATTCAGCGCTAATGCGTTTTAATGTCTAAATAAGCGGGTTTTAAACTCGTAAAATCAATTAGCACACATCTAATGCCTACTCTCTCTAAATTGGCTCCAACGCAGACAGATTTCATAAAATCAATGTGGATTGACCCAAAAACTAGCTAGCCACAAAAGATAAGAAAAATAATGATTATGCCGATAAAATATATGTATATACAGTTGCGTGACGACAGCGTGCTTACTGTGATTTATTTAATAAACCACTCAACACTTAAGGAAATGTAGAAAAGGAAAACCAGAAAACAACTCATTATGGGAAATAAAAGAAATGAAGGAAGGTAACGTAATTTAAGCTCGACATTTACTGGCCTACAAGACGTAAGTACAGTAGCTCCCTGATGAGTTATGGTCACCTTAACCAAGTCATTGAAATCTCCTATAAGCTACCTATTTCCCTAGGGATGCACAAGTTGAGTTACAAAATCGCTATTCCCAAGATACCCCTCGGTTTTTCCTACGATCTTGGCCAAGATATTACAAAAAAGCTACATTTCCCCGCAAGTAGGCCAGTTATGTAAGACCAGTTACAAAAACAACCGCCCTTGTGAGTCTCGACTTTTGTAGAACGATGTAAACAAAAAACTAATCTGCTAATACAGAAGTTCCAAAGTAGTTGTTTTATGTGTTCATTATTCTTGTTTGTATGTTTTGACTGGGTGTCTGGCTTTTTTTGTTTTACTTTTACTTGTAAACATAGCCTAGTTGAATCAAATAATAGCATTTTGTTTTCTTCTGTTGAATTTAGAATTGCCAGTCATTGAAACAGATAAAAGTATAAACAAACAGGCTTTAGCAATTAATTCAAGTTTTCTCGAATCTAAAAAGCCTTGAGTAAGATATGAATTGTCCACACAACAACGTGACAATCCTTTTAATGTCAAAATAGATTCATACAATCACAAGGTTAGTGATAAATGTACTTTCTACGTCCCAACGGACAAACCGTTCACAATTTCGAATCCTATTTGTGACTCTGGAGGAATTTGTCAAGCAAACATTGAAAAGTCGTGCTTACTGATCCTAATAAACTGAGGTTGATAATGTTCCGAAGATAGGATGGGGTACATTTATACTTGCTATTACTGTAATGTTTTGCTTTATATGCATGTGAAGTTTCTGCGTTTAGGTATTATGCGTTTCAAATGAGAAGATAATCGCGATCGCGACAACTTCACTTTGTACTTGTCAAAATTGTACCGCTAGCAAAAAATCTCCCAAGTCGGATAAAGTACGTATGTGTATTATGATAATGGAACGGACGTAATATTTATTTTCTTTGGTAGGTCCCTACCTAACATTTTTCATTATTATAATATTATTAGTATTCTTTATTAATTAATAAACACCGAACAAAAATAAATAAATAGGCAAAATATAAGAATATTCTACACTTTAGTGGCCTTTCAGTCAGACGTATTTTTTTTTAACTAAAACATAATAAATAGTAAAATACAGTGCTTATATATAGTTCATTAGAGAAGGTAGGTACTTCTGTGTAAAACTTATGACACCTTTTTACTAGGTAATCATTTTATTGCTGACCTTACGTCATACAATGAACTTTCAGTCATACTGCGAAACAAAATGTCATCACGACAGTTATCAACTCATTTGAAACGCATAGTACATAAGTTTGGCAATTAAGAATGTGTAAGTATCTGGTGAAAGTATAGTGGTTAATTATTACATAATAGAAATATTAAAAAAAAACCATACCTAAAACATATTTTACCGCCCCACATAAGATAGATAATGTAAGTAATTAGGAAGAAATCATTATAACATTGGTATGGGGTTTTTGCTAATTATCCCTTAATTAATGATGATAATGCATTTCTATTATTGATAATATTAATAACTATTGATTCCAACACAATATTTTTGCTACACAAAACAACAATAAAACGGATACGGGTAAGTAACGAACAATAACTACCTAATTCAAGATTGATTTAAGATTCTACTGACAGCGTGGCCTATTTATTGGCCCTTCAGACGAATAGACTGAATAAAATGAGATAAATGTTGAACATGGGAAGAAAGAATTTGCTCTTGCTTTAATTAAATACAATGTGGATATTGATTAACTGAATTTAAAGGACCGAATTTAGCCAATACATAGGTAGTTAATATCCGATACGTGCAATGAAAGTACGAGTTTGCCAGTGTTTAATTAACAAATTAAGCCTGAGTCCACTTTGTTTCCGTAATTTATAAGTAACATAAGTTTACTAAGATTTAAACTTTCGCGTTGCATGATTATAACTATTTATTATACGGGAATTAACGTTCAACTATCCGTGACGTGGAATCCAGTGATTCGTAAAACACAACCTCTTATTATTTCGCAGTCGGTTAATATGGACACAATCAGTGTAGTGTGCAGTGACTATAGTTCGTAAAATATAGCTTGATACCTGTGACTTTAGAGACTACGTTTAAAAGACTGCTACAATAAATTTGTTGTTGGAAAAGTTTTAATTTTTTAAATATTAATAAGACATTTGTATAGAAATCTAGAACACTTTTTTCAAATAGAACTTGTTATCAAGGAGATACTAGTATAAACAAAGGTAATTTAAAATATTTATTATATTTTATTATTTATATTTTTTTGTTAGCTTACTTCGTAAACTCTTTTCGCAGCCTGGTAGGGATGTGTAATCGACTGGCCAGCGAATATCGATAAAATAAATGTATGACAATTTCATTAATATAAATTGTATAAATGATTATATCTAATCGTTTTTTCACAACGAATTCGTATTTTTTTAGTCTTGCAATACCTACTGCTTTCGCATGCAGCGATCAAGCGGCCGCCATCTTTTTTGAGTCAGTACGAGTGCCCACGCCTTGTATACGCTACCGCTACGTGATTAATATTGTTTTGTCGTTATTACTGTTGCTTTGTTAAGTTTTGTTGTTATTTCTAGTTATATGTTTTTTTTTGCACCACAATGCCGAAAAGAACAAAAAAAACTGTTTTAAATAGCGAAAGTCGCGAGTTTGTGATTCGTTTGCGTGAGTATTTTGAGCGCGAGAATCAAAATGGCGGACCGCTACTACCGTTGGAGCAAGTGTGCAATAGAGTTGCTGACGCTCTTGGTATCGGACGAGCTACAGTGTCTCGAATTAGCAAAGAAAAGTATGGAGAATCGTCAAAGGAGATGGTGGCCGAAGATGAGGGAGGTAAAATATTATCGACTCCTAATAAAAAAAGGAAGAGAGTTTCGCCAGTCACCGAAATTGACGACTTTGATGCTGCCGCAATTCGAAATCATATTGTTGTATATGTGTTTAAGTGTTCTATGTGTGCGTGGCTGCGCCCGCGCCATGTTTTAACGAACAATAAATCAGTGTGTCTATAGCTGTCACGTCTTTCACTTGTCTCCCGTATTTAGTACCTAACAGTGGCGACGAGTTTTTACCCACATTTAAAAATTAGCAATCGGAAGATGAATTGCATCGGCATTTTGTCTACGTTTGATCACAACGTGCAGGAATGGAAGTCGTACAAAGGCCGAATTACGCAATGGTTTATTGCAAATGACATCGACCCGAAGAATGATGCAGCTGGAGCCAAGAGGCGCGCGATCCTGCTCAGCGCATTTAGTGACGGTACATATAAGTTGGCAGCGGATCTGGCCCTGCCAAAAGACATCCAGGTAGTGCCATATGACGAAATAGTGCAGTTACTAGATGGACATTTCATTCCGAAGATATGCGGCTTCAGCGAGCGTTATAATTTTTACGCAGCGGTACAGCAGCAGGGCGAGACATATACGCAATGGTCGTCAAGACTACGAGGACTTACGGCACATTGTAGGTTCAGTAACGTAGAGGAAGCGTTACGAGATCGGTTCGTGATGGGAATGGCAGCAGGGCATAAACGTGAGAAGCTGTTCGCGCAGGACATCGACAAGCTGACCCTGGCCAAGGCGGTGGAGCTAGCGGAGAGCGTGCGGTGCGCGCGAGCTGGCGCCGCCACTACTTCGGCTGTCGTGGGGCAGCAGACGCCGGTGTTCAAGATTGCCAAGGAAGTAAATAGTGCCAAAACCATCAGTGCCGGTAAATTAAAGTGTACGGTGTGCGGCCGTAATAATCATGAGTCGTCCAAATGTCGGTTTGCAAACTACAAGTGCAATAAGTGTAACACTAAAGGTCATTTGCGTAAAATGTGTAATAAGGTTAATTACGTGTCGACAGGTGATGTGAGCGGGGACGACGACGATGGTAAGTCATTGTTTAACATACGCTCAGTCCGTGGGGAACCTATGACAGAAACGGTTTCAGTTTTTGGGAATGATTTGCAATTTCAAATAGATAGTGGATCAGCGGTGACAGTTATATCCGAAGGTACCTATATAAAAATGTTCCGTAATATTCCGTTATTAGAATCAAAAAGAAGTTTTTTTAGCTACACCGGTAATATTATGAATTGTGTAGGGTACGTAAATCTGCCAGTGACGTAATATGCGACACACTCACACGTTGGACGTGTACGTCATTCGCAATGGCGGACCGCCGTTATTGGGCAGAGATTTTATTTCAATGTTTAAACTTAAGATGACGCCTTGTCACTTTATGAATGGTAAGCAGAGTATTGTAGACCAATTGCAATCACGTTTTCCAGCAGTATTTTCTGATAAGCTTGGTAAATTTAATAAGTATCGTGTTAAACTAAAATTAAAGGATAATGTGAAACCGATATTCTGTAAAGCGCGTCAAATTGCATTCGCGTTACGTGATAGGGTTGACGAGGAGATTACACGTTTAGTGGACCTAGGTATTTTGAAACCAGTAGCGCACTCTGAGTATGCGTCACCTATTGTTCCCGTACTTAAGCACAACGGGTCGGTTAGATTGTGTGCCGACTACTCCGTTACTATTAACAAACAGCTGATAATCGAACAATATCCTTTACCCACGGTACACGAACTGTTTTCAAAATTATACGGGGGCCATCAGTTTTCAAAAATTGATTTGTGTATGGCTTATAATCAATTTTTGTTAGACGAGGAATCTCAACCGATAACTTGTATCAATACACATCGGGGTTTATTTAATTATACTCGATTAGTGTTCGGACTGTCTAGTGCGCCGTCTATATTCCAGCGCGCTATGGAAACGGTGCTTTCGGGACTCGACGGGGTCTTATGTCTGCTCGACGACATTTTAGTGACTGACCGGACACCGGAAGGGCATTTGAACAAGTTGAATATAGTCCTGCAAAGGCTCCAGGATGCCGGGTTAACCGTCCAGAAAGAAAAATGCGATTTTTTTAAAAATGAAATTAAATACTTAGGGTATGTAGTAAACAAAGATGGCTTACAGAAAGATCCGGCAAAGGTGACAGCCATAGCTGATGCGCCCGTTCCTACCGAAGTCAGGACATTGCAATCATTTTTAGGACTTATAAACTATTACAGGAATTTCGTGCCAGGAGCATCATGCATCCTGAATCCTTTGTATGAGCTATTAAAAAAGGGAGCTAAGTGGGAGTGGTCTACGTCACACCAACGAGCATTTGACGAAATTAAGAAACGGTTAGCGTCCGATCAGGTTTTAACACACTTTAATCCAAACGCTAAAATAGTTTTAACCGTCGATGCATCGCCGTATGGCTTGGGTGCTATTTTATCCCAAACAGATTATGACGGGTTAGTAGAGCGCCCGGTGGCTTTCGCTTCCCGCACGTTGAACGCGGCCGAGAAAAATTACTCACAAATACAAAAGGAGGCAACAGCAATAATATTCGGAATACGCCGGTTCCATCAATATTTATATGGCAGGTCAGATCCATTTATATTACGCACGGATCACAAGCCGTTAATTTCTATTTTCGGAAAACATAAAGGTATTCCGGAAGTGTCCGCTAATAGATTACAGAGATATGCAATGTTTTTAAGTGCATACAATTATTTAATAGAATATGTTCGGAGCGCTGATAATAACGCGGATTATCTGTCCCGGGCGAGTTTAAAGGGTGAGTCAGAGCGCACTCGCGCCGAGAGCGAGGGAGACAACATAGGCGCACACGCCGCTGCGGCCGCGGCTCCCATTGATCGCGCATCATATGTAAACTTTGTTGTAGAAGGCGACATGCCGTTGACCTTGAATGAGTTACGCAATGCTACTAATGACGATACGGTATTAAAATTAGTTGTAAATTATGTTCAAAACGGGTGGCCTAAGAAGGTGTTAGACTTGCAGTTAAAACCTTATCATTTATGTAAGACTGAATTTTCATATGAAAACGGTTGCTTAATGAGAGGACATAAGGTTGTTCTCCCCGAATCATTGCGGACAAAGGTGTTATTAGAATTACATAGCTCGCATTTAGGCATCGTAAAAACGAAATCGGAAGCTAGGTCACGGTTTTGGTTCCCAGGCATTGATGCAGCGCTAGAAAAAATGATACTTTCGTGTGAAATATGCAAACAGCTACGGCCCTCGCCACCCCGGGCGCCGTTAGCACCATGGAAGTTTCCTCATGCACCATTCTATAGAATACACTTAGACTTTCTGGGGCCACTGAATAATCAAATGTTTTTGGTAGTGGTAGATGCGCACACGAAATGGTTAGAGGTATATGACGTGAGTACTTCTACCACCTCGGCAACCGTTATTGAAAAACTTTACGATTTTATGTCTAGGTACGGGTTACCTCACACGATTGTTAGTGATAACGGCACTGCGTTTACATCTGCTGAGTTCACAAAATTTTGTTTATTAAATGGTATTGCTCATCTTACATCACCGCCTTACAATCCGGCTAGTAATGGACAGGCAGAGAGTTTTGTTAAAATTGTCAAAAAGGGTATAAAGTCAAGCGTTTTAAGTTCTCGAAATAAGATGGAGTGTAAGCTAAAAATGTTAAAATTTTTATTTGATTATCGTAATTCAGTTCATTCTGTCACAGGGGTCTCACCGGCTGAATTGGTGTTTGGGCGAAAGCTCAGAACACGTCTTGATTTAATTCAAACAAACTTAACGTCGCCCCCACTCACATCACTAATCGATGATGTTAAACAAAAACAGTGCTCGCAGATTAAGTGCTATGGCGGCAATAATAAACAAGTGTTTAAGCCGGGCGATGAGGTCATGTTTAAAAAATTTTTGAACAATTGTAAATTCCTGTGGTGCAAAGGTACTGTTATAAAAAGACTGGGTAAAGTGTTGTATCTAATTAAAGACCATGTCTCTTCGTCGGACGTCAAAAAACATAAAAATCAAATAGTGTTATATAAAGGTACATCTCCACCCGGTGACGTCGACGATTTCACATTGGACAGCGACCCAATTCAAAGCGAACCCAGCGTTTCTCAATCGCTTGAGAGTGGGGAGGGAGGAAGAAATGAGGTGGAATTGTCATACTCACCATCACCCCAGAATTCTAGATATTGCAGCAGGCTGCGTGGCAAACCCAGGGTTGATTACAAACCATTCTTTTAAAAGTAAATGTATTTTCTATTTATGTTAAATAGGGGGAGGAACTGTTGTATATGTGTTTAAGTGTTCTATGTGTGCGTGGCTGCGCCCGCGCCATGTTTTAACGAACAATAAATCAGTGTGTCTATAGCTGTCACGTCTTTCACTTGTCTCCCGTATTTAGTACCTAACACATATATATGCGTATTACGCACGTGGTGAATTTCCCACGTTAAAAAAAGTATCCGTTTCGCTTAAAGACGCGGATTTATTTAAAGGAAGTCCACCATCGTTGTCCAAAATATTGAAAAAAATCGGCTTTGCTTATAAGAAAAGCGATAAAAGAAAAATTTTAATGGAGCGAACAGACATTGCTTTGACCCGAATTGACTTTTTGCGCAAAGTCAAAAATATAACAGATTGGAATAAAGTGGTTTTTCTTGATGAAACATGGCTCAACGCAAACCACACTGTTTCAAGATCGTGGACAGACGATAAAGCGGAGTCTACCACCAAGGTGCCCGAAGGCAAAGGACAAAGATTAATAATTACTCATGCGGGGACATCGTCTGGTTTTGTGCCCAATTGTTTACTGGCGTTTAAATCAGTAAAAACAACAGAGTACCATGAAGAAATGGATTTTACAAAATTTAAGGAGTGGTTTCTAACTCTTCTAAATAATTTGAGTGAACCACATTTTATTCTGATGGACAACGCTCCGTATCATTCAGTACAAAAAGATAAGGCGCCTACGACAAGCAATCGTAAAATTGAAATTATTACTTGGCTGCAAAACAAAGGAGTAAAAGCCGACAACAGCATGCTCAAGAAAGAATTGCTAAGATTAGTAAGCATTCATAAGCCCCCCACTCCAAGATATATTATAGACGAAATTGCAAAGGAAATGGGCCACACCGTCATCCGTTTACCACCATATCATTGCCATTACAATGCAATAGAACTAATCTGGGCTCAAGTCAAAGGTTCGTATAATCTAAAAAAACATATATAAAAAGCTTACAAAGAATGTAGTAGGTTTTTTGTTTGATCGAATACCTTTTTTTTCTAGGTTACGCTGCCAGACATAATGTAGCACCGCCTTTCACAGCGAACAAAATGTTGACATTACTACATGAAGCTTGTGTACATGTAAATGCTGATGATTGGAAAAAGGTAGTTGAGAAGACAAAAAATGTGATTCAAAAAGATTGGGAGCGCGATATTCAATTTGACAACATATGCGATCAAGAATTAATTATTAATCTACAGGACTGCTCCAGTGATGAATCAGAATTCGACTTGGAAGTAGATCTCGGCTGTACACCATTTGACAATTAAACTTTTAAATACCTTCAAATTCATCTTTCATTTCCTTTTTTCTTTCTTTCAATATCGTTAAAATGTATTTTTTTTAATAAACTCATTCCATATAAATATCGATAAAATACGAAAGACGTCCCATACCTATTACATGTCATTCTGACAAACGTCACAGGTATCAAGCTATATTTTACGAACTATAACTTTTTGAGAAACAAAAAAGCGAGGGTAGATGAAGATTCATTGGTCTTGCGGAGTCTTAACACATCGCTGCGACAGTCCGCTTGTGACCACGGCCGGTGCAACCTGGTCGAAACGTCAAGCAATTTTAAGGTAAACAATACGCGTTAATTCCCGTATAATAAAATAAATAGTTATAACATAAGTTTGTAAAGTTCTTACTTTTGAGTATGATAGCAATCTAGTCGAAGGGAACAACCATTGACTTCCAGAGTACCTACCTATTTATTGTTCAGTTTAACTACTCAAATAAAAAAAACATTTCTTAAAGATACCTCACAGTTGTAAGAAATACTGTACTAAACTAATGACAAAATATGATGAGGTTGCAGTTTTATTCAATAACTCCTACTTTAAATCGGTACGGAAAAAAAGAAATTGCCTTTGTGTATCACATAAAAATGCGTAATCATGTAGAGTTGTATCAATTAAAACAAACATCACGCTAGCATTACACTAAAGAGGATAGTTGTACGAAGTTAATTTCTTAAACGTAAAAGATTATATTATAGTAATTTTTATAGGCATTTCTTGCTAATTACTTTATAAATACTTACAATATTTGCATTTTTGAAAGATAGAAAAATTTGACGTCCACACCCAGGAATCGAACCCAGGACTTCCGTATGCCAAACCGGGGCCGGAATCGAACCACCTATTTGGACTATGTCACCGGACCTCCAATTTCTTAAACCTTTCATGCTCGCGAGTTAGGCCCTCGCATGCGCCATCTAGCCGGTAGTTCGAGAACTATCACGGCCTTTGTTATTGCTTCGTTACAGAGAGCATTTTAAGAAAGTATGATGTCGCAGGCCGAATATTATAGTAATTTATATAGGCATTTTTTTGCCAATTACTTTATATAAATACAATAATTGAATGTTTTACATAAGCACCGTACGTGATTTATAAAGTTTTTGAAAAGGTATAATAGTAGTTATAAGTAGAAACAGTTGACCAAAAATGTAGTCTAGGTGTATCACCCTAAGATTGAAGTTCATTTGTACGTCATAAAACAACAAGATTGATTTCCCCTTGCAATCATATCCTAACAGTTGCAAGGCTCAATCTTAACCTCATTTTGGTTACACAGGACATTTTCTGTAGTATAGTATGTTTTAGCTGTAAAATAAAATGCAACGTATCAAATAGCAGCGATTGTTAGACAAGAATAAACAATTATTATCACGGTACGTTATGTTTTTGGCTAATCTCCCAAAAAGGATAAACTAGGGACACTGATATATGTAGGAATGAATCTAGATCAGCATACAAATAAGTTTTATAGAGAACATAAAATATATAATCATAATAGTTTTTGTTTATTGGACGCAATAGAGAAAATACAATCTTTATAGGAAGACCTTGTAACTATTTTATTTGATTTTCTTTATCACAATAGGGACAAACATTTGAAAGATGTGTGCCAAATATTATATCAATATAGATTGCAAAAACTAGTCAGTTTTTGTCTTGATCGAAAGAAAACTCAAGTATGGAAAGGCTTTATATTGATTTTCTTTGATACAGAGAATCTTTTGATATCCTAACTAAATTACCATTATTAATTGGGTATTGTTCTGAAAATAGTGTATCGTGGCAGGTAGAACGCCGCGGCAATAAATAGGCGTGCCGCTAAAAAAAAACAAAATATCCTTAACAACATGAAATAAATAAGCAATTCGGGAAATGATTATGACGACTTAAGTAATAATTTACAGAAGATTACGGCATACCTGGTGAAAAATCTATTCAAAAGCTCCCTTATAATAATGTAGCACAGGAGCCTTTGAATTGATTTTTCATATTGATAAGCATATCCGACAATTTCTAAAACTCGTTTGCGGAAGACTGCTTAAAGTCATTAGGGTTATCAGGAAGAGAATACAGTACCTCAGCGATTAAAGGGACCATGCAATCTATAGGCGTAGCACAAACGACGATGAAGGCCTTAGGACACTCGGAGGAGATAACATCTGCGTAGTACTTTATTATCGGCGCTTGATACTGAAACCTTCTGTCAAACGGCATATCCGCACTCACATAACAATTTTCCAATATCAGGACTATATCTGTGTTCTGGGAAGGAAAGGACAAAGTTAGGATTTTGGGTAATTATTTGCTAAATACTACTGAGTTATTTGTGGTATAGACGGTTAGAGTCGGAACGTTTCTTAGTAAGCAGGTAAGGCCAAATTTCACCCAATCTCTACTATACAGACTTTAAGGGGATAATTAAAGTTATATTTCAATACTAATATTATAAAGCAGAAAAGTTTTGTTATGTTTGTTAATTTGTTTGTTTGAACGCGGCAATCTCAGGAACTACTAGTCTGAATTGAAAAAATCTTAAAATTTCTGTTGCATAGCCCGTTTATTGAGGACGGCTATAGGCTATATAACATCACGCTACGACCAATAGGAGCGGAGCAGTAATGAAAAATGTTGCAAAAACTGGGAAAATGTACGCATACGAAGTTGCGCGGGACAGCTAGTATATAATATATATGATATCTGTTACAAAATAATGGTAAGTATGCAGGTATTATCCAAGACTGGTCGACATAGAAATCGAGATATGACGCTAGACTGGAAAACAATACAGTACGCGTTCTATACTCGCGCAGGAACGGCGCCATCTATGTCTGCACAAATTTCCATCGAATATTACATTTATTACTTTCAATCACGCTTACGTTTTGCCTGCATTTCTGTACCTTATTATTATATTTGTAAATTTTCATGTCGTCTAGTCGCGGTCATATTACACAACTTCTACGCCATATATGTTGCTTACCTTACTTAGTTTTAAGCGCCAAACCAGTTTATTTAAATATTCACTCGATAGCTGGGTATATATTGGGTATATCCTCACCTTTTTGCACACACAGCAGAATTTACGTTAACCAAATACACATAATTCAGTGCCTTACTACGCAAACTGCCGAGAGCATAAAGGTATCGTTCATAGAATGGACCCTCGATAAACCACAGTTGCCGACTTAGGCTTTTCCCCCCTAAATATAGGAGAAATTAAGCAAGGCACAGCAAATCTTAAGGGTATTTTTAGGGACTTTTATGGGGACATCAGAATTCTTTAAAGTCCACAGCATCGCATAGGGATTTTCAAATTAGTTGTGAACATTTTAGGAGGTAATTTAGGGGATAAAACATTTAAAGTTTGCAACTCAGCGACACACATAATCGAATCTCGGCAAAGTGGTCCGAAGTGGTCTGTGAACGATGTTTGTGCCCGTTACTGGAGCGAAGTACTATGTACCAAAGTTATCTTTTGTACTCTATTTTGCTCCATATATCGAACCGTGTACCTATAGAGCAATTGTGAATTTACAAACAGCCATGCATTTTACATTTATTGTTGCTTTGTTGGACAATCATTTGACCGGGATTGGAGTCTATTGAATTGGGCTCGATCAAATTAGGACATTGATTGATCTGGTTTACAAGTACAATTGATGAATTTGGGACTCGTGGGTTGGTCTCGTTTTAATATCTGGTTGTTTGTCCCCATTTTAGAATGAAAATGAATAAGTAAAACTGTTGTTAGTTAAATTTACATTAGTAACGGTTTAAACTGTTTCCTTGGCCTTAATTTACTTTTGTTAAGTTTTGAGTTTCAAATATTAATTTGAATTGTTACAAATTTGTTACTGAACAAAATCAATATTTCAATCAAGTGCTGTTGTCATAGAATGCCTCGAGAAACGGCAAAATAATGGCTTAAAAAGGTCACTTAATTTTTTCTCGGTGTCTGATTACTGGTTAGGATACAATTTCGCTAGAATACCTTCATGTTTTTTTGTAAAAGCCCTGAATGTGAGTGTGAAAATGGCCTTTTGCTGTGTGACTATGGGAATTGTCAGAAAATAATAATTTTCCGCGAATGGTCATTATAACTTAGATATTGTATCGATTGTTTTTATGTAGGTATACTCGTCGTACCTTCTATAATGTAGTTGTAAAGTCCCTTTCGCTGCATTGTGGGTCGAAGCTATTGATTGGGCTTCAGGGGTCAACGCCATACCCTACTTGCGAATACCATGCATGGTTGGTGGAAGAAATAAAACCTGCACGTCGTTGTACAATTCTTTCTATTATAGCTGTTGTAATTTTCTTCTATTTTTAGTTTAGTTCATTGAAACTGTTAGTGTGTTTGTTTTGCAAACGATTTCAAGGAAATGGCACCTCTATTCTGATTATTATTGTCTGTATTTTTGCGTAATAATTCAAACTAATATTAACTCTGTCTGTCTGTTACGTTTTTAAGCTTAAAGAGAGAAAGTTTGAGTCCCGGGGAAGGACATAGATAGGTAGGATGATTTTTATCGCGATAACGCGGAGCCCTGGACAAAAACTAGTTTTAACTTAGAATGTAAGTAGTTAAGAGTTGTTTCGAGTTTGTACCTTATAATGTAATTACTAAATAGTTAAATTTATAAAGTACCCACTGAACATATAGGTAAACCTACTATAGAAATGAAAGAAGTAGAATTTGGCTCATTTTAGGTTGGTAACTATGTAGGCAAACAAATATATATAACTAGGTTTACCTTTCATTTATTACAGCGGGTACGAGATAATTTTTAAAACGACAAAAGATCGATATCATTCTATGTGACTCAGGCACCCCTCCGGTAGGAGAAATCCGGTTTGAAGAACAAAACTTTTCTGTAGCGAGAAACTTCTGACTATTGTTGTACGTTTTTTCATTATTTTTAATTTGGTTATAAATAGTATTTTATATATTGTACATTGAGAACGTCTTCAATAAAGCGGAGAGGGGAACATCTAAAACTAGAAAGAATCATAATAGAATCGTTATGAATCTGACGACCCCTTAAGTGTGCCTTGATCACCCGCCAAAATATTTAAATTTAAATTACTATTTTGGTATTCGATTACCTTTTGCACCTTTTTACTAATGACCATTGTTGTACACATGGATTGTGCCGTGTCCCATCCATTAATTATATTTTTAAAGAAAAGCACTATTTACTCTCAGTTTTAATAGAACCAAAATGGTATCTGATTGACGGCTATGGACACCTGGATGTCCATAGTGGAATAGACCATAATAAGATTCCTAGAATATAACATTTTATCTCTGCATAAGAATATCACAACAACTAAGACAAATGTCAAGTGAACAAGCATTTCAAATCAGTTGGCAACATTTGCGAGCGGTTGAGACTGCAGCTGTCGACAAATTTGGTACAGCAAGTTAGGTAAAGCCAAGTTTGTTCCTTGTTTGACATTAGCACTGAAGAGAGGCGCTTGTGCCGCCCGATATGCTAATGTTTAATACTTAGAATTCTGTTTTGAAGTATGACTATAGGTAGTATATCGCAGTTCTTTATAAGGTAAGATGTTTCTTCTTAATTTACTTTGAAATAAATATTTGATGAACTTTTGTCAGAGTCCCCTCCTGCGTAGATAGCGGTTACTGCTATAAAGAGTAGGCGTTCTATGTTAATCCTCAGGCTTCAAGCAAGATCTATACCAAATTGTTAAAACTGTTTTATTGATTTTGCAGTGTAATGAATTTAGTTATTTTCGTCTGTAAATTATTTGTATGGAAAAAGGAATACTTCATGATAATTTTACAACTGCCCCATCCCCTCAATCTCTAATAGTAATGATAATAATAATAAAAATGATTTATTCACTTATGATAATACTACACTTGTGAAAAGTCAATTCTACATTTACTTGTAATGCCTGTTCGCAAACAATAGGTAAAGCCCGAGAAAAGAACAGGCAATAAAAACTCGTGGCCACTCTTTTCAAATTGCCAATGTTTACAATGTTTCTGTGTATATAAACTGTATATGTAGGTAAGGTGCTGCCACCATTATATTATACACCATATTAGAGGACTGATGCAAAAAAAGAGGTCAACAATATTAGAAAAAAAGTACACGAGATTGGATATATCAGCCTCAATGGACACAATATAGTAGGATCATCCACTTACGATGTAATAACTTTATGTGCTTAAATATTGGCCAATTTGCTGCTATTTAATGAATAAGTTTATATGTTTTGCAAAAGAAAGAAAAGAATGACCGTAATTTATCACGCAGAATCTTTACTTACAAAAGTAAATCCTTTTTTGTTAACTAGAACCAAATAACATTATCAAACTGTGACAACAACTAGAATGCCTAAAATTCTGGATCCACCAATGAGGATTACTATAACTATTTACATACGTACGATGATTTTTTAAGAGCCTAACGCGACATAAAACAAAGTAATCAAATACCTGTAAACACCGTTCGAGATCACAAGAGCGACAACTGAAAGCTTCCACTGAACAATTAGTATCGATATGCTGGAGATCGTTAACTAAATGGCACATAGTACGGTTGCAACATCCACAATCTGTTGCTTCATATAGACGTAACCTGAAGAAGAAATGGGGATAATCAGTAGCAGTGATCCAGTGGGCAGGGTTATAGGTACGATCAGCCAAGAAAGTAGTGTATCAGTTTTGACAAACCTTCCTTTGTGACCAAAATAGCGTTATGGTTGAAATTAGTAACTGTCAGAATATGATTGCAAGGAAAAATCACCCTTGTAGTTTATGACGTGCAAATGAATTTCAACCTTAGGCTGATAGACCATATTTTTGGCCGACTGTACGTCTTATTTATACACCGGATGCCGGATTGATTATTTCGCCGGACTTGCAGCGTTGTATGGCTTGCAACGAGTGTGTGGTAATTGTGTTATGAACCTGGCCCGGTCAGGCGATAAAAAATCGAAAAACGTCCGTTGCCCGGTGAAACAACGGATGTATAAAAGCGACTTTAAGGGACTAGTAAATCAAGTCTTTTATCTCCCTAAGGCACCTCACCTGTTCCACCAAAGGCGATGAATGAGGAGCGAGTAGCAATTTTATCGCTCAAGAAACGTATACAGTAGATGTATATTGTAAGTCCCGTCCGTGTAAACGAAAGAAATGCAGTATAGAGCGAGTACTCGCTGAACAGTCAGCGATCAACTATTAATATTTGTATCTCTTTTGTTAACACGGGATCACATAAGTATGTATGGTTTTTCAGCAGTAAAATCACTACTCGCTTCTCGCTTTCTCGCCATTGATGGGATAGGTGCCTTAATCAAACTCTTGGTTTCCCCACAGGGTTTTAAACAACGGCTAATAAAAAGTTCTATTCAAATTGCAGCATACACACTTAATAATATATCATAGATATAAAGTATACATAGTCCAGTCAACAATTGCTTTTCAGGTTAACTTTTCTCCGAATGTAGTGTAAAATTTAGACGATTTTTGAGCAAAATCAAGTTCCGCTCCTAAAAATTATGTCTGTCATAAAGCAATTGTTGCTCATTACTAAATCTAATAGCATTATTATGGCATATTGGACTAGGCTGATTTATTAATTCAGCCATGAATATTCGTAGTTCATACTTTTTAGTGTTGATCCTACTACCAGGTAAAATAGAACGTGTTCGAAATTATAAATGAGACGCTTTAAAGCAATAGTGACCTACATGTACTACTGCGGTACCACTTAGAAGCAAGTGAGAACAATTTTCAAAAGTTCTACAATTCGACGGCACCACCATTTTCTGGGCCAAAATAAATAATTTCCTCTGAGCAGACAGTTTTCTAGGGAAGAGGATAATGTACCAGTATAAATGTTTAATCTATGGGATAATGTTTTATTATTTATGTTTTGATCGTATTATTTCTGGTAGCATTATTGGATGAAGAGAGAAGCTTTTATTTTGTTGGCTTATATAAATTAGATTATCATGCGCTTTCACGTTCAAGAAGGGTTTTTCGGCTTTCTGAGTCAAAAATACCTACAAGATTTGCGTGGTATCTATATTAATTTAATCTGATAGTATATTAGTATTTATGCGCGTTTTAAAACATGCGTTTGTAAAAATAAATTTCAGAAATTTTAACAATTGTTTTTACTGTATTTTTTACTTTTTGCGTAGTGTTTCTGAGATCTGTAATTGTGAATAATTTTTTATTTATTTTCATTTGCTTATCAGGAACATTTACCGAATTTCCAAAACAACACATCCTTACAATCAGAGCGATAAACAATATTGCATCTTTACGATTATGACATCGCATAAATCAATCCGAAACCTATTAAGATGTCAAAATGGAGGTATGAACTCAGTTTTCTAGCAATAAAAATCTCGTGATAAAGATTGCGAGCGCGGTAGTCACGGCTACCTCGTAAAATCTTGACGCCGTTTATTACATGCGCCTGAATGATCCATATAATAGCATGTCTAAGGCCTCTGTAAAAGTTTGATGTGTAGTCTCTGAATGCCTCGCACATTCCATGGCTTGGAGGGAATGTATGGTGCGGAGCCAAGCGCATCTTTATTAACGTTGTTTGTGGCTCTTTTGTAAATAATGATGACTGCCGTGATTCTATGGCTGTTGGACTACGGTAAAGTAAATTGGTATGCGAGTTTTTCGTGACGCAATAACTGAGGACTGATAAAACCTGCGATTTGTAGCGATTTCGTCACTATCAGGACCAGATATTTATACTTATATTATAAAGCTGAAGAGTTTGTTTGTTTGTTTGAACGTGGTAATCTCAGGAATTACTGATCCGAATTGAAAAATTCTTTCACAACAGTGATATTTATGGCTATATAGCATCACGCTACGATCAATAGGAGCGGAGCAGCAATGAGAAATGTTGCAAAAACGAGGAAAATTTACGCAGACGAAGTTGCGCGGGACAGCTAGTATACTATATATAATGTTAAAAGTGCCAGGTGGAATCAATGTCTCTGGTTCTACGAAGAAGTTACTCAGTCTGACAAAATGGGCAGTTCGTTCGATCCGTACACGTCAAAAGACTGACATTCAAATAATTCTGCCTAAATAAAATGCTGTATCAACACCTGGGGGCTTAGACAACACTTCTTTTTCCGCACACGCTACTGTTGGTTTTTGTTTACAAATTCAGCCAAAGTCGCGTGACGTTTTGTCAACCTTAAGTCAAATGCATACATTATTTCGCGTTAGCGTGTGTGGAAAGAGAAGCGTGTGTCATTTCCATCTCATTGTGACTATATTTGGTTGTCATCGCACTTATAATACGACAGAAGGAGAAAAATATAGCGACTATTAGTAGTTCGACAAGAACAGAGAATTCATATTACGGTGAGGTCGTAACTCGAAAATAGTGCATCGCCTTTTTATATTCCAGTATAAAGCTTATCGTTCTCATCTATTTGTATTCAGTTCCAGTCTTAATAGCTCCAGGAACATAAAATAAGACGGAACATAGAAGGCACGGCTCATGAATCGAGCCCCAAGAGAGTCGTTGACGTCTGGACACTACGATTTTATTACTTAAACATTTTGACAGAGCTTTGATACTGAAAATGTATTTGATAATATAATGAATTAAGTTAGGGTTATAAAAACTTGAAATTATAATTCCTAAGTATTCGGTATAATTGGTAAACGAACATTTACTTTACATGAGGCGAAACATTACGCAGCTTAGCATATGAATTTCAAAGATATAGTTCAATTTTTTTGAGTAAAAGGGTAAAAATTACATTAATTGGTTACCTTGTTATTGGGTGAAAAATGGAGGAATCATAGATACCTACACTTACATACTGTAATACTAGCAAGTATAATGATCTCAAATGTCAACATTTGAAATCAGTTCAAATTCGAACTTCCATTTTGAAATAAAACGATAAATTCAATGAGTCCCACTCAGTGTACTTTAGTGTAGCGACTTATTCGTCCCATTTATGTTTGTATGGTGACACAAGCGAGACGAACGGTCCCCAAGGGCCAGCGATTTCATGAGGCGTACACTCCTTCAGGGTCTGGGAAATTGTGACGTCACGGTTTACTAGCTAAGCTATCATGGATTTGTTTCTTTGTGTTTATGAGATATTACGGTTTGTGGTTTTGTGTCAATGAAAGTGGTGTACATTATATATGGGTAGTTTTAATTCAATAATGAGTAATTCAAATTGGTTATTCATGGAGTGTGACTTTGATTGTGTTGGCGAAATTAACATCCGGGCTTTAAATAAAGGCATTGAAGGGGATTGAGGATACGGTAGAAACGGACAAATATTAGGCAACCAGGTCCCCAGGTTTCCTAACTGTAAGACAGGGGACTCAGGTAGACTCTTAATTGTAGAATAAGTACGTGAAACAATGTTTGGCTCTGACTTAAATTTCTATAGAAAACAAAATGTGGGATTAGCCAAAGAGTTTATTTAGTAGATGATGAAAATAAATTTAAGGATGTCTTAATAATTACCCGAAAAATCTTGAAGTTACGGAAAAATGCAAAAACAAGGATTTTCGTATTGTCATATTTATGCCGTTCGCAATCTAACAATATTCGACTTTATTTTGTCATGCGCTCCTGCGCACTGTGAAGTAATGATTGTATGCGGGAGAGCGAGGTGGGCGGTCGTGCCGTGTTAGTAGCCCTTATGGTAGGTAGTATGGCGTAAGGCCATTATCTTCTATCGTCTCGGTCAATAAGTACAGCGTTATTTTTTTCAGTTAAATGTACTTTTCAGGGTTCCGTAGCCAAAATGGCAAAATATGGTTTCGTCGTGTCATCTGTCGGTTTTTTTTGACCAAACTACGTGTAGCACATAATTCGAACTACGTGTAGCACATAATTCGACAGGTCTTTTATAAACATTATAAGGTTTCTAATATTTTGTTTTGACAATGTGAATATTTTTGGAAATAACCGCTCAGAAAGTTAAGTGTCCCCTTATCTTTGGAACCGTGTGTAGCGCTTCGCAAATACTTTAAACTAAAATGATTTCGGACATGAACGAATATACCGTCATTGAGTTATTGCCGAAAAACTGCGTTTCTCAACAAAAGGGCGTAAGTGCCACGCAATTATCAAATCGGATTTTTTCATACGGCAACGCTCCGGAACCCTACACTCAGCATGGTCCGAAATGCTCTTGCCCGGTTTTTTAGTTTTACCATTTGTCTACTGTTTGTTCTACTAATACCTTACGCTCCTGCGTTGAAGTCGAAAAACCAACTTAGAGAACAAACTAAATATAATATTCTTCTTTCAACGCCTGCCAGTAATTTACAGTTTTTTCTGCTAATCAGTCAGTCTTTTTGACTTCCATTTAAAACATAGTCATCTTTACTTACTTTTTAATACACGAACACTGCTTTAATAGCAACGCCACGAACTGTCCTATAGGTGTATCAGCTCCGAGCACAGCAACTTGCATGCCACGCCGACGCTTCGGGTACTTTTTGACCTTTTCTTTTGGAGGAGCCAACGCCTTTGGTTTCGGCTTCTTCTTCTCATCAGCCTTATCTACCTCACATTTGAGCATCTGAAATGGAGCTGGAGAAGCAAGATTACCCTTTGATTGCCGTTTTCAGCCCGCACGAGATATTTTAATCCACTTTCCTTCTACTTTTTGTGTGTATGTCATTTAAATTTCTATTTAATAATAATTTCACATAACCTCGTCACATAAACTCGTTCGTTTTTATGTGTTTAGTTCATTAAATTTCATATAAGCGTGTTCGTGTTTTATTAATGCCTAGCGGACGCCTCGCGGTTTCACTCGTGTAGTTCCCGTTCCCGCGGGAATACAGGGATAAAAAAAACAGCCTATGTCACCCAGGGTTAGTGTAGCTTCCTAACGGTGAAAGATTTTTTAAAATTGGTTCAGTAGTTTTTGAGTTTATTCATTACAAACATTTACAAACATATACATACACAAAAATACAAATCTTCTTTATAATATTAGTATAGATTGGTACTTACTTCCAAAATTTGATCCATCTTTCCAAACTTTTAGTTTGATCTTGTGAAGAATGCCGGGCTTTTTCGTTTTTGTTATACATGGTTGGCTGCAAATGTCATCATGAGGTTTATCTGGGATGTCCGCGACAGCCCTTCTACAAGGTTTATTGTCTTTAGACTTTTTATCAGCGAAGCTCCTAACAAATGTAACTTCTTGGCAACTCAAAGATCTTGGACAACGAATTAAATTTGACCAAAGAGGACGTGATGGAGACCACATTTTAATAGTCTATTATTATTTTTATTGTATTTCTTAAATTATTAGGTATTGTGGGTGCTTCTTGTGATTGTCATTGCTGTTTTGAAATTTTAGAATATTTTGACATAGCCTCTTTTTTTCTAATTCTGTTTGATGTTGTTTATGGTTTCTTAAGAGGTTGTATACTGGTTTACTTTTTTCTATTTATCGAGTCTCTGTAAAATAATGACCACATATTGTGTCTTCTTGTTTGTTCCTGGTCCTTATTTTGTTGTTGTCTTCATTTCTCCTGGTTTTATCATTAGGTCAGATCTATGGCGTCAAATTGTTGTATTATCATCCAGCTTTCAGGATTTTACAATCATGTGTGCGCATGGAGTATAATCGAATCCCAAGATTTTATTATTTATGTAAAGTCGTATATAAAACTATGTTAACGTTTGAAAGGGACATATTCGAAACATTCTATCACTAACATACACATCGATTCGTCTTTAGAAAACAATCAAAGTCAATATAATATCGTATGATAATAATATTTTGGGACAACTCACACAACGCTATCTGATCTCAAATTAAGCAGAGCTTGTACTATGGAAGCCAGACAACTGATAAACATACTTAAGTTTTTCTAAATACATACATGCATACAAAAATAACACCCAGACACAGAATAAACCATCGTGCTAATCACACAAAGTTTTATCCTGGGCGGGGATCGAACGACCGCCGGCTTAGCATTCAGGGTCACTAACCACCAGACCAACAGGTCAATCACTAGAAAAAGATTCATTCCATTCATAAACTTTTAATTAACAACACTGTTCTGATATAAAGCCTACGATTTATTTATAGTATAGCATCGGCTTGCTGAGAGGGAAAGCGGACGTCAACGGCTTGCCTTGACACTGTTGTATTTATACCCCACTCTCAGCTGTTATTGGCCTATTTCCTCACTACTAGTGTTGCTAAAATAGCCTGCGATTCTATCACTGACATTGGTTTGAGACACATGCATTGATAGGTTATTTATTAGAGTTCGTTGGGGAGACTTTTTTGTTTGTTAGTTTGTAACTTATTTCAATTCCAATAGCATATGTGAATTTGTTAACTTTTACAAAATAATAGTTTCCTCGATGCAGGGTCGTTATTTGTTGAAGAGATCACTTAATACTTCATCATCAGCCGTGTTACATGGTGTGATAGTAGTAAGACGAGCATAAAGTGCAAAAGCAATACCGTATTAAAGTAATCGAATAAATCTTCAAAGTAATCGTCTAACCGTGAAATATTTAATGGTTCTGCTAGTCATCTGTGGTCTTCATCATCAGCTTCACCTCATCAAATGATGCTTTTTGAGAGTTAAAGCACGAATCACTATAAAATATGCCTTAATCACTATAAGTGTGCCTTTAATTTTTGAAGAGTTTCCTCGATTTCTCCAGGATTTGATGACAATGGTACCAACTTGGAAATATACTCGTTAAAACACAAAAATATTTTTCAAATCGGTCTCGCCGTCTTCACGTAATCGGTGGACGTACGTTAAGAAAAAAAAACATACCTACAGACCAACACAGAATCTCCTCCTGTTTTGAAGTAGGTTTAAAAGTAATTCAACTGATAGATAGAACGGATTTCAGTTTTCAATGAGATTACTGCTAGATTCACGGATACACATCTTAAACTAATAAACCACCCTCCCCCGATTGCATCGAGGGTTAAAAATGTTAAGGGTTATTTAAATTAAAATCACCAAACATACAGTGGTCAATATGTTTAGATTATTTCCGAAGTCGGGTCTGCAAGCTCAGCTGAACAGTAATTGGTTCCTCGATTACGCTGAACGAACTCCGCTTGGTTGGCAGTTTTTTACACGGTGCAAAAACTTTTAATTTACAATAAATTTTCTAGAGCTTGGAGTTTTTGGTCTGGTAATTAGAGGTGTCGGTAATAAATACAAGAGGTTCTGAGTTCAGGTTAGATATTGATATTATCTTTGGGTCTTATTTTGCTTTTATGTATATCTATACTTCTATATCAATTATCTATAATATTATAAAGAGGAAAGATTTGATTGTTTGTTTGATTGTTTGTTTGTATTGAATAGGCTTCGAAACTACTGGACGGATTTGAAAAATTCTTTCACCGTTGTGAAGCTACACTAACCCCGGGTGACAAAGGCTATTTTTTATCCCTGTATTCCCACGGGAACGGCAACTACGCAGGTGAAACCGTGACGCGTCCGCTAGTGTAGCATAAATAAGTTATCAAATGCAATGACCCATTGTTTTTACGTTGTACCCACCCACCAATACTGAGTGCTTATACCTAATTTTATACAAATCAGAGGACTGTAAAAATTCATTCATTATTTTAATAATTATTTTTTATTACCATTACTAGATATACATATAGAATAGATAACTTTATGAATTGGTGTCAATTCATAAAGTTATTCTATAAAGATAAAAAATATATATCTTAACACCGGTTCCACACGTTGGCCCCAAAGTCTGTCCCAACTATTAAATTATATAATTAATGCTGTTTTCTAGATCCGGACGTTGGAAGAGTGGTTGGGACCGACGGCTTAAAAAGTTTTGCACCGGGGAAGATACAATAGTTAGTTACATATATCATACTCTGTTTACTACTGAAATTTGACAAAAAGGAAACTCTATAACGGCTATTAACTATAAATAACGCTATACTACCATTTGATGTACGAGTAGCTCCTCTACGTAAGTCATAGAATGTCTACAGTATTTTTTTGTGTCCACACCTTTCTATTTCACGCTGTATGCATTTTATATTAATCGTATATTTGGACAGAGACTGGGATTTAGTGCAAGTCGCTGCACCTGAACGATATAATAGTGACATTTCTTTGTTCCTTAAATGATTTCCCAAAGGTGTAGTCCACTCATGTTAGTAGGTAATGTAGACTAACTGTAAAGCGCTAACAAACGATGCAATTTTGTTTTATTCTACGTTGACATTATATTTTGCTAGGGAATCTTACAGCTACAACAAAAGAAAAAAGTATAAACGTGGAATCCCGTGATTGTGTGTACACCGCCGAACAATGGTATTTGTTCGAAAATGTTGTTACTTCTCAGTTGATCGGGTGTTACTAGTAAACTAGTGAAGTCTACTTAGCTGTGATAGTATTCCTTTTAACATATAAGTACTGTTTGTTCCTTGCCGAATTATTAACAAACAGGTATCTGTAAGACACAATCCGATTTGGCAGAATGGAAGAATTTAGCATAGCGTAGCTTGTTATTATTACTTCGCAAAAGAAAAAGAAGTGCCTACTAATATAATTTATTGCAGATCTATTGATCTAATTAGTAAGTAGGTACTTCTTAATTATCGTTGAGTTAGCACGAATTGGATGAAACCGTATAAAATCAATAAACCTTTCCGACTCAGCGATTTTGTATAGGTTACGATGACAAATGGCTGTCCAATAGGTAACAAAATTCGAACTCTGCTAAATCACTTATAAATTGAATTAAATAAAGATATGTTATATAAGTATGGCACAATAAAATAGTCGTTATAAATGTTGATAAACTTTCGATATTTCTACACATTATAAAATTATATTTGTGGGTCTTATTCGCGTGAATAATTTTAAGGCTTTATATTGCCCGGCGTTTTGACCGTATTGCAACGGACTTAAAGGAAACGAACGTTATAAGGATGACAATTAAAAAAAATATATCTTATAATATTCACGCGATTAAGAACCGATACATCATTTTAAAAAGAGTTGTTATCTCAGCAGGAGTACAGAAGGCACAGGTTAAAAAAAAGTAATTAAATTATTTCTTGCAAATATCTATACTAATATTATAAAGCGGAAGAGTTTGTTTGTTTGATTGTTTGTTTGTTTGTTTGTTTAAACGCGCTAATCTCAGGATCTACTGGTCCGATTTGTTTGGGCTATCCAACAAAAATTCTTTTTTTGTTGGATAGCCCATTTATCGAGGAAGGCTATAGGCTATATAACACCGCGCTACGACTAATAGGCGCGGAGAAGCGACGAGAAATGTTTCAAAAGCGGGGAGAAATTACGCATACGAAGTTGCGCGGGACAGCTAGTCGATAAATATACCTAGAACTCACATTGTAAGTACCTATGTAAATACGAGTACTTCCAGTTACTTCTTAATTGTTACTCCAATCAACAGGTACTTACAATGTGAGCTCTAGGAATATTTATCTAGAGCTCACATTGCAAGTACCTATATAGACAGGTTGACAGCAACTTCCAGTTGCTTCTCAATTTTTACTCCAATCGAATTACCAGCAAGGTTAAGCAACGATATCAAAGTCTGTCTCTGTCGTTTCAAATTGTGATCGTTTTACATACAATGCTGCCTCTGTGGCGCGGTGGGAGTGTGTCCGACTGCTACGGTTCGATTCCCACACGGGACACCACTTTGTGTGATCCACAAATTGTTGTTCCGGGTCTGTATGTAATTTGTGTCCGTGACTTGTATGTTTGTAAAGTCCCCCGTAACACAGGGCTTGTACCCTACTGTGGGAGTTGTTTAAAAAAAAAAAAACATTTACTTACTTTTCTGATGTCTACGATAGACAAAATGGTAGTTTTCAGACCATTCGACTCATTACAGCATAGTAATTACACTTAATAGAAGCAGTAATAGAAGTGATCAGTCATGATGTCTGCTTAAGGAAATTGCGTGTCGTTAGGTTCGTGGTTAGCGGCTGTACGTTCGTGATATTTACTATTAGGAGATTGACCGCCATATGAACTCATAAACTAGGTCTCCTTGAAGCCTTTTTAACGAACATTTCATTTCAAATCCAAGCTTTGGGTTACTTTTCGTCCAAATATTACGTGCCTACAAGATGACTCTCGCCTTCCAATGTCAGTATCGAGAATGGCCTCAAATTAATAATAATAATATCTTGGGACAACTCACACAACGTCATCTGATCCCAAACTGAGTAGAGCTTGTACTATGGTAACCAGACAACTGATAAACATACTTATATATTTCTAAATACATACATATCATAAATAAATTACGAATATAGATATATAATAAAATAATCATCTCATCACACAAAATTTTATCCTGAGTGGGGATTGAACCTACGACCTACGGCTTAGCAGTCAGGGTCACTAACCACTAGACCAACAGTACAGTAATCAATGAAAAAAAAAAGTCATATCAAATTAGAGCTATAAGATCAAAGTCTATATAACGAAAACCAAATAATATGAAAGTAATACTATCTATTTTTCCCGTTTTCACGCTTAAACCGCTAAACCAATTTATATGAGTTTTAGTATGGAGACAGTTTGAGTCTCGTGGAAGTATTTATAGGTTTTTTTTTTGCGATAAACGACTTCCAATCGGGCGGAGCCGTGGGCTAAAGATAAAAAAATAAATTAAAATAAAATAAAAATGTTTATTTCATCAACAAATTTTAACATGTAAGTTTCTACCGGAACTTCCATTTAAGCTACAGAGTGCTTGTGTTTGGAATTTCCGCTCTTCTATAATTTAGAATTGTTCTTTAAAGTGCTTAAGTTTACTTAGTAATATTATACATATTTATTTGATGTAACAATATTTAGTATAACTTTAAAACTGGTAGTTTATACAACTAATTTAATACTTAACAATATATATAAAAGATGAGACGAGAGATTATAATATCTGTAGGTACTAATATTATAAAGCTCAAGAGTTTGTTTGTTTGATTGAATGCGATAATTTCAGTAACTACACGTTCGAATTACACAAATATTTTAACTTTGGATAGTCCATTTACCGAGGAATACTATAAGCTACTTAACATCACGCTACGAATAATAGGAGATGAGCATCAATAAAAAATGTTGCTAAAAATATAACGCGAACGTAGTTGCGTTGGTCACCTATTTGTCGGGTATGAGTAATGCTCTATAATAAAAATACGAACTGTTTTCTTAGAATCCATACTGCATCAATCCCAGTCGATATATGTAGATATTCAAGACAACACTAACATTTTATACCTGCCACTATGTTGATCCAATAATACTGCCTATATCAAAATATATGGTAACCGTTTTGGAACATGTATGCGTTCATACGTAGCAATTTTTTTCTGACAAATTTTATGGAGCGTAAAAACAAGTTTTTTTACGGATTGACTGACTGACGAAGTAATTTCTGCCACTTTTTTGTTAACGCTGAAACAAATCTGTTTCAATCTATGCCTAAAATGTAAATGTATGCAAATGTAGCATGTGGACACAGAGTTCAAGGTAGCGAGATTCAATTTGATATGCATATTTTTTAATTCAAATTCTGTAAGCCTGTAGGACAGATAAGAATTAGCTATAAGTTGTCAGCGTTGGACGTTTTTTTATAACTTTATATCGTTATTTTCGTTTTGCGTTTCAAAAAGCTTTGTTTGATGTAGGGTAACGTTTCTTTACTTTTAAAATGAATGATCATTTTGAAAATCATTAGCTGTTTTACTTTATCATCTTCATCGCCCGCCTGAAGACGTCCTCTGCTGAATATAGGCCTCAAGACCATAGACCGGTTTTAATCGGTTTAGCTGTTTGAGCGTAAAAGCGTAACAGACAGACAGACAGACAGACAGACAGACAGACAGAGTTACTTTCACATTTATAATATTAGTATGGATTACTGGATTATATAGTCCATACCTACATTCGGTTAATAATTTTACATTTTAAAAATAGGTTCTTATTAGATGAAGGGAGGATACAAAACCGTTTAGGCGTCAAAGAATTCCACCCCATCGATGTCAACTGGTAACATTTCCAGAAGGCTGACTGCATTGCCAAGTTGGATGGCATTGCTAATTCTTTGTGCAAAGTAGAACATGCCCTCTGGTCCCGGGAAGCACTGATGAGACGTCGCGAAATTTCTTTAAAAAGGTTATGCGCATTGGGCCCCACGGTCCTAGCGTCTCAACCGTAAACGGCTCAAATATATAATCTCCAATTAGATTACTATATTTGCTGTACGACTGTATCATATTCAGTATGTAATTTGTAACAAGCAGCTACGTTGTTTCAGTTTGGATGGGAGCCAGATTCAAGTCAACTCAATTTATCTTTGTCAAATGTAGGCATCCTAAATGTTTGGCCAATATGCTAAAGCCTGTTTGTTTTCTGCTAACCCAGATTACATATATGTCAACAGGGTAAATAGGCAGGTATACCTATTAAAATCGTGTCAATGTGATCTTTTAATGATATAGAATCAAATGAGTTGTGAGTGGAAAATTGAGTAAAGTATATACGTTTCACAGAAAGGTGTGGTCATATTCAAGGGTTAGTTTGTGCCCATGATACTAAGTGCACATACCTAATTTTACCAAAATCTGAGTACCCTAAAATGTTATTTATTATTTTTTCATTCCATTATTTATGAATAAAAAAGTAATCAATTAAAAATGTTCTATGCCATAATAATCCAAATAATACTTATGCCATGCGCCTTATGCTACTAAAATTTGACAAAAAGAATATGCTATAACTTTGTAATAATAATGCAATTGGCTATGACGCCATGTTAGGTCCAATACTGACAACAAACATACACTATCCGCTGCTGAAATTTGACAATATTGAAAACTTGCAGGGTTATGAGCCCTTAAAGTTATCTTGTGTTCTTTGCAGTATCGTACTAGTAGCAGTGCGTACCTACCTAATCCATGTTTTAATTGAAAATAGGTGATGATTAGGTACTTTTCACACCACATTGTGAACAGGATTGATTAATTAATTGTAAAATATAACATGGTATAAAAACTACCCCATTAGATTGTGTTACTGATTCTGAGCAAACTACTTTCAGCTACTATACTAAGAATAACGTTATATATGTAAAGCTAACAAAAAAAATCTTAGTGCCGTTGTAGTATAAACGCATGATAGGTAGTGACAGAAACCAGCTAAAAGATAAGCTAAATTTCCTCAGAAAGGAAGAGAAAGAAAACATTACATTCTGTCAGTAAATATACTCGTAGGTACACCCACAGAGCATTAATACCTACTAAAGGGTACACCTACACTGCTGGGGGTGCTTCTATATCTATGTTATTTATTCGTAGGTAGTGTTGTAGTATGAATTTCCTAGGAACAGCTGAGTCATAGGAAAGCCCGCCATAGTGAAACGTCGCGTGTGGCCACTGCCACACCCAGACCACTGGTGTTTTCGCTTTTTTTGTAAATATGACCTTTGAAAAATAGTATCGCCACTAAATACAGAGAGCACAGAATGTAACATTTATACTTATCTCACTCGAGTGACGATCACATAGACATCGTTAGGCAACTGTCCAACCAACGACGATGAGCGAGAAGCGAGTAGCGATTTATCGCTCAAGAAACGTACAACAGATCCATTTTGTAGATATCATAACGCCATGGTTTGAGTCATACCTTATTCAGTCATCTTAGGGTTGACCTTTTACGAGGTTGACTTTTTCCAAGTATTATAAAGCTGAAGAGTTTGTTTGTTTTTTTGAACGCGATAATCTCAGGAACTCAGGTGAAAAATTATTTTAGTGTTTGATAGCCCATTAATCGAGGAAGGCTATAGGCTATATAATATCACGCTAAGACCAATAAGAGCGGAGCATCGATGAAAAATGTTGCAAAAACCTGGGAAAATTGGGACAAACGATTTTGCGCGGGTCAAATAGTAAATAAATAATAATTGTTTTTGCAGAAGATAGATAGACGCTTTCCAAACAAAGTGTTCTAAATGGTCGGTAATTCCGTGTCCCTTAGACACCTGTCCGACCAACGGCGAGAAAGAGAGTAGCGATTTTTTCGCTCAAGACACGTACATACTTATGTAGATCCAGTCCGTGTAAACAAACGAGATGCGGTATAGAACGAGTACCCACCGGCAGTGTGAACACTCAGCGATCAACTATTAATATCTATATCTCTTTTGTTTACACGGGATCTACATAAGTTTGTACGTGTCTTGAGCGAAAAACTCGCTATTCACTATTCTCTTTCTCGCCGTTGGTGGGACAGGTCCCTAAGGGACACGGCATTACCGACCACTTCAGAACACTTTGTTTGGAAAGCGTCCCGAGATTCCATCTCTATGAGCGTTGTCATAGGCGTAATTAGAGGGGATTTCAAGGTAGCCCCCCCTTTGCCAACCCTGAAATGGCATCTAAGATTATTTTTCGGGAGAAGTTTTCAAAGTTTTAAGGGTCTTTAAGCTGTACAATAGACTAGATACCGTCCAAATGTATACTATGTGCCTATCTTTTTTCAATTTCAGAATTAACCCAAAAAATACCTTCTCCCTGGGTAAGGTAAGGTTGCCTTCTGTTCTCTAGGTATTTTGTGACATAGCGTAGGCTATTGTGGACATTTAACAATAACAGGCTAAAGGGAGTTTCATAGCTGATTGAAAGGTCAGGCATTCAGACTGTGAATCATTAAACTATTGTTGGAACTCGCAAATTAACTGCCCACACTCTCGTTAGCAAGCGTACTTGTATCCGCTAGGTACAAACGCTGTAGTTATTGTCGCAGAAATATAAATACTAATATGAAATAAATAATATTTGTTTTATAAAATATAATAATCACGCGAAGACCAATAGGAGCGGAAGTTTTTTTGAAGTCCTTGCGTAAGTTTAAGATGGACTATCTTCTGCAAAAACAATTACCTATTAGATATTTATTTACTAGCTGACCAGCGCAACTTCGTCTGCCCAAATTTTCCCCGTTTTTGCAACATTTTTCATTGCTGCTCCACTCCTATTGGTCTTCGCGTGATGTTATGTTAATGTATACTAATATCGAGGTGGCCTTGAAGATATTTTAGAGAATAAGGGCCCTAACTCTTATTACACCTCTCTTTTTAAGGGTTTAGGGTTATAAAGCTGAAGAGTTTGTTTGTTTGAACGCGGTAATCTCAAGAACGACTGGTCCGAATTGAAAAATTCTTTCGCTGTTGGATAGCCCATTTATCGAGGAAGGCTATAGGCTTAACTTAACATCACGCTACGACCAATAAGAGATGAGAAGCAATAAGAAATGTTGCAAAAACGGGGAAAATTTACGCAGACAAAGTTGCGCGGGACAGCTAGTATTAGTAAAGATGAATAGTTCTCAACTTAGAAAAAGTCAACATCGTAAAAAGGCAACCCTAGGATGACTGATTAAGGCATGACTCAAACCATGGCGTTACGATATGTTTTATTGTGTTATATTACCTACTCCCACATGTCAGAGCTGCGTTACACTACGAGTAAATGCGTATTTCTCATGCGTATCATCTATTTCTGGGGTACGCTCTGTATCAGATTAAGTTCCAGAAAAAATACTATGTTCCATTAAAATATCGCTCTCGCCTACTCAACAGTATAATAAAAATAATTGAGAGTAATGCCTGGTTTCAAATTCTGAATCATCTTCTTTAGTTCCTGTAGTCACTTTAATTCCTTTGAGATACATTATCAAGCTTTTCCGAGTTCGTGAGTGCTTTACAGCAATCTTCAAACTTTTTATTGCTTTCTGCTGCAGTTTTGAAACGTACAGTGGAGCTTCTACGCGCTATGCTGCCACTATGATACTTTATTCAAGGGTTCAGGAGTTTAGTACTCGGAACGGTTTATGGAATAGATACGATATTTTGTGTAACGAAATACAATACTTTTACGGTAGTTTTATCAAATTATCTTTACATTAGCTGTCCCGCGCAACTTCGTCTGCGTAAATTTTCCCCGTTTTTGCAACATTTCTCATTGCTGCTCCGCTCCTATTGATCGTAGCGTGATATTGTATAGCCTTTAGCTTTCTTCGATAAATGGGCTATCCAACAGTGGAAGAATTATTTAATTCGCAGCAGTAGTTCCTGATCAAACAAACAAACAAACTCTTCAGCTTTTTAATATTAGTATAGATATTATGACCTTGATGACGATTCTTCCGCCAAATATGTCATCCTCGAATGAGACGTCATCGTTCGTTTCAAAACTTTTAGGTGATGAAAGCTCCATGATATATTTATTCTGAGATGAAGAGACTTTATCTATATTAAAAATAATGTTTTTATCTTTCTGCTTGTTTTAACTAACGTCAGATAGCTATCGATTTTTATTGATGTCGGATGTACCTATTTACTAAACAGTAATCGCTCTTCAAATGTAGAGTCCGGAGCTTATTTTATTGCTTTGATCACCGATTCATAAAATACTCGTAATTCCTTTTGAAGGAAAGAAATTATACGGTACTTAATCCAGGCAGATTTAATAAAGTATATTTAAATATGAATGCTCTCATGTGTAAATAGATACTAACTAGAAAAACCTTAATACATATTTGCAATGACAAGAGTGGCTTTTGCTCCTTAGGTGAATAAATAATTTTGATATTGATTTTAGATTTCAGAAAAGTGTTGTAAATATTCCAGGGTAATTTACTGCTGGTTGTATACAGTTACCTGTACTAGATTTGTGCCTTTATCAAGGTAACGTACGAGTACCTACATAGAATAGAATGTATAGAATATTTACTTAACCATTACAAATTTAAATAGCAACTGATATTGTAAAAGACGCCAAGGAGGCGATATCCATTATTGTAAACGCATGAAATATTAAAATAATAGTAAATAAATAATCATAATTAATATTAATGGAAAATATCGAGTGTAAAATGAATAAATAAAATAATAATAATAATGTAAATGGTTGAATAAAGGCTATTTTTATTTTTTTTTATTGTAAAAGACATTAACACTATTCGTCATACTATTTTTGTTGGTATTACTAAAATGTCAACACGAACTTCGTGCTTCTCCAGTAACAAATAGTTGTGTACTAAACAAGGACAGCCAGCAACAAAAGCTTCAACATGTGACCCTGATATTTTAATTTATAATGACGTTGAGAGTAAATAGAGAGTCCTAGGGTCTTAGAGTGGAGACTGCGTCTTGGTAAACGTAAGGTAGAATGGCCTGGTCCAGGTGGATTGACGACCTAAAGAAGGTCGCTAGGTGCGGAAGGCGAAGGACTTATTAGCAGCAGTGGAAAAACCGGAAGAGTGCAAGTCGGACTCGCCCCCGAGGGTTCCGTATAAATTTGTTGGTACATATCTACACTTTTACACTAATCTATACTAATATTATAAAGCTGAAGAGTTTGTTTGTTAATTTGTTTGTTTGTTTGAACGCGGTAATCTCAGGTACTATTAATCCGAATTGAAATCTTTCACTGTTGGATAGCCCATTTATCGAGGAAGGCTCTAGGCTATATAACATCACGCTACAACCAATAAGAGCGGAGCAGCAATGAGAAATGTTGCAAAAACGGGGAAAATTTACGCAGACGAAGTTGCGCGGGACAGCTAGTAATATTATAAAGAGCCTAGATTTGTATTTTTGAAACAATTAAACTCAAAAACTACTAGACCGATTTCAAAAATTCTTTCACGATTAGAATGCTATATTATCCCTGAGTAACATAGACTATGCTTATTAATATTAAAATTAGGGATACCTATGCCACCCGTGCGAAGGCGGGACGAGCCGCTAGTTATAAATAGTTCAGGAATCGAGTCTCGCTTTTTGGGGTCTATATTTTTTATAATTTTGTGACAAATGTTTTCAGGCTCTTCCCTATACTTGTAGAATAAGACGGTATTACTTGCCAAATTTCATAGTTCTAGGTCAACGGAAAATACCCTATAAATTTTGATTCCTTGAAAGTGTCGAAATGTACGGTTTTTGCGGCATAAACAGCTGTATCTTTTTTACGTTAACTTAGAAGTTCGAATTTTTCACAGCTTTAAGGGACCGTAAACTTGAGTATATGGCTTTGATTTCAACTTGATACCTCCACGCGTTCCCTAGAAAGGGAAAAGTCGACGTATGGGAAAAGTCTGGAAACTATACATTTAAAATTAAATCATAAAAAAAATTATTATAGTCTTTAAAAAACTATGGGAACCCTCGGTGGGCCAAACCGACTCGCACTTGACCGGTTTTGTTAAAGTTAAAGTGAAGATAGGTATTATTACTAATCTTATTTCTTTGAAGACATGATGACATTCATGATGGATATGTATATACTAAGGTGTTAGATAACAAAGACAGCATCTGCTACCCCATATTATCATATTTAAACACGGAAGAGGTATAAACACTTTATTCTGATATTTTACGGTCCGCAAAATAAAAACAGTTTGCCGAAGCAATAGCAGTAAAATAAGTCGAGGCCAAGTAGTCGCTCTCACTCGTACACACCCAATACGTTACCTACCTGTGCTACGTTATGTTTTTTATATGATGCTCCCGGCTCTCCACGATTCGGCAATAAAATTCATCACGCGCGGACCTGCTTGCGGCTTTCAACGTACGTTACTTTTATTTGATTTATATGGCATTTAAACTAAAGTGTCGTATATAAATGAGTAGTTAAATTATTCATGTGAGTATAATTAGTTGATTGTTAATAGTTCTGTTTATTAATACTATTTGTAAGTGTTACATTGGTAAGTTGATAATACAAATTTGTACGTATTACTACGTGAATATTTAAGGCTATAAATGTTCTTGTAGGTACGTCATTAACGTCATTAGTTACCTCTCTCGAGTAACCCACTCTAAGACATTATTCACCGATACGGAATTACAGACCTCTTTGGACTACTTTGTTCAGAAAGCGTTCCGAGACTTCGTGTCCATGAGCGATTGTAATGTGTACGTTGCTCAAGCGTGCTTTGTGTAACGGTTACTAAAGAACGTACTGTTACGTTCTTTAGTAACCGTTTACCGAACAAAATACCGAGATAATCTCGGTATTTTGTATATCTGTATACACAAAATACCGAGATTATTTCTGTATTTTGTATACCTGTTACATTTTTTTCACACGTTCCGGCTGCCGGGTAGCCGGCGGCGAATAGCTATATGGCCATACCTTTCGCCGTACCTTTCGCCGTACCTTTCGCCGTACCTTTCGCCGTACCTTTCGCCGTACCTTTCGCCGTACCTTTCGCCGTACCTTTCGCCGTACCTTTAGTACTGCGAATTTCCGAAATTAGTGAATGTTAAGATATAGGTACCTGTTACGACCTTACTGTGAATTTCCGAAATTAGTGAATGTTAAGATATAGGTACCTGTTACGACCTTACTGTGAATGTCCAAAATTAGTGGATGTTAAGATATAGGTACCGGTGTATGTTGTACACTTGGATTGCTACTCCCTGAGACTGGAATAACTTCTTTAGGGGGGCATTATGCCGAGTGAATTATTTATCTAGCGCTATGCTCACAGCGACACGGGTCCTTATTCACTATCTTTATTTCGTCGTCGTAAAATGGCCGTGCGAACTGGCGCATGCGCGATGCGCTCTAATATGCCCACCGCGCATGAGCGTTGATGCATTTCTAAGCGCAGCTCTCTACCACGCATGCGCGGTGGACTTATTTGAGCGCAGTTCGCACGGCCATTTCACCACAGCGAAATAACGATAGTAAATAAGGACCACGGCCGCCCCCCTTGCTATTCCATACACAACCATTAGCTCACAGTGCCCAGGAGTGCAGGACAAAATAAAGTCGAATATTCGTTCGTACATAGATTACGAACGCCATAACTACGAAAATTATCTTTTTTGCAACTTTCAACTTGAATATTTTTTGCGGGTTAATATTAAGATATATTCTTAATTTTTTTTCATCTACTTGAAGAACTAGTTAAGGGTACTCACCCTGTAGATATATGCTTTGTCAGCCAAAGCAAGGCATAGCAACAAGCCATAGGCATCTGACTCAGCATTTATTGTATACACGTATAGAATGTTCCAGAACAAATATTGTTGATGCACCACTTTACCTATAACGCAATAAGTAACATGACGCCCTTTGTTTGAAATAACTTTTATGTAAAATTCCCATAAACCAGACATTCTGTACCTAGACTTCGCCCGTAACGATTGTAATCGCGTTTTTATTAAATAAATATATTTTTATTTAAAAACCGTTTACTCATTCCTTGACTGGCGCAGCCGGTAAGTGACCTTGTCGTTTGGGTCCTCTGTGCCATCGCGAATTAAATTTTCGGGCAACAAGAAGGCTCCTAACGTTCGTTTCAACGATTCAACGGGTCCGCGAACCAAATAAATTCGTCAAGGCAAACCACGGCGCAGGGCAAGCTGGGCAGATTCACCGATCACAGAAGGAGAGCGGAAAAGCGGGTCATGTGAGTAAATCTTTTCACTATCCTGTCAAATTTCCTGTAATATTTTCCTGGTGATCTTTATGTGTTTTGTGTAATTGTAGGGATTAGAAAAAGCCCTTCAGGCACGTAATTTACATACATTAGTGAATAAAGTGATAAAATCTCACGTTAGCTTAGTTATTATTAGGTAATTTTGATAAATAGACAAAATGGAAGGAATCGTAGTTATACCTCCGGGAGTTCTGAAAATAATTCCCTTATTCAGCGGCGAGACCAGGCTCTTGTCGCTATTTATTCGTAAAACCGAATATATTATCAGTTTATACCGAGGAGATGAAGTACAGAACGAATATCTTTTTAATGCTATAACTAGTAGATTAAGCGGGGACGCCGCTAGTTTAATTGGTGAACGAGACTCGATACACTCTTGGGCAGAATTAAAACAGGTTTTACAGGATCATTTCGGGGATCCAAGGACAGAGGATTGCCTCGTCCTTGAATTAGAGAGCCTAAAAATGAATAGAGGCGAAAGTTATTTAGATTTTTGCAACCGAATACAACAACTAAGAAGTATTTTAATAGCAAAAATTAATGAATCTGTGAATGATGTAGCTGCAAGGTTATCTAAGCAAAATATTTATACAGATCTTTCTATGAAGGTTTTCTTGTATAGTTTGCCGAAATACTTAGTTAGGTTGGTGCGATTAAAAAACGTTTCGACACTGGAAGAAGCTTTAAAAGCTGTATTAGAGGAACAATTTTTCCAGGAAGTTTACGATCAGAAGCAGGCACGATATAATACAATTAACCAAAACTTCCAAGGACGAAACACCCACCATAACAATAATTTTAGTTCACTAGCGCCCCAAAATACATACACTAATTTGCCAAATACGCAAAGGTTTAATAATTATTCTACTCCTTATCGTAATTCGCCACCCCACGCAGTACAAACTTATAACAGAAATAACGTTCGTTATAACAATTCATCCCAAGTTGGAAACAATAATGGGTACCAAAATAATCCTTTCTTTAATAGTTATAATAATAACAATTTTTCACGTAATTCATCCCAATTTGGAAACAATAATGGGAACCAAACTAACCCATTCTATAATAATTATAATACATTGGGACAAGCGAGGCCACAATTCCCAGGCCGGCAATATGCTGACAACGCACAACGCGGCTCGCAACAGGTGCAGCCCACGCCAGCGTCGGGATCAGGTTCCAATACCGACGTGACCATGAGAACGGCCAGTTCAAGACGTGTCAATTATACTGACTATAATGATAACGGAAATAACGTGTTACCGAGCACTTCTAACGAAAATGAACAAGTAGGAAATTTTTACATAAGGGCCTCTACACACCAGTGCGAATTAAATTAAATTGTAGTGCATTAAATCTGCCGCATATACGTATACCGGAACTCAATGCAATTTTTATGGTTGACACCGGCAGTCAACGCTCATTTTTAAGCCCAAGGTTAGCGAATCAATATTTTTGCGACTTCAAGCGTAACGAAAATTTCGAAGTAGTTAGCACTCACGCCTCTAGTAAGCACAACGAAGTAGTGTATATACCCTTACCTGAAACATTCAGAAGTAACGAATGGCATAAATTTTATATTTACTGTGTAGACGATAAGTACGATGGCTTAATTGGTAGTGATTTATTGACGCAACTTCATGCAAATATCGATATGAAAAATAAAAAGTTACTTACTAAGGACACTTGTATAGCGATTATTTATAGTCCGCCAATACGGGAACTATATGTATTACCACCGCGTAGCGAATTAAGGGTCAAACTTCCAGTGAATTTGTTACACGGTGAGGCTATAATAAATTTTACGGAATTCACTAAAGATGTTAGAATGCCGACGGCTTTAGTTAACTGTATAGATGGTTACGCGACAACTGTCATTCAAAACTCTAGATCCGAACAAATGGATTTAATTGTGACTACTCCTTTCAAGGTCGAGCCGTACTCAGAAATAGTCTTAGAATTTAATAGAGCGAATTTGAATTTTACTGATAAGAATAGTGATAGGTTAGATCAACTGTTAGCAGATAATCTCTCAAAGCTAAGAGTAGATCATATGAACGAGGAGGAAAAACAGTCTATTATTAATATTTGCAACGAATTTAAAGATATCTTCTATTGCGAGGACGTACCTCTTTCATTTACAAATGAGGTAAAGCACAAAATTAGGACTAAAAATGAAGATCCAATACACATTAAAGCTCATAGATTACCACCTACGCAAACGGCAGAAATTAGGGACCAGGTAGAGAAAATGCTTAGAGACAATGTAGTTCAAAAATCGTTCTCACCTTGGAGTGCACCGGTTCATCTGGTACCTAAGAAAGCAGATCAATCTGGTAAAAAGAAATGGAGAATGGTCATAGATTACAGACGTCTCAATGAGATAACTATTGACGATAAATACCCTCTTCCTAATATCAATGACCTTTTTGACATGTTAGGCAAGAGTACATATTTTACTACTCTAGATTTAGCCAGTGGCTATCACCAGTTAGAAGTAGAGAAAGAAGATAGAGCGAAAACAGGCTTTAGCACACCTTTTGGGCATTACGAATTCAACAGAATGCCATTTGGTTTAAAAACTGCTCCGGCTACTTTCCAACGCGCTATGGACAACGTTCTGAGAGGCTTACAAGGTATTCATTGCCTTAATTACCTTGATGACGTCATCATTTTCGCGAAAAGTATTCAGGAACATAATGAAAAACTTAGGGCAGTATTTGAAAGATTTCGTGAAACTAACTTAAAGGTACAGTTAGATAAATCTCAGTTCTTACGAAAAGAAGTGTTATATTTAGGCCACACTATAACCAGCGAAGGGTTAAAACCTAATAATGATAAAATAGAAGCTGTATTGAAATATCCTATACCCAAAACTACAACCGAAATCAAAAGTTTTCTCGGTCTCATAGGGTATTATAGAAAATTCATCAAGGACTTCGCGAAAATCACTAGGCCTCTTACAGTCTGTTTGAAAAAAGGTAAAAATATAGATTTAAACGCTGAGTATGTAGAAAGTTTTGAGACTTGTAAGAAACTTCTCACAAATGCTCCATTATTACAGTTTCCAGACTTTAACAAGCCATTTATTTTAACCACCGATGCATCAAACTATGCAATTGGGGCAGTACTGTCACAGGGCACTATAGGCTCAGATAGACCGGTGGCCTACGCCAGCCGAACTTTAAGCGATACCGAGTCAAGGTACAGCACCATAGAAAAGGAGCTTTTGGCCGTTATCTGGGCGGTAAAGCATTTCAGACCGTATTTATGGGGTAAAAAGTTTTTCATCTATACAGACCATAGGCCATTAGCCTGGCTCTATTCGCTTAACGAGCCTAACAGTAAGCTTACTAGATGGCGCCTTAGACTAGAAGAATATGACTTTGAAATTAATTATAAAAAAGGGTCACAGAACTCAAATGCAGACGCGTTGTCTCGAGTAAAAATAAATAACTTAAACTTAAATAACAATAGTATAGTAGTTAGATTAAATGGTAGTAAGATTAAGGAAATAAAGGTCAATATATTAGAAAATGACACCGAATCCATGCAAGTAAATGTAGATAATGATGAACTTGTCAGAAATCTAGGAGAGAATAATTTAAGCGAAGATATTATTTGCTTATCCGATACAGATTCGGATAGATTTAGCGTAGACAGAAAAGAGGTTTCTGTCTTTGACATATTAGAATCAGACGATGATGGAGCTACGGCTCACTCAATAACAAACAGGGAACATGAAGGTATTCCAATTTTAAACGAAGCCATAGATACCAAACCGAGACAAATACTTGTCCACACTTGGTATAAAAATGATATTTGTGTTAAAGACATTTCTAATAATAACCAAAAAATAATTGAGTTACACATACCAGTCGTCAATAATGAACATTTAGTTAAACAGTTTTTAAAAGAGTATATAGATTTTAAACAGAAGTATTTCATTTATTTCGAAACGGAAAACTTTAGGAAAGTATTTAGCAATGTAGTGACGGCCTTATATAAAAAAGGTACACATAATCTAATAGAATGTACTGAAAGAGTAGTCAATGTAACGAACGAAGAAGAACAGAGAACCATTGTTATAACATATCATGAAGGAAAAACTGTTCATCGGGGTATCCGTGAAACACTCACTAAGCTTAAAAGACATTATTGGTGGTCTAATATGAAAGACACAATTTCTGCCATCATTAATGCATGCGAACAGTGCAGAAAAATGAAATATGATAGAAAACCCATCAAACCTCCAATACAACTCACTCAAACACAGAATATACCATTTGAGGAAGTTTTTATAGACCTCTTATACATAGAAAATAATTATTACCTAACCATAGTAGATGCGTTTAGTAAGTTAGCACAAGCTTTCAATGTACCCAATCGAAGTACACCGGAAATAGTCAAAGCTTTAATTAAGTATTTTAGTATCTATGGGATACCTAGAAAAGTAAACAGCGATCCTGGCACCGAATTTAATAATAACCTTGTTAAAGAGCTACTGAGCTTATACAAAATTGAAATACACGTAGGGACACCAAATAACCCCAACTCAATGAGTATAGTAGAACGTTTCCATTCAACGATTCTCGAAATCTATAGGTTAGCAAAATATGAGAAAAACGATCAAGATGCAGCATCAGTTATGACGTATGCCATTATGGCATACAATAATACCATTCATAGTGCGACAAATTTCACACCTTTTGAAATAGTGTTTGGACATACAGAATCAGGAAATGCATTTGATATAGACAGAGATAAATATTTTTTACAGAAACTAGTTCAGGATCATAGAAAACGGCTCAAGGTTTTATATGAATACGTTAGTGATAAGATTAAGGATAATAAAAGTAAAACTGTAGAGAAAAAAGGCGGCGAGAAGCCCCCAGAGATAAAGGAAGGTGATGAAATTTTCATGAAAACTACTCGAAATCGGAAAGCTAAGGAAATGCCACGCTTTGAAAAAGCCAAAGTTATAGGGAATGTAGATAGGAATATTATACCCGTAAAATTGGGGAAAAGAAATACAAAAGTGGCAATGAAAAATGTAAAGCGCCCTCCACAGGTGGTGGCAGGCAGTCCTCATGCTCCTGGTCCTAGCGGAATCAGCAAGCAGCGTAAACCTGCAAGAGATGACTCAGAATCCTGGAATAGCGCCGATACGGATAAGTGCAGCAGTGATTCAGAATAGTCACTGGACTATTTTTAAAACTCTAGATTTAGAAACTTTAGCTAGTTACTTAGATAGTAATATTAACCAGTATTTTAGATTAAAAGATATGATATACTCGCAAAATGAATCTCGCAGTGAATTTGTGGGATTAACTCTGCAAATAGAATCCTTTATGGAACTAACAAAAGATAGACTAAAACAAATAATACCCACCAAAAGGTTAAAAAGGGGCTTAATAAACCCGTTAGGCTCTCTTGTCAAATTAATTTCAGGCAATTTAGATAACGATGACGCTATGAGATACAATTCAGAGATTAGCCACCTTAAGAACAAAGAACATTCGGTAGAAAGAAAACTGTCTCTTATGCAAAAAGCTTTCGATAAACTAGTTAATATTACGGATGATTTAAAATATAACCTAATTCGATTAAATAACAAAACTTCGCAGCTACAAACATTGCAGTACAATCAGTCTAAAATACATAATATAGTCAGTCAAATGAATACTCTTTATCAAATCCTAAATAATTTTCGTACTATTTATAACGTTATTCAAGAGACTGAAACAGCAATAGCTTTCAGCAGAATACATATACTACACCAATCCATAATTAACTCTACAGAACTAGTTAATATTTTATTAGAAATAGAAAGACATCATAGGTTAGTGTATACTGTAGGTAAGGACAGCCTTACAAAATTAGAAAGTACTATAGTTCTTAAGTCCTATTCTGATAATAATAAGTTAGTTTTCATATTAGAAGTCCCCTTGTTAGACACAATTACACATAATTATTACAAAATTATCCCTATACCTAAATACAACCCTAATTCCTTAAAAACCTCTGTTATTATTCCCAAATACCCTTACCTCATAGTGAACGGATTGAAGTACAGACCTGTATCAACTCCGTGCCAGCAAATCGAAGATGATCGAGTCCTGTGTAAAGAAGATAACATCGTGCAATACGCCGACACTACGTGCATAGAACAAATAATGCTGCTTAAAAACTATTCTGCATGCCACAAGAACTCTGTACAAATAGAAGACGTCAGAAGCCACCTCGTAGCAGATGGAATATGGTTACTCTTCACGAAGAAGAACTTAATACTCACCGAGAACTGCAATGATGAAGTTAGGAAGTACAACCTGAAAGGAACATTCCTAGTTACCCCCAATAGAAACTGTGAGACACAAATCGGCGACAGAATCATCAGTAAAGTAGCAGAAACAAAGACACCTGAGGCGAGTTTGCTGCTGAAAACCGTGACGATGCCTGAACTGCAACAGGAAATCAAGGAAGAAGACACCCAAGTCGACCTTCGCGGCATAGATTTGAACGATATCAAGGACATCCTAAACAGTGCAAAATATAATAGTGAAAGTGTCGATGAAAGTAGAATTTCGGTAACCCAGGACATTAGTGTATGGACAATAAGTATCATAGTAATAATGTTTATGTTTGTACTAGCATTTGTAATAGTTAAGTTTAAAATGTTTAAGAAAATTCTTATAATACGACGAAATCATCTGGAACCAAAAGATTTGTCTCCAGCTGATTTCTCTCTTAAGGGGGGAGGAGTTAAGGGTACTCACCCTGTAGATATATGCTTTGTCAGCCAAAGCAAGGCATAGCAACAAGCCATAGGCATCTGACTCAGCATTTATTGTATACACGTATAGAATGTTCCAGAACAAATATTGTTGATGCACCACTTTACCTATAACGCAATAAGTAACATGACGCCCTTTGTTTGAAATAACTTTTATGTAAAATTCCCATAAACCAGACATTCTGTACCTAGACTTCGCCCGTAACGATTGTAATCGCGTTTTTATTAAATAAATATATTTTTATTTAAAAACCGTTTACTCATTCCTTGACTAACTCTTTGTTGTGTAATGTTCAAGTTTTTTTTTTTTTTTTAAAGACCGAACCCTGTTCTTTTTCATGCTAGAGACCTTTATGAAAGCTGCGAAACATCACGTTTTTAACACTAGCTTTCTTCTGGCCTATTTTAAAATGACAAACATGTACATTTTATAAAATGACAAAATACTCACGATTTTGGTGTTGAGGTGCATAAGCTCGCGCTCGGTGACTCGGCGCCGCGCGGTCTCCATTTGCTGCTGACGGTACTGGTTGTACTTATACAGCAAATACATTCCGGGCAGGGCCAACACGACGAACGGTCGCATCAAGTTTGACGACGTCGGCGCGCGCTGCGGCATCTTCTTATTAACATTATTTTATTCATTTAACAGCTATGCACTTTCGTCGTCGACTGTACAAGCGATTACTTTAACATTTTGCAACATGAACTTTATTACTTTAGCATTAGAGATCATTTTGTATTATTTAAGAGTTACGATCACGCCACATTTTTTTTTTAAACTAGAGTTAAAATATGGAAGATTTAATTTTATTATTAGAGTATTGCTAAAAGCACTTTGTATAGCGTCACTACGGGGTTTCTATGTTATAAATGGATTATTGCTTTAATAATAGACCTATTTATGTACACAGCGCTCCTTCAGGACGTTTCCGGCATAGTTACGATCCTGAAACAAAATAGGGTTAAGTCAGTAAATTGTACTTTATCTCTTATCATAATGTATTTATGTTGCGGACGATGATCAGAATTAAAATGAAATTTAGCGTGCATTGGTAAGGCTTCGAACGCGTTTTGTTGGATTGTAATACCCTACATTACTGTAAAATTGAATCAAAATCCGTTTAGTAGTTTTTGCGTGAAACATTCATCCATCATTTATTAAGCGTAGTTTAATAAAAAATAAATTTAAAAACTAAAAATACCCGCCTACAAAATGGAGGCGCGATATAAAGTTCAACAGACACATTAATGCCTCCGACTGCAAGATATTAAATATGAAGGGTATCTTGTTTGTGTATTTTTGCAGGCGGGTTTTTTTATTTTTAAATTTATATTTTTATTTAAAATTTTATAGTCGTAAGTTAATCACAAAGTTATTTAATGATAATAATAATAATATCTTGGGATAACTTACACAAAGCTATCTGATCCCAAACTAAGCAGGGGGCTTAGACAAATACCACACACTTCTCTTTCCACACACGCTAACGCGAAAAAATGTATGCATTTGACATAAGGTTGACAAAACGTCACGCGACTGTTGCTGAATTTGTAAACAAAAACCAACAGTAGCGTGTGCGGAAAAGTAAGTGTGTGGCATTTGTCTAAGCCCCCAGAGCTTGTACTATGGAAACCAGACAACCGATAAACGTACTTATATATTTCTAAATACATACATATTATAGATAAATAACACCCTAACACGAAGACCCAGAATAAACCATCGTGCTCATCACACAAAGTTTTATCCTGGGTGGAGATCGAACCCACGAGTCGGATACACTCCCACCGCGCCACACAGGCAGTTTATCTAATCAGCCTAATGAGAACTGTTTGTTTTATTATTAACGATATTTTTCTATGAAACTCCACTTCAAAAATTTTTAAACATATAGATTGTGTATTTTCGTACGCCCCTTTTAAATCCCTTTGATTTAATATCATATTCGAGGGTCTTACAAAAAAAATCAGCCTTAACATTAACTCGCATAAAATCCGCAATTACATTTTTTTAACACCTTTATATACCTACACGCATCATTCATTGAAGTCGGTTGAGCCGTTGAGGAGTTATTAACGGACAGAGGGACATTAGAAGGATAGATACATACATACGCGTCAAACACATAACTCTCCTCCCCAGTCCCCGATTACATCCCCAAGTTGGTTTGAACATCTTTTCAAATACTACTGGGTCCTTATTAGATATATTTCGGGACTTAATCGCGTGAATTATTTAAAGGTACGAACCTTTTATTTACCCGACGTTTCGATCGAATTGCACCGATCGTGGTCACGGGTCGACTCAATGTTAAAAACGTCGTAGCGCGGGCTTGACGCGAAAACGAAAAAAAAAGATAGGTAGTGAATTTGACTCTGATTCGATTTGGGTGGAGTTATGCACTGTTTGATTGTGTGTTATTTGTGCGTCAAAAAGTAATAACTTTTGTAGTTTTTGTTTAATGCGGTTGTTTTGATTTGTCCTTGTTGGTAGGTACTGGGCAATAATGGAAAAGAGAAAATTATGTGGGAAGTAGAAACTGCTTACACTCAAACTCGGTATTACAACAATTTGTTGAGGACACAAATGTTTGTTTGGGATGGGACCCGCGTTACCCAATTATTGACACCTGACTTACCTATATAAGAGGTTAGGAAGTGACTGCTTAGTAGGCATAGTAGCGCCAATAAAAATAATAATATGGACCTAATAAAAATGTTTAAAAAGATCATTTAAAAAACAAAAAACACTTGAAAAAAAAGTTGATCATCCTAAAACTGAGTAGGTTTAAACTTGAGCATTTACTAGTAAGCGCCAATAAAAATAATAATATGGACATAATAAAACGTTAAAAAGAGCATTCAAAAACATAATACACTAAACTGGTGAACTGCTCCTGAGGGAAAAAAAGATGATCATGTTAAAAGTTGAGCACTTGAGCATTTACTAGTAATATATCGTCGAGCATTCGCTATTGTTAAATTTACTCGAACCACACTACAAACATGACGTTCGATGTTTTGTTACAACCTGATTTTAAAAACCAACAAGCGCTTTGGTGTAACTTTTTATCGAGAAAAGGCATGACAGTGAGTGACGGGAGTATATGCAGACAGAAAGAAAATGTACAGGCATATGTTCACACGCCTTACAGCATTTACCTGTAATTAACATGAACACAGCGTCGAGCATTCGTAAGAAAGTTACATTACATGGAAAAACTTTAGAAAATTTCATTTGACTGTATTGTACTATTCGTAAATTGCTTTAAAAAAAATATGGGATAAGGATGCAAAACAACTCTTAATGTCGAGATTCTCCATACATGTAATGCCAAGTTCGCAAACAATAGCTAAAGCCGGGGAAAAGAACATGGCAATTAAAACTCGCGGCCACTCTTTAATATGCCAATTTTGCCATGGTTCAATGTTTATAAACTTGATACGGGGGTAAGGTGCTGCCACTAATATACTATACATCATGTTAAAGGGTTGATGTAAATCAGCCTTAATGGGTACAGCATAGTAGGAGCATCTACTTACAACAAGGTTAAAAACTGCTTAAATATTGGCCTTAGACATCTTAAATAATTTTAACTAAATCTAATAAAACTAATAACCACCAAGCCTTTACTTAGCTTTAATAATGAAAACCCGTACTACACACAAAGATTACCACAAACACTATAGGTAACCTACACACATTTCCCGACACAAAAGAAGATATGCTATAAGTTTAACACCACCTCACAATACCCTCGGGGGTGAAAAACGAACAACTAGACTCAAGAAGAATTGCAACACTTGTTACATACTCGTATAATCTCCAATATTTACTGCCATAAATTCAAATATCCCATTGAATGATGTTGCAAAAACGATGGCACGAACCCGATACCGGACTAATAAGCGATTATAAGGAGAGGTAGGAAGGGGGAGGGGGGAGGCCAATGAGTTGATTGAAAGCTTCCTCTCGGGAGCAATGCGGACAGTGTAATAGGTTATTTTCCTCCTATCGACAGCTATAAATGTCTGTAGTGCGATATTTAATAGCCATCTCTAATAAAAGAAGATGCGAGATCTGTTGTAGATTCCAGAGAATAAAAATGAATTAGTACAAGGTAATTTCGTCACTGATCCAACGCTTAAGTTTATCTATTACGATTTGGAATTTATTCAAGAGATGACTTCTGGACAAGTAAATAATGCCTAGATATGACATTGGAATTTTACAAACATGGAGGTTATTGACACATCCAAATAACTTAAAATCGTCAAACAGACATGGGGAAATATCCCGAGATTTCTTTTCATTCTCTTTACTAGTCATCGTTGCTTACAAACTCCATATAGATTTCCATAGATGTAATCACAGCGCCTTGTAGTATTCCTTTGCGTCAGGAAAACCCTATCCTGTCTACCATTTTGGTATTACTAGAAAGCATAATAGGTAGTCAAAACTAGACTAAGTTTTGTCAAAATTCGACTGCCTCTGTGGCGCAGTGGGAGAGTGTCCGACTGCTACGCAAGAGGTCGTGGGTTCGATTCCCACACGAGACACCACTTTGTGTGATCCACAAATTGTTGTTACGAGTCTGGGTGTATTGTGTACGTGATTTGTATGTTTGTAAAGTCCCCGCGACACAGGGCTTGCACCCTAATGCGGGAGTTGTCTTTTAAAAAAAAATAAAAAAAACAAAACAAAAAAAATAAATAATAATAATTAGCTCTTCATACTTTGACTGCGTCTGTGGCGCGGTGGGAGTGTATCCAACTGCTACGCAAGAGGTCGTGGGTTCGATCCCCACCCAGGATAAAACTTTGTGTGATGAGCACGATGGTTTATTCTGTGGCTGAGTGTTATTTATCTATAATATGTATGTATTTAGAAATATATAAGTATGTTTATCAATTGTCTGGTTGCTATAGCACAAGCTCTGCTTAGTTTGGGATCAGATAGCGTTGCGTGAGTTGTCTCAAGATAAGTTGCTCTATTTTGAGTTGTCTCAAAATAGAGCAACAAAACCATACTCTATCCCATTTTAAGCTCGAACGTACTCAGCAAACACCCTAGTTGCGAACTTCCCAAATCGACAGAAACCCTTACCCGAACTAAAATATCCTCTTTGTATTCAATACGCGCGTCCTTTAGCCCGTCAGCATTGATCAGTTACGTCACCAATATAAAGTATCGAACGTTAAGATTCATAGTATCGGTATAAGCTGGTACCAGGCTCAGTATTGACGCGATACTATCGGAGACAGCGCACGAATCAACTTGATGGACAACGACAACATGAAAGACGTCTTCAGAGGTAATATTGAATGAACTTTCACTGCCTTTGTTCTGTTATGAACAAATACTTGAGATACTTAAAATTGCGGCAGAGACGTTTTTCTCAGCCCACGTTTTGAAATTATGAAAATATTTATGAGTATATTTTACTGACGACGTACGTTAGTATATAATTACTCGATGCTGACGACATCGCTTGAAAATAAAAAAATTGCATGAGGTGATTTTAGACACCCCTCCTTCTGGTGAGATATCATGACATTTGACTTGACCCCCTCCCTTCTCCCTAATCTGACTTAGATTTTACATTATGTCAAAATTGCTCAAAATTATGAAAACTAGCGGACGCCTCGCGGTTTCACCCGCGTAGTTCCCGTTCCCGTGGGAATACAGAGATAAAAAAAGCCAATGTTACCCAGGGTTAGTGTAGCTTCACAACGATGAAAGAATTTTTCAAATCCGTCCAGTAGTTTCGGAGCCTTTTCAATACAAACAAACAATCAATCAAACAATCAAACAATCAAACAATCAAACAATCAAACAATCAAACAATCAAACAATCAAACAATCAAACAATCAAACAATCAAACAATCAAACAATCAAACAATCAAACAAACAATCAAACAAACAATCAAACAAACAATCAAACAAACAATCAAACAAACAATCAAACAAACAATCAAACAAACAATCAAACAATCAATCAAACAATCAAACAATCAAACAATCAAACAAACAATCAAACAAACAATGAAATCTTTCCTCTGTATAATATTAGTTTAAAATAACATTTTTACTAAATGCAGTGCACTTTTAGATGGGTTCTTGTGAATAAAAAAATACATGAGATTTGCCCCCCCGCCCCCACTTGAGATATCGATGTAGGTAATTATAACCGAAATTGAATTTATTTTTAATTCAATTTCGGTTTTATATAAATTCTTCCCTCTATTTGGTCAGTACCTATCTAATGTTAGATGTGTCATACATTGATCAACACTACAAAAACTTTAGCCCTAACAAGGAAAATCTCTAGAAAATCTTTTATTACAACTACAGCCTTCGAATGAGACGTAAGTAGTTTGTATTCATAGAAAGTACTGCCAACTTAATCATGATAAATCCTGAAAACATATATTATGGAACACATTCAGTCGCCATGTTCTATTAACATAATGAGTTGAGAGTATTCTCTGCGCCCCATACGTACCTATGTAACAACATTCTTTGTGTGTATACTTTTGTGGAGATTTTATACACGTCATTGTAGGTTTGTTGGCTATCAATGAATATTTTGTAGGTATTCAGTCGATTATTTTAACTAGCTGACCCGACCAACTTCGTCTACGTAAATTTTCCCCGTTTTTGCAACATCGTAACGTGATGTAATAAACATATAGCCTTCCTCGATAAATGGGCTATCGAACAGTAAAAAAAAAAAAATGTGTGGCACTCGGGGACTGCCGCGGTAAAGCTATTGCATAGCACTTTTATCAAATTAAGCAATTAAAAAAATAAAAATTAAAAAAAAATCGATAGATGGCAAAACTAAAAAGTATCACCGCTGTGCCCGTCGGAGTGGGGAGCGTGAGGTTTTTTCGTTACGGAATTTCTGGATTCGGTCCCCGCGCTCAAGGCTCGCGATAGAAGCTATGCAATAGCTTAAAAATTTGGACCAGTAATTCCTGAGATTATTGCGTTCAAACAAACAACGTTTCACGAGAGGCAAATAGCCGTGCCGGATATAACATGTTTACGAGGGTGGATTTCGTTTTGGCCAAAATTGTTCAAGTATATGTTGCACGCATAATGGATGGGGGGATAAACCCTTCTGGGGGGCACAAGAACGAATCATAATGTAAAATAACTAGAAATTGTTATAGAAGAAACAAACTTTGAATAACTTCCTTTGTACTAGTATGTCTGCCAACAAATAAAGAAACAAAACTCTATACAATAAACTCCAACAAAGTATACCGTCGCGACTTTCTATCAGCTTAAAGTTGTGAAGTTGTGTGAAGTACTCCGGTCATGAAATGGCTTTCGCTTGATTGAGCCTCGGGATATCAGGCGTGTAACAAACTTAAGTTCCAAACAAACTCGTTGGCGGTTTCATGCAGCATGTATTGCCACCGACGTGTGAAGAATGAACGTTACAGGTGTTTTGCATATAGGGTTTATTGCTTTAAGTACGGTGGTAGGTCTAAGCGGACTTACGACTTGATCTATCAGAATGAGGAGTGCAGTGTGGTCAGTGTGAAACAGATTTGAGTGGCGTTGATGCTGCTATGGGCTGACGTAACGTGTACTATCAGAAGACATTTTCGCTTTGCATCTTTGTGTAGTTACAATCAGAGCCTGCCGTCAGAATACTTCAGGAGAGCCGGATTTTTTAGCTGAAGGCGCTTTTCGTCGCATGAAGTCTCCAAGTCTTTTGTTGAAGTTAGAGTTAGAGTAAAAGCGGCGGTAGCCTAATGGCTAAGGCATCGGTCTCGCAATCCTGAGGTCGCGGGTTCGAATCCTACCCATTATACTATCGACGTGAACCCACTCCTAACACAAGACTTTGAGCTTAGCTGGAGGGGTTAAAAAGATTGCTAGTAATGTGGGGCTCAATCCCACATTGCTAGTAACATTTTTTTTTATAAAAAAAAAGCCCTAGTTGGTCCGAAGGGATAAAGCTTTCAATTTATGAATGTGAGAGATATGGCTACATAAGTAGACATATCTATAAGTAATAATTGTGTCCTAAGTAACGCGAACAATGTTTGTAACACAAAATGGTTTACAATAGAATAAATTAATATTATAGAAGTAGGTACTTGGATACGGTTTGTTTATATTATAATAACAGACTTGGCTATGCAAGTAGCCATGTCTTTAAGTTAATTGTGTTCTGTCGTAAACCATTTTGTGTTACAAACATTGTTTGCGTTACTTAGGACGCAATTATTACTTATAGACATGTCTACTTATGTAGTCATAACTCTCAAATGCAATCCACAATTTCAATGCATTTTTAAGCTATTGCATAGCATATTGGTTGCATATTTTTTATCGCGGGCCTTGAGCGTGGAGACCGAATCCAGAAATTCCGTAACGAAAATAACCTAACACCCCCCACTCCGACCGGCACAGCGGTGATAGTTTTTAGTTTTTTTTTATTATTTTACTTAATTTTTTTTTTGTTTAAATAGCTTTTTTTTATTAAGAAAAAAATTAAAATATATATTTTTTTTGTTTTTTTAGTTGATAAAAAATGCTATGCAATAGCTTTACCGTGGCAGTCCCCGAGTGCCACAGTTTTTTTTTAATAAACTTATATACTCGGAACTGAATACTACTAGGAACAAAACGAGTCTCTTCCTTAACCTAGCATAGAAACAAAGACTACAAAATCTACAGAAACGAAAATATTCTCAAAATTAGCTGAAACAAACTAAGTAGGTAGTAGTAGTAAATTAGATCTTCATGATTGAACAAATTGCGAGGTCCGTAGGCGAGAAATAATATCACAATAGCTTTTACTATGCGTATATTCTCCAAAACGATTCACACAAAAAATGATTTCTTACGACTATTTATACTACCGTTGGTAAGTAAACCATATCGCGATTCAGCGCTAGCGAACAGCGCCATCTATCGATCCGTATACAAATTAACACAACTTAATTCTAATAACTTACAATGTTTATGCTAACTTATTCTAGGTATATTTTGTATGGTTTATCTGGACATACCGCCCACCAAGGACATTATGCCACATGTCCTTCAAACCGCCCACCATGCAACTATGCTAAATAAAAGAATATAAAAAAAATATAATTTCTAGGTACTTATTTTGCTACAGGTAACAAACATAACTTAGATGTAGGTCTCTTAATTATAGCTCCCTTTGTCCTTAACGTTACCACGCGTGTTATCATATCAGGACCTGGATGCTTTTGCTCGATTTTACCTAGCAACCATCTGCCTGGAGGCATATCGTCCTCCTTTATCAGAACTACATCACCTACTGAGGGTTCTGGGTTCTGATATTCCCACTTGTGCCTTTGAAGAAATTGGTGAAGATAATCATTCGACCAACGTCGCCAAAAGTCCTGCATCATTCTCTGGTGGAGTTGCCATCGCCGTAGAGTGTACATATTTACTTTCTCATAATTAGAATCTGGTACCACGACGAGAGGTTCTCCCACCAGAAAATGACCAGGAGTCAACGTAACAAGCTCATCTTGCTCCTCCACATAAGACAAGGGTCTAGAATTAAGGCAAGCTTCAATTTGGGTCAATACGGTGGTGAGCTCTTCGTATGTTAAAGTAGAATTACCAACTACTCTTTTGAGGTGATACTTGGTTGACTTTATTCCGGCCTCCCATAAACCACCGAAATTCGGTGCACGAGGAGGAATAAAGTGCCACTGTGTACCATTATTCGCGAGATGCTCTGCCAGTTCCTCCTTTAAAGCTGATTTTTCCTCCTGAAATAAGCAAAGTAGCTCGCGAGCAGCTCCTACAAAATTTGTAGCATTATCGCTGTATAGTTCCGCACAGCGTCCACGTCTTGCTACAAATCTCCTAAAAGCCGCCAAAAAACCTTGAGTAGTAAGATCACTGACCGCCTCAAGATGCACTGCTCGTGTCGCCATACACACAAACAATGCTATGTACCCCTTATAAGCCTTATTTCCCCTGCCCTTTGCTACCCTTATATTTATTGGGCCGGCATAATCTACGCCACTTATGAAAAAAGGCTTATTTGGTGTAACCCGAGATGAAGGCAATTGTCCCATAAGCTGGGTTGTAGCCTTCTGTGAGTACCGAATACATGTAACACATCTTCTAAAATGTTTCTTGACCAATCCCTTTACACCAACAATCCAATACATCGATCGCAGGTACGTGATCATGAGTTGTGGGCCTCCGTGCATGGTCTTTTCATGCGCATCTGCGATCAAGAGATTCGTTAGAAACGATTCTTTGGGGATAAGAATCGGGTGCTTTTCACTAAATGTTAATTGAGACATCTCGAGCCTCCCGCCAACTCTTACTAAACCCTTCGCATCTAAAAACACATTCAATGACTTGAGCTTCTTCCTTCCCTTAGCCAGACAACCCCTAGTTTTAAGTTCCTCCAATTCTTCAGACAACCCTTCCTCTTGACATTTCTTTATACAGACTTCTCTCGCATCCTCAATTTCTAGATTGGTCAAATATGCTGTGCTGTGTTTGGTCTCTGAATCTTTTCTTAAATTCAAGAATCTTCGACAATATGCAACGACACGAACGAGCCTATTTAAAGAAGAGAACCGTTCCCAACAGGTAACGTCAAATATTGTTGTATGAGTTACAGTCTGCTCGAGGGTTGTGATTAAGTGTTTTGGTCTTCTAAATTTAAGTACTTTCTCTTTCAGAAATTCAGGACCTTGCACCCATATGGACGTCACAGAGAGCTCTTCTGGTGAAATACCGCGAGATGCGCAATCAGCTGGATTTTCTTTGGACGCTACGTGGTGCCAGTGATGGCTATCTAAAGTGGTTAGAATCTCTGAAACCCGGTTAGCCACGAAGGTCTTCCAGCGATTGGGATGTTGATTCAACCAAGCCAGAACTACTTCACTATCTGTATAAGCGTGAAGGTTGGTCTTGTGTATCCCCAAAACTGTTGCCACTTCTAACATTAATTTGGCTAACAGCACCGCACCACAAAGTTCGAGCCGAGGTATCGACACTTGTTTAATTGGAGATACTTTTGTTTTTGCCGTTACCAAGGATATGTGGATATTTCCTATATCATCCACCACTCTCAGGTATACTACTGCAGCGTAGGCCAGCTTAGAAGCATCTGCAAACCCGTGTAATTCCAGATTAACTGAGCTGTTTTGCGTGTGCAACCATCGAGGGATTTTTACATTTGCTAGCAAAGGTAAGTTTTGACGGTAAGTTAACCATTCCTTTAGTAAATTACTTGGGACTTCTTGGTCCCACTCAATTCCGGATAGCCATAGCTTCTGGATTAATATTTTTGCGACAATGATACAAGGAGCTAACCATCCAAGAGGATCGAATAGCCGCGAAATGTCAGCAATCATTTTCCGTTTAGTCGCAGGTTCACTTGGCGGCACGAGATTCACCGTGTATTGGAAAACGTCTTCACGAGGATTCCAGGTAAGACCAAGAATCTTTGTGATGTTATCAACCTTAATCCTTAACCTCCCATCCTGACCATCCTCATCATTCTTTATCTTATCTAATAACTCCCTGCTATTACTTATCCATTTCTGTAATTTGAACCCTCCTTTAAGCAATACTTTGGACAGCTCAACGTAAATTTTAAAGCAATGCTCTATATTTTCAGCTCCAGTCATCAGATCGTCCATATAGAAGCAGTCTCTTATTATTTTAGCTATTTCAGGATTACTCTGACATTCGTCATAAGCAACCTGGTGCAGTGTCCGAACTGCCAAGTATGGAGCTGATGCCGTTCCAAATGTCACAGTAACTAATTCATATTCTTCTATGCTATCTTCAGGATTCTCTCTCCAGAGTATTCTCTGAAATGGAGTGTCTCTACTGTCAACTAAAACTTGTCGATACATTTTAATTATATCGGCCACTAAGCATACTTTATGTTTCCTCCAGGACATAATAGTGTGGCGAAGTTCTGCTTGCAGGGATGGACCGATCATTAAGTTATCATTTAGAGACGTTCCGTTGGTCCCCTTACAGGAAGCATCAAACACGACTCTAACCTTTGTCGTGTCTTTATCCTCCCGGACTACCGCATGGTGAGGTAAGTAAACAGCTTCTTTATTTTGTTTTTCTACATCGGTAATTTTTCTCATATGACTAAGTTCTAAATATTCTCTTATAACCTTAATATACTCAGTTTTTAATTTAATATTTTTACTTAATTTGAACTCTAACCCTTTAAATCTCTTTTCAGCTATTTTCTTTGACTCACCATACTTACATTCCGGGTCAGCGTCACGAAAAGGTAATCTGACGATGTATCGCCCGTGACTATCTCGATTGACCGTGGCTGTGAAATACTCCTCACATCTGGTTTCTTCTTCCGTAAACCTTTTCTCATTGGTTACAGGTTCAGCTTCCAGCTCCCAGAACTTTCTTAACAATTCATCATCATTCTGAGTAGATGAATGCATGACTGTGATGTGAGAGTGAATTGGATAGTTCTCTACTTCACACAGGCCAGATACTATCCACCCAAAGGTGGTATATTGTGCTACAAGAGATCCGCTTGGGTTGCGGCTTATGCCTTCCTTGATGATTCGACTATAAACTTCAGCACCTAATAAAATATCTATTTTATTAGGGCTGTGATACTCAGGGTCAGCTAAATCATCAGGGTTCAGGTTTACCCATTCTACCCTAGTTACTTTCGCAACCGGGAGAAGGGACGTAACTGACTTTAAGACATAGGCCTTAACCTCAATCTGGAACTGCGGATCTATTCTAGACCTTATATTAATGGTGACAGTGGACCTAGAGATCACACTTTTGTCTCCACCTACACCTGTAACAGTGTGTTTTGCCGCGATTTTCTGTAGTCCTAGATACTGAACTACAGACTCAGTAACAAAGGATCCTTGTGACCCTTGGTCTAATAAAGCTCTAACCATACGAAAGGTCCCGTCCTTCGACTCAGCCTGCACGACGGCTGTGGTTAACAAAACTGTATTATTACAGTTTCCTGTCGAAAGGCAAGAAACTACTGGTTGGCTAGATTCCTCCGCTTGCGCGGTTAGTTTTGGGCTACCTAAAGCAGTTACCTCCTTCATCGAACTAGTCGATGAGGTATTTTTGTGAATCGGATTCTCATCTACAGACCCAGAAACTCCAGTAGGATGTAATAGTGAATGGTGGCGGCGTTTGCACACCTGACACCGGACCATGTTTTTACAATATTTGGCAGAATGGTTGCTATTTAAACAAACGAAACACAATTTTTTATCCATTGCAAACTCGCGACGACTCTCATTTGCTTCTTTGCTGAAAGCTTTACAAGAAGCAATTTTATGATCAGCAGCACAGTACGCACAGGACATAGGAATACTCTTTGATTTTACTACATGAAACGACTTAGTGTTCTGTATCCTTTTTTCAATACGTGGCTTGGTATCTACATTTTCTAAACCCCTAAAACGACTGATTAGAAATTCAGAAAACTGAGTAAATGTAGGCAATTCGTCGCTCATATCTGAGGAAACTAATAATTCCCAAGCCTTTTTTGTGACCGGGTCTAATTTGGCGCTAATGATATAAATAATTAAAATATCCCAGGAGGATACATCAACTCCTAAGTTTTTAATAGAGTCTAAGCATTCAGATGTAGTATTAACTAATCCCTTAATGTCTGCTGCAGACTCTGATGTTAGAGCCTTTTGATTTAATAACCGTTTAAGAACACCAGTTGCTAAAAACTTCTTATTATTATACATTTTATTTAACTTATTCCATGCGCTTTTATAATTAATTGAATTAACAGTAACATTTCGCAACAATTGTTCCGCTTCCCCAGTTAATTGTCCTTTAAGATAAAAAAGCTTTTGCGCGTCGTCTAGAGACTTGTCTTCGTGAACTAATCCTATAAACAAGTCTCGGAATGTCTGCCACTCTGAATATTGACCAGAAAAAATAGGGATTTTTATTTCTGGCAATTTTACTCTGCGAACTGTCTTATCAGTATGGCAGCAAGACTGTGACTGTGAACCTTGCGGTAACTCCGGAGTACTCGTAATTAATATTTCCTTCAACTCGCTTTTAAATTGAACGTAAAATTCTTCAACCTCTTCGTATACCTCTTTTTTAATATAATCCGAATCATTTAATACGGCACTACTAACATTGCTTATTATTTGCGTATGAGTCTTCAAAAATGACTCCCACTGATGCTCTAAGTTCTCGAGTCTTGTTTCTATATATGAAACCGTTAATCGATCTTTGGGGGCCTTTTTAAAGTTTATTTTTGCCTTAAACATTTTATTCTTAATGTCCAGTTGAAGACTGTTAAACGATTCCATTTTATATAAGTTTTAATGCAACTACTATTAATTAATTTAGTAAATACTATACAATCTACACTATGCAGTACATACAAACACAACACTTAAGTTAAAGTAGCTAACAAACCAAGCGATACTTTACTTAAATGTTAAAATTACAGAATATACAAATACGACACTTAGGTTAAAAGCAGCTAACAAACTAAGCGATATTTTACTTAACTGTTCAAAATTATTCTAAGTTCAACAAATTCCGTAAAATTTTACAAGTGTTTGGCATCAAAATTTTCTAACTAAAATTGGGCATAGGTTCCCCGTCTAAACCACTTTTTACTTAAAACTAACACAAGTCTAAACTAACTACAAATTACACTAAGTCCGAGATTTACACTACTATCTAAAATTATTCTAAGTCTACTGACTGCCGAAGAGAATTCTTAAGTTTTTCTAGTCTTGATTTTAAGGTTCAAACTTGACTGCACTTTCAATATTTAAGCAAATAGCTACGTTTTCTTCCAATAAATAAGGTTGAAATGTACTCACGATTTATCACCACACTCACTGTCACAAATATTCGAAGTCGCGCCGGTCAGTACCTGTGGCGCCCTCTTGCGTTGTACCGCACAATCTGCCTCTGTAACCTCCTCCTTGACGTCACTCCTCCGGAAGCTGCGCTTTCATACAGCACAGCTTAGGCCTCTCCCGCGCTTGACGTGGGGCTGCTCTGAATGGCGATCCACCATTCAGTAATGACGTAGAGGTAGTGGCCAATACCACCACTGATGACCACTTAACACGTCCAGTGATCCGACTCGTAAAGGACCATGAACAAATTGCGAGGTCCGTAGGCGAGAAATAATATCACAATAGCTATTACTATGCGTATATTCTCCAAAACGATTCACACAAAAAATGATTTCTTACGACTATTTATACTACCGTTGGTAAGTAAACCATATCGCGATTCAGCGCTAGCGAACAGCGCCATCTATCGATCCGTATACAAATTAACACAACTTAATTCTAATAACTTACAATGTTTATGCTAACTTATTCTAGGTATATTTTGTATGGTTTATCTGGACAATGATCTAACCTTGTACGAGTTTTTATAACCCCATTTTCGTTTAACATCGAATTGGCTGACATACTTAGACAGAGACACAAAGCCTATTAATCATTATGCCGCGTGGAATTACGTGGTCTCTATAAATCTATGATGTACTAGTACAATGCGATTTTTGATATTATGCGTATATGACTGGTTCATACCTACCTACTTTATTACATACGTAAACATAGTAATACGTTGATTCAAAAACCGTTCCGTAGTACCCCTCCCCCCCATTCGAATAATGTGGCCTAAAATGGGTTTCCTGTTGTTTTCGTTTCATACTTACAACCTATTCATACTTATATCTACATAATAATATTTTTGAATGGAATTTGTACTAAAATTGTATTACTTCTCATTTTATCAGCTGTTATTGGTAAACTTGTAGAGCCTGTGATAGTTTTCCTTTTAATTTCACTATATATACTACTACCATGAATTTTTTCATATACCGAACATCAACCATTCAGCTGGCAAGGAGCTCTAACAAAAATTCGCACTTTCAAGCCTAATATTTTACAAACGGATCCCTAAATCTAAAATTCGTTTTCCCAATCCATAAACGTGTGAAAAAAAATGACACCCCTACTTGTAGGGAGGTACCTTAAAAAATGTTTTTTTTTTTAGAAACGACTCTCGCAGTACAAGCCCTGTGTCGCGGGGAATTTACAAACATACAAGTCAGGGACACAAAGTACACCAGACTCGCTTATAGAAAGATCACATCGTCGGACACACTCCCAACGCGCCACACAGGCAGTACAAGGGAGATCCGAGATTCTGTGTCTACAGTGGCGTATCCAGGTTTGCTGTTTCGGATTGGCTTGCATTGTCGTTTAAGGGGGAGGGGGGGGGGCTTGAATAAAAAGGGTGAATGGTAAATTAGGGGCTTGAGCCGCTAGCCCCCCTGGATCCTCCACTGTGTGTCTGTATTGCTTGAGTGAGTGACGTATGAAAACTGACCTTAGTACTAATAGGCTGGAATGGCTATACCGTTCAAACTACACCGATTTCAAATGTCGAATGGAATGACCTGTGAACTTTTTTGACACTTTTAACTAATGGCCGTTATTGTTATACATTATGTTACACAAGTATAAACTTCCATTTCATTTTATCAACGGACCGTCAAAATGTCAAAACAAATTGAAGTCTCGTTATTGTCGGGACTCTCTAGAGGACTAGTACCAACTATAGAGATCAGTAGGTATAAAGGTTTTGCTTCTATACGAAATGCTCCAAAAGATACATAATGGTACTAGCCTGTCTATTAAATACTAGCTGTCCCGCGCAACTTCGTATGCGTAAATTTTCCCCGTTTTTGCAACATTTCTCGTCGCTGCTCCGCTCCTATTAGTCGTAGCGCAATATTATATAGCCTATAGCCTTCCCCGATAAATGGGCTATCCAACAAAAAAAGAATTATTAAAATCGGTCCAGTACTTTTTGAGTTTATTCGTTACATACAAAAATACAAATCTTTCCTCTTTATAATATTAGTGTAGATAGAGTTCAAAAACCCTGAGTTAGTTAATTAAACGGCAATTTTCATCTAAGAAATAATCGTTCACGCGAATGTATGTAGGTCTGTAGGTTAAGCCTTGTTAAGTTATTACAATAATAGGAATATTAAAACGGTCATTGACCTTCTTAACAGTCTAGTAAGTAGATTTAGTACTCTAAGCTTATTGTGACATTTCTATTGTTAAATTAGCGAAGGTTTTTAAAGGCCTCCTGCTTAATGGTTTACTTAGTTCTTTTCGTATTTCCACGCAGGTTATTGCACTTTTCATATATTTTTTCTATGACATTTAAAGAACTTTCAGGATCTGTATGAATTTATATGTGCTAACAGAACTCTAATGCCCCATCCAGACTCTCCACGAGGCTACACGAGAGAACGTGAGTGCGAGAGTGAGGCCGGAGTGTTCGTGTCCTCTCGTCTTCCCTCGCCTCGCCTCGCTGTCGCTCCGCTTTGTGTCGGTTTTTCGGGCACGAGTCAAAGGACGCGAGGGGGTGAGGCGAGAGAATCAACCACACTCTCGACGGCAAGACATTATAATATTGGTAGGCACATAAAGTAGCTAACGCAGTCACTTCAATCACGTCCATCTTGTGGTAGACGTAGCGGGTAACTGAATAATAATAATAATAATAATAATAATAATAATATCTTGGGACAACTCACACAACGCTATCTGATCCCAAACTAAGCAGAGCTTGTACTATGGAAACCAGACAACTGATAAACATACTTATATATTTCTAAATACATACATATTATAGATAAATAACACCCAGACACAGAATAAACCATCGTGCTCATCACACAAAGTTTTATCCTGGGTGGGGATCGAACCCACGACCTCTTGCGTAGCAGTCGGATACAGTCCCACCGCGCCACAGAGGCAGTCATGAATAAATCGAAAGTGTGGATGGCTAGTACTCCTGCAGCCTCCACGCGCCAAGACTCATACCGAGAGCCTCTAGGAGGCGCCTCGAGAGAGTCTGGAGCCGACATAACTATTTTATAACTTTCATGAGACAAAACTTGTTAGCTGAATAATTTATTGGTTCTCTTATTCCATAAAATCTATGACTTTTTTTAACGTTAGAACAACGCCGACACTAAGCCCTGTGTATGAAAGAAGCATACGTATACGCGACTTAAAAACATAAAATCTACACAGACGAAGTTTTTGTTCCAAATGAGAATCGAACCTACAGGCTCTTTGCAGAAATCCTACAGCTCAACAAAAAGACTTATTTCCACCACAATCTTTAATCGTAGAGGGAGACGGGAATAGACCACAAATCGTCAATCAAATTGTCATCACAAATCTCAATTTTATAGAGTTACAGTACAGTACCTCTTACGAAAATCCGCAAAGCGTTTACATAAAAGTTAGTGATGTTTGTAAGTCCAAAAAACAGAGTTCTTCAAAAGGCTAATCAGCTTAAAAGCAAGCCTTTGACTGTAACCTGAATGGGAGCCAAATGACATTAGAGTATGTTCGTAGTGTTCGGTCTATTTGTGTAGTGTACGAGTACGTGAAAGCTAACCGCTAAGGCTCTGTTCACACTGAAATGGCAGCGGCCGGCAGCGACGGAGGAGCGGTACGGCGCGGCGATGTGATGGTGCGACGCCTGAGCGGTGCCGCTGCGGTGTCCTGCATCGCCGTGTGGTTCGCCTCTCAGTGTGTATCGATTTTAAACTTTATCTACATATGTAAAAGACCAGGAGGCCTACTATAATTCAATGAAAACGAAGTTTCGGTCAAATATGAGGTGGCAATGTACAGAACGAGGTAATTTACTCGTTCCAGAAAATCGTCCATGGGTTCGAACTTCTTGTGTTTATCTAAAAAAATAATAAGAATAGTCCCTGTAAATTTAAGAAATTTGAGAAAACGTAAATTCATGAATTTCGTTATATAAAACAGAGTAGGCCTGCAGCCTATCGCTAATCGAATAGAATGACGCCAACGATGCGCGAATATGAAAATGTTGATCTTTGCGATTCGCGGTTTTGCACCCGCAACGACGTTATTCCGATGTCATTCTATTCGATTAGCGTTAGTGCCACTTATCTTGGGAGGCAGCAGGCGCTTGAAAACCTTAAAAAGGTCGCGTGTTAGTATCGCGACGCGGCTCGAGCAGCCTCGCGGCCACCCGCGTAAACGAAACTAAGTAGATACGTAGAATAATAGAGTTTAAAATTCTTTCACACTATGTTCGACGCCCCACAGCTTGCCGCCATTCTAGTGTGAATAGACCCTAACAGGGAAACGCAACCTATATAGAGTGACGTAACATGTGTATTTTGCAAATGGGGACCCGATTCTGTAAACAAGAATGAAGGCAGCAAAGAGATATGGGTTTTGCTTAAATATCGGATCATCTTTCGTAGATAAAAAAAACTAAACGATTAACCTCTATGCACGGAGTAACTATTTAAATGAAATATATTAGAACTTTTTTTAAATTCGATATTTTTCGGGAAGTTGTGGTTTTCTAGTTACTCGACAGATCTTTAAAAACATATACATATGTTCTTTAAAAATGTCACATCCTTTTGTACTTAAAAAAACACGTTAAGCCGACGCGTCGGTCCTGAGTCTTTTCTTTATCATGGCGGGGCCACGTGCATTCCCAGACAGTTGTTTTGTGTACCAAATTTCTAGTACTGTATTGAATTTCTTTGCCCATGTCCCTTACGGTCAGAACATATTTTTTAGGGCTTAATATGTCTCTCTCCGGTCGTGTCGGATTTCCGACCCAACGGGTTATGAGAGTAGGGGGAGAGTGCACTTGTGTCTGCGCATACACTTTGTCCACTATAAATAAGTTGGCTAGTCTATTGGCGCCGTCACCGAAATCAGTTAAGAGAGACCGCCATTACCTTACCTTCTTAAGCAAAAGACTATTTGATTCTTATAAGCATTAAATTTTCTGTTATACATTGTATCCAAACTAGTACGAGTATCTATACTAATATTATAAAGCTGAAGAGTTTGTTTGTTTGTTTGAACGCGGTAATCTCAGGAACTAATGATCTGAATTCAAAATTTATTTTACTGTTGGATAGCCCATTTATCGAGGAAGGCTATAGGCTATATAACATGACGCAACTACCAAAAGGAGCGGAGCAGCAACGAGAAACGTTACAAAAATGGGGAAAATTTACGCAAACGAAATTGCGCGGGTCAGCTAAATATAATAATAGCTCTGTCTGTTTGTTACAATTTTACGCTTAAACCGCTGAAGCGATTTAGATAAACTTTGGTATTCAGAGAATTAGAGACAGCCACGCAAGCGGACCCGTGGACGAAATTTATAATTTATAGTAACTTGTAGCTTGTACGCACATGAAATAACGAACGCGTTTTTAAACAATAAAATCAAAGGTATTGGGTCAATGTGCCACAGATCAACATTTGTAATAGTATGACTACCATTTGTCTTCCCCATTCATAGCTGTTACGTGAAATAGGTACAACAAAGACGTGACGTGCTTCCCTCCACTTTAATCTAATGCCGGTCACTCACATTTGCTCGAAAACTCGAATCCACAAGAGTAGGACGATACATTTCAGACCTTCGGAGCTTTCCAAATAACTACTACGTGTCGTTTATACTCGAAATATTTATGTGTAGTCTCTAGTATTACCTGATCCGTATTTCTAAATATTGGTGCCTAAGAGAGAAAAGATAGAAAGAGGTGTCAGGCAAGGTGACCCACTATCACCGAAGTTGTTCACAGCAGTGCTTGAACAAATGTTCAGAAAATTGGAGTGGGAACATCTGGGACTGAACATAAACGGAGCACGACTGAGTCACCTAAGATTTGCAGATGACCTTGTTATATTGAAGGAAGACCCAAAAAAACTGGAATATAGGATACAAACCTTAGTAAGCAGAAGTAGGGAAGTGGGTCTAGAAATAAACTTAACTAAAACTAAAATGGTGACAAATTCAACCCCCACAGACATAACAAACAATGGACAAGGCCAGATAATATCGCCAAATGGCCAAATGTCAAAGGAATTAGACAAAAAAATTGCGTCAGGGTGGAAAAAATACTGGGCACTGAAAGATGTGATGTAGAGCAAGGAAATGAGCATTAAGATCAAAAAGAAGACTTTCGATACCTGTATCTTACCCTGCATCACATATGGCTGTGAAACCTGGGCCCTGACGAAACACCACAGGGACAAACTAGAAAGATGCCAAAAAGGTATGGATAGAAGCATGCTAGGTTTAAAACTAAAAGATAGAGTCAGAAGTGTAGATATACGGCACAAAACCAAATTAACAGTTATACTATCACGTATCGATAAACAAAAAGGGAGGTGGACTGGGCATATGCTTCGATGTAAAAAGGAGAAATGGAGCAAACAGGTGACAGTTTGGTACCCACGGGACGGTGTCAGGAATAGAGGACGAAAAGCAAGACGATGGGAGGATGACATGAACTCACTATAGGAGCTCACTGGATCAGAGTAGCAGCGGATAGGAAACAGTGGAAAGAGTTGGAGGAGGTCTTTGCCGTAAGGCACACCGAAATCAGAGACATTCTGTAACTGCATGCGTGTAAATAGTAGTTTTAAGTTTATTTTTAAGATTTATTTTGTTATTAATTTTAAGTTTTCGGAAATACAAGGCTATATTATATAACTAAGTAAATTAAGGTTGAGTAAAACACAACTTGTCACTCAATCACTTGATCTGATAGTAATGTTCAATGTTCTACAAAATATATTTGGTTTATATACAGTTCTCAGTAACGAAATCATAACGCGATCTAAAATGCATATTAACGCCATCTATCGAACTGAAAGAAAAACTTTCTCCATTGTATTTATGTTGCCTTGAACAACGGAACTGAGTCGTAAAAATCGGGATGCAAAACTTACTTATTAGTTAGCTTACAACAAAACTTGAATTGAAAATTACAAATAAGATCGTAAACGTATCTATCGTATCTACTACATTCGAATGTCATCATGATGTCATGTCATATTTAGCTCCTGTCATTACTGACAAAATCTCAAATAAAGTGACATTCATAAACAAATGCAAAAAAATAAGGTAGATTTACATTGTATTTCATATATGATGGCCACCTCACATTTGTAAGTGTACGAACATTGGTACGGTAAATATACGTCCAACCTTTGTACAAATGTGTGTAACCGCTGTAACTTGGTGCCTAGTGGCGCCCTCTTGCGGAAAATGATAGGCAGTCTGCAGCCCCGTTTTGTGAGCGCCGACGACTTTTAATATTCTTGCCTTTTAAAACATTTCTTCGTTCTTTTGTTGTTGCAAGATGGTTACTTTCTTTTATAGGTGAGTGAAATTGCTTTTTAGAGTTCTGTAGGGTACCAATGTAACTCTATTACTAAGTCTGCGACGTCCGTATATTTGTCTACCGGTCCTACTAAAATGCCTACCTTTGGTCTATGTATACGTACGCAAAAATGATATTAGATAGACGATCTAATGAATAAAAATGTGAAGCAAAATGAACCTATTGCTAAAAGCGAACTCGAGCACGGCTGGGCTGGATTTTATCTGGAGAGGTTCACAAGATTGCTAGAAATGTGCAAACCACATTACTTTTTTTCAAAAATTTGTTAAAATTAATCAGAATAAAAATCAAGCGAGTTTCCAAAACCCGCGCTTCACGGAGGCGACGCTGAGCTGAACTAGTCTACTGTGACCACGGCCGTTGCAATACAGTCGAAACGTCGGGCAATAAACAAGGTATTTTACCTTAAATTATTCACGCGATTAAGACCCGTAATATATATATATATTTTCATAATCAGGATTAAACACATTCAGCTATTTAGAAAGTAGGTATTATGCAAACAGGGTGTTTATTAATTAATCCCTGTCTGATGCATCAATGTGTTGTTATGTATGATTTACGTTATTTTTTTTTTATTTATGCGGAAAGGATTGTTTTGTTTGTAAAGAGTCATGTCATTAGACAAACAATATTGATAACAAATCTTGAAAATTTTCAGATCAATCGTGAATTTTAAAATCGTTTTGACGTATAATATTTTTTTTATCTGTGAGCATTGTTGATAGAATACCTACCCGCCCCTTTCGGGTCGGACTGGGATTAATTTACACATCGATACTAATATTATAAAGCTAAAGAGTTTGTTTGAACGCGATAATCTCAGGAACTATAGGTTCGAATTAAAAAAAAATACTGTTGGATAGCCCATTTATCTAGGAAGGCTTTAGGCTATATAACATCGCGCTGCAATCAATAGGAGCAGAGCAGCAATGAAAAATGTTGCAAGAACGGGGAATTTTGACGCATACGAAGTTGCACGGGTCAGCTAGTTGTAGATATACGCACAGAAACTAAAAAACAAAATACATCACTACATTATAGAATTTTATAAGCGGCGGGTCTTAATCGCGTAAATATTGTATTTTAAGGCTAAATACCTTTGTTTTATTGCCCGACGTTTCGACCGTATTGCAACGGCCGTGGTCACGGGCAGACACAGAGTCTACCCGCGACCATGGCCGTTGCAATACGGTATTTAGCCTTAAAGTAATATATTTACGCGATTAAGACCCGTAGCTTATAAAATTCTATACTGTGTACAAATCGCGAGAGTTTACGAACGTATCACTACACGTTTTACGTCTCATTATTGATCTTCTAACCAATGTCGGATATAGCGGCCAATCATGTCAGAGACTAACCGATCACGCAGGAGATATAGAAATATTATAGCGCACAAGTGTATGCGCAGACATAAGTGCACTCTCTATTCTCTCACTTCTAATAGTCCGATGGGACGAAATCCGACACGACCGGAGAGAGACTAGGTGCAGGACGGACAGCTTAACGTGCTCTCCGATGCACAGAGAGGTGTGAGATTTTTCGAAAACGATCACCTATCAATGAACCGGAAGTGGTAATATTGCTTAACCTCACAGATATCTCGATCTGGGTCCTTATTCACCTTCTTTTTTTCCGTTTTCGCGGCTTAATAAGAGCTGCGCTTAGAAAACCCTGCTTGGTCGCCACCGAGTCAGGTACCCCTCGTCTCATTACTACGGAAATAAATGCCTTGAAAAACAATAAAAAGTCTATAGAACACAAACTATCAGCCATCAATTTAACATTTTACGTAACATTGATTCCGAGGCTATGCGTCTATAAATTAAAATACATTAGATGATTAGGTTACTGTCAAAGCTATGCCGTGGCACGCGATTTCTACTACTTTGGCACGGGTAGTACATTGTCAGGGTAATATTGTATAGATGGCACTAAGGCCGCAAGTATACATCTGTTAATTTTACCTGACTGTAAGGAAGGTTTTTCGCGCGTATCTTGTATGTATGTTTATGTATGTGTGTATGTATGTAATAATCTTAAATACCTGATATCTCACAATCCACTGAACGGATTTAAACAATTAATACGTCGTTAGATTTGTCTTGATCGCCCAAGTGTTCTTAGATAACTGACATTTGAAAAAAAACAAACATGGCGGCTGTGAGATGTCAAAATAAAGAGGTGTGAAAAAAAAAAGTTGTTTTGAATTCTGCTATATGGGTATCAAATTAAAGGGCTCATCTTAAGCATTTCAAAAAGGTATAACATGCTTAAGACGATAATACTAAAAAAGGTAGTTAGTAACCATTCTTTTTTAAATTTTCAATACTTGACACTAGCTGTGATAAAAATTAGTTGTTACGTCTGGGTTACATCCTACAACCACCAAAAAGTATTAAATAAAAAATAAAATAATAAAAATAAAAAAAAACCGCCTGCACGAAAAAGATGGAAACAAAGATCCCCTACATAATTATATAACTTCACGCAGTCAGAGGCCCTGTACTAAGTTCATCGAGATTCATTAATTGTGCAGGCGGTTTATTTTTTTATAATTTTAACGCACGTATTTGTGGGTACTTCTACCCACACTGATCTTTCACGTTTTCTGTTTCTTTTTGGTTTGTTTATGGTTCCATACATCAAAAGGAAAAAAAACGGGACCCTTATAAGATCGCTTTGTTGTTCATCCGTCCGTACGTCCACCCGTCTGTCTGTCAAGGCTCTTTATCTCGGGAATGCGTCGAGGGTGGAGTTATCGAGTGGGATAAACGGCTATTACACTACCCTGAATCAGGGTCCTAAATCGAGGTGGCCTTGAAAAATTGTTAGAGAATTAGGGCCCTAGGTCTTATTACACCGCTCTTTTTAAGGATGTAGGGGGATTTAGTGTAGTGTAATAAGCGTAATAGGAGGATTAGGAGGTGGGGAGTCCCACTCGTATTTGACCGGTTTTTTTTTTTAAGTAAATAGTATGCCAATATTTAATCCTATATTCGCTACCAGTTTAGAACTTCGTTGATAACGTCCATCCAGCAGAATATGGCTGGCCTGTTGGTCTAGTGGTTAGTGACCCTTACTGCTAAGCCGGATGTCGTGGGTTCGATCTCCACCCAGGATAAAACTTTGTGTGATGAGCACGATGGTTTATTCTGTGTCTGGGTGTTATTTATCTATAATATATGTATTTAGAAATATTTAAGTATGTTTATCAGTTGTCTGGTTTCTATAGTACAAGCTCTGCTTAGTGTGGGATCAGATGGTGTTGTGTGAGTCCCAAGATGTTATTAAACTTAATAATATCTCATTTTGTGTACAGGGAACTCCGTATTTTTAACCGACATCGCAAGAAGGAGGGTTATTGTTTTTAAACCTTCGCGATTTTTATACATACTAGATATATATCTGGACTTAATCGAGTGAATTATTTAAAGGTACGAACCTCTTATTTACCCGACGTTTCGATCGAATTGCACAGATCGTGGTCACGAGTCGACCGTTGCTACGTGACACTTCTTCATGCGCACGCCGTCATCGATTTATAAAACGTTATCACGTAAATAAATGTCAATCTTTAGGCGCCAAAATACTTAATTAAGTAAGTTATTAATTTTAAGTAAATTTTAACAAAAACCCAAATGGTTTTTGTTTTGGAATAACTAATTTAGCTTGTTACTGTCCGTTGTCCGTTGACAACGGACAGTAACAAGCTAAACAGGGTTATTCCAAAACAAAAACTATACGTCCACTGTTTTTAACGGAAAACAGCGGACGTATACAAGTAGCCTAAAGGTAAATTTACACATAAACTAAAAGAAAAGAGCTTGAGGAAGAAGATTCCTCCTTTTCCATCACCTCTTATTTTTTAGTTTCTGTCGAGTTTTAGGTAGCGTATTTATTTATTTATTATAAAAATAATTAGAGTTTTAACTCGTGTGACGGGGTTTATAAATCAGATTTAATAATTAAATTATCTAAAAACATAAGAACTAATTTATTTATAGTTTAGTTGCTGGCAAAATATGTGAGACCACTATCTGACTAACATCTAAATTAGGTATACCATGTTTTAAGCAATAAAAAATCATTTCATTTCAAAGTAATGTATCGTATACCTACCTTAATCGAAAACCGAAACAAGAGGCGTATCTGAATCCGCACTAAGAAACTGTTTAACATTTGCGACTTTTAAAACTAGATAACTTATAAAATTAGATGAAAATGAAGAAGTACGAAGACCAGTAGAAGTACCTACTATACCAACCCACTCCCACTTCTGGATGATATCAAAACAAAACACTACCAACAAAATAAAAACCTTTAACACAATATAAGTGCAAAGTAAGTAAAAGTATATACAGTTACATAAGTGTCTGCACCTACAACGACATAAGTAGTTATACACCTAGTGTTCTACAAGTAAGTACATACACTTGTTCCAAGTCCATTATCTTCTATTGTAGACATTATTGGTTATTGAAAGAGTAACCAGACACGTGTAATAAGATCTACTGAAGCGTTTTGTAGATGGGACTAGATAATGCCGTACTTAGGTTTTTTTTTTTAAATATTGACGACTCCCGCAGTTGGGTATAAGCCCTGTGTCGCGGGAGATTTTACAAACATACAAGTCACGGACACAAAGTACACCTCCGGAACAACAATTTGTGAATCACACAAAGTAGTGTCTCGTGTGGAAATCGAACCCACGACCTCTAGCGTAGCAGTCGGACACACTCCCACCGCGCCACAGAGGCAGTCGACATTAATTGTTTGAGAGATCCAATTCATATCAACCCATATGATGTCCCATTGCTGGGCACGGGTCCCCAGTAGAACCTATTTATTATAGATCCTGGGGGTACTGGGGGGACTGCCATAATTGCCACGGTTGGCTAGATGGTTGGCGGTCGCAGTAAGGCTTTAAGTACGCAGAGGACGCTGTTGCCCGTCCTCCAGTGTGACATCCCTTAGTCGTTTTAACGACACCCACGGGAAAACATGGGGTGGTATTATTCTTAAGCCGGTACCACACGGCTGTACAATGAATTTAATCCTTTTAAAAATTCACTCGTCATTTTTATATGGAGCCGAATCTATTTACTTGGGTGAATCTCTACATAGTATTTTTTATAGGCATTTTATAAATACTATAATTGCATTTGAAAAAAAAAAATGAAATTCAGACCCAGGAATCGAACTCGAAACTTCCGATCGCTTTATCGGCTTTCGCGCTCCGGCAAAGCGATCGGAAGTCTCGGGTTCGATTCCTGGGTCTGAACTTTAAATTTTTCTTTCAAATGCAATCTCTACATAGTCGCATATAATAGGGTCGCTTCCCACTATCCCACTTATGTGTGGATTTTGATCATTCAGATAATTTCTTATAGTGAAGAAAAGTCCGTGCGAAGCCTGAGCGGGCCGCTAGTAAAGTATATACGTACTCTATTTGCACTTAAATTAGATCGAATTCACCCAGGTGAAATCAGCATAGTAAATGTTGATTTCACCTGGGTGAATTTGATCTACCTTAAGGACTACAGAAGAGAAACACGTAGCCTACACATTAAAATTGACAGTTTTACGATTCCAATCTTCATCATCGAAGTTATTAACATTGACAGACAACAGCATTGAAGGTGTGCCATTGTCCCTCTGTCGAGACGTAACCTACATATCTTTTGTTCCAACCAATATCTTCCAACTTGAGAGTTTTATTGATGCTGTTCAACGATACGGAAATTTTCATAAGGTGTTACATTTGATGAAATTCTCACGAAACTTAGAATCCTGTTTACATGGCTGTGAAAACAATAACACAATACGTGTCGGTATAGAAACTTCTTTTGTTTTGTTTTATGAATTCCAAAATGTTTGAATTTAAGGCAACTCGTTGATATTAAACCGTAGGTTCAACACAAAACATAGAGACGTGACGTGACGAGCTGGGTCCTTAATCATGATGTTTTTGCCGTGAACACGGCAAGGCCACGCAGAACTTTCATAATCTTGTCATAATGGTAAATGAAGATGTGTGTTTAAGAAATACATCAAGGCGCATGCGCGGCGCTCTTTAAATCTATACAATACTAGCTTCTGAACACACAGGCAAAAAGATCGTGAATGAATGAACCCTAAAGTTGGAAGTTTTTTTTTTTTTTTTGCATCAGTACTCTAATATGGTGTATAATATAATGGTGGCAGCACCTTACCTGCATATACAGTTTATAAACAGAGAAACATTGTAAACATTGGCAATTTGGAAAGAGTGGCCACGAGTTTTTATTGCCTGTTCTTTTCTCGGGCTTTACCTATTGTTTGCGAACAGGCATTACCAATAAATGTAGAATCGACTTTTCACAAGTGTAGTATTTTGCTTCCTAAGTGAATAAATCATTTTTTTTTTTTTTTTGAAGCCGAAATCGAGTCGATTCGAAATACTTACGTCAAGTCTAGCTAACAAAAATTCCTTGCATTTGTTGATAGACAATACCTGACTGATTCCTTGCGAGATTTGGAAACGATTATTTTGACTGCCTCTGTAGCGCGGTGGGAGTGTTTCCGACTGCTACGCAAGAGGTCGTGAGTTCGATTCCCACCCAGGATAAAACTTTGTGTGATGAGCACGATGGTTTATTCTGTGTCTGGGTGTTATTTATCTATGTATTTAGAAATATATAACTATGTTTATCAGTTGTCTGGTTTCCATAGTACAAGCTTGGCTTTGTTTGGGATCAGATAGCGTTGTGTGACTTGTCCCAAGATATTATATAGATATTATTATTGTACTCTTATTAGAATTAATCCGGCAGAAGATGTGCGCAACTTCTGACGTTAAGCCTACAGATCTTTTGCAAACAGCAGTGAAGCATTTTATGTTTACGGAACTCTACATTCTGATCAAGTTATCTATTTGGCACTGCAATGCATCGTTGTAAAAATATAAATAAGAGAAAGAAACAACATACAAGACAACATTATTGTAAGTCGTATTTCCTTTACTTTGGCTCATACGCACGAAGATATGAAATGGACTACACACTATGTATATCTACTTTAAGTCAAAAGATTTGACGAAAATGACATGAATCTATCTATCATTCTCTTCTGGATGGAAGACCAGGATCTCTAGACAAGTGGCATAAACGCTAATCGGGTGGAGTGAAGTTGCACGTGCAAAACGCGCAATGACGTCAATCCGTCATTCAGACATCATAGAAAGAGCTTCACAGAAGATGAAGATAAAATATTTTGACTTCAAGTTGGTGTGAGTAGCGTGAACTCCTTCTTCTTCCAATTTTTTAATTGATATCAATCTGGCAGATTTTCTAGGCAATTTCTACTTGCGTAAAGTACCTAGGTATTATATAATGTAGTACCTACACTTTAACGGCACAAACAAGTATTTCATTTATTTTCACACGTTGAATGCGGAGCTGGGAAAAATGATGACAGCTCAGTTTGCCGCCTATTTACAAATCAAGCGTGAACAAAATCTTCTAACCAATGTTACCGTGGCCAATCTTATTAGAGACCAGTAGTAATAATAATAATAATAATAATAATAATAATAAAAATCATTTATTCACTTAGGAAGCAAAATACTACACTTGTGAAAAGTCGATTCTACATTTACTGGTAATGCCTGTTCGCAAGCAATAGGTAAAGCCCGAGAAAAGAACAGGCAATAAAAACTCGTGGCCACTCTTTTCAAATTGCCAATGTTTACAATGTTTCTCTGTTTATAAACTGTATATGCAGGTAAGGTGCTGCCACCATTATATTATACACCATATATTAGAGGACTGATGCAAAAAAAGAGGTCACTAATATTAGAAGAGTACACGAGATCGGATACATCAGCCTCAATGGGCACAACATAGTAGGAGCATCCACTTACGATGTAAAAACTTTATGTGCTTAAATATTGGCCAATTTACTGCTACTTAATGAATAAGTATACATGTTTTTCAAAGGAAAGAAAAGAATGGCCGTAATTTATCACGCAGAATCTTTACTTACAAAAGTAAATCGTTTTCTTTACTAGTACCTAAGTAACATTATCAAACTGTGACAACAATATTCACCTAGTAAAATGCAATAAACTATACAACCCAATACATTAATAGGGAGCAACGAACTACATCCATTTATCTTTATCAGTTAAATAATCATCGATTGAATAGTAAGCTCTTTGTATAAGATGTCTCTTGACTACATTCTTAAATTTATTTACTGGTAGACTCGATATGCTGACTGGGATTTTATTGAAAAATTTAACACCTAGTCCCATGAATGAGTTATGAGTTTTATGAAGCCTATGATATCGACCTACCAATTTGTGCTTATTTCTTGTATTCACAGAGTGAATATCACTATTTTTGTTATATAAATGTAAGTTTTGCTTTACAAACATAACGTTTGCATATATATATTGTGATGCAACTGTTAAAATGCCTATCTCTTTAAACTTTTCTCTAAGGGAAACTCGTGCTCCTAGTTGATATATAGCACGCACTGCACGTTTTTGAAGAATAAAAATAGTTTGTATGTCAGCCGCCTTGCCCCAAAGCAATATGCCGTAGGACATGACGCTGTGAAAATAACCAAAATATACTAGTCGAGCTGTTTCTACGTTCGTAAGCTGTCTAACTTTGCTGACAGCATACGCTGCAGAACTGAGTTTTCCTGCGAGACATGATATTTGGGTGCCCCACTGTAACCTATTGTCTAATGTAATTCCCAAAAAAACTGTCGAGTCGACAAAGCTAATCACCTCATTATTTAAAATTATACTCGTATTAGTACTTTTCACATTTGGCAAACTAAACTTAATACATTTAGTTTTTTTGGGATTTAGAAGTAGGTTGTTCGTTGTAAACCAATCTTGAACTAGTGCGAGTGTTCTATTTATTTTCTCAAAATTTTCTAGTTTACGATCGATTTTAAAAATTAGAGAAGTGTCATCAGCAAATAGAATGATGTCACAAAAGTTATTAACATAAAATGGTAAATCATTAATATATACCAAAAATAAGAAGGGACCGAGTATTGATCCCTGAGGCACGCCCATACTAATTGGAGATCCAGACGACCTTACTCCTCCTATATCAACATATTGAATTCTTTCACTTAGGTAAGAGGCAAGTAGATCCAGCGCTGTACCTTTAATACCGTAATGCCTAAGTTTCAGGAGAAGTGTCCTATGCGCCACACAATCAAAAGCTTTAGAAAGATCACAGAACACTCCAATGGCATCCTGTGAATCTTCCCAGGCACTAAAAATATGTTTCAGTAGCTTAGTACCTGCATCAATTGTAGAGCGACCCTTTGTAAAACCATATTGATCGGGATGCAGTAGATTATTAAAATTAAAGTGTGATTCTAACTGCATAAGTATAGCCTTTTCAAAAATTTTACTAATAGCTGGCAAGATGGATATTGGTCTAAAATTACTAGGGTCATTCTTTGATCCGGATTTAAATAATGGTATTACTTTACTATGTTTCATCAGATCAGGAAACATTCCGGTATCAACACATTGATTAAAAATTATAGATAACTGCGGCGCTATGCCAGTAATTATACTGTGAATTAATTTTACTGAAATACCCCATAAATCAGCAGTTTTTTTTAAATTGAGTGACTTGAATATTTTAATTATTTCACTGGGGTATATATATTTAAAAGCAAATGGTACATTGCATTGATCCACATTATCTCTCAAGAGTGATTCGGCTTTATCTGGGCAAGCGTTCAAGGAGCTGGTTGTGGTTAGTGGTATGTCAGCAAAGAAATCATTGAAAGTTTGTGCTAGGTCTAAATTATCAGTAACAGTCTTATTGTTAATTAATAATTCAAAGCTTTTATCCCGAGGCTTTGCACGTCCGCTTTCCGAATTAATAATATTCCAAGTGGCTTTTATTTTATTATCAGATTTTTTAATATTTCTACTAATAAGTAAAGCTTTGGCACATGCACAAGCTTTTTTAAAAGTTTTTGAATAGTTTCTCACATACTGAATAAAGTTTTGATCAAAATTAAATTGTTTCATACCATATAACTCGTATAACTTAGCTCTACTTTTATAAATGCCGGTAGTTGCCCAATCACAAAAGCTAAGTTTAGAATTCTTATAAAAAGTTTTTGATTTAAATATATTATTGTATTCACTTTTGATTATATTAAACACTGAGGAGTAAAGATAGTTCGGATCAGAGTGGCTGAAATCTATACTGGTAATATTAGCAGAAACGTTAGAATTGAATTTTTCTAAGCGAGCCGTACTCATTGGCCTACATGTGATCTTATCTATTTTGGCCACTGTGTGTGAGGGAAAAGTGACTTTCTGCCCACAGTGATCTGATGTTAAATCACTCAATATTACCTCATTAAAATAACTACAGTTGCAGAATATATTATCTAAGCAAGTAGCAGAATGTGATGTAATTCTTGTTGGTTCATTAAATAAGTACACTAAATTAAATGATTTAAATAGGTTAACTAATCTGGTAGACAAAGATGATTGTTCAAGTAAATTTACATTGAAGTCGCCACACACTACTATATGCTTAATACCGTAACTTACCCTTTTAAGCACATCTTCCATTACAGATTCAAATAAGTTAAAATCACTCAGTGGTGGTCGATATGCACAAACTATAATATATCTCTCCAGCTCCACACATGATAATTCTATAGTACGCTCAACAGACAGATGTACTATATCCTTGCGTTCCTTACATTTAACATTGTTGCATACAAATATCATAGACCCACCATGTATAGCCCTTTCTCTTATAAATGCACTAACCATACAATAATAACTATTATTAAATATCAGTTCATTAGTTTTCAACCAATGTTCAGTTAAGCAACAAATATCAACACTGTGCATTTTAAGGAACAATTCGAGTTCCTCTATTTTGCTGGATAAGCCTTGAATATTTTGGTGAACTACAGTTAGACCACCTGTGGGCTTGTCCATTGTCTGACTTACTAGTTTAAACTAGGAGTCTTAATAACATTCAAAGTAGAACTGCTAACACTAAATGAATCCTGCAAAGTACTGTTTGTACCTAGGTCAGGGTGTAAATTAAATGCTAATAACTTAGCAAGTTGTCTTTTGTAGAATGTGGAAAGATACATTCTATCTTTCGTTAAAATAAAATTACGAATAAATTTATTCGTGTCAAAAAACAAAATATACTTACTATGTAAGTAAGTACTGTTATATAATAAAAGATTCAAGCTCTGTACATGCTTGTTTTGTAAATCAGATACTGACTGCGAATAAGGTAGACTACATAAAATAAACTTACAACCTACTTTTTCATGCATGTATGTAATAGTTTCTGTTAATTTAATTATGTCTCTCTTTGTGACTGAGAAGCTGTCACCATATAATACTATAACTGTTGACCTATTATCTAAGGTGGTATTATTTAATTTACTAATTAAATTACAAAAATTTGATCCTGTTGAACAATAATTTATGACCCTATACTTTGTGTGACCTATAATAAACCTGCTAAAATCTATACCTAATTGGTCAGAAAAAATCACAACTTTATTTTCTGTAAAATTCAGAGTATGCTGGTCAGATAACAATCTGCAGTCAGAGTCAGACTTACTGCATTTACTGCTCTGTAATTGTCGTGTATTGGTGTGAGTGTTATGTTGACCGACAAACGGTGGTAGTGAGCAATTGTAGCATAGGTTGTTTTTAATCTGAGAGGTTAATTGTTCTGTTTCCTCTCTAGCTACTCTGGCTACCTCCTCATACTTGTTAATGAATACTTGAGTTTCTGTTTGGTGTTCAAGCATGAGAGTTGTTAGACGGGAGTGCAAGTTCGTTATTTGTGTGTTAAGCTCCTGTGTATGGCGGTCATACATTAACCTGCTGGCAATCATTTGATCTTTGCAGTTGTCCAAGTCCGACTGCAGTCTTTTATGTTCCTTTGTCAATTTAGAATTAATTTTAGATAAAGTTTTAACTTTTCCTAACTTATCACTTTGTTTTTTAATATTGCTTATTAATTTATTTAATTTTGAGTATTTTCTCTGTTTCTTGCGGCTAAGTAACTTAAGTTTTAAGTGCGACACCCACTTTACACCTAAGAGCTCACTATAGAGGTTCTGAGTCACGTTACTGTTTGTTGCCTGTATTGTGTGATTAAGGGAAACTATAGTCCTATGAGCTTCGTTCAGATCACGTTGTAATTCAGTATTGTGACTCAGAGACTCTGAAAACACTTCACTACAGTCACTAAAAGAGTTTATTTCCTGTTGAAGACGGCCACATTGTTCTTGAAGATCCATATTTTGTAAGTCCAGTTCTGTAAGTTGTTTCTTCAGTGCAGCTACCTTCTCATTTAGTCTCACAATTTCTACTTCACAGTCGCTGCGCTCTGACAGCAGTTGGGTGTTGTCCTCTTTGTATTTCTTCAATTCAAGTAGCGCTAATTTTAATTTATTTTCCATGTCCTTTGCTGTTGCCCTGCGAGTCATCATGTGTGTGCTCATTGTCAGATTAGTCCACTAGACTCCTGTAACACAATAAACAAAGCTAAGTACAAGAAAGAAAAAAGTTTAAACAATAAAAATGAGAAGGGGGTAGGTAGAATTTATATAAGATTACAGAATAAATGCAAAGAAAACTTGAAATACAAATTAATTCAACTATAGAATATAAGCAAGATATTAAAATGATAAAAATATAATATAAAGACTAAAAGAAACACAATAGTGGATTCACAATTCTAGTGGATTTTTAAGATTTTGGGTATGAGGTAGGTATGTACCTAATTCAAAACTTAGTACCTAAACTATTGAAGACTAACATACAAAGTTTTATATCTAAATAGTATTACTATAGTGTTAGTTGCCTAATTGTACAGTAATTTTGTGTGTAAACGAGTGTGTGGGGCCAATTGTTTAGGTCTTCAATTCAGCTTCCACAATTTGTCAAGCGGAAAGAGATAAAAACTGGTGCCAGTGAGAGAATGACGAAGCTCATGCACAGATGAGACATGTATTTATGTGCTTGTGGAGTATTAGTTAATATCAAATAAGTCACAAATACTCCCCAGGTTTTAAGATGAGCTTTTGAAAATTCATCCGTTGGCGGCAGTGATGATCGGCAAGTTTGTGCGTTCTCCAGGGACGACTCACTTTATACACTGATTAAGGCAATTCTTAATAATACTAGTCACTACTTTAAATATTAATAACTAATTAATTACAAAATAAAAGTTAATTTAATTTAAAGAAATACAAAATTTACGTCTGACGTTTACAGTGTTGCCAGACCGATCCTATAGATATAGTGCTGGGTCCTTATTCACTATCTTTTTTTCGTATTCGCGGCAAGACCGCGCGTCTAGCTGTCAAAATCTTGTCATAATGGTAAATAGAGAGCTACTCTTAGAAATGCATCGCGCGGATATCTTTGAGCGCACCGCGCAAGTGCCAGTTTGTGCGGTCTTGCCGCGGAAACGAAAAAAATCATAGTGAATAAGGACCCAGAAGTGTATGCGCAGACACAAGTGCACTCTCTGTTCACTATCATATTTCAATGGGACGGGAATGCGACCCGACCGGAGAAAGATTAGGCGCAGAGCCGACGGCTTAACGTGCTCTCCAAGGCACGGAGGGGTACAACAATGTTCACCCCGAAAACGGTCAACCATCTAGGGACCGACAGTGGTTCCGTTGCTCAACCTCGCATATATCTCGATCTGCTCGGTCGCCAATCAGTCAGAGACCCCTCATTCTTAAGGACTCCATATTATTTATGCATATACGTCAGTCAAAAAAATGTGACATTACACGTCAGTCAAGAAATGTGACATTACACGTCAGTCAAAGAAATGTGACATTACACGTCAGTCAAAGAAATGTGACATCAATGAAATGTGGCGACTCCTTTATGCGATCTTATTTCCTGAACAAAATTATGTAAGACGAGTACCAATACTTATCTTCAATGTGACATGTGTTCACCAATCTGTAACAAATTGACGTTCGCGCGTTCTTTGAAAAGCGGCGGTAGCTTAATGGCTAAGGCGTCGGTCTCGCAATCGTGAGGTCGCGGGTTCGAATCCTAGCCATTGTACTACCGACGTGAACCCACTCCTAACACAAGCCTTTGAGCTTAGCTGGAGGGGTTAACAAGATTGCTAGTAATGTGGGACTCAATCCCACATTGCTAGTTATCTTTTTTAAGAAAAAAAAAAAAAAAAAAAAAAACCTTCGTTGATAGCGACGAGAATAATGAAAAGATATTTTGACAGTAACTGACTTAAAGGTCAAAGCACACTGGAAAGGGATCGGCTGCGTATTCGAGCTATTCAGTATTCTTTTTAAAACTCCCTACTGCAATTCTCACTAACAGGATTCGTAACGTAATCGCCTCGCTTCGGGACAAGCTCACGAACAGTTAATGGCGAGGCGATACGGTGACGATCCCTTACCGAGTCGATCAGTGTGGTGTGACCTTTAGTATTAGACTGTGTAATGTGAAATTTTCATTTTATAGGTGAAATAGTTTTCATGCTTAAATGGAGTAGCGATGGCTATGCAGATGTTCAACACTGGGGTTGGCATATTACCCTAACATGTCCTAGACCCAACAATATCGACGAAAATCAATGATGATTTAAGTAAAAAGGTGTAGATAGGTTACTTACAACATTCAATATTTAAAACGGCAAACTAATGTACACATAGATAACCTATATATTGAAATGTCACTATAATAAAAAGAGTCGTAAAAGTAGGAAAGCATGATTTAATTGACACAAGCGAAAAAGAGAAAAATTTTCATTGCTATCATCTGTTGACGCCGGTGATGCGACATTGATCTTCTAATATATAAAATTCTCGTGTCACAGTTTTCGTTGCCATACTCCTCCGAAACGGCTTGACCGATTTTGATGAAATTTTTTGTGCTTATCCGGTATCTATGAGAATCGGCCAACATCTATTTTTCATACCCCTAAAAGTTTGTTTGTTTGTTTGAATGCGATAATCTCAGGAACTACTGGGCTGCACTGAATGATAATACCACCCCTATAAAATAAAACATCGCGCTACAGCAGCAAGGAAAAATGTTGCAAAAATGGGGAAAATTTACGCAGACGAAGTTGCGCGGGTCAGCTAGTATTATATAAATTTGTATAGTATAAATTTTAAGGTGCCAATTTTTGGCGCTTGTAACCTATCTAAGTATAACTTATTACTTAAAACATCATTGACGAAAATAATAAAAAGTTATTTTGACAGTGACTGAGCTTGAACTGTTTGATAGGTTATATTGAGAAAATTATATTTTACTATCAGGGGGCTTAGACAAATACCACACACTTCTCTTTCCACACACGCTAACGCGAAAAAATGTATGCATTTGACATAAGGTTGACAAAACGTCACGCGACTTTGGCTGAATTTGTAAACAAAAACCAGCAGTAGCGTGTGCGGAAAAAGAAGTGTGTGGCATTTGTCTAAAGGTTCATTTCCGAGCATCGCGGCCGATCGCGAGCCGCTCGCGGCTTACGACAAGCGGCTGACTCTCGCGGCCGATGCGACAATATTCACAGTGCGCGCGCAGGCCTACGACAGTCGTCGGCCGCGCGCGTCTGTCACTTACCTCAGCCGCTTGTCGTAAGCCGCGAGCGGTTCGCGATCGGTCGCGATGCACGGAAATGAACCTTAAGCCCCCAGACCCGCGTAACGTTCGCGTCTGAGTCATTTTATCCGCTTTTGCAACATTTTCCATTGATGCCCCGCTCCTATTGGTCGTAGCGTGATCTTATATAACCTATAGCCTACCTCAATAGAGATGATGAGCTATGCAATACTAAGACATTTGTTTAATTCCAATATTGTAGTTCCTGAGATTATGGCTACCAACCAAAGAAACAAACTCTTCAGCTTATAATATTAGTATACCTAGATTAGAGATAAAAAGTTTTCTTACTCAAATAGAGTAATGATGGGTACCTATCAATCGTGGAGGGTCCAAAGAACTCCATTACTTTCGGTTTCCCTTTGGATCCTAGTTATATGATATTAAAGGTACAAAGAACCATGTACAGCTCCATATACTTTTGTATCGGGTTACCTTTGAAAAATGTTAACCCTTCGCCTCTGATATCTATGCAGATGTTTGCATTCAAAACTACTGGACCAACACATAAAACTGATGTTGGTATATTGGCCAAGAATAGCATGTTGGCTCTTACGGTCCAATAATATTATTTATGTGTCAATAAAGGTTGCTATCAAAACTTGTAATTACAGCAGTAACTGCTGTTAATATCAGTCGTTAATACCTATCGCTTTGACTTAGGTAATATTGCTTCGTGATTACTCAATAGTTTTCCTGCCTCGGTAATGAGGAGAAGAATAATTAAGATATACCTGTGGCCTGTGGGTTCGATTCCTACACGGGACCCCACTTTGTGTGTTCCACAAACTGTTGTACCGAGTCTGGGTGTACTTTGTTTCCGGGACTTGTATGTTTGTAAAAGTACCCCGCGACACAGGGCTTGTAACCCCGGCGGGAGTCGTCTTTTTAAAAAAAAATCTGCAAAGATCAACCGTTAATATTTTGAACTAAGTACCGAAATCTAAGCATTATTTTCACAGTAAATGATAACGTTGACTTAAAGACAATGTATGGAAGTTATATCTTCTGAAACGAACCTATAAATATACCTAAAATAATGGAGTTATCTTTCTTCTATTATTATAGTATTACTTATACTATTACACCTCATTCTTATTAACCAAATACTCATGCAATGCAGAAATACGGCGAATGATCTAAAACGATTTAGGTCTACGGAGATTAGCCTACTATGCAGATGATGACGGGACCAGAGAGTAATCTCTCATCAGAACGGATCTGTTGATAGATATAACCAGAAATAAAGTAGGCAAGTAAGTAGTTACATTGTTAGAGAAAAACATAATCCCCACTCCGAATGTAAAGCCATACAACGCACTGGTATACATAACATTTAATTATTTCCCACAATAAAAGACAATGCGGAAACAGTTAACAACAGAACCCCGCCTAGTGTTAAGGCTAGCTCAGTCCGGGGTGAGGGCTTGTGACGTCATGGTCGCATCCACCGGCCAGCCAGCCATGCCGCAGCGCGCCAAATAACCGCGGACATTCAGCTTGTCCACCGCATATTATTGTATTGTCAGTTACTACTAGGTACTACTGTTTATACATCCTTTGTATGCTAGTTTAATTTGCTGTTTGTTGGCATTACGTTTTATGATGGTTATAATGTTCGTGCGGAACAACATTAGTCTTTGTCATTTATACCTAATTTGTCACGATGTTCGGGCATCAATTATCTAGCTATTTAGCAATGGCCTCTTCTGTCTCTTCAATTCTTAATTCGAGAAACTTATTTTTAAAATATCTAAGTAGCGAACTGGAGTAGTGGGAATAGAGCGATTTCAGATCATTGTGCACGTAGTCTATAAAATTATAAATAATAGGAATTTTAACTGACAAATTTCATGTTGAAATGTTTTTCGATTTGTTCGATTGTTTTAATCTGATACGAGCAAGTGAGAAAAAGCTTGGTTCATAAATACAAAACGAAAGAGTAATATTAAAGTTAAAAAGCAGGTTTTAGTTGAGAATGAAATGGACCATTGGACATTTTTGTATATTCTGCCGTTTTCATGCACTTTCGCTAATAAGCTTTGCGGTGGCAAATTACAGCGTCGAGTAGGTAATAAGATGGCCGGCGCTGCAATTTGCTGAATTAGTAGAATGGGAGGAAATACAGCCTAACGAGAATTCAAGATAGGCAGTTATTATGATAGAATTTTAGTTGCTTATGAATATATACTGGTTTTAGAACTAGAGTTTTATTTAAAAGTTTTTCTCGATAGTAATCTTGGCTTTATTAAAGTTTGGCAAGGAATCAGGCCGTAAATAGAGCTATCTGCAGATTTTAAAAAGGGGTATCAAAATTTTGCAGAGTCGAGAAAACGTGAAGTGACGTCTTTGTGTTGCTGGAATTATGGAATCTACAGGCTTATCCGGAATTCATAACCTGCTTACCCATCCACGAAGGATGATCTAATAATCACCAGATCGTAGGTTTCCTTAGGGGTAAAAACTTATATTTTCAGACGGGATTAACCAAACAATACTAGGAAACACAGATACCCACCGGCATAGGTTGAGGTAACTCTAAACTAAAATATATCTTACCAGTGGAATTGAAAGGAAAACCGAAAAGAATAGTATTCTAAAGACCCACCGCTCCTAAGTCAGTCTAGATTGATGCTGACGAAACACACGCGCGACAATGTTCCAGCAGCCAGTACCTGCGGGCTTAAACCAGGTTCATTCGCTCCGTGGCGAATTCGCTAACGCCTACAAGATAGCGATATCAATGGATAATTTTAAAAAAAAAAGTCTATGGTCTCTACCATAAACGTAAAATTCTTCAAACACCGTTTGCTAGATTAGTGATCAATCGAATGGAAAAAATAGCGAAGTTACTGTCAATAGAGCTTATCTACGCACGACTTGGATTAACCACGTGACATATTTCAATACCATACATTTTGTACCTACTTTTCCATTAACGACATTGCTATTTAAATATGACTTTGTCTAGGCCCCCTGGAAAAATGAGGTGGTGATTTGAAGAACCAGGAATATCAACTTAATCCACTCGTCCCAGAAAATCGTCCATGAGTTCGACCTTCTTGTGCTTATCCAAAAAGTAATTAAAATAGTAGTAGTAGTCCCCGTAAACTTAAGTAATTTAAGTAAATTATAAGGGAGGGATCCCACCACCCACCCTCGATCTGTGAATCACCACGATTGAAATAGTAAGGAAATGCCCTTAATACAACAATCGAAATAGATTGACAGACCGCACTCAAAAAGAGAGACCTACAACAAAGAAAATTAGTGACAGGTACTCTTACCAAGTCGAGTGGTAGGCACCTCCGGACCCTTGACTTGCAATATTCCGCTTCCACGAAGTTAAACTTCGGCCGTGTTTCGCCTCTACACGAGGCATCCTCAGGACAGCTCAGTCGGTGCCAATCTCTCCTGAGGATGATGATTCCTTACTACTTCAATCGTGGTGATTCACAGATCGAGGGTGGGTGGTGGGATCCCTCTTTTATAATCTACTTAAGATGAATTTCCGCCATGTTACGCCTGATTCAATCAGTTATCTTAAGTAATTTAAGTAAGCGAAAATTCATGAATTTCGTTTTAAAGAAACAGAGTAGGCCTACAGGTGTGAGAGCCATTAGTCGTACAAAAGACAAGACCAGACTAAAAGCATCATCAAAAAGCAATGCTTTGAATGACAAAAAACTAGCTAGAACAAGTAACTCACGCAACAGTCTCTCATTTAATGCACATAAATTAAAATGGCGCTTCCGTAGCATCTGCTTATGTACTAGCACGTCACGTCACATCACGTCACCACTTCAAACGTGTAGTCACGGTATGGAGGGGATATAATAGCGCTGTTTGCAAACTTTATGGCACAGTGCTGTATGCTTTAGTTATTGTTCTGAGTGTTATAAGTCACAAGTCTGATGTTTAAGATCATTCGCGGTACCAAATATGGATACATACACATGGGTGCTAATTTATGGTTTGCGAATAGAAGATTTGAGATTAACTCTAACACCTTCTCCTTGCCATTGGATATATGTCAGTAGGAACACATGGAATATGTGTTCACTTGTTTTTTTGTTTTTCAGAGCGATTATACTAGCTGTCCCGCGCAACTTCAAAATCTAATCAATCTTAAATTTTCCCCGTTTTTACATTTCTCGTTGCTGCTCCGCTCCTATTGGTCGTAGCGTGATGTTATATAGCCTATAGCCTTCCTCGATAAATGGGCTATCGAACAGTGAAATAATTTTTCAACTAGGATTAGTAGTTCCTAAGATTACCGCGTTTAAACAAACAAACAAACTCTTCAGCTTTATAATATAAGTATAGATATTTAATCTAAATTAAAACATATATGATGAATTGAATGAGTTCAATTCGTCAGACTTGTTTCAATTTAGATTTTCGTGGGACGCTGATTGTGCACAGAGAGTTTTCATGGGTCACTGTCTATTCTTTTGGATATAATTAGTGTTGTTTAACTGACAACCTGGCTTTCTGGTCAGAAAATAAAGTATTAACCAGTTAAACTATAGTTTGTAGTTACATTTTAGTCCAAATTGCTTCAATTCGCGGTCTTATGAATTCTCAGTCAGACTTCTCTACTGAATAGACTTGACGGTATTACAGCCCACTTTTCTAATATATAATTTTGTAAATAAATGAAAATACGGTTAAAGTTCTATTAATAGCAAAGGCATAGGACACAGGTCATACGGTGACACACTTACCATGGTTGCTGAATATTTAATCCGTGGTGCATATGTCAAGAACGTTTCCTTCGCACAATGGCCTCGTATTATCCGTTCGATGGCTTTTTATAGGACATGTCTAATGCCTTTCTTTTAAATGAAGTGGTCTTAATAAAAAATGCAAAAGAAGGAACTGGCACTCACTGGCATTGATTACGTAAATGTCAGGCAATTTCGAACGGTTCAACCCTCTATGCCTGGAAACTTGTTTTTTTAGAGTTCTGTAAATTACCACTACGTGGGCCATTGAAATCTCTAGATTTTAGAGTAGATACTTGTTCTCTCTGTCGTGGTGTATTTTGTGTATAATGTTTATGATGCTCTCTGTAATTCATAGACTCATTATCCTCTAGCTCTTATAGCAACTTAATAGTTGGGGATGGCACAATAAGTTTTATCCTTTCATACTTTTTATTAAAATCATTTCTGTGCTCGTTTTTAACGTTGCTTCTTGTTTATTTATCATGAACACATGGTCCTAGTCTATCTGATCGTTTGTTAAAATATTTTACTTCTAATTTTGACTTGTGCTTTTTAGGTCCTGCCATCTGTCAGGTACTTTTCTATTTTTAAATGAAAGCGTTCATCCTGGCAATTCAATTCGTCATGCAAAAAAATAGCAAGACCAAACACAAACTGCTACAGAAGTAAAAACTAAAATCAAACTGCTAGCAACAGTTGAAACTCTAAAACAACTTCAAGCTTTGATTAAGCCCAGTTCAGTTACACAACATCACATAGAAAGCCAACCAATTGGTGTACACGCCATTGTAAGCTTTACTGTCAGAAGATTAGGGTGATAATGGCTTACGGTTGATGGATGAGGTCGTGTATATACGCTCTTGAATAGATTTCAAAGTTACGTGTTGTATATTACTGAGTTCGATGTAGGGGCGAGGACTGAATAGAAACATTTAACGGGGTCTAATTAAACGTATGCTTCGTTCCCATGAGTTTGATTGAGTTCTGTTGACAGTTGTGAACATTATGAAAGTTAGGTACATCAGAGATATAACTTTTGATCAGCCTAATATAATAAGTGAGGGGTGTTATTTGTTTTATAGGTTACGATCCAAAACATTTCGAGGTTCTTAAAGAATCTGGTGGTACGCGTACGTTACCCGTAGGAGCTTCTAGTTAGTGAGTATGTGGTGAAAAGAAATTTTATTCGCAGGAAATATTGTTTACAAGGTTGTTATAGGTATTCGTAGTTCTAGCACATTTCGTCCTTCAAGACATGCGAATTTTAATAGTTGAGAATTTAAATAGTAAATTGGCGAAAAGCATGCTTACAATCATTAAACATAATAATAATTTAGACTCACATACACAACAAAATACATAATTTAAAGAATTAATGCATTTAATTCCAATAAAAGTAAATATATCAATCATGAATCGTCTATCTATCTTACTCTATTATAGTGTAATAACATTTTATTGTTTAAACATATTTATGTTATTATTTCTTATATTTTCAGGTATTTAAACTAATATTATAAAGCTGAAGAGTTTGTTTGTTTGTAATCTCAGGAACTACTGATCCGAATTGAAAAATTCTTTCAATGTTGGATAGCCCATTTATCGGGGAAGGCTATAGGCTATATAACATCACGCTACGACCAACAGGAGCGGAGCACCAATGAGAAGTGTTGCAAAAACGGGGAAAATCAGACGATGTTGCGCGGGACAGCTAGTCTTAGTATATAATTTAATTGGCATTGGTAACAATTAGTGTGGTAATAGCGAGTTCTCATTCTTGGGAGTACTAGTTTATCAGGGTACCTAGTGTTAAATTTATAATGGTCCCTATATAAATTATATATAGTTGTGGATATTTTTTAACAAATATAGAGCATTCATAAATGTACATCGCTGGTACAGTCAATAACTTTAAGTTTTAAAAAAAGGCCTGCAGTAGAAGGTGTACCTATATGTTCGACATTACGCCAAAATAACTCAAAATTTTAAGTCTACTTCTATTAAAAATGGATTGTTGCAACAATATATAGATATCTATGTTTGCAATTAAATCACATTTTAGTGGTTACGCGCCCTAGGAGCCTCAAAGTATCGATATTTCGCTCATGTTTATCTTTAGCTGTTTTGAATCCGTGTTTAACTTTTAGCTGCACAAAGACTCATTATTATCAAGATGAGATCAAAACATATTATGCAAGTATGTTCCCACGTGAACAATTATGGTAGCTCAGTTTGACGCCAGAACAAAATATTACCTACTTCAAAGCAATCCACAGCCAATACTTTAAGGACTCACTACAAGCCATACTCCATATGCCATTCGTCTTTGTTGAGGTGGTCATTGACTATACGTCTAATTGGAAGCCTTCCGAATGGAAACCAATGGAAACATTCCGAATAGATGTACGCAAAATTATGACACCATTGACTATACTTCCATTTATCATGGATGTAAGCAAGAAGGTTATACTAAAGGCTGCTGTCAACACTATAAATTTGTTTCAGAAGAAGTAAAGAGAACAAATTTATAGTAAACAAACAAAGAGACATTTTGCGAGACCGTCTTTCTCTTTCGTGACTATGGTAACTATGCTTAGTAAGAGAAGGCTTTCTAAGCGAGACGAAAGAATAAACCATAGATACAATTATACTACAAGCTTCTTGGTTTGCCCAGTTACTGTCAATACAGATGCCTTCCAAATGGCGTGGCGTGATGTACATCCATTTGGACTGGGCGAACGTCAGTTTGGAATTTCAAAACCGAACGACGTCGTTCAAATGGACTGCGTTTTTGACATTCATGACGAGTTTTTGACAGACGTCAAATGGATGCATCGTCAATAGGGCCCCTATATAAACATACCTATAACTTCTACGAAGTTTATCATGTCATGAACCTAATGCTAGATAAGCCTTTCAAAACTCGAAACAACAGTTTGCGAATCACACAAAGTGGTATTTCGAGTGTGAAAATCACAAATTACAACCTTAACTTCTTGTGTAACAGTCTTGGGTAGACAATCCAATCCAGTTACCGAGGCGGTTCCTTACGTTCCAAAGCCCTTAGTAATAATATATATGGGATGTTTTTTGTCAGATTCTAACTTTATCAACTGTGTAACAACGTAACAAAATACATACATAGTTACGTCTTATTTAAACATATCATTATGTACACAACCGTAGGTATAATTGAGTTAGAAATTTCTCGTATGACACAAAGGATAGTCTAAAGCCGCTGTCAGTTCCCGTGTCACATTAATCATTCCTTTTCGCAAATCCTTTACACGTCGACCTTTCATAGGTAGAGTGAACTGGTCTAAGCCGCTTACAATACCACGTTTTGTAACTCATTGTTAAGTTCCCTAACATTTGGCACATGCTTCAACATTTGTTGAGACAAATGATTAACATTTGACATCAAATTATGTTCAATTGAAAAGCCATTGATTGATATATTGGTGACTAATAACCCGTGATGTCATCCTCGTGGAATATTTATAAGAGTCTACGACAAGGTAATTTTTTATGGTGATTTGTTTTAACGTTTTTGTTTGTGTCAAAGCTTGAGAGAGACAAAACAATAGAACAGTTGTTCCCTTCTAGAAATCTGATGATTGGTCCACGTCATGTTAATGTCTATGATATTTTATGGGCCTTTGTCATTACAGACCTACAGAATATGGACAGGTATTGGATGCAAGGGCGGCATTGTCACTTTCTAGCGCCCTCTCAGGGTAGTCTCTGTCTATGGTTTTACTTAAGCATGCAGACGACGACAGTAGGTAAACCGAGATGCAGTTAATAGAATGAATAAAACTATAATGCCTTTGTAATATCATAATAAAAGTAAGTTTTTTTACTAAATTCATATAGTAACACAAGCCAGGTTGATGCCGGATGCATTACACGAGTCCGTTTGTTCAGCAGGTAGCTGAATTTATAGGGTCTTGGATCGTATGTATATCAGTGACGATTTCAATGGTACTTAAGGTTCGTTTCCGTGCATCGCGGCCGATCGTGAGCCGCGCGCGGCTTACGACAAGCGCCTGACGCGCGCGGCCGATGCAACAATACTGACTACGGCTTGCGATCGGCCGCGATGCACGGAAATGAACCTTTAGTAAATACTTTAAAAGCAAGAAACACGTTTTTGAATAAATGCAGTTTATTCATTTTAGGAAACCTTTACGTAAATTAAGTATTAAAAATATGAACGATCTTCATCTGGCAGAAACATGGCCATTAAATCTCCCACAATCTACTAGGCCACCGGCGTATATTAACCTGTCAGGTAATCGCAACAGACTTTGGACTACGGGCCAATCGAACCCATACATATAGTGTGTTCTGCTGCGTCGCCAGACAATCGAACACAAACAAGTAGCTGGCCGGCAACCGTTCAGCTAGTACGAAGACGTCACAGGTCACTGGCGCCGCGTGATCTTACGGTCTGAAACTGTCGGCTGTCGACTGCTAGTGTGTGTAGCCTCAGAGCTGGTTTTCAACCATTCCCGATAGACAATAATCGCTATACTTAGTGAATGACTATGGCGACCCAGGATGACAAGCGGCCCGATAGGGTGACAGAATGCAATTGGACTGGTAATGTATGCGACCCAGACAAATGACAGCCATAGAAACGCTTCCAATTTTACAGCCGATTTAAACTAACATAGGTACTTATAGCATTTTGTGCAGCAAGAAAGTATCAAAACTGAAGATTCGTAAGTACTTCCTATATCAAACTGAAATCTCAGTCCGGCTGTCAATTGTGGTGAATATTTTATATCCCCAAGAGCTGTTCGCTGTGCATTTGCGCTGGGAAATGTACGAGTTGAATCTGTTTATGTTTTACTTACATTTACTATATGTAGTAGATACTTACTGAAGATTTATTTATGGGAGATGAGCAATAACTATTGATTTTAGTACGGGTAGGTTTTTAAGACGCTTTTGTAGCCTGATAAAAAAAGGGGTCCTTGACTGAGTGGCAAAGTGGCGACTGAGCAGATCTGAGGATATCTACGAGGTTCGGCAACGTTACCACTGACGGTCCATGGATGGATGACCGTTTTCATACCCCTCCGTGCATCGGAGAGGACGTTATAAGCCATGAGTCCTGCGCCTACTCTCCCTTCAGTCGAGTCGGATTTTCGTCCCATCGGGCTCTGAGAGTGAGAAAATAGAGAGTAGACTTGTGTTTGCGCATACACTTGTGCACTATAATATTTCCCGCGTAGTTGGTTATTAACATTAGTACCTAGATGACTGAGTTTTGACAGGTGTTTTTTTCAAGTGACGTTTTCTAATAATGAAAGCTAGCTAGATCGATTTATCGCCCCCGAAACCCCCTGCATAGGTAATAAATTTCATTAAAATTGTTGGAGCCGCGCCACTTTGTCTACGTAAATTTTTCCCGTTTTTGCATTGGTCGTAGCGTGATGTTATATAGCCTATAGCCTTTCTCGATAAATGGACTATCCAACAGTGAAATAATTTTTCAATTCGGATCAGTAGTTCCTGAGATTACCGCTTTTAAACAAACAAACTCTTCAGCTTTATAATATTACTATAGATATATATATATATATATTATATATATATACAGATATATATATATATTTATATATATATATATATATATATATATATATATATATATATATAATCTTGTATATAATATATATATATATATATATTATATACAAGATAGATACATAGATTATTTAAAGACTAGAAGATCCCTCGTCTCTTATCAAACTAGTTGGTAACTTCATAAACATAATAGCTTTAAGTTTTATTTTTTTGAATAATTGGTAGTCATAATCCTACTAATATTTTAATTGCGAAAGTTTGGAATGACGGCTGAATAGATGTGCGGATCTGGATGATATTTGGCACAGAAATAGATTATTGTCTGGAATAGCACACAGGTTCAGAGAAATGACGATTTAACACGAACGTAGTTGCGACAATCAATCTGAACATTCTGAAGTCTCGTAAATACATGAAACGAGGTTTTTATGCTTGAAAAATGTAAGCAATGGAGAATGTTATGCAGTTTCTGTCTGTGACTGTATCTACTACGTTTTATGATTCTACATGATTATTATTTAATACATAGTAACTAGGTTGTTAATAAGCAAGAGGGTCCGATACCACTGTGGTTTTGTGGTTGATCAATCTGTTTATACATGTGTTCTGTCTCGATTATATTTATTAGTAAGCTTATAACCTTCATATTCTTTATCACAACATTGTTAATTTATTTGTCAGACGAAAAAGAAAGGATGTGTTATAAGTTTATCATGTGTTATGGGTTTGTGTATCTCTCTATGACAGCATTTTCCAAAGTGGGTTCCGTGGAACTCAGAGATTCCGTAGGAAAGGGACCAGGGTTCCGCGAATTGTCTTTGAGAAAAAATCGTGATAACCTGCGGAGAAAGAACAACAAAGACAACAAGAAAACATGTTCGATAATTCCAATTTGACAGCTAAGATAGTTGTGATTTAATTTGGATTACCAAATGAAATGAAGATCTATCTTAACTGGGCATAATTTGGTAAATATACTTATATTTTTGTCAGTTTCATTCCACCCTTTGGAATCCCATGGTCTATGACATTGTAGAGCGCAAATGGATGAACGGATTTCGATGTTTTTTTTACATTACAAAGCCAGTTTAATTGGGATGGTTTTTAACTTTGTTTGACGAAAATTGGTTCGGCCGTTTTGAAGATAATCAACTTTTTGTCTCACGCTCCGAGAATTTCAAAATCTTTTCCATAGATGAATAGAAATCATTGTAAAGGATGAAATAGCTGATTGAGAATAGAATTGGGTACTTTCATTTGCTTTAACGTTTCATTTTACCTACATTCTATAGGTAAGGGCTTTGTTATTGCCCTGAATGTTTCCAGGACACATTATTCAGGAGTTTATACATCATTTTACAATGTGTTAACAAGTGCTTGATTGGCAAAGTGCTTTATGAGTCGTAACTATATTCTGGCTCGCACCCGCTGCAAGATTCATTACTATTTCACAACCTAACAGCAGCCAAACAAAAAACATTAACTTGTTATAACCAAACGTACAATTTTCAGTTATAAATCCAACGTTCATCGTATCAAATTACTGCAGGTTAATGAAAAAAATTGTTCTACAGGCTATGCTAGCAATTTTCTGAATGATTTCACCACCACATGGGGTAGTCACGCGATCATTTCGCCACAATATAGGCATGTATGTACGTGTGTACCTTGCATTACCAAGGGCAACCTCCGACCTTAAACCGCGCTCTTACTCACCTTATCAAAACAATGACACTTTAAACAGTCAATCACGTCTCTACTCTAAGGAAGACACTACGTCGGCTAATTTTGACGTTCTCACGCACTATTATAGCTCAATTGACGGGTTACGACAACACACACGGTTTAAACACTATAGGACATTATTTTTATTGATGAAAAGGGCATTCGTCGACCGCTGAGGGCCCGATGGCGTGCGGCAGGCGAGCGCGCAAGCCGGCGCGCCGCCTTACTTTGACTGAAATACGCGCTCGCGAACACTTTTTTGCGCAAGCGTAGTACAACGCAGGATCGGCCGAAATTCACCCTTACCAGCCTGTATGAAATGATTGAACCATCTGTTTATCCTCCAGCGAATATATACTTTAGGTCTTGAAAGTAAGGTTCCATTTTGGTTGCGTCAAAATCCACCTTTGTTCCATTCTTGCTAGGTGGTCGCGTGTGCCGCACTGCACACGATGGTAATTAAATATGTGTTTGACAATAGTATCGAGGCTCCGGTGGCTGTGCTCTCCTGATGACGTCAATGTTCCAAACGTTCAGATGAGTCCGTCCGCGTGGAAACCGTTTTGTACCAATCCGCAGTCAAAGCAAGTGAGAGGGAAAAAAATGACGGTGATTTGCATTTGAAATTGGAAGCTTTTCGATTTAAATATTCCATTTTAATTTCAGCCCGTGTTTTCAGTTTTGCTTTGAGGTTAAGGAGAGGAGGTAAGGTTCATAAGCATTTTAAAAAGTTAGGAACAATCAGATGCAAGGGTTCAAGTTATATTAGTGCTTAAAATAGGATCAGGCGCGAATTCAAGGGAGGTTTAGCAGGGGCAATTGCCCCCCCCCCCCTCAGACTCTACTGAATGACTTCTTTTGGGGAATTTGACAGGCAATTGCCATCAGCGGTGGTGACTGGTGTACCGGTGTTAAATCATGCGAGCATCACACTTGGCAGATTCACCCGCGCTGCGCCCCTTAAGGTTGATTTCCGTGCATGCGACTATAGTCAGAGTTTGAAAATGTATGGCGCCGTTTCCGAGGACTACGACTGGCGCACGCGCGGCCGAAGGTGGTGACGTAGGCTGCGCGCGCACTCTGACTATTGTCGCATCGGCCGCGCGCGTCAGTTGCACATCGTGCACTGCGCGCCCCCGGATATAAACCTTTAGGGTGACATCTAATCTGCTCAAGCTTACGTTGGATGCGTTTACCTATTCGTTTTAATCTTGCCTGTGATAGTTCTGTTCTGGCACGGACTATACCTAAATAGGTAGCTAGTACTTAGTATTTAAACGAAGAAACCACCTTTTGTACCTAATAACTAATTTAGACCAGTCAGGTCTTGCGTGTTCCAAATGCGTGAGTGCCTCAGTGACATTAAAGAATACATAAATACCTACTAAGTAAATACATTACCAGGTACCTATTTCAATTGCTTTCAGCAAAGATGTTTCTCCTTCTTATTTTTGAGTTGTATTGGTCCACTGCAGTAGCCCTACTCTAATTCATTGAAAACGAAGTTTCAATCAAAAATAAAGTGGTAATATACAGAACTAGAAACATGTATTTGAGAAGAAGAAGAAATACGTTTAATTTGTCCTCGAAAAAAATACAGTAAGTACATATTCAAATAGAAGACAGTAAGTTTATTATTGAGAGACAAAAATGGTCCTAGCTCAGCTAGATCGCAATTGAGCTGCGCTGGTATTCTGCTAAGACCAAGGTGACGACACAAACATTAACCGTCAACAAAGTATAAAATAAATATAAACAGAAAAAACAAAGTTTATAAAAGCAAGATTATATATATAGTAAATAAAATATTAATTATGAAATAAAAAAATAAAAATAAGCGTTAATAAAAGGGTAATCGTATCTATAATCGGTTGTAAAATATAAATAATAATTTTTGAACGCAGCCAAATTACGCGGGAAACGTTTGACAGATTTGACGTCAGAGCAAATTTTTTTCAATACCTGCCTTCTGTTTCGAGTTTTCGATTTCGAATGAAATTCATAAAGTTTTCACCAATTACCTATGTTACGCTAAATTATAATAAACAGTGTGTACCTGTGCAAGCTGCAGTTCACTCGTTTCAGAAAATCGTCCATGAGTTCGAACTTCTTGTACTTATCCAAACATTTCTTTCTAACCCAAAAAAAATTCTTAAGTTTAAGGGACCATTCTAATTAAGAATGGGAGACCATTCATAATTAGAATGGTCCCCGCAAACTTAAGTAATTTCATTTTACAGAAAGAGAGTAGGGCTACTGGACCAGCGGCCTTCTTTAGGTCTTCAGTCCACCTGGCTGGGGGTCGTCCTACCTTACGTTTACCAAGTCGCAGTCTCCACTCTAGGACTCGTTTGATCCAGCGGCCATCGGTCCTTCGGGAGTCCGTGGCTACGAAAGAAGCCGGTCATCGCAGGCATCATCGGTGGGCCGGTCTAAGCCGCCGCCAACTTTGATTACCTTCGCATACATTAAGTCTAACTATTCGTATCTTATGATGATTTTTAAACAATGTAGCGATAGTAAGCAAAGGATTTAATAAATGTTAAAGCAATTATTCGGCAGTGTCAAGTATTTATTTAACTTTATCTGCACAAAGATTTGATCTTACGAATTTTGCAAGTAATTCAAACGGTACTGGATGCATAATACATTTTCACACAAACACGGAGCTGTGAAAATGATGACAGCTCTGGGGGCTTAGACAAATGCCACACGCTTCTTTTTTGGCACACGCTACTGTTGGTTTTGGTCCACCAATCTAGCAGCAGTCACGTGACGTATTGCCAACTATATGTCAAATGCATCCATTTTCCTGCGTTAGCGTGTGCGGAAAAAGTATCGTGTGGTATTTGTCTAAGCCTCCTGTATGCCGCCATTCACAACTCCACAGTTTCTTTGACAGACCTGTCAGTTCACAATACTCTGAAAAGATGGCTAATATATTATGCGTTTTACACCACCAGGGAATTTCTTGAAACCATATTAATGTAAGTAGTTGTAGAGTAGCATGTACCATTTTTAGTGTGTTTTTTTATGTTTTGTCTTAGGCTGTGTCGCAAAGTTTTTGAACACCAGTGTACTTTTCACCTTTTTTAGAAAATATAATGTTTAGAGAATGTCGTGTTTTGCGAATATGGTCTTATAAGATTATGATGTTGTGAGAATATGGTATTATGAGTATATGATGTTTTGCGAATATCGTGTTTTGCGAATGTGATGTTTTACGAATGTGGTCTTTTGAGAATATGATATATAGCGACGGAGGCTTTATAATATATTTTATAACACTCCTAAGTATGCACAATTTTACAATAAATGAATGTTTATGTTTATGTCTATGTCTAGTAAAACTGAGAAAAGACACTATCTAATTAAAACTATGTAGATCAAAGTTTACTAAATGTTGTTGCAGTAACAATAAGTTTGCTTACTTTGGTTAGGTACCTATAACTCGTAACATACGAAATGGCAGTCCGCCAGCACTCGTTCCTAGGGACCTAGGAATCTTGGGCACAGAGCTCTACATTTCTGCCTGGCTTACGTCTGGCGTTAATTTATTACCACACTTGAGAAGCATTTAGTAAGGCATGAAATTGGTAAACAATTATGTAACTTTGACCTGGACGACTGCTGCGCTGGTCGTGGGTTTGATTCCCACACGAACACTTTGTGTGATCTACAAATTGCTGTTACGAGTCTACTTAGTGTCAGTGAATTTAATGCTGGCAAAATCCCCTGCGACACAAGGCTTGTCTACTGAGGGAGATGTCTTAAAAAACTGTGACTTTTGATATAATAGGAATAGACAACATAATAAACTCTACATAGTAATATGAAATATATAACATTTTTTACCCACGACGGAACGGAGAAGGTCAAGGACGCAGAGGGTATACTTCTCCGTCCCGGGTCTACTGGGTAAAAATTAAGTAAAAAATCTTTGGGGTGAGAAATTGCTTAGGTAAACAACTAATGGCCGGTCTCAATAATCTATCTATCGATGGATTTGACTACTAGAGGTATATAATTAACATAAGCTCCATAAAATATACTAGCTGTCCGCGCAACTTCGTTTGCCTAAATTTTACCCGTTTTTGCAACATTTCTCATTGCTGCTCCGCTCCTATTGGTCATGTTATATAGCCTATAGCCTTCCCCGATAAATGGGCTATCTAACAGTAAAACTATTTTTCAATTCGGATAAGTAGTTCCTGAGATTACCGCGTTCAAACAAACAAACTCTTCAGCTTTATAATATTAGTATAGATGTCACAATTCTACCTCTAGTAGCCAAATCCATCGATAGATTATTGAGACCGGCCGTTAATGAAGTGACGACCGGGTCCGGAGCTTGATAGTAAGCGTCACGGCAGCCCATAACAGTAGTAGTGTCACCTAAATCTCTGTTTGGTCGCAAGGATTTCAATGTCACCGCACTGCGCTCATTAGATACTCTGAGACATTAGGTACTTCGTAAGTCTAATTTCCCGGTAATTACACTTGCTACATTATTTCACGGTAGAATCACTGGCATTGTAGTTATCAAACCCACCAAGTATGCCTATGGCATGCCTAGAATACAGACTTCCTCTCTGAGAGAGAGTCCGATGTGGAATTCCATATTAGTGGTCTCCTAACCGTTAACGGCGGTCAATTTCATCTGTCATCAGCGGTGACTAACCAACTATCGGAGATATTACATAGTGCACAAGTATATGCGCAGACACAAGTGCATTCTCTATTCCCTCACTCTCATAGTCCAATTGGATGGAAATTCGACAAGACCGAAGAGAGAGATTGGGCGCAGGACCGACGGCTTAACGTGTTTTTTGACTCACGGAGGGGTATGACTTTTCTCGGTCACCCATCTATGAACCGACAGTGGTAACATTACTTAACCTTGCAGATATTTCGATTTGCTCGGTCGCCACTGAGTCAGGGACACCCTCCTTCGTTTAGCCATATATCGTTTCTATTTCTGGGATATACTTATAGAAATAAAAAATCCATTTTTTTTTATCCGTATTTAAAACTAGTAATGGATGCGCCATTTTTTTTTGGATCCGTATTTAAAACTAGTTATGTAGGTACCTATGCCTAAAAACTGCCACGTTTTGTTCGTTCTTTCCATTAATTTTCCTTGTGTCAGTTGAATACTCGAAAACGCTTAATTGCCAATAAAAATAAACTACAAAAAGCTATCCAGAGCCAATGCAGCAGAAATGCCGAACTGAGCACATATGACGTCATTCCATATGTAGGTAACTATAGTTAAAAACGTTTTGTTTTCATACAAAGTGGCGATACGTTATAGGTATTAGGTATATCTAGGGTTGCCACCCGTACTTTATAATAAAATATTGTACTTTATTTCGGGTAATTGTACTTTGAACTTTATGAGAAGTATAAAGTACGCAAAAATACTTTATTTTACATGATTTGTTTCTCCGGAATTCATTCATCAATTTAAAAAAATAAACGTACCTTAAAAACAGACTGTAAAGATGCTTGATTATGATGAGTATTTATTAAATGTTGTTAAAAAAAACAAAAAATATTTTAAGAAAATGAACTAAATTAAATTGTACTTTTTTTGACATAACGTAAAGTAGGTACGTTGTCTCTACTTTTAATAACCAACATAAGTACTTTATTTGCACCAAAAAAAGATGGCAACCCTAATTATATCCCAAGGTTATAGGTAAGTAAAGTACTGTCTATATTAAAATTAAAAAGCTGAAGAGTTTGTTTGGTTGAACGCGATAATCACAGGAACTACTGGTTCGAATTGATTTTTTTTTTACTGTTGGATAGCCCATTTATCGAGTAAGGCTATAGGCTATATGACATTACGCTACGGCCAATAGGGTTAATTAATAGTAATATAGAATATCATTCCATTCGTATTTACCATTAAACAGGAAAAATATGAGTAACTACGCATTTGTTATTCGTCAAAACAACGATTCAGCATTTTGTACACAACATTTGTGGTAGAAGCAGTAATCAAGTCGTAGGTATACAACTTAAGTGCGGAGTCGACTGTATCTAAATTTTCTAAACATTTCTGTGTGTTTATTTGCATACTGGTATGCGGTCAGTGCACTTGAACAGAGCGTTTCCGAGTCGAATATAGCCGTAGAGGAAATAGACCGTATTGATCTAAAGCGTTTGATAAGTTCGCTGATCTCAGGTTGTTTGGATGTCACCGATTTGTATTTAGTAGTACGAATACATTTATGAGATAGGCACAAAGTTATTTTCACAAGTATCACAACCACAGCCACTCACGGTAGGTAATTAAATGTTATTACTTCTGTAGGTGATATGTGTTTTTATGTGGACGCCTGTAGAAAAAATATAGCAATTTCTGGCTTGTGTTTCTTGCTCAAACTTTTATTGCAGGCGTTTGTGGAATGTAAAACTTAGATATAATTTTATTTTTAACTGTGTTTTTTTTGTATTATTCGTATTCATACATACCATACTATAGATTTGTTTATAGCTGAGCTAAAAGGAAGCGATATAAATAATTCCGGAAAGGAACTAGGAATGCCAATGCGATAAAATATCACCCATAAATTTATGCAAGCTATGGCCGAGTTCTCCTGTAACAAAGTTATGGTAGGTATTATGTTTGTTATCTCGTGGTTTATTTTACTGGCGATTTAATCTAGGGGATGTAACGTTATTATTTATGACTTGGCATAAAACAGTTGAGAGACAAAAACAAGTTCAACCTAATATTTTTCCTGCTAATATCCAAGTAATACCTAATCAATATTATTACGAAATATTACTCACTATTTTACTCGTACACACTATTTTGAAACTATATTTGATGATTTTGTAAAACCTGTCTAGGTTTGAATATTATTAATGTATTTAATTAATAAGTATTAAGGAAAAATTTAAAAAAATACATTTTAAAAAACTCCAATGCAAATTACGAGACGCACTTAAGGCCGCTGCTCTTTTCTATAAAATAAAAAATTTTAAAGTATTTTGTCAGAAATGTTGACCACAAAGAAATATGTATCTTCTGATAAAATAACAAGTTAAGTAATAAACCTCAGAACACATTATTATACAGTAATATTGAAATGAGTAATAAACGGTGAATATACTCTGTAATTTCGCATTCATTCCCTAACCTTCGATAGCTCAGTTGGTAGAGCGGTGGACTGTAGAGTATAAGACAATTGATATCCATAGGTCGCTGGTTCAAATCCGGCTCGAAGGAATCTTTTTGTAGAACTTTTTTTTCATATTAAAATTGTTAGTACACAATTATCGTTTGTAATCCATTTATTAATCAAGAACATAATTAAATAAAAAATATATTAAAAAATATTAAATATTTATCCACAGAATTTAAAATAATCAATTAATTTCCAGCGTCAATATTTATTTCGTTATCAATCAGCGATTATGTGTAATTATTTTTAGTTCGATTCTAAAAGAGTAAACGCTGCGGACAGGATTCGAACCTGTGCGGGTAGAACCCAATGGATTTCAAGTCCATCTCCTTAACCACTCGGACACCGCAGCTCGTAGAAAAATGTCTAAAACAGTAATTCCATATAGGAGCATTTCTGTGTATATCAATTTTACTCTCTCACCGTATTTTTGTATACCTTAAGCCAAAACCTTGACAAATAGAAATAATTTCGATGTTTGTCACAACGATACTACTTTTTTTTTTCTCTTCAATTACTTATTCCATTTGCTAACTTGGGTTTACTATTGACTAGTGGTTTGTCTATGTTCTTTCTAAAGTTAAAATTTTAATGTCAGGTTTGCAGTTTTGTTTATAAATGTATTCTCACAGCTAGCGTCATCTTTGTTTAACTCTTAAAGCTTGCAATGTTTACACCATTGTAACACTGTAACTACTTACCACGAGATGGCGCTTTTACAAAGAGTCATTCTAATTTTATTTATATATTTGATCTATTTGACAACAGATGTCGCTAGTAGTATTTTAATCTTCGTGTATTTACTCTTAAAGGCCCCACTAACGATGCATCCATCAATCCAAATGGCGTGGACGTCTGTCAAAACTTATCGTGAATGTCAAAAGCGTAATCCATTTGGATGGACATCGTTAGGTTTTGAAATTCAAAACTGACGTTTGTCCAGTCTAAATGGACGTAGGTATAACACGCTACGCCATGTGGAAGGTATCCGTATTGTCAGTGAGTGGGCAAATCAAGAAGCTTGTAGTAATTGTGACTATGGTTTATCCCTACACCTCGCTTAGAAAGAGACCCACCATCTCTTTCTAAGCTTCATCTAAGCATAGTGTCAAACCGTGGTTACCATAGTCACGAAAGAGAAAGACAATCTCGCAATATGTCTCTTGACTTCTTCTGAAACAAATTTATAGAGTCTGACAGCAGTCTTTAGTATAATCTTCTTGCGCACGTCCAAATGGAAGTATTGGAAGTATATTCAATGGTATCATAATTTTGCGTACATCCATTCGGCTTCCAATTCGACATATCGTCAGTTGAATTTGAAGGGGCGTCTAAACGGGCCATTTTTTAAGGCAATTTGTGGCGGCAATGCTGTGGCCGGCAATATGGCAGTACTCTCCAATATCGATTTGATGGTTGCCATTTTGTTGCTGTTTTAGTCTGAATCATGCGCCATACAATTGCAGACATATTGCCATTATTGGCCGAGCAAGTTACCAATAGTGCCGCCACAAATTGCCGTAAAAATAGCTCGTTTAGAAGCCTCTTGATGTTAATGCTTTGTTAATAAAAGACCGCAAGCACACATTGCTAAAAGAAAATTTAATATCTCTCATACTAGAAACGATCAGATTTTCATATAAAGGTGTAGTCTAGGTACTTAAAGTCGTATATGGGAACTTAGAGGAAAGTAGAAACAGTTGTTTGTGTACCCGATCCATAATTAACACTTCTATCTACGACCAAGTAGGTTTAACTAAATATAAACACGAGCGTCGCATGTCCAAGTCAGGTGCACTTTCATGACGTTTATAGATCGACAAATTAGGACATATCGTGTCTTCGTAAATTAGTAATAAAACGGCTGTATGTTATCATTTATTTTACAACATATTTATAGTTTAGTTTTATGTGTATCTATGTATGTTACTTTAATTTAGGTTTTAAACGACTATTACAATACCCTGAATCAGGGCCCTAAATCGAGGTAGTCTTGAAAATTTCTTAGAGAATTAGGGCCCTAACTCTTATTACACCTCTCTTTTTAAGGATTTAGGGTCCCTGATTTATTGTAATAAACGCATTATGTTTTCAATATCTTTGATGTAGTAGGTACGTAATGCGCCTATTCCTCTACACTGAATCAAGGACCCTAAACCCTTAAAAAGAGAGATGTAATAAGAGTTAGGGCCCTAATTCTCTAAAAAAATTTCAAGGCCACCTCGATTTAGGGTCCTGATTTCGGGTAGTATAATAGACGTTTTAGGGTCCCTGATTTAGTGTAATAAACGCATTATGTTTTCAATATCTTTGATGTAGTAGGTACGTAATGCGCTTATCGCTCTACACTGAATCAGGGACCCTAAACCCTTAAAAAGAGAGGTGTAATAAAAGTTAGGGCACAAATTCTCTAACAAATTTTCAAGGGCACCTCGAATTAGGGCCCTGATTTCGGGTAGTGTAATAGGCGTTTAAGTACTTTATAATAGTCCAAGAGTTGAGCGCCAAAAATACAAGAACTTTGTGAAGGTCTTCGATTTTTTGATATTACTTCACATTGGTGGATTAAAGAAATACTCTTTTATCAGTCAGCTGGATTCCTTAGAGTTTGGCGCAGAGGCAGGTTAATTTTATTAAAATATATATATTATGGGTCTTAATCGCGTGAATAATTTAAGGTAATAATACCTTGTTTATTGCCCGACGTTTCGACCGTATTGCAACGGCTGTATTCACGGGTAGACTAGTCTAGTATTTTTACCTTAAATTATTCACACGATTAAGACCCGTAATATATATATTTTCATAATGTGTACAAATCGCGAAAGTTTATCAACAGGTTATTTTTTTCGGATGAACTAAATATATAGTGAAACTGCTGTCTTAAACTATAAAATTAGTTTTCTAGCACTAGGTTTATTAATTTAAAATAAGTTTTACGATTGTCAATCATGCAAAATTTTGTAACCAGGCGCGTTAAAGTTGTGTTCATTAATATCCACCAGGCGCGTTAAAGTTGTGTTCATTAATATCCACCAGGCGCGTTAAAGTTGTGTTCATTAATGTACGAGATCAGCGCGTACTATCGAATGCGTGATCTGAAATTTGGTACATGTATCCGGTGCAGAATATCATCAGAATCACATAAAAAAAAATGTGTGGCACTCGGGGACTGCCGTGGTAAAGCTATTGCATTGCATTATTTTAAACTAAAAAAAAAAAAAAAAAAATTCATAATTTATTAATATTTTTTTTTTTCATTACATTTCGGAGCAGCTCGTCTCGATCCGTGTGAGCTTCGTACAGTCGTACCATGTACATATATGTTAAGCGAACGCTCGGCCGAGCTACATGGTAGGTGTAGGGGGGGGGGGGGGTGTTAGGTTTTATTTTGTTCTCAAAGCCCGCGATAAAAGCTATGCAATAGCTTAGCAATTGTTTTTTGTTTTTAAAGAAGAACTTGGTAAGGATTATGGTCCCACATTACTAGCAATCCTATTAACCTCTCCAGCTACGCTCAATGGCTTGTGTTAAAAGTGGGTTCACGTCGGTAGCATAATGGGTAGGATTCGAATCCGCGATACCGACGCCTTAGTCATCAGATCCGATTATAGTCCTGTACGCCAAACGCTCTATACTCCACTAATGTGACGTCATATAAAAAAAACAACCTTTATAACGTTCGTGCATTTTTTGCCGCTCTTCTTCAAGTCTATAATTACCTATATAGGTACCTAGTACAGGGTCTATTCCATCACTCCATAGGCATACCTACCCAAGAATGTTTCTTGACCGCTGTGAGAGTAATATTTTATCAGAAGAAAGGGGCTGGTTAGCTTGGTTAGTCCAGCGGTTAAAGAGGGAAGCGCTTGACTTTAACAATAAAACCTTCTTAAATCTCGTATATTTATTGTACCTACTCTACAAAGGCATGAAGATTCGGTTCAAACTACTTTTTTTTAGTTAACAATAGGCAAGCTGGTGTAGATACAATGACGCCGTCGCCGTCACCGCTGATGCTGACGCCGACGCTGACGCCCGCACCGTCGCAGATCGGTTCGTGTAATAAACGAGTAGGTTCGCATGTTGTGCCTAAATCAAAACAAGAACATACGTATAAGTATCTAATACAATAGATAACAATGATCGAAATACTCAAAACATATGTACCTTTATAAACAAGCAGAGACTACAAAAAACATGTTTATATTTTTTTTACTTGTATAAAACAAAGGAGATCATTATCAAGACGTTTTAGTGTTGCCAGTTTGGATGCTTTGATGTCTTTGAATGCGATGATTCATAATTAGACACACGATTAAATAAATTATACCCTAATGACTTTATAATAAGAGTTACATAAGTTTATTCGTATGTTTAGCTTCCTAATGCCATAACAAAGGAATTTGCCATTTATTTTTTGTTTGTATTTATTACGCTGCAATTAATATTGGGATTAAATGTTCACATCCTTATTTGATTACCATCAATTTTGAGACTACAATTACCAATTATCTAAACTGTTTTAAGTATATAAAAAATATGAAGTTCCTTTTAAACCTTTTTATTTATTATATAGTTACGTACATGCCTACATCTAAATGAATTTGATGTAGGCAATTAGGACATCGGCAGGTTAATATTGATATTAACAAGTAGTGTAGGTATTATTCCATTTTAAATTTAGATCTAGAATTCTAGATTATCATAAAAAGTAAAGTAAATTAACCTCTATTCTTTGATTATATAATATCTATATTCTTAATCTGGCATCTAAAATTGAAGCAAAGAACTGTCAAAAAGTACGGACAAATGGACGTACTTTTTGACAGGTAAGAAAATTCCTATCTGATGTTCTAGCCATAGTTATTCTAGCGCGCCATTTTCAACAAGTGTCAAACGTCAAAAATATTAGCTTAATTTTTTTATAGTCTTACTGAGGGAATGCTCCATCTAGACATTATACTTACATTTTCTTGTAATCCAATGTTTCAATCCTTTGCTTAACGCGTCAATGTTTTTATTAATCATCATACGATAAGATAGTTCGACTTTTTATGCGAACGTAATCAAAGTTATATCTCTATCTAATGTTAAGTGTTAATCTCTATCTAATGTTATATCTAATGTTAAGTTCATTATAAGGGTTTCTTTAATAATCACCAGCCTTCTTATTTCTCGTGAAATGAACAGACTTCTTCTCAACTTTTCAAACATAAGGACGATCTTAGATTATTAGGCAGGTACTTGCTCTATAAGGAACTTGTCGTTATTGTCTCATCTCAAAAATCAAACCCATTTCCAAAGCCCAACCCAAATAATGCCCAAATTGGTCTTTCTCAAAAATGTAGCTACCCTTTAATGCTGTGATTGCCCCATTTGAAAAAAGTTACCCATTTAATACCTTGTTGCTCCTCAAGGCCAATCCATAGGGCGAACCGAGCGGCTGCTCGTTCTAGATCGCGATTGTTCTGGAGGGGGCAACATTTGACTCAACCGGTCAAGTGTGAGACGCTCACATGACGGGGGGAAGGTGCAATTGATTCAACATCGGTACACCAACCACCACTACCAAGTAGGGGGCAATTGCCTGCCTAAGCGCTCCGATGCATTGTCAAAACCCTCAAATTCCCCAAAAAAAAGGTTATTCAGTCTAGTTATCTGTTCCCCCGTTGTGTCCGCGCCTGGCTAAAATGATATAATATGATTCGAGTGAACTGATTTTCATCCCCCCCTTGTCGTACGAGCGACTCAAACTTGATAATGAATGCCAAAAATAGATTTCGCTTTAACCTAAATCTGACTTCGGGCCGCCATTGTTGCCCCTCAAAAATACGTACTTACCCCTTTCATTTTTTGTTTTAGTGAAATACTAAACGTGCGTATTTTGCGCACTTTGGCGCACACGTTAGTAATAAACTAACAATGTGTATTGCGTATGAATGAAGAATGCAAGAGTGTAGTGAAACACTTCCATGGAAAACGACGTGCTTCAACGATCACGTTTCTTTTCTCTTAATATGCGGCTCGATCTGTTCGACGGATGCGGATGGTATTATCGTCATTGTTTCGATTATATTTTTAGCAGGTTAAGGCACTTGTCCCACGAACGGCGAGAAACGATTTTATCGCTCAAAAAACGTACATACTAATGTAGATCCCGTGTAAACAAAAGAGATACAGATATTAATACTTTATCGGTGACCGTTTATACAGCCGGCGAGTATCGCTCTATACTGCATCAGTTTTGTTTACACGGACGGGATCTACAAAATACATCTGTTGCACCTTTCTTGAGCGATACATCGCTACTCACTTCTCGCTCATCACCGTTGGAAGGACCGGTGCCTTACCCTGCGTGCGACTGTGCAAGAAGGAAGGTTATGTTTTTCGAGTGTATGTATTGGCACGCTCTAGAGACTAAATGGCTTGAAGGATATTAGTTGGAGAAGTATTGTTAGATTCGTCTTAGTTGTGAGAGTGACACTGGATACTTCAAAATTAGAAAAAAATGCGGATTTTTGGCGCCTAATTTCCGTGTGTTAAAACCACTACGGAGAACCTTGTCGAGGACACGGCATAGGTTGTCGCACGATGTGCGGTTATATTGGTCCATGACCAGGGTCCTTATTCACGATCTTTATTTCATTGTCGTGACAAGCCCGTGCGAACTGGCGCATGCGCGATGCGCTCAAATATGTCCGCCGCGCATGCGCGTTGATGCATTTCTAAGCGCAACTTTCTATTTACCATTACGACAAGATTTTGACAGTTCGCACGGGATGCCGCGCAAAAAAAAGGTGAATAAGGACTCTGGTGTGGAGGTGTCTGCGGGTAGCCCTGGTCTTTGTATGTAGTCGGAATGTAAAAGTTTGATGCTACTTTATGGCCCATTATATACAGCAAAGAGATGTTATTACCGATTTTTGCTAAGAATTGAATTGATAGTTGAACGGGTTGCCCCGTTATTGCATAAAAGAAAGATGAATTAAAGAAACACTCTTTCACTTTTTTAATTTAGGTATTTCGGCGAGGATGTCGTTTACCAAGTTAAAGAAATGGTGGTTAAGTCGGTTAACGGACGATAGTTTTACGAGATAACTTCATAAGAAAACATTTAGTTCCAATTGCATCGCATGTCGCTGCAATCGCCATTCGTTGATAGACTGATATATCACCCGTGCGAAGCCGAAGCAAAAGAGAATTTATCGGGGAGATATTGGACTAACTAATAGAATAACTTATAAAATGACGCTTATAAAAACTAAGACTAATAAGTTAATAAAATGCATTTAAGTACCTACACAAGTAACTGAAGTCTATTTATCGTATGAAAACAAGACAGTCCTTCGTCAAAGTCCCCGAGGGAGGTAATGAGAACACGTGGTGACTACCGATGTGCCCCACGTCGAACAACAACGTGACTGCGGCCGTCACGGCATCTGTAAACGATACTCCTTAGACCTACTTGACCGCGATCCTACTACGAGGAGGTACATGTCATGCGTAATTATTATAATTAATTACTCTAGGGAATACAGGTGTGTATTTGTATGTCCTAGATGTTGTAAAAGACTGAAATCTCGAGGATGTTGGTTTTGTGTTAAAAAGTACTTGAACGCACATTGTTCAAATACTTTGAACTACTGGTCCGATTTGAAAAATTCTTTTTTTGTTGGATAGCCCATTTATCGAGAAAGGCTATAGGCTATATAACATCGCGCTACGACTAATAGGAGCGGAGTAGCGACGTGAAATGTTGCAAAAACGGGAAAAATTTACGCATACGAAGTTGCGCGGGATAGCTAGTAAAATATATATATAGTTATGTGACGTAGGAAAACAAACATAATAATAATAATAATATCTTGGGACAACACACACAACGTCATCTGATCCCAAACTAAGCAGAGCTTGTACTATGATAACCAGACAACTGATAAACATACTTATATATTTCTAAATTATAGATATATTACACAGACACAGAATAAACCATCGTGCTAACCAAGTTTTATCCTGGGTGGGGATCGAACCCACGACCTCCGGCTTAGCAGTCAGGTTCACTAACCAGTAGACCAACAGGCCAATAGGTATGTGATGAAGCATATACATATTGGTCTGCATATAACTAGCAATGTGCACATTACTAGTAATCCTGTTAAGCTTCCCCTCCAGCTAAACTCAATGGCTTGTGTTATTAGTGAGTTCACGTCGGTGGTATAATGACTGCCTCTGTGAGTGTATCCGCGGTGGGAGTGTATCCGACTGCTATGCAAGAGGTCGTGGGTTCGATCCCTACCCAGGATAAAACTTTGTGTGATGAGCATGATGGTTTATTCTGTGTCTGGGTGTTATTTATCTATAATATGTATGTATTTAGAAATATGTAAGTATGTTTATCAGTTGTCTGGTTGCCATAGTACAAGTTCTGCTTAGTTTGGGATCAGATAATGGGTAGGAATCGAACCCGCGACCTCCCGATTTCGAGACCGATGCCTTAGCCATTAGGCTACCGCCGCTTCAAATATGATTAAAACATAGGGAAAACTCAAAGAGCAGGTAAAGATTGAATTCAAAATTTATTTAATTTCGCATGGAAATTACCACTTCGGATTACGTATGTTCAATTTTAGGTTGTACGAAGTTTACCTGGTCAGGCAACTACAGTAAAAATAATATTATCTATACTAATATTATATTGCCGTGTGGTGCCGGCTTAAGAATAGTACCACCCCATCTCTACCCGTGGGTGTCGTCAAGGCGACTAAGGGATTTTACCCCGGAGGACGGGCAGCAGCGTCCTCTGCGTACTTAAAGCCTTACTGCGATCGCCAACCCGCTCGCCAAGCGTGGCGATTATGGCAATTACCCCCAGGATCTACATATTAGTAGGTTCTACTGGGGAGACCCGTGCCCAGCAGTGGGCCATATTATGGGTTGATATGTATGTATGTATATGTAATATTATAAATCAGAAGAGTTTGTTTGTTTGTTTGTTTGTTTAAAATCTCAGGAACTACTGGCCCGATTTGAAAAATTCTTGTTTTGTTAGATAGCCCATTTACCGAGGAAGGTTATAGGCTATATAACATTATGCTACGACTAATAGGAGCAGAGCAGCGACGGGAAATGTTGCAAAAACGGGGAAAAATTACGCATACGAAGTTGCGCGGGACAGCTAGTGATAAATAAAATCAGAAGGTAAGAATGGTAGTAATGCATCTGTTATTTTTATTGCAGCTGTCTGGCGTTCTAATTCAATAAACTATATAGATAAAAGACAACTGAAATAATCAGTCAAAAGACAATCATTCGCGATTAATCGGTCGATGACTTCCTTAATCGATAAAGGGACTTGATCGATTATAAGGAATTATCGATTAATCACTGGTTGGACTCATAAGAGAAATGCGTTTGTGTATTTTCTTAGAAATCGATATGCGTACGTGATTGCGTCGGAGGTTGCATGCGCACGCGCCGATCTGTAAACAACCGATAATTACGAGGATTGAGAGGTTAAAGGAATTCTGTAAACATAAATATGTATTGTTTTCTTCCTTATTGTGGGGTACTTTGTGTATCAAACACAAAGTAGCACTTTAAGTTAAATAAATAATATATAACTTTTTTAAGAAAATTAAACAGACTTCAAAAGAAAGTCAATGAATCAAAAGTGTTGTGATATCAAAAAGTTTTTTTCATTATTAATATTTTATTTTTATGAATTGTTATTTTACTTCAAACTTTAAATAGTATAATTTTGCGTGTCTGTGATGACTAAATGTCTGAGTCTCAATAATAATGTACCATCTATATTGTACGACATTTATAGCATTTTCCCCGTTTCTGCAACATTTTTCATTCCTGCTCCGTTCCTATTGGTCGTACCGTGATGTTATATAGCCCATAGCTAGCGAAAAAAAGATTTTTTTCAATTTGGACCTACTGGTCCGAATTGATAAAAATCTTTTTTCCTGAGATTGCCACGTTCAAACAAACAAACAAACTATTCAGCTTTATAATATTAGTATAGATAAATAAATCTGAATCTAAATCTGAATCTAAATCTGAATCTGAAGAAAGTAGACCAAAATTTTACTGACACAACCTTTACCTAGGTACATACCTACAAGTAGGTACCTAATAAAAACGTAGAAGTCTATACTAACTAATATTATAAAGCAGAAGAGTTTGTTTGTTTGTTTGAACGCGGTAATCTCAAGAACTACTGATCCGAATTGAAAAATTCTTTCAATGTTGGATAGCCCATTTATCGAGGAAGGCTATAAGATATAATATAACATCAAGCTACAATCATTACGAGCGGAGCAGCAATTATGCAAAAACGGGGAAAATTTACGCAGACGAAGTTGCTCGGGACAGCTAGTGATTTATAATCAAGGACAACATTTTATTTCAAAAAATACAGTCGAACGTAAATCTCCATTCTTAATAGAAGCGAAAGTACTGTACATACTTAACATCTTTTAACCATTGTAATTATTATCGATGTAAACGTTTTAGTTCTATTGTTACAACATTACAAAGGCAAACCTGTAAAGAACCGGAAGTCTACATTGCGTACATCCTAAAAAAAAAACACTGAATCGCTCAAAAGAGGTTGAATGCAATTACTCATAAAATTAAAAAAAAAGTTACATTCCTTATGGCGCCAAGAATTTATTATCTGCATTTTTATTGTAACTATTGACTTAAAATCAGTGTCCTTTGCAAACATTCAAAAACGCTTCCAAAAACTGATAAAGAAGGGAATAATTTCTTACTCAAATATTTTAACTCCATTATCTGTTTTATATTTTAAAAGGTTTTTAGTTTTTTAAATATTATGACTGACCATGGACACAAAACACCAATAGAACAGAAGGTAACCTTTGAGTTGTAAAAATGGCGACAAACTGACATGTCGCTATTTTTACAGCTCCGCGTTTACTAATATTATAAAGAAGAAAGATTTGTGATTATCTATGTCACGAATAAACTTAAAAACTACTAGACCGATTTCAAAAGCTCTTTCATCATTAGAAAGCTACACTGTCGGGGAGTAACTTATGCTATTATATTTTATTGTCAAAAAAGTTAGAGATCCCTACGAAAATTGCAATAATGTAACTCGAGTTATAAAAAACTATATTAATACACCCGTGCGAAGCCGTGGCAGGCAGCTAGTACGTAATAATAGATAGGAATGACTTTATAATTCAAAGAAGATAACTAAAAGGAAAATAAACTTTAAATACGGATGCACCGAACGTGCGAGCCATAAACCTCCCGAATAAACAAACGGAGCTAAGAAAGTGAAAAAAACTATATGGGGTTCCTTTTTTGCCATTTAAGCTTACATAAGTACTTCGCTCGAACAACGCTGACATAGACATCGTTCATAGACGAGAATCTCAGAATATTTTGGACCACTTTACTCGGAAGGCGTTCCCAGATTCTGTGTCCGTGAGCAATGTGACGTGTGTCAAGCGCGTATTCTATGGAAGTTTATTACCTTCCGTGCTCTCGATTTTGTGTGCCATAGACATGATACTTTCAACAACTATAAAGTTTGTGATCTAACCTGTGGGTTTAATCACCTACTGCAAGCTATGCTTGCACTTGAAATACTGCTGTTGAATCAAAATACAGTCGACAACAGAAGCGTCGCAATCTACAATTGACATTATCTGTAGTAGGTAACTAATTAACTAATTTTATGGTAATTGTAAAGCATGTAAAGTAATAGGTTTTCGAATTGCGACCTTGACTCTTAAGAAGCAAAAGGGCTGGCTTCACCCAAGATGGAACAACAATCTGGTCAAGGCATGCTAAAGGGATAATTATGGAGCAAGATTGTCAAGAGTGGAAACATTGGAGGAGGTTTTTGTTCAACAATGGGCGGCAGGGTTCTCATTCACGATCTTTATTTCGTATCTGTGAGGAGTCCGTGCGGACTAGCGCATGCGAGGTGAGCTCAAAGATGTTCGCCGCGTATGCTCGTTGATGCATTTCTAAGCGCTCTCTTTTTACCATTATGACAAGATTTTGACAGTTCGCACAGACTTGCCGCGAAAACTGAAAAAAAAGAACGTGAATAAAGACCATGTAGGCTGAAAATATATACTAATATTATAAAGCTGAAGAGTTTGTTTGTTTAAACGCGGTAATCTCAGAACCTACTGATCCGAATTGAAAAATGGTGGCGCTGGTGACCGCTGGCGTGCCAGCTGTGATCGAACCAAATGGTTTGACGCGCAGTGATGGTAAGAGGCCGGACGGTATGTCTTTGTTGCCTTGGAGGATGGGTCGGCCCTTGGTATGGGATGCAACTTGCGTCGATACCTTGGCGCCTACCCATCTCCCAAGCACGGCGAATTACGCCTGCGCTGCTGCTGCATCCGCTGAGAACCTCAAACAGCGTAAATACAGTAATCTGGTTGGGGATTATGTATTTGAGCCGTTTGGGGTTGAGACTCTAGGGCCGTGGGGCCCAAGTGCGCGCCTATTATATAAGGAAATTTCCCGACGTCTTATCAGTGCCTCCCGTGACCAGAAGGCTGGCCTTTTTTTTGCACAAAGAATTAGCATTGCCATCCAACGTGGCAATGCTGCCAGCCTTCTGGGAACGTTACCTGTTGTCATCGATGGGGAGGAATTCTTTGACGCCTAAACGGTTCTGCCCTCCTTTTTTATTTTATTTTAATTCTGTAAATATCTTGTTTAATTGGTTAGATGTATTATAAATATTCAAATAATTATGTTACTTACTTAACAAAAAAATAAATAAATTGAAAAATTATTTAACTGTTGGATAGTCCATTTATTAAGGAAGGCTATAAGGCTATTTAAATCTACGCTACGACTAACAGGAGCGGAGCATCAATGAGAAATGTTTCAAAAACGGAGAAAATTTACGCAGACGAAGTTGCGCGGGACGGCTAGTAAAATATAAAAAAGTGTAAATATAACTTAGATTAAATTCTTTACTCTAATACAATTTAAGCGTTTAGGTACAGATGATTCGCTGGGTGATTTTTACTGTAAGTTTGGAAATCGTGTGATGAACGAAGCGAATTCAATATTATTCATTGAAAAAGAATCGAATGGATCGAATAGCATGTTATATGTAAAGATGACAAAGACAATACTGAACATAATATCGAAATTCGTAAGTATTTAAATCCAACAAAACTTATTGATGGCATTTTAAATATCTGCTTACAATGTTTTCATTCAATTGTTAAAATTACAAGTGTATAACAACAATGGATACCAAATTACGAAGCCGCATCAATAAACATAAATTACGTGTAGGTATATTGTTTTTTAATGATGTATGTAAATGCATTATTAATGGCGGCATCGCACGAGCCATTCAATGTTTTGTATGAAGACACTGTTCGCATAATAAAATACACTTTAAAGTCAAAATTGGGAGTTGTAACATGCGCCCAATTGTTTATTTTAGTGGTTACTAGTTTTATTAAAGACCTACTAGCTTGTAGGTATTTAATAAAAGTAGTAACTCCTCCCCGCCCTAGCTTCAAACATACGATTCTTCAAAAATCTTGTCCTGGCAATACCGAATACGTTCAATAAAATCAAATATCTTTTTTTTCTTTTCATTACATTTCGGAGCAGCTCGTCTCGATCCATGTGATCGCTCGGCCGAGCTACATGGTAGGCGGAGTGGAGGGTGTTAGGTTTTATTTTCGTTACGGAATTTCTTGATTCGGTCGCCGCGCTCAAAGCCCGCAATAAAAGCTATGCAATAGCTTAACAATTTGATGCAGGCGTTATGAAGTTATGCACGTATATACGTTTCAGCTACTCATTTTAGGGTTTTGAAGCCAAAATGGCAAAACGGATTATCGGACCCTTATAGTTTCGCCATGTCCGTCTGTCTATCCCCAGGTTAACTCAGAGACCCTTAGTTCGACTAGGCTAAAATTTGAAATGGATATACGTGTTAGTTACGCCGACAAAGTGGTAGAAAATAATCTTGAAAACATTTTTTTTTCTCGGTTACCTCCCGTGGGAATGTGAATTATTTTCTCATCTAACCCAACGTGTCGTTGAATAGGTCTTTTAAAAATATTTACTAATTGTTAAGACTATTTTTCGATTTCCGTTTATAAAACTAATTTTCCAGCCCCTGCCAACTACATAGTAGTTTTTTAAAATGTTAAAAATATCAGTGTCAAAAATAACAAATTCCATTAAAAATCACTCTTAATATATCGTTGTTACTATATAAAACACTAGCTGTCCAGCGCCACTTCGTCTGCGTAAATTTTCCCCGTTTTTGCAACATTTTTCATTAGGTACTGTTCCGCTCCTATGGGTCTTAGCGTTATATTATATAGCCTATAGCCTTCCTCGATAAATGTGCTATCCAACAGTAAACATTTTTTTTTATTCGGATCAGTAGTTCATGAGATTATCGCGTTCAAACAAACAAACATACTCTTCAGCTTTATAATATTAGTATTGATAGGTAATAGATATCTTCAGTGGCTTTGATCTTAAAAAATCTCTAATATTTGACATCTATCAAAGAAACTTCGTACCTACTTGGAATAGAGTACAGTTTACATTTTACAGTTAAAATACCTAAATGAATTTCGGTGATTGTACTGTTGTTCGCGACTGTACTGTTTACGTTTAGTAAGCGCTCTGTAATGATAGTTTTACGAGCTATGCTTACGCGTTTTGTTTTTATGTCCACTCGTCTGTCTGTCCGTCTGTCTTGCTATAACTGAGACGTAGTAAACTTTAAGTTCCGAGATTTTATTAGTCTAGTGACGTATAAACGACTTTGAAACTTAAAAGGATTTTATCTTAGGATGTTAGAAGAATGGTCTTTATTTATAGCTAAGTGTTGATGCTACTTAAATTTTATATATTCTGGTCGAGATAGATTTAAACTTGAATAGTTGTTATGGGTTTAATCCGAAACAGATGTGACAGGAAAATTGTAAACACCATCAGTTTATAATACCATTAAGTAGTCGTTCCCTACGAAGTTAGTTATTGCAACAAAATAAAAGCTGAACTATAAAACTTCAGAAACGAAATTTAATTAAAATCAAAATGCCAAAACACGAAACTTCAAATTTTATCAAAATCATAGTTCTTTTGAAAATAATATATTAACGTTTAAATTTGGTCGTCGTTTTTATTAGTCCAGAAATTATTTTTAAAGCTATTTGTTTGGTGGTAGTGTAGGCACATTTTTCAAAAGTTACCTAATTATACAATGTACCTATAGGCGGATTCAGGGGGGTTACGGGGGCACACAGAAGGTTGTTTTGTGTACCGAATTTCTTGTATAGTACTGATTTTCTTTGCCCATTTGCCTCTTGCCCTACCTCTCCCCCTCCCCCTCCTCTTATGTTGATGTATGGGGATAATAGTTTTCCAACGGCAAAGTTAAGTTTGTCATATTAACACCTGTTTTTTTCACTAACGTACCACTATATAAAGTTGTCGTATACATAAAGTTTATAGAAAAGTAACCTAGTTTACCTTAATAGTTTTTACCGTAGGTACACTTTTGAGCGTTAATTACTATAGATGCTGTATAATTGTACACTCGTTACTTTTTATTACTCTCTAGACTGTATGAAAAACCACACGCAATCTTAAATAATGCCGCTGATCAGTTTTAAGAACACAGGTTAACTCTTAAACTGTCATTATAGAGCTACTATTCTGCTATTGTGTACCTTTAATGAACTTAAGCCTGAATAATTTGTGCCCAAACCGGTCAAATATGAGCTATATAGCGTGTTATAGTGCTTTAACACAGCTTACTAAGACAGCATAAAGAATAAATGTGTACAATTAGTCAACCGCTACAAAACTCCTAATGCTACTTGGGGTGTGGGAATCAAACACACTCCTACTGCACTACAGAGACCTAATTAAGTGAATTCCAATGATAAACTTGGTGCTCGTGGCGTTAATGAACATGACCATTAGCTAATACGATCCTTTGCATTTTTACCACCGTAATGGTTGAAACATACTCCACTATTTTTTAAATGTAAGTATGGAGGCCTTGACTGCCTCTGTGGCGCGGTGGGAGTGTATCCGACTGCTACGCAAGAGGTCGTGGGTTCGATCCTCACCTAGGATAAAACTTTGTGTGATGAGCACGATGGTTTATTCTGTGTCTGGGTGTTATTTATCTATAATATGTAAGTATGTAAGTATTTAGAAATATATAAGTATGTTTATCAGTTGTCTGGTTTCCATAGTACAAGCTCTGCTTAGTTTGGGATCAGATAGCGTTGTGTGAGTTGTCCTAAGATATTATTATTATTATTATTAAAAACCGTCTCAGGCGGGGCTCGAACGCGCGACCTTAGGGGTACCGGTACCAACCGTAAGCTGTTACCAACTCCGGCACCGAGACCGCCTGACAAAGTCGAATTTGTCTTTCATACCTATGTTACGATTTTACGGCATTCGTCACATCTACTGTGTCCCCGAGAAACTTGTACAGGGTCCCTATTCACTATCTTTTTTTTTCGTTTTCCCGCGCTTTTAACTGTCAAAATCTTGACATAATGGTATATAGAGAGCTGCGCTTAGAAATGCATCGCGCATGCCCGCGGACAAATTTGAGCGCACTGCGCATGCGTAGAGTTGCCATACGTGCCGTATTTAAGGGATAGTCACCCTATTTATATTGCGTGTCCCGTATGGTCACTTGTCCCGTTTTTTGTCCCGTTTTATTCAAAATAAGTGTAAAGTCGCGACTTCACTCTTATTTTATTCGAGTACTCAAGCACGCGGACCGTGCAGGAGCAATAAATGTTGCGCGAGAGACCAACATTTAGGTGCCAACATTTGATGATCTAATTAGTGAAGCTTATTTTTCCTTCTTGCATTATTGTTTAAATATGATAATTATAATAACTTAAGATTATTTTATAAAAATAAACCATTATCAGCAGTATTACTACACAATTTCAGATTTTTATTTAATTTTGCAATTTTGTCCCGTATCAGTGTTGGACAATTATGGCAACCCTACGCATGCGCGAATTCGTGCGGGTTTGCCGCGAAAACGAAAAAAAAAAAACATAGTAAATAAAGACCCTGTTCTCTGAGTTTCGTTGCAGAAATCATTCACAGAATTTACTTCATTACAATGCTCTCTTTATTCGACCGCTATTAGTAAGGCTACTTTTTTCCTGATTATTGTACTGAACAAGGAAACAGTACCTAGCCTTCACGGTGTCTGCTTCTATTGTCCACAGTACGATCTATCACTTGTAAGAAAATATCCACTATTTTCTTTTATAATAGTCTTACTAAAGGAATTTACCTTTGTAATCTAATTTCATTAAGTAAACACATAATTGTTCTATTAGATGTGTACTTTTAAATAATCAGCTGACCCATTGAAAATACTAGGAATTATTTAAAATTGAGTACAATTTGTTGTGCGAATTCCTTGGGCAGTTCCCATATACGACCATTTTCACGTTTTTTCTCTTTGGGATTTCCTAATTTTCTTTTTTCAAGAAGATTGTCCCCATTATATTATTATTATATTACTAGCTGACCCGCGCAACTTCGTCTGCGTAAATTTTCCTCGTGTTTGCAACATTTTTCATTGCTGCTCCGCTCCTATTAATCGTAGGGTGATGTTATATAGCCTATAGCCTTCCTCTATAAATGGGCTATCCAACAAAAAAATATTTTTTCAATTCGGACCTTTAATTCCTGAGATTAGCGCGTTTAAACAAACAAAGCAAACAAACAAACTGGAAGAGTTTGTTTGTTTGCTTTATAATATTAGTATAGATATAGATAAAAAAGAGTTAAAACAAATAAAAAGTACAATAAAACAAAACATTTTGATATCGGTTACCTATGCAGGTACTGGTATCGGCATTAGATGTAACGAATACTGATTCAATTCTGTATCTGAAAAATTCTGAATAAAGATATGCTTTGAATGAACCTACAAAACCCTTTTTTCATTTTACATCAGAAATAACTATTCATATAGGACGGTCTGATTTCCCTTCACGCCAATCTGCTTTGGAATCGAAAATAGAAACCCCTTCACTTTAAAACGGTCAACTACAAGAAAATACTCTTTTGTATTGAAGGTACTAACTATATACCCAAACACTTCATAACAGAAATACCTATGTAAAGTATCACAGGGTGTAAGGTCGATTCAACGAATCTAATCAACTAGTCTGTCAACCAGTCTTCAAACACTGTCATGCCAAGCTATCACAAAGGCACAATCTCATTGAATATTCACCTCCATCACATTGATGAGTTGATCACACGGACGGAACATCACTCGATACGATATCTATACATGATAAGGATAAGATAAATGGCAACGTGTCAAAGTGTTTCATTGAAAATATTCCATTTTGGTTGCGATGCGTGTGTGGGCGAATTTTTAATTAAGAAGATAGGTACGCCGGCTTGATTAATTTGTTCTGTACAATTCATATCACGTTGAAGTACTCTTCATTAGCGGATATTGACGAGATATGCTCTTATACCTATCGTATACATGTATGTAAATGATGGCATATGAATAATCTAGAGAAATTCTGGTGCATAAAGAGGTAAAATGGCAGAGAGAACTGATATGCAAGGCTTAGGCAGGTAGCTGCAAGATATGTTGAATGTATACTAGGAATAGGTTTAGTAGCAATATTATACCTATGGGCTAAACGTGTAGTACCTACGTAAATTTTCCCTGCTTTTGCAACATTTTTCATTGCTGCTCCGGTCCTATTGGTCATAGCGTAATATTATATATTATTTAAATAGCCTTCCTCGATAAATGGACTATCTAACAATATAAGATTTTTTAAATTCGGACAAGTAGTTCCAGAGATTATTGAGTTCAAACAAACAAACTCTTCAGCTTTATAATATTAAGTATACATTAAGTAGGAAGGAGCCATACCTTTCGATTTTTGCAGCATACATTAAGCGTGAACAACCGAATAATTACATGCTTTGTTCCTGTGAGAAACTATGCAGTACAAACAGAGTTATGTGAACATCACTAAGAAAAGGAAACCTTTTAGTTTGTTGCTAAAGACTGATCTCTCTCTCTCTTTCTCTCTCTCTCTCTCTGCATATACACATCACACAGAATAGTGTCCAGTGTATGGGAATAGTACCCACGATATTTTGCCCAGCACTCGTACACACTGTCATTGCGCAACTATGACAGTCGAACACAGAGTTGTAATTAACTATAGACACGCTCTTGTATACTTACATAAAACTTTGTAAGTGTTTCTCAAATTCGCAGCAAATATAGGCGCGATGGCGGCTCGTACGATTGCGCTGACCTTCAATGTCAAGAAAGTGCCATGCCATTGACTCAGTACGTAGGTACCGTTCCATTCACTTGATATTATCTTTGAGCTTTCGAAACTAAGTGACGAATTACCACTTTTAGAGTAAGTAGTTAGGTATCTACTGATAATGAGATAAGTTCAGAGTTATTTTACTAAGGAACTACTTGTTAAGTGAGTACTAAAATAGGTTTAGAATTTGTTTTACGAAGTAAGTCATTAATCGTAAGTTATTAATAAAAAAAACCGGGCACGTGCATGTCCGCTTTTTAAAGCTTAATATTTCACAAAGGGATCCCTAAATCAAAATAAATACAATCTATAATGTTTTTAAAATACCTATCTAATGATACCCCACTCGATGAAGTACCTACGTGATAAACAAATATCACCTCCTTACTTTACATATAGGTGTTCTTTCACTTTGTCGGCGTAAGTAATATGTGTATCCATGCAAAATTACAACCTTTTAGCACTAACAGTCTCTGAGCTAAGCTACGGACAGACGGACGGACGTGCATGGCAAAACTATAAGGGTTACGTTTGTCCATTTAGGCTGTGGAACCCTAAAAAAAGAGGTGTTATAAGTTTTAAACCTCAGTGTGTGTGTGTCTCTTTGTGATATCGCAGCACCGTAAGGGGTGGAATAATTTGTAACATTTTCTAAATTAAACAGCTAGTTTAATCGGGATGACTGGAATAGTAATAAGTTTGTTTAATGCACTGAGGAGTTAATTATTCTCTTTCTTTTTCGTGGTTTAATGAAAATCTGTTTCGCCATTTTGAAGATTTTTGACGTGACGCCTGCTGATAGGCTGATCAACAACTGACACAGAATTAAATAAATAACATTAAACCACGCCTGCTCAAAAAGATGGAAACAAGATCCCCTACGTATATAAAATATCATGCGTCAGAGCCATTAATGAATCTCGATGAACTTAGTAAAGTGCTTCTGACTGCATGATATTATATACGTAGGGGATCTTGTTTAAATTTTTTTCGAGCAGGCTGGTTTTTTGAATTTTAAAACTGATATACTTTATTCATTTTTAGTGGTTGTAGTATGTAACAACTAACTTTTAACGCAGCTATTGCCAAGTATTGGAAATGAAAAAAAAGAGTGGTTGCTTGCATTTTTTTAGTATTACAGTCATAATCATGTTATACCTTTTTGTCATTTTTACGATAAGCCCTTTAATTTGATACCTCTAACGCAGTATTCAAAAGAACTTTTTTTTCACACCTCTTTATTTTGACACCCCACCGCCGCCATGTTTGTTTTTCCAACACATAACTAAGAACACTTGGGCGATCAAGACGAATCTAAACCAAAGAGCATGCGACAAAACAGCTGACACTTGACATTGACAGAATTATCCAACACATTGGCTACATTGCCAAAAGAAGAAGAAGAAGAAGACGAATCTAATGACGGTCTTATTTTTATAAATCCGTCATATAGATGAGAAGGTTTAAAAGATACGGAGTAATGAGGAATATTACATACATACATACATGTATACAAGATACGCGCGAAAAACACAATCATCTCTCGCAGCGGGGTAATTAGCCACTCTCGGGTAATTTGAGGGTGATTTCCTCAGTATATTTTACAGACTGCAACATTAATATCACTAGACATTGTGAACAGCAACATAAACCATACGATCATAATTATGGCGAACAGTCAAATGTTTTGTATGTTTGCATCAGTACATGGCTGTATGGTGAAGTCAATGAACTCTTTAATACTAAGCTTTGCTTCCAGTTGAAGCAACGCTTTATTTTTTTAAATTGCTAATGTAACCAGAATACAAGATATCCTATTGGCTCTAGTGTGTTTTGCTATTGTTTTTTATAAAAATAGTTTTTTGATACTGTATTCTAATCCATCCAATACTTCAGGATTTAGGTACTTGACGAATGACAGACTTCAAACATTTCGTTTCATAAAGCTCTGTTGTCACCCTGCTAATCCACACGTTTGTGAGGATGTATGGATGTTTCTTGATTTTTTACTTCCCAGTAATGTCGTTTATACAACAGAATAGCACATAGGATTAAAAATAGCACATAGGCTATAAAAATCTAACATATCTCCTGTGAAACCGCAGTGAATAGCTAGTAATACTATCGTTAACGGCCATCTCATTAAGCTGCGCCCGAAAACGCCAAATAAATACGTCGAATAGGTTATTAGCCACATCACAGCGCAAATTTTCAGTGTGAACCTAGAGGGCTGCACGGACATGCCAAATCTACCTTAATGAGAAGACTGTTCTTTTAATACACATTGCAATTTACGCACATTCGTTTATTCCTGATGAGTTGTCGAAACCCGCGTAAGGAGTAGTAATTACGAGTATGTTTGACACACAATTTCCGCAGTTACATTTTTTTTGGGTTCAGTTAAACGTAAAGTTTCATACGTTTTTTTATACTTTGTTAATGATAGTGATTTGACAGAAACCACATTAGGTGGGTGCGGGTATTTAGCTATAAGTATGCATTGTATAGTGTAGTGACCGCAATAATTGATGCTTATAGTAATACGTAGGAGTACGTAATAATAACTAATTCGTCCAAAAGATAATGGGGTATTAGATTGTCGAGTTTATTTTTATGAAAAGTCAAAACGATATGCGTGAAACAAGTTTATATGAAACTAACTGTCCCGCGCAACTTCGTCTGCGTCCCTGCGCCCGTTTTTGCAACATTTCTCATTGCTGCTCCGCTCCTACTGGTCGTAGCGTGATGTTATATGGCATATAGCCTTCCTCGATAAATAGGCTAACCAATAGTGATTTTTCAATTCGGATCAGTAGTTCCTGAGATTACCGCGTTCAAACAAACAACTCTTCAGCTTTATAATATTAGTATAGATTAGCTCTCGGTTCCGCCTTTTTGTCCCCCTCCAGCTCCAGTTACCTGAAGTCCTTTTTTATCTAACGGTCAAATCAAATTTGACATAACCTCCATACAAAGTATGTCAAAATTCTACCTCTAGTAGCCACATCCATCGATAGATAGACTGCTGAGACTAGCCGTTAATCAGAAAAGACTACTATTCTTTTCTAAAATGTCATCTTCCAAAGATGTGAATGGACAGAGCGTTTATGAGTGAAAGAATAGAAGAACTTTAATTTTTTTATGTCTTATTTACGACGTCATTATTTAGTATGTTTCTGCTTTGTCTGTTATTTTTAATATTTATTTTACTATATTATAAATTCATAAACACGCTGTATCGCATCTTGTCCGATATAATCGGCAGCCTATTGGTTGTCCTATAATGATGAAATATGGAAAATATCATAGCTGTTACATAGTACGTAAATATTACGGAATTTTAAAATATAATTGAACTTTCCCCGTCCCGTCATGACGTCGTCTTATCCGGTCGAAAATTCTCGAAAGCTTTTAGTTCTACAAGAGAAAGAAAAGTATAAAGTATAGCGTAGCTAGCATTGGATGTGAGGCGTCTTCTTGGCAAGCTCTTAAACATTGCAGTTCTGGAAGAGTGCCAGGCCGGGTGGCGCTCCAGATCGCGTGTGCACTTAATGTAGACTGGATCCTGGATAATATTGTTATGTTTTATGGAAAATGTCGCGTCGACAGTTTTGTCAGTGAGGAATGAATGTTGCAGTGAGGCAACTGCGGTTAGGCAGACTAGTTAATAGGTAATACTGGATCTGTTTGCTCGGAAAGAGTGAGTAGGTATGACAATTGGTTGTATAGGCTCCATTCCCATGAGATTCATAAATGTTGATGTCTAGTCTGAGAGTAGGTACTTTGTATTCCGTTATTTGCATGTTTGTAAAGTCCACCACGATATAGGGCTCGATATAAGACCTAGTGCAAGTGTTTATTATATATATTTCGGGTCTTAATCGCGTGAACTGCACCGATCGTGGTCACGGGTCGACAATAGTGCGAGTGTTGTCTTTTCAAAAATAATATTAGAAATTTTCTCACTGATTTCAGCCACGACGACTACATTTCAACCAAGAAGGAACTAACTATGTAGGTGATAAGATACAGTGCATAAAATAAGGGATGTGCAAATAGTCTATAGGTATCCGGATACCCAGTGGCCAGCTAGCCGGCGCCGGATTGAAACCGGAACATGTGAAAACGATCTTAAAGTGCTTAAATCGTGACAACAATACGACTTTATAGCGATAGATTTTTTTTTTAAAACGAAACACTTAGGAACTAATTCACGTCATCATCATCATCATTATCAGCCTATCGCAGTCCACTGCTGGACATAGGCCTCACCAATTGCACGCCACTTAGTTCTGTCTTCGGCTTCTCGCATCCAGCTCCTACCTCCTACTAGTATACGAAAAGTGTTGTATTAATCGAAACTTTACCGCAACTGCACTGCAACAAAACTGATTTTAAGGGGGCATTACACTGAGAGAATTATTTATTTAGCGCTACGTACACATTGACACGATCGCCGGCCTCGTTCTTCCGCACACAACCATTACTTCACAGTGCGCAGGAGCGCAGATCATAATAAAGTAGAATATTCGTTCGTACATATGTTAGATTACGAACGCCATGACTATGACAATACGAAAATGCACGTTTTTGCATTTTTCCGGATATATTAAGACATATCCTTAAATTGCTTTATATCATCTACTAGAAAAACTCTTTGATTAGTGACACAATTTTTTTCGTGTCCTAATATTTAGGTTTTCTTTATACTTTTTTGAGAGAGCCGAAAGCAAACAGGGTGTTTCGCGTAATCTACCCTTAATAAAACTTTGCCGCAACTGCACTGCAACAAAACTGATTTTAATGTATAGGTTACACTGATGGACTAGGTACTTCATTAAAAATATTTAAAATTACGGTACTTTATTATTTCTGAACCAATTATATTAATTAACTCATCATTTTATTCACCAACGAATGCTCTCTTCATCAATAATTTAATTAATCAAATCATCGGAGCGCTGTAATAAAAATTAATGATTCTGTTACTATCAAATGGTGCACAAAAACTAATGGCAATAATCTGTTTGTCATTGATCATCAATCATTTATTATCTGCCATGGGTCTCATGGCTTATGTATGCGTGAATGAATTAAAAACAACTTCGAAGTGACAATAGTGATGTCACAGATAAAAAAAATAAACGGTGAAACGAGTGATTATGTCACCGTGTTTTGTAGTTTTGTTGTTTATTCGTATTCAATTACATGGAAAAATCGATGTAATCTTATTTTATGTGTTCTTATATTTAGCATTATTGTCTAAACATAATAAAAAAGTCCTTATCTGGAACTACAGAGCGTATAAATATAGTTTAGTAGTTAGATATCTGTGAGTGGAACCCTATTCCAATTAAGAACTTTGACCAATTAAGTGAAGCTCCAGTTTTGACAGGGTCAAAACAAAATTCATAATTACGGCTAAATCTGACCGTGTCAAAACTGGAGATTTAGCCGTAATTATGAATTTGCTTATGCAAAAGCGTAGTTTTTGGCTTGAAAATATGGCCGGACATGTTGTACCTAAGTATCTAAATCTACACGGTATAATAGGTATCATTTAACATTTGCATGTTCATTACAAAAATGTTTTTGGTATTTATTTACCAATGTTGGTAGACCATTTACGGTACGTGCCATATCATGGCCTACGGCCATCGGGGAAAGAGGTTAATGACAGCTGCCATTGACCTCTCTGACAGCTGTCAACTGTCAGGGGCGAAAAGCACTGATAGCTTCACATGGTCTCTTATGCACGGAGGATGCTGCTGTTTTTTTATAACATATTTGTTCTTAATTCGATTTGTATACTTTTTCCAGGATGTGTGAAAAAAATTGTTTGTTTTTTATTTTTGACGAAAAAGGCCGTCTACGAAAAAGTTTAATAAAATACCAGCAAAACTTATTTTACAGAGAGCAACTAGTAGGAAGGTACATTAGAGAACGTGAGTAGTTCCCTTTTGTATCAGATCCGGCGTATTTAAACGGTTAGATCCCCTCTTTGCAACAGGATACTTGAATTAGGAGTATTTATCGAGCAAATTGTCGAGGGGTTACTTTTAACGGTTATGGGAATCGAATACTGTTTCCATTTTAAAAAATATCCACTTGGATCGTGGATATTGTAGCTTCTAGGTAACAATTAAAATACACAATCTCACTTATAAAACATATGCTTTGGGGTATTTAATACCTGATATACATTTAAATAGATATGTGTATTTATATGCTGAAAATTTATATGCGGAAAATTAACCTACATATGACCATTTTCACATGTGCTAAAATATTTAAAAAACTTTACTTATTTTAATTTTATTATAAATGTACAAAAACGCTTACGTAAAAAAAAACGAAGAGGGATTAAAATATAACAAACTGAAACTAAAAAAATACTTGTCGCCTTTACACATTAAACTGACAAAATGTCTTCCACATGTAGCAACACTGCTCATTAAAAAAATAATGAAGCAACTTCCTTCTCATCTATTAAGTTCCAAACAAAAAGTTTTTATTCTTTCATAAACTTGAATAAGTACTCCAATTAATTAAACGTTCCAAAGTTCTAAATTTAAAAGCGCACTCAAAACAAACCATAAAGATCGACATGATTAATCGCGCATTAGTACCAGCATCGGCCCACGTGTCTTTGATACGCTGAGTCTTAATCTCAAATAGGGCCTTGTTACACGCTCATAGGGATGATAACCCTTTAATATTTAAATTTACGATTTAGAGCTACTTGAAAAAAAGGGAAGGTATTAATTTAACCTAAAACGCAAAAGGAGGGTATATTAAGATTATCGTGTATATCTGTGCGTCAGTATATTTGTTTGACTGTCTGTTTAATCGTTGAATCCAAACAGATGACCTAATTTGGATACGGGTCTTTGATTAAAAAAAAAACAAATTTCATTCGAATTTCATTTCAGGATTATTTTTTGGCTACGCTTCATGATAAAGAATCGTTCAGCCGTTTTAAAGATATTAATTAACTTCTTAAATAACACTATAGTAATTTTTGTATAGGTACACTATGATACTAAAATTATGCTAATTTTTGGAATGATTCTTATTGCTATTGTGAATTTCAATTTCACTCTTCACGATCGTAAGTATCACATGCTTTTTATCCGCCTTCAATAAAGGTGATTCTCTGTTTGACCCATATACATATATGTACTAGCTTATGCCCGCGGCTTTGTCTGCGTGGATGCCTGATTGGTACCGAAATATGTTAACGGCAAAGTTTCATACTAGCTTTGCACCCCCGTTTTACCCCTTAGGGGGTGAATTTTCAAAAATCCTTTCTTAGTGCCCCCTACGTTATAAAAGGAACCCCTGTGCAATATTGTACGTTTCTAACCCGTATAGTTTAGACTTTGCGTTGCTATGTCGGTCAATCAGTCAGTCAGCTTCTCCTTTTTTTTTTTAAAGACGATTCCCGCAGTAGGTTACAAGCCCTGTGTCGCGGGGGACTTTACAAACATACAAGTCACGGACACAAAGTACACCCAGACTCGGAGCAACAATTTGTGGATCACACAAAGTGAAAATCGAACCGACCTCTTGCGTAGCAGTCAGATACAATCCCACCGCGCCACAGAGGCAGTCAATAATATAAATATGTAGAATGTAGATGTATTTAAGTATGGTGTCGATTTAAATGGGGCTTGCGATTGCATAATTTTCTGGAAAGGTTTTAGTGTATAAAACGTTATCCTAACTAATAAACCACCAAATATAATAATCAGTGAAACTTGCACTCAATTTTTCTTAAAAAAGTTATTTTCCTCGTAATCTTATTTTAGTTACACAGACAACACTTTTTGAATGTCTCAATATTTTCCTTCAATCGTGGATTGATGAAAATGATTGTCAATCACGTGAGAGTGTAACCAGATCACCAGACTAATGATACCCTGCTGAATGCAATTAGCGCGTATTGTCGTCCCACGAGGAGCGATGACCCTACCGACCATTGTTTAAACTTGGAGATGCCTTTTGGTAAGGTAGTTTTTTTTTTTAATTAGACCTGACTTAGTGTCATGTAAGCAGGTTATTCTGCCAATAAATTTGTAAAGACAATGGTACAAGACTCGCACTTTACTAATAGGATGCGTATTGCCAGAAATGGAATGGTGCTTTGTTGGCGCTGAACAATTTTGTTTAATTGGTAGAAGAAATTAGAGGGGTGGCAAAACAATGGCAATTTTTTTTAAAGATCCAATCATATCGAATACTTAAGATTCTATTACAATTGAATTTATTTTAATCAAATCTCTAGATCCTCTAGACCTACTATATATATAATAGTCTGCCAATCAAGGAGGTTGAACTCTTCAACTCATTTATGCCAAAAAGCTATAGGTACTTATTCTCTCGGAAACTAAGCCAAATAGTGTCATGAAAGAAAGGTACATTTCATATTTAAAATGCTATTATGTACTAAGGATTGTTAATCGCCGGATTTATTAGCTAAAAATATGAATGATCCAAATAAGCACTACTGTTTATAATTTTTTGTTATATCTAATTAAGTTCCACTGTACCTATTTGTTTTACTAAAGCGATGACCTAAAATATAATTTGGTAGAGTAGTGCAAAACCCACTGTGACGGGAGGTCAACCACTTGCTGTAGCATGTCATTACCACCGTAACAACATAACCAACCTCAGTTTGACCTCTCAACTTTGAATTTGGAACGACAAATTGGAATGTTTTTTTTTAATGCAGCCACGGCCCGCCAATTTTCTAAATGAGGTTATTCTACTTAGTAGCGTCGTCAGACGGATAAGTAGACTAACCTCTTTTAGAAAATTTGAGTTGAGAAAAGTTGTATTTTTTAAAAATCTCCATGGTTGTGGTCGATGTGGACGTTTTTAACTTGTTGTTAACGTATAAATAATTGCATCGCAGCTTAAAATAGTCAGAAGACTTTCGATAACCTCCCCAACACAGCCCCCGTTTGTTTTGCAATTGTAAATAAGCAGTTAATAAAAAAATAAGTACATATTTAAATATGGTCGATGTGAGCTGGTAAAATGGTATTTTTTTTTTACAGAACAATAAGAAAAAGTATTTTACATCAATAGACATTCAACATTTTCTGGTGACATCCTCGTGCATAATATTTCTGAGAGAGTGTATTGGAAGAAGGTTACGACATCTATCGTAGACCGTACTATATGCTAATTCAAAGTCACAAAGAACAGTTACCACAAAAACTTAATTTGTATATTTTTTACCCACTGTAACCCTGAGAAAATAAAAAGGAAGTAAGAAATCAAAGATTTGAATAAAGAATTACCGGACGATGTAAATGCAGAACTGTAGAAAAAATACTTGGGCATTGAACTCAACATATTCAGCCAAATATAAAAAAACAACATATTAAATACTCATTGGTCTGTATGAGCTCGTTTCCTAGCTCACTTTGTACTTATTGCTACACTTATTTTTTCAATTTTTAAATTTGCATATGTAATGTACATAAGTGGACGTTAAATTATTTGTAAGTAATTACAATTCTTGATTTCTCTTCTTCAGTCTTGCCTCTTTGTAGTGTGCTTGTTTACGAATTACAGTACAATTTGGTGTTGTTTTTACAATATTTTTACATATTCATGAACAATATAAATAAATATAGCAAGTGTTAAATTCCTTATAATAAGTTGTGTATAGCTAAGCTAGTATAATTCATAAATTGATCAGTTAAAATGAATTACCTATATTACCTAGAGCTATCTAATTGATTTAGATCCAGTGTAGTTTTTAATTATTATAATTTTTCATTCACAATATTAACATTAGTTTTGTTTTGATACGTATCATTATCACCTATAAGATAATTCATTTAAAAAAACTTTGTTATTTTTTTAAAAATAGGTATTTGAATGTCAAATCAATCATTAACAATCAATTATTTTACATTAACCAGTAATAATACGACTTTAATCTTAAATAATACATTCGTCCATAATTTAATATATTTATTAGTATTTACAATACCGGCTCTACACGTTGGCCCCAACGTTTGTGCCAACGCCACACGTCCAACTTGTGGATCAGGAATAACGCTCGTTCCAACATTGGCGTCAATGCTATTCTCTAGATCCGTACGTTGGACGAGTGGCGTTAAAGTAAATGATTTTACACAAGTACATAATGACGTCATAATGTTAAATTGCTTACAAATCTCTATAGATAGAATCGTTTTAACTTTTCATAAAAAGATACTGATGTGACCTGACATTCAAACCCAATTGTGAAATTCAATTTCGGAAAAGGAGAAGGTACGTTTAACATTGTTGGGTTATTAGGTCCGTGATTTCTTTGGGACCATTTACTGCTCAATTAGAGTATTATTTCATGTAAGTACTTTAAGTAGGAAGAAAGTATAGTAATTTGTTGAAAGTGGAGTAATGTACCTCACTTCGAAGTAATTATCTTGATAATGACAGTCATCTTTACTGAAACTTTTGCTCCTTTTTTCTGTAATTTGATATCTTTCGTCTCTTGGTCGACCATGTTTGTAAAGATTGGAACATTTTAGAGGTCAAGGGTGTTATAGAAATCTAAATGCGAGTGTTTTTTGTTTGTATACTTTCACTATTTCGGGTAATTTATTATTGAAAGAAAATGCAACAAAATAATAAAAATAAAAATAGCCTTTATTCAACTATTGCATTATTATTATTATTATTTTATTTATTTTTTACACTCGATATTTTTCATTAATATTAATTTTGATTATTTATTTACTATTATTTTAAAATTTTATGCATTTACAATAATGGATGTCGCCTCCTTGGCGTAGGCCTCCCCAACTTCCTCCAGTGTTCTCTGTCACGTGCTTGTCTTCTCTAGTCAGGTCTTGGTCTACCTCTACGTCTTTATGCTTCTTCTGGTACCCATTCTGTTAATCTCTTAGTCCATCTGTCATTCTCCATTCTGCATACATGACCTGCCCATTTCCATTTATTTATTCGAATTTTTTCCAGTACATCAGTTACTTTTGTTCTTTCTCTTATCGTTTTGTTCTTTATTTTATCTGATTTTTTTATGCAATAAAATATTTACCCTGAAGAAATTCTTCGGACTTTTGGTTTTTGTTGTCCTTTCTTAGAAATCTATACTAATATTATAAAGCGGAAGAGTTTGTTTGTTTGTTTAAACGTGCTAATCTCAGGAACTACGGGTGCGATTTGAAATATTCTTTTTTTGTTGGATAGCCCATTTATCAAGGAAGGCTATAGGCTATATAACATCAAGTTACGGCCAATAGGAGCGGAGCAGCAATGAGAAATGTTGCAAAAACGGGAAAATTTTACGAACACGAAGTTGCGCGGGACAGCTAGTAATATATAAATAGTTCAAGATATCATTCGAGTGGATGGGGCCATTGTTTCTGATGACCATATGTTGACAAGTCGGTGTCGACTGTAATATAATCTCTTCCAATTGCCAGTAAAATATTTGAACGAAATAAACAAATGTGTGTGGTCGGGTGATAGACGGCTTTTTTGTGACCCGATATCTAGTAGGCTTCGGCTTGTCTTTTTGACAAGCGATAGCTTATCGTTAAGAGCTTATTTTGTTCTTCAAGAATGTTGATTATAAATATTTTACCTCAGCGTATTTTGATACCTGTAGATAATGATGTTTTTGGTTGCAGCCTTTTTAGGCTTAACAGTTTAAGCGCGAAAACGAGATCGGCAGAGTTTTTTTTTTAAAGATAACTAGCAATGTAGGATTGGGTCCCACGTTACTAGCAAAATGGGGTTTCTAGGCTCATGCTGAGTGCTTAGGGAATACCCTAAGCACTAAGCGTGAGCCGAGAAACCCCATAACACTCTCTTGAAGTATCTGCGACTTCTGCCTCATAAAACTTTACCGGTATTAACAACCTGGCGACCGGTATTACCCGCTAAAGTGTTTTTTTTTTTAAATATTGATTAGGCTATAAATTTGCTTTACTTATTGATCTTAATTATTGCGATTTTATGAGAAGAATAGTGGAAATTTAATAGGCAAAAAATATATATATATTTAAATATATATTGAATATTATAAGATTACTTAGTGATTATTTCCGCTTAAGTGACCGGCAATACCCATTCTTTAAAATCACAGGCAATTTAAACATTCTGAAAGTCATCTTATATGATGAAATTTCATAAAAAATAACCTAATATTGCGGAAACATTTGTACGAAGAATCAACTATATAATTATAATGAAATTAGGTATATTTTCTTTCCTATTAACTTTCGATATAAGGTCAATAATCGCAATTCACCTCTCATGAATGACACGGAAGTATGCACTCAACAATATACACCCAAAAATATAATTCTTTTAAAGTGTTAGGAATTACTTTCTCTATACATTAAAATGTAAATATACATATTTAAGTATAGAAAATTATACGTATACTCCTTAAACTAATAGTACCTACATATGAAGATAGTAACTAAAAGTTCACTTGAAAAGTATTTTATTTTTATTTATTTAATAGATTCACCAACACAGTTATATACAATAATTCTTGAACAAGTGATTTACATGTTTAGAGTTTATAACTTATTGCTTAACTCAAAACAGGAACAATTGAAACAATTGAAAGTCACACTAGCTGTCCCGCGCAACTTCGACTGCGTAAATTTGCCCCGTTTTTGCAACATTTCTTATTGCTGCTCCGCTCCGATTGATCGAAGCGTGATGTTATATAGCATATAGCCTTCCTTAATAAATGGGCTATTCAACAATCAATTTATTTTCAACAATTTATTTATCAACAGGCGATTTTTTCAATTCGGATCAGTAGTTCCTGAGTTTACTCCGTTCAAACAAACAAACAAACTCTTCAGCTTTATAATATTAGTATAGATAAATAATTTATAATACAAATTATATTTTTTTTCAAAATAGAGAGAGTTCAGAGCAAGTCTTAGATATACATGACATATTGTTATTATTTCTGTAGTCTCAATTTTAAAATATAATATCTGCAAGTTTGAAGTATTTATCCTGATATAACGGTTTTTACAATATAACAAATACAAAAATAACGTTAAAAAACGTGTCTCGAACGGGAACCCCTAAATTATGTAATTTAATAATAATAACGTATAATTGGTATACGGGTGCTCAACTGTTCGGGTATTGGCGGGCGTCGGGTGTCAACGCACGTGGCTCGGAAGCGTTTATCTCCGGCCTTCACGCCGCGCGCGCACTAATCTGTGCACAGCTTCCTGCTCGGTGTGAGCCGCTCTGATTCTAACAGAATTCACTTAATAACTATTAATAAAGTATTATATCTTATTGTAGGTGAGAATTAGTATGTACTTACTTAATTTTTTATCTAGTTTCTTTCTCCATGCAAACTACTTACTTTGTATAACGTCCACATAGGCTTTGGGTGTATAACAATTAATAAGTGGTAAAAAAATAATATTCAGGGTGATTTTTAATATATTAATAACCGCTCTTGGCTTCTTTACATTACACCAAATAACTTTGTAATATAATACCTTGTTTATTGCCCGACGTTTCGAGCGTATTGCAACGAATACAGAATATTAATAATTTAAAAAAATTGTGGTCACGGGTAGACACGTCATATATATATTATCATAATCGCGAAAGCTTATCAGCATTTATAATGGTCTCTTTTTAAATGGGAGATATTATAGTGTACAAGTGTAGGCAGACGCAATTGCACACTTTATTCCTTCACTCTCATAGCCCGATAGGACGAAAATCCGACACGACTAGAAAAAGATTAGGCGCAGGACCGATGGCTTAACGTGCTCTTCGAGGCACGGAGAGCTGTGACAATTTTCTAGAAAACGGTCACCCATCTATGTACCGAGAGTGGTGAGGTTGCTTAACCTCGCAGAAATCTCGATCTGCTTGGTCGCCACTAAGTCTGGGACACCTCATTTAAAAAATATTGACGTAGTTAACGCAGTTCAATGACCTCAGTGCAGCGCATGTATATTGTAACAGCTGTACCTACCGCGCAACTTCGTCTGCGTAAATTTCCCCCGTTTTTGCCACATTTTTCATGGCTGCTCCGCTCCTATTGGTTGTAGCGTGATGTTATATAGCCCATAGTCTTCCTCGATAATTGGGCTATCCAACAGTGAAAAAATTTTTCAATTCGGATTTGTAGTTCCTGAGATTACCGCGTTCAAACAAACAAACTCTTCAGCTTTATAATATTAGTATAGATTTATTACATACAGTAAGACAGCTAAATAAAAAAGAAAATCTGCTTGTTTTGACTGTCCCATAAGGAAACAAAATGTGTTTAAATAACGTTATTTATTCTTAAAATAAATAAATCACAATTGAACATTACAGTTAGGAACCACAACAAGGCTTATGATTATTACAGTTTATTGATACTAACCGCAAATGAAGTACCTATGTGTGTAATAATAAATTATGTTGTGCCAATCCAATACTGGAATATTGGTCGATTAGATTGAAACTAGATTCAATTTGTATGACACAATTATTACCTACTTAATGAAATTACATTTAAAGTCATCAACATAAATCAAGTTTGAAATATGTAGAGGACTAGTAGTCGGCAAATACAGTTTGTAAACAAGGAAATTGCAAAAACGACGACAACTTTGTCACCAATTTATTACAAACTAGCTTTCGCTTTCGTTATCGCGATAAAAACTATCCTATGTCCTTCCTCGGGACTCAAACTATCTCCATACCAAATTTCATCTAAATTGGTTTAGCTGTTTGAGCGTGAAAGCGTAACAGACAGACAGACAGATTTACTTTCACATTTATATTAGTGTGGACTATTTTAGTAAAAGTTCAAGATGGCAAAAAACAATTATTATTTCTTTACTAGCTGACCCGTGCAACTTCATCTTCGTAAAATTTCCCCGTTTTTAAAACATTTTTCATTGTTGCTCGACTGCTCTTAGTCATAGCGTGATGTTATATAGCCTTCCTCGATAAATAAGCTATCCAAGACCAAAAATATTTTCAATTCGAACCTATAGTTCCTGAGATTATAGCGTTCAACCAAACAAGCTAACTTTTTAACTTTATAATATTTGGTTTAAATACCTTAGTAACACAATTTTATTAATGTTTTGTCGGTTTTAATTCCATTTTAAATGTTCATAATAAAATAGAAAAACACAAAACATTAGCTAGTTAAAATGCTGTTAAAACTAACCTACATTATGTTTATAGAACAAATACTCGCTCGATCGCTGCGGGATGCAAATGCACGGCCATCACAACACGAGCCCAAACTCCAAACAATAAATTACAGGTTTCAAACACATATGGTGAATCCAAACCATTTGTATCACGGCACCTAATTATGGAGTCCGGTTCCTTGAAGAGTTTGCGGAAGCCCGCATCATCATTATTTCTGGTAACGTTAACAGGAACTTGATGCTGCTGTAAAAATAACTAAAATTGCCCAAATATCTCTTGAACGATCTTCTGGGAAGTTGTTCTTTGTTAAAGATTGTTTTATCATTTGTATATCATGGCTATATTATCTGAATCGTTAGAAAGTCATTAGCTAAAAAAGTCTGAGTTGTGGTGATCATCTTGTCAGAATATTTGAATGACACACATAATATATTACAAATTTGTTGTAGGTAATCTTAATAAACTGGTCAAGTGCGAGTCGGACTCGCGCACGAAGGATTCCGTACCATTATTTATACAAAATTAGACACTATATTACAATATCGATCAAAGAACGGCAGAAAAACACGTTTATTGAATGGGCCACATTTAAATATTTATTTTATTCTCTGTCTAGTCTCTATTCGGTTTAAAAGATACAGCCTAATATTGTAAAAAACCGAGCAATTGCTGCCCAGCACAATAATGCGATATAAGAAGTGGGTTTGCTGTTGTTTTTGTTTCATACTACTAACAACGTTAAACAATTTTCAATGGTATTAACAGCCGTTACTCATAAACTTGTAAAGCCTACTTAGCTGTGTTTTCTTTTAAATTTCATCATATATGGTACTCCTTTGATTTTTTTCACATATTCAAAAGCAATCATTTAGCTGTCAGGGGGCGCCACTTGACTATACAAAAATGTTATAGAATTTTATAAGCTACGGGTCTTAATCGATTAAATATTTTATTTTAAGGCTACCTTTGTAAAGCACAAGTGTTTACTTCTTCGTTCACGGCTTTATATTTCACAAAGGGATCCCTTAATTGAAAAATGAAATTCACAACCCTGAAATATTTTTAAAAGACCTATCTAATGATACCCTACACGATAGGTATAGGTGAGAATAAGACATCACATCCCCAGTTTACATGTAGGGGAGGTATTATAATTTTTTTTCAAGATTTTATATTACCCCTTGGTCGGCGTAAGTAATTTACACATCCATGCAAAATTACAATATACAGGATAACAGCGTTTTTTTTTAGTACAAATAAAAAAAAAGTTTGCGTATTTTAAAAAAAATATTAACTTTCTAGTACTAACAGCTAAGCTGCGGACGAACGGACGGATGGACATAGCGAAACTATAAGGGTTCAGTTTTACCATTTTGGCTACGGAACCCTAAAAATGGCAAATTAATCACGTTTGTTGTATGGGAGCCCCATTTAAATATTGATATAATTCTGTTTTTAGTTTGGGTTGTTAGAGAGGGAATAGAAATACATCATCTGTGAAAATTTAAACTGTCTAGCTATCGCGATATATGAGATACAGCCTGGTGACAGAGAGACGCGACGAACAGCGGAGTCTTAGTAATAGGGTTCCGTTTTTACCCTTTGGGTACGGAACCCTAAAAATGAGCGATTGAAGTCTTTTTGGTCCAGAATTACCATTTTTTCTATCATAAATCCTAAAAAGATTTTCAGAGCGTCTTGTTGTTTCTTTTTTATGAAGTAATTAGCCTCGGCAAAACTATTCCTTGAACCGAATCAAGAAATAGTAACGCGAACATGTATGGCCTTACTCAGATTAATAACTCAAATAAAACAATAGATGGAACTTTTTCGTAAAGAAAGTACACATACATCAACCTCATGCGAAACAGTTTTTATTTTATGGTTAATTTTATTTTATTTTATTTATTAGGCTCACAAAACAAATTACAATCAATAAACAGGTACAACAAGAATTTTACAATAGAAAACTAGATTATAATTCTAAGCTTGTGCGCACAGTATGCACAATTTATGCTGGTTAGTTGTATTAGTATATAAAAATTACATAATATATAATACATATAATACTTAATAGACAATGATAATGAATGGTTGATAGCTTTTTGACAGACTCGAATGATAACACGGCTATTTTAAAATGTCACACCCACAATGGGAATTAATAACATTATACCTCAATTTCTCGATTCGCGTAATGAAAATCAAAGGAAACCATGGTTCACAACAAAGTTATTTTGACGAAACTAACACTATCAGTGTTAGTTTCGTCTTGTTGTGTCTTATTTTAACAAATTATTTTCACGTTTTGCAATCAGTGGCAGAAAGTGATAGGGGTATAATATTAATCTGAGAGGTTTTAGTTCAACTACTCATAGTCAAGGAATATTTGTCTGAATAAATTTGAACTCTGTTGCCAAACAGTTAAGCACAATTTAGAACATACGAGTTTACAACTGTCTAATGTGATAGTTTGAAAAGGTAACATGTGTTTGCAAAGCGTTACTTGAGTGTATTTGAAAAGTGACGAACATTTTCATTCCGCGACTGTACATTGCAAAATAGTAATTTAAAAAAATGGCAACATTTTTATTTTTTTTAAAAGATAACTAGCAATGCGGGATTGGGCTCTACGTTACTAGCAATCCTGTTAATCCCCCCAGCTAACCACAAAGGCTTGTGTTAGGAGCGGTTTCACGTCGGTAGGATTAGAACCCGCGACCTCACGATTCCGAGTCTAATGCCTTAGCCATTACGCCACAGCGATTACCACGGCAGTGTACTACGGGTAGTAGCAAAAGGTAGTGGAGACGTTATGAAGCTGATTATGTACTCAACATTACAGGCTTGTTTGATTGGGTTAATATATTCAATGGTGTTGTACCAATCATGGCGGTAGTGGCTTAGGGTATCCTTACACCATCGTTACTTGGCACAGTAACCTAAACCTGTCACCTGTCAATAATTCATTGGTACAGACCGGTACCACAAATGAGATAGATACAGATGGCCAGCTCTCTGTAACAAGCGAAAACAACCTCACACACACACAGATACAGACGTACATAGATGTCGGTTGAACTCGGTCGAATGACAACCAAGATTGTAAACGTTGAGATCGTCCATACCAAGGATGTTGCGGACGTGAATGCGGATTTTAAAGGCTCACATCTGCGGACGCAGGATCTTAGTTCATTTGCAATAATGTATCTATAATGTTTTTTTTAAATATTGAGTCTCGTTTGCGACATTTTAGTCCGTTATTGTAACATTTTATAGAGGTTCTTAAATAAAAAAACTGGTGTTTTTACTGAACAATTGTTTAACAGTACGGATTTAGTACTATTAAACAATTGTTCAGTAGTAATACCGGTTGGTCGTATCGATAGTTTTTTTGTTTTTAAAGATATCTAGCAATGTCGGATTGAGTCCCGCATTACTAGCAATCCTGTTAACCCCTCCAGCTAAGCTCAATGGCTTGTGTTAGGAGTGGGTTCACGTCGGTAGTATAATGGGTAGGATTCGAACCCGCGACCTCACGATTGCGAGACCGATGCCTTAGCCATTAGGCTACCGCCGCTTTGTCTGCTATTGGTCCGCCACCATCTGCATACACACCAACATTCCCATTGATTACAGCGGATACGGATTCGGTAGGCCTACTCTCTTTCTTTAAAACGAAATTCATAAACTTTCGTTTGCTTAGATTTTTAGGTTTACATGGACTATTCTGAAGGCCTACCTTAAATTCAATGAAAACAAAGTTTCGATCAAAAATGAGGTGGTATTATACAGATCCAGAAACTTCAATTCAATCGACTCGTTCCAGACAATCGTTCATGGGTTCGAACTTGTTGTGTTTATACAAAAAATAATTAGAATAATTATTAATGTCTACGGGGACAGACATAAGAAATTTAAGCATCGTTTTTAAAAATAAGAGTAAGCCTACTGATTATTTTTTAGATTAGCACAATAAGTCAGAACCCTTAGACGGTTTTCGGCAGCGAGTAGGTTGAGCTGATGTTGTTGGCTTTGGATATTACCACTTCATTTTTGATCGAAACTTCGTTTTCATTGAATTATAGTAGGCCTCCAGATGCGGATGTGATGCGAATGCGAATATTCGCAATCCCTTCCGTACGTACGCGAGTGTATGTGTGCGTGGATTTATTATATAGTTAACATGAAAGTCATATTTTTAGACTGCACCTGTGGCATGGTAAGAGTACGCCCGACTGCTACGCAAGAGGTCGTGGGTTCGATTCCCAAACGGGATACCACTTTGTGTGATCCACAAATTATTGTTCCGTGTCTGGGTGTACTTTGTGTCCGTGACTTGTATGTTTGTAAAGTCCCCTGTGACATAGGTCTTGTAACCTATTGCGGGAGCAGTCTTTAAAAAAAAAAAACAACAAAATAAATACAGGTGTCTCGCCTTGACGTAGGGACGCGACGTTCGAAAACGCAACGTAGATTTAATCGATTAGTACAAGTCGATTATTATAGCGAACATTGAGCTCAGATCCAACCTTTACGTATATTCTATGCCAGTATTGTAATTCTAGAGGATCAAATATTAAATCTAACAGAATTATGAACAAGCTTCCATAATTCTGTGTTGGCCAACCGGCTATGCGGGCGAGTGCTCTTATCAGCACTTTCACTGATACGAGTTGCTACATTTTAGAAATGTTGTAACTTTAGTTCTGGCGACATAGCAGGTACTATCAATATTATGTTGTATTACTTTAGCTAATTAGGTGAGTAGGTATTTTAATGTTACCCCGAGGCTTGTCTTTAGTAAATGGTAGGTATCAAAAATTAAATATAACGTAATTCGGTATAACCCAATTTGGTCGGTTATTAATTAGTTTGTAGCTCTTATTTAAGACTAGCTGTCCCGCGCAACTTCGTATGCGTAATTTCTCCCCGTTTTTGAAACATTTCTCGTCGCTTCTCCGCTCCTATTAGTCGTAGCGCGATGTTATATAGCCTATAGCCTTCCTCGATAAATGGGCTATCCGACAAAACAATATTTTTTCAAATCGGACCAGTAGATCCTGAGATTAGCGCGTTTAAACAAACAAACAAACAAACAATCAAACAATCAAACAAACAAACTCTTCCGCTTTATAATATTAGTATAGATATGAAAAATCGCTAAAATTACGTGGAACGTATTTGTAATTAAGAATTTAAAACAGCAACCTAGGTCCCTATTCCTTTGTGAGTTGTGAAAAAGACGGCAGACTAAAATGTCATTACTTTTACAGCTATGACACAGACTGCATTATACATGAAATCGTGTAAAATTTATGAAACCGAATCTTTAGGCAGTAAAGGTAAATGTAAGTAAATGTCTGCCTTTGTGGCGTAATGGGAGTGTGTCCGACTGCTACATAAGAGGTCGTGGGTTCGATTCTGGTAAAGCCCCTCGCGACACAGGGCTTGTACACTAGTGCGGGAGGTGTCTTAAAAAAAATAGTACGAAGACTCTCTCTCTCTCTCTCTCTCTATCTCTGAAGAAGTGGCGGAAATTGCATCAACTCAAAGATAATAAGAAGAAGTACCATTTATACTAGTGCCTATTTTAAAAAATGGTCGAGTTAGTTGAATGAGCGCAAATTAGTTGAATGGTTGTCTTTCCCTGATCTTAAGCTCTATTTAAAAAAAAAAAATGTGTGGCACTCGGGGACTGCCGCGGTAAAGCTATTGCATAGCATTTTTTTTTTAATTATAAAAAAACAATGTTTTTAATTTCTTTTTGTTCTTTAAATTTTTTTTTTTTTTTAATTAAAAAAGAAATGTCATTAAAAGTTCTACTATTCATCGATAGATGGCAAAACTCAAAAGTATCATCGCTGTGCCGGTCGGAGTGGGGGGTGTTGGGTTATTTTCGTTACGGAATTTTTGGATTCGGTCTCCACGCTCAAGGCCCGCGATAGAAGCTATGCAATAGCTTAAAAATCAAAGTTATTTGAAATTCGAATATAAAATTCATAATTAAAAAAAACGATATTGCGTCAATTGCACGGCACAGTGCCGCGTTTGAACGATGCACCTTTCACATGTGGTCAAGCGTACTAGCCAAATGGCATTGTGCTAAATAGCAGTTTACTGCTCATTAGTGACGGCATACTTTCACAGAACTTACTTCCTTTAGGCGACGCCAGACATTTGGAAAAGATCTTACCTAAAGACTTTCTTTAGTTCTGTTGTTAGAGGATGTAAATGATGATAATCAGTCTAAGCAACGAGTTCTACAAATACCTTAAAAATAATTATGGTGTGGTGGTATTTACTTTTTTGTTTTACTCAGATACATGAGAAATTCATTAAAATAAAAAAAAACGTCCTTTTGAAAGATTAGCTATAAGGAATCTGTCAAACATACCGATTCGGGTAGATATTAGTTAGATGCAAGATTGGAATTAAATGTTGCGATTCAATTACGATTTGCATGGTTTAGATATGTGACTCAAAAGTATTGAGAATTATCGGAAAAGGTTTTCATTTGATTTTCAATTTTATATTTGGAACTAGAAACGTCATGCTTGTATTCCTATATTATATTTTCCTGATATCACTAATTAGTACAGCCATGGAAAAAATAAAATGAAAAGACACAAACCTCGACAGACCAATAGGTAGGTACTTGACCGAAAAAGCTGAAATTTGGCAACTAGGTACTTTTTAAACATGTCACCTTAATTTTTTCGTATCTAGTTCTAAGAGGTAGGAGGGGGGGGGGGGTAAAAACTGTATTTAAGTTAGTATGGTACAACGTTTATTATATCACATGGTGGTATGCTTTCTGGTTTTAAATTAAGTAAGTATCGATGGGGAGGAATTCTTCGACGCCTAAACTGCTTGTGACTCTCTTTTTATGTTATCTTTTTTTTATAGTTTACTAGCTAAGTTGTAAATAATTCGTTAATATTAGGTTTACTTCAATTTATATTTAAAATTGTTAGTTAAAATTATTATCAATTAAATTTACAATGCAATTAAATAAATTAAGCTAGATTAATCTAGCTTAATTTATTTAATTGCATTTTGAAATTTTTATTTTAATGAATTTCCTATTTTACAGTAAAGAAAAAGTAACTACCACCACACCATAATACTTTTTAAGCAATAAAAACCAGATGCTGTTAATATAATGCCAGGCCACTGTTGATTCGACATGGACTTCCTTATGTAGAGAGAAGTAATTAATAAAATGTCTATAAAGGAAATTGCTGTATTAGTCATGCTTAGCAGATCATGTAGTATGATAAGAAATCAATCATCTGATCTAGATCATGAGTTCAAGTCTTACATTCGCTTACATTTTACTAATATTTGGTTGCGAGTTTGCTGCCTACATTTCTTTTGTTAACTGATTTCGGTCATAACAAGCTATGTCTATGGACCTAGCTAGTTTAGGTATGAATCTATATACTTACTAATATTATAAAACTGAAGAGTTTGTTTCTCAGGAACTACTGGTTCATTTTTTAGGGTTGGATAGCCCATTTATTGAGAAAGGTTCGAGCTACGACCAGTAAGCGTGAAACATCAATGAAAAATGTTGCAAAATTTGACGCAGACGAAGTTGAGCAGGTCAGGGTCCTTATTCGCGTTCTTTTTCCGTTTTTGCGGCAAGCCCGTGCAAACTGGCGCAAGTGCGGTGCGCTCAAAGATGTCCGCCGCGCATGCGCGTTGATGCATTTGTAAGCGCAGCTCTCTATATATATTATGATAGTTCGCACGGGATTACCGAGTAAACGGAAAAAAAGAACGTGAATAAGGACCCTGACCTGCTCAACTTCATCTGCGTCAATTTTTGCAACATTTTTCTAGTCTAATTGGAACTATTCTTTTGTTAAAAATTGTACATACAAGATTACCTACATGTGAACAACGTCGGCGCTACCCTCTTCAAACTTCAAGCAATCCATAAGCAAAATGAACATTACCTGGCTTTAGTATTAGATATTGAATACTTGGAAGTCGCTGCGACCTAACCTAAAATCTATTGTGACAACTCTATCATCCTTAAATGATATCCCAAAGTTTAGGCTGCCTTGGTAGAGAGGACTTAACGCCGTCAGGTGTGATCAAGCGCCCTCATCTTTGCTGAATTATGGTGTGGTGATTTGTGTATAGGTGTCTTCTCATCCTTGTGGTCTACCTGCAAACATTAGCATCGTTATTTTTATCACCTGTCATGCTTTCAATCTAACTGACCGACACTGCCAGTCGGATGTTGGACAAAGCAATAGTATTAGAGATGTCTACTATGAAGACATCTCAACTTTATCCCTATTCAGTTCTATTGGTTTCTCAATATCACGGATCCCTGCAATTTCCAGCGCTAAACTGCTTTTGTAATATAAGTTATATACAATATCGTAATGGAAACCAGAGCAAAAAGTTCTCAACTCATTCGATGTAATATATTACATTGTATGAATTGAATTGTAAATATATGTAAGTATGTTATGACACTCACCTCGTAATACTCTGTATAGGTAATCATCATAAACTTCATGTTAGTGGAACGCTTAGAATTGCTTTAGCAGATGTTTTAAACCAATTTTAAGGTGAGGGAAAATTAATAATGTATAGCCGCGGTATATAAGTTCGTGGAAATTTGCCATTGACTATGGTCAGTGTATAGTGCATTGTAGCAAATTTGGTATATAATTAGGCCATATGATTGTTAACCACCCTAGTTGCATGATAATAGAATGATAAGGTACCCTAAAAAGAGAAACATTCGAAAGGAAAAAGAAATTAAATCCAAAATAACTAAAGCTTTAATAAATTACGAGACGTCAAAGACGTAATATTTGTCCTACCTGACCTTTTAAATCATTGAACATTAGCAACCTCGATTAGAACATAATAATTATAGTTGATTATTACTAAATGTAATTATGCAGACATTACACTTTATTTTGTCTAAACTTTTGCTCAAGTACCAGTTACAAAACTGGAACATAAGTTTCATAAGCGAGTGGACTTGCCTAACTAAACCTACTAAACACAACACCGAACTTGTACACAAATTTATTAATTTGTAATGTTACCTATAAATAAATCAAATTGAAGTGAGTATCTGTTTGTAGAATGAAAATTAGAATTACTTAGGTACAGTTTTATATCCGACTACTGAAATAATTCGAGGGTTTTGTTTTTCTAGCAGCATGTGGTAAGTAGGTATGTCTATTTCTTTGGCATTCTGGCGAATCTACGTAATATGTAGGTACTTGTTGACCCGCGCAACTTCGTCTGCGTAAATTTTCCCCGTTTTTGCAACATTTTTCATTGCTGCTCCGCTTCTATTAGTTGTAGCGTGATGTTAAATAGCCTATAGATCCTTGATAAATGGGCTATCCAACAGTAAAGAGTTTTTCAATTTGGACCAGTAGTCCCTGAGATTATTGCGTTCAAACAAACAAACTCTTCAGCTTTATAATATTAGTATAGATACTAGTATAGTATTATATTATCTGTGGTATAGATAATCTATACTACTTAACTACTTGTAAATAGGCAAAGGCATGACTATTTATTTGGCTTTGTTATGCCTTTTAAACTAAACGGCTTAGCGAATTTGAAATATGGATATATATGAATATATATATTAGTCTTCATAGGAGTCAGCTTAATGTTAATAAATGTTAATATCAACAAAAACAGTTTATGGTACCTCCACTACTATTAAATCCGTGCTTTTAGATGTTTGTCTACCTGTCTGTTGGAGTTTCGTGTAATTTCAACAAACGGCTGGATTTCTAAATATTATGTTGATCGTAAGTACATTAGTTAAGGTTAAAGGACCGTCTCCACAGGCGAGAGAATCGCGGCAATATTATCGTCGTGCCAACTATTTCTATACACTCTTTTAGAACGTGTCTTCACACGGCGATGTCATCGCGGGGTTGCGTCGAGTGGCTGAATGCGAGAGAAACGTCAACGTATCGTACGTAGGCGTACCACCTCGATAAAGGGATGATCATTTTCGCGGACACGCGGCTATTATTGGCAGAATAATCGCTCGTTCGTTTAGACTACACGACGATAGAGCGAATCGCCGTGATTATCTAGCTCGTGGAGACAGTCCCTTAGAAATTAACACCTATTTTGCGTGAAATCTGAAAACGAGAAAGTTTGATTAACTTTTAAAATTAGTTTTACGCGGGCAAAGTTGCAGGTTACAGCTAGTCTGTTAATAAGTAGAAGTTAATACATTCATTTCGAAAATATATTTCTTAAACAGCACAGGCATAGAAGGAGGAAATGTTAATTACTGGTTCTTGTTACATTTTTTGTTGAGCGTGGATTACCAATCAGTGTGGGCACTGGTCTAGATTACTTTGTAATGCATAATGGAGCCGATTATAAGTGAAATCTAATTATTTTCATCTTATTTAGGTCGTCGTTAGAAACGGAGATTATTCTTTTTTTTTATGAATGACAGCTCCTGCAATTGGGTCGGTACAAGCCATGTATCATGAGGGACAAACATCCAATTCACATAAAGTACACCCAGACTCGGAACAACAATTTCTGGATCACACAAACTGGTGCCCCGTGTGGAAATCGAACCGACCAGCACTTGTACAGCAGTCGTATACAGTTCCACCGCACTACCAAGACAGTCGATAACTTAGACTTAAGCTTAGTTTAGATAAACCTTGACAAAGTAAACTTTCTCTCTCTATCTAAATAAATATTTGGCGCAACATTTTTATGCACATTATAGAATACCTTTGTTTATTGCCCGACGTTTCGACCGTATTGCAACTGACCACGTGGCCACGGCCGTTGCAAAACGGTCGAAACGTCTGGCAATAAACAAGGTATTTCACCTTAAATTATTCACGCGATTAAGACCCGTAATATATATATTTTAATAATGTGTACAAATCGCGAAAGTTTATCAACATTTATAACTATACACCATGTTAAAGGACTGATGCAAATTGTATCATCAAAAAGTTGAAACATGAGATAAACCAAAATCAGCCTTAGTGGGTACAATATAGTAGGAGATAGGAGATAGTCTACCCGTGACCATGGCCGTTGCAATACGGTCGAAACGTCGGGCATTAAACAAGGTATTTTACCTTAAATTATTCACGCGATTAAGACCCGTAATATATATATTTTAATAATGGTGTATAGTATATGTATTAGTCGCAGCACCTTACCCCCATATCAAGTTTATAAACATTAAAACATTGAAAATTGGCAATTTGAAAAGAGTGGCCGCGAGTTTTTATTGCCAGGTCCTTTTCTCCGGCTTTACCTATTGTTTGCGAACTTGGCATTACATGTACATGTAGAATCCCGACAAGGGTTGTTTTGCATCCTAAGTGAATAAAGAATTTTGAATTTTTTAATCATCAAAATCGGCCCACGCATTTGGTCTATATAGTGCCACAAAGGAACACGCATACATACATACACGTCCAACACATAACCCTCCGCCGTCGGGTAAAAATATAGTTACTTTGTAATAGCTTTTTATTAACAAAGTAACTTCCGTTGCATGCAACTGAGTTACGCCGTTATTTTTTTTAGATTTCCATATAGTCAGAAATTCCAACAAACTATAAAGATCGGAAATAAAAGCTTCGTCGGCGACAGTTTTACACGTTCGAACAATATCGTTCCGAGAATGTCCCTTTGTCAGTTGTAGAGTCGTCCGGTGTTCTAGTCCTGGAGTCCGTCACGACATCCATAATATTGAACGTGGATGTTATGAATAATGTAATTATGAATAAATATGACATTTGATTTATGGCTTAAATGAATTGTCATTTAATGTGAGAAATGTATCATATTTATGCCAGCGACAGTCTCTGCGACGAAGTTGCTGTCGTTTAGGACACAAAATGTTAGAATACAGTGTCCGATTTTTTTTTTTCAATGGCGTTTCGGACACTAATAAAAAAAGCTGATTATAAGCTGATACTGTTGCCGCAGGAGCGGCGCGGTGGGAGTATGTCCGACTCATACGCAAGAGGTCGTGAGTTCGATTCCCACACAGGACACCACTTTGTGTGATCCACAAATTGTTGTACCGAGTCTGGGTGTACTTTGTGTTAGAGACTTGTATGTTTGTAAAGTACCCCGCGACACAGGGCTTGTACACTAATGCGGGAGTCGTCTTTTCAATAAAAAACACTATGTGGAGCTTCCTCTTCCGAACAGAAGAAAGATCATAAATCATAAATCATTTATTTATAAGAGTTTTACAATAGGGTTTCTGAATCCTCCTTTTAAGTTTACACCTGTATTAGGAGGGATTCGCTCAATCGTCGAGATCTTTATACAATTATAAATAAATTACCTGCACAGCAAAACAAAAGAGTATATTACATAATACTACGAGTAATACATTAATATATATATATATATATATATATATATATTTTATGCTCAGTATTACAGTTTATTTACATTGTGCTGTATAGGTACATTATTGTTATTCATGAATGTTACGAGTAAGTGTGTAATTCGTAATATGTGTGAGTTAGAGTATGCGTGAATGAGTGTGTGTGGTTATGTGCGTGCGTGTGTGTGTGTGTGTGTGTGTGTGTGTGTGTGTGTGTGTGTGTGTGTGTGTGAGTGTGTGAGAAACCAGACTAGCTTAAGAGAAGTTCTGTTTCTTCATAGTCCTTTGTTTTTAACCACTCAGTGACCAATTGTTTACATTCATTGTAAGTACGTGTAGTGACCGGTTGATTTTATTGTACAGATGTACAGATTGAGACTTAAATTGTTTACAGGCAAATGCTGTTTTTACAGTTTCTTGGATAATTACAGAATAGTGGTTACGTTTCTGTAATATATAGGGATCAATCACAATATTTTTATGTTTTTTTAAAATACAGTTTAAAATGTAAAGTTGCCTTACAGTGAGAACATTAGTATCTTTGTACACATCACTAGTGCTATATCTCATTTTTTTATTTAATAGTACTTTAAGTATTAGTCTTTGTGCACGTTCTAAGGTTATAAGTTTATTTTTATGTGTTCCTCCCCACACGGGGATACAATATAGCACTATTGACTGTACCAATGTTTTATACACATAAATCAAGAGAGTTTTGTCTGAGATGTGTCTTAGATACTTGAACAACCACGTCAATCTTCGTATTCTTTTAGCTGTTATTTCAATTTGTTTGTTCCAAGACAATGTTTGGTCGATGTAAACTCCAAGATATTTAGTAAAAGGTACATGAGTAATACTGTTGCAAGTTGAGAGAGAACTGACTGTTGAAAGAGAACTTATAATTTGACTAAATATTCAACTTATTGTGAGATGATTGCGTGCGTTATAGTTTGATAAACAATGCAGGTTCGCTTATACCTAGTTGATTCCTTTTAGCTATTATAGGTATACTAGCTGACCCGCGCAACTTCGTATGCGTCAATTTTCCCCCTATAAGCTACATTTTTCATTTCTGCGCCGCTAGTGGTCGTAGCATGATGTTATATAGCTTATAGTCTTCCTCGACAAATAGGCAACCCAACAAAAAAAGATTTTTTCAATTCGGACCAGAAGTTCCTTAGATTACCGCGTTCAAACAAACAAACAAACACTTCAGCTTTATAATATTAGTATAGATTACAATCCAATTACTTAACAAAGATGGTCTGGCTTGGAGATTATTAGATACGCATTCGTCTAGCTATTTTCTTCACCGATGATCGAATGCGTTAATGGCGGAGATCCTTTGCTATACTAAAAAATCGAAAAAGTGCGAGTTGAACTCGCTCACTGAGAGTTCCGTACAAAATTGTAGGTACATATTATAAATAGTTCAGGAATCGAGTCTCGCAGTTTATTAAAGACTAGCTGTCCCGCGCAACTTCGTATGCGTAAATTTTCCCCGTTTTTGCAACATTTCTCGTGGCTACTCCGCTCCTATTAGTCGTAGCGTGATGTTATATAGCCTATAGCCTTCCTCGATAAATGGGCTATCCAACAAAAAAAGTTAGTAGTAGTTTTTTTAAATCGGTCCAGTAGTTCCTGAGATTAGCGCGTTTAAACAAACAAACAAACTCTTCCGCTTTATAATATTAGTATAGATTAGCGGATGCCTAGCGGTTTTACCCGCGTAGTTCCCGTTCCCGTGGGAATACAGGGATAAAAATAGTCTATGTCATCCGGAGTTGGCTTCGGCAGGGTAGTAGCTTCACAACGACGAAAGAATTTTTCAAATTCGTAAAGTAGTTTCGAAGCCTATTCAATACAAACAAACATTTGAACAAGCAATCAAATCTTTCCTCTTTATAATATTAGTAATAATAAATAATAATAATAAAAATCATTTATTCACTTAGGAAGCAAAATACTACACTTGTGAAAAGTCGATTCTACATTTACTGGTAATGCCTGTTCGCAAACAATAGGTAAAGCCCGAGAAAAGAACAGGCAACAAAAACTCGTGGCCACTCTTTTTAAATTGCCAATGTTTACAATGTTTCTCTGTTTATAAACTGTATATGCAGGGAAGGTGCTGCCACCATTATATAGTATAGACTAAGTATATTTTTTATGATTAAATTATAAATGTATAGTTTTCAGACTTTTCCTATAGGTACTTGTCGTATAAGACGATGTAGATTTTTTAACTATAGGTTAAAAGTTAGATTTTTTTAGTTTTTAATTTCAACTTGATACCTTCATTGCATGCGTTCCCGAGATAATGAGTCTTGACAGACAGACGGACCGACGGACGTACGGATCCTTAATTTCCTTTTGAGATACGGAACCCTAAAAACCCCGACACTACACTGAAAGTTGTGATAGAAAATCCAACTTAGATATTAACCAACAAATTGAATTAACCACAACGATCATGCTACAACAATCTAAACTATACGCGAACGCCTTTATTTAATTCGGCCGGATAATATCAAGTAGATTTGCCTTTTAGCACTTTAGAATTCCTTGCCTCCAAGCGAATGACTTTCAAAACTCCAAACAGAAACCAAAAGCTGAGTCATATGTTGCAATCATTCACCTCATACAAAACAAACTAAAGATGTGCAAATATTAAACGCAGTAAATTCCGCAACACAAATTTACACCAACTAATCATAACAGCATGTAAGCAAAGCTTTTTGACAGTCAACCGTACATCATAAACACTCCAACCTACCTATATGTACTTATGTACACAAAAACAACTTCAATTTACCAACCACTTACTCAATGTCATACAATAAGCTTTTTGTGTCATGTTGAGACACAAACAAATAACCCCAGAAGGATTGAAATACGAAATAACATTAGGTATTCGGCAAAACATATTTGTCACGTCACTAGTGGGATTATTTTTATTGTTTACTACCTAGGTAACCCGCGCAACTTCGTCTTTCGTAAATTTTGCCCGTTTTTGCTACCTTTTTCATTGCTGCTCCGCTCCTTTTAGTTGTAGCGTGATGTTACATGGTCTGTAACCTTCCTTGATAAAAGGGCTACCCAACAGTAAAATAAATTTTCAATTCGGACCAGTAGTTCCTGAGATTATTGCGTTCAAACAAACAAACAAACAAATAAACTCTTCAGCTTTAAAATAATAAATATATTTTTTTTGTTGGATAGCCCATTTATCGAGGAAGGCTATAGGCTATTTAACATCACGCTACGACTAATAGGAGCGGAGTAGCGACGAGAAATGTTGCAAAAACGGGGAAAATTTACGCATACGAAGTTGCGCGGGACAGTTAGTACAATATATAGATATAATGCCGTGTTGGCAATACTATATCACGCAAGAAGAACTGATACTGGTTGGGATACACCAAAGCATGAATAATTATAATAATAGTTCATCATCATAAAGTTTAGTAATACACATTTGCAACTCCTTTAGTATTTTTTATGGGTTTAATTACCAGCAACAATAATTTTGCCGAAAATGCACATCACTCTTCACGACTAAATTTCTGTACAAAGTTACAAATTATTGTTTTTAAACTTTCGCGATTTTTATACATACACGGGTCGACTTTCGACCCGTGACCATGATCGGTGCAATTCGATCGAAACGTCGGGTGAATAAAAGGTTCGTACCTTTAAATAATTCACGCGATTAAGTCTCGAAATATATCTAATAAAGTTACAAATGAACAAGATGGTTTGTGTATAGACCAGTGGTTCCTAACAGTGGTCGGACCACCAGTGGTCCGCAGGAATCATAAAATGGTCCGCGAATGATTTCAAATTTCGCGTGCACCACCTCAAAAATCACATTGATTCAAAATTGATTTATTATTAAAAGAAATTAATAGAACCATTACTTGCGGTGCGGGTATTTATTTATTTATTTATTATTTCGGAAACTCAACAGCTTTTTTACATAAAACAATGATATGGTTACAATAATCGTACACTTTAGCCACTAACAGAGTTTCACAACATGATCAACAGGTTATATAGGAAATTACAGTATAATATTAATTACTATTTTTTTTTTTTTTTACATATTGAGTAAAGTGTATGTGAAATATATTAAGGAGACACCCGTTTCAGTCGGAGTCTCGCCTACATACATCTTGTATGTAAAAAATAACTTTATGCTAACAAACAACTTATACTAACTAATAATTACCTACCTAAGTTTTATATTGTTTTATATTTGATGGAGTTATGGTTCTTCGACTTCGTATTGGACGACTGAGATGGTACGGGAATGACATGCGACGAGAATCTGAACACATGACACGAAAGGTGTTGGATATGCTCCCCCCAGCATAGCGACGAGGAAGACCCCGACTCACCTGGATGGCTACTGTAAGGAGAGATATGCAGGAAGTCCAAATACTAACAGAGACAACCCAGGACAGAAAATCCTGGCGAAAAATAAGAAGGAGAGGAGAGGAGGTTAACAGGACAAGGAGAAGAAGGAGTTATGGTTCTTCGTGTCGATATAGTAAAATAATGTAGCGAGCAAGTTATATTGAGTTTTTGGTTAAAGTTTATTTTCGGATTGATTTAGTGTAGAGAACTCTTTAAATAATAAAGGTACATAGTGGTCCCTGGGAACAACAAACAAGTAAAAGTGGTCCTTGCGAACAACAAAGAACTAAAAATGTTTAAGAAAAATTTGGGAACCACTGATATAGACAGACACTGTGGTCAGGTGGTATTGGTGATGGTGGTGCCAACCTCAGAATAATAATACCTACCTGCGATTCGATGCGAGCTGTCAAAGTGACAGATATATTTAGGCCTACCTCCTCTGTTGTGTGAACGGGATTCGTGAAGGTCAATAGTCATAAAAAGTGTATTTTCGATACGCATGAGTAGGTTTATGTTTAAAAATATAAAAGTCTAGATGTATGTGTCTATGCTAATGTTATGTACTTGACGTCGAGACCAGGACTGCGCCATAACCTCACAAAATTGACCACTCTCTAACACAACGCTACTTTGTGGACAATACCTGTCAAAGAGACAGGGCCGCACAAGATTTTTCTCTCTTTCACGCTTTGCAGTCAATATTTACTTTATAATTGGAAGCAAGGAAGTTATGTAGAATGATATTGCATAGGAATGATTAAGTAAGTATATTTAGCTAGACCAATATATGGAGGCTTTCAAAAAAAATAAGTTAGGTGGGAGTTCCAAGTGTAACATCGGCTCCACACATTGGTCCCAACGCCACTCGTCCAACGTGTGGATCTAGAGTGACGTTCATCCCAACGTTGGCACACGTTGGTAATAACGGCGTAGGGGCCAACGGCAACGTTTGGAGCCGGCGGCGTAAAGCTCATGAGAAGAAAATTAGTATATTAAAACCTAGCTCGCAAAAAAAAACCGTGTGGTGAAATTTTGCTAGGCTTAAATGATCTTTCTCACTAGTCACCAACATACACTGATCCTAAAGCCCTTACTAGAAACTAGACAGAAACAGTAAGTTATAAATAAACTAAAACAAGCCCAGGTGTTACAGTAATAACTTTATTACACCTGCTGCGATCACCGGCTGCAAGTTACTCGTGCGAGTGCGACTCACTTATAAGGAACACGTTTGTTTTATAATAACATCAACAACATGGTCGTATGCTATCTTACTTTATGGTCAGTATGTCTACTTTTAACATAGTATTCAATAAAAAACAAACTATTAAAAAAAATATATTAAAATTAAAAACCCGCCTGCACAAAAACGATGGAAACAAGGTCCCCTACATAATTATTTGATTTCATGCAGTCAGAGGCATTATTGAATCTCGATGAACTTAGTAAAGTACCTTTTATTATTTTTTGTTTAATATTTATGTTACCGATGTAACAACTTATTTTTATCACAGCTATTGTCAAATATTGAAAATTGAAAAAAGAATGGTTGCTAACTAACTTTTTTAGTACCTATTACAGTCATAATCATGTCATACCTTTTTAAAATCCTTAAGATAAGTCCTTTAATTTGATAACCATATTGCAGTATTCATAACAACTTTTTTTCGCACCTCTTTAGTTTGACATCTCACAGCCGCCATGTTTGTTTTTTTCAAACGTCACATATTTAAGAACACTCGGGCGATCAAGACGAATCTAACGACGTCTTAATTGTGAGATATCAGGTAATAAAGAATATTACATACAAGATACGTGCGAAAAACATAACCCTTCCTTACAGTCGGGTAGAAAGATCAGAGGGAACAATATCAATTCAATTTGTTCGCGAATATTTTCAATGGGTCTGCCCTCTAGACAAGTGGCATAAACTCTTATTCAATAGACTGACGTCGACGTGATTGTGCGCGATAAACTGCGAATCTCATACTAGAAAAAATAAATATTCGCAGTTTTGCACACCCAACAACGTCATTATATTCGATTGCTATAAGTGTTTGTGGTCTCTGGACTTCTTGTGCTTATACGAAAACTAGCTTTCGCCCGCGACTCCGCCCGCATGGATGTCGGTTATCGCGATAAAAACTATCCTATGTCCTTCCTCGGGACTCAAACTATCTCCATACAAAATTTCATCTAAATCGGTTCAGCTGTTTGAGCGTGAAAGCGTAACAGACAGACAGACAGACAGACAGAGTTACTTTCACATTTATAATATTAGTATGGAAGTATGGACGAATTAGGTCTTTTCTAAGATCTAATTCATTTTAAGTTAGACCAAAGATTAGATTCGTATTTGTTGTCGAATATTCAAAAGTTGGTGAGTATGAATGGTTGTTTGTTGCTATTTCACGCAAAAACATTATATATTTATGTTAATTTTGGCTAGATTTTATATAGTAATTTATTGTAATATTAAGATAGGTCTAGTGTTCAAATTTCTATTTATAGGATTGCCTCTGTGGCGCGGTAGGAGTGTATCCGACTGCTACGAAAGAGGTCGTGGGTTCGATCCCCACCCAGGATAAAACTTTGTGTGATGAGCACGATGGTTTAATCTGTGTCTGGGTGTTATTTATCTATAATATGTATGTATTTAGAAATATATAAGTATGTTTATCAGTTGTCTGGTTTCCATAGTACAAGTTCTGCTTAGTTTGGGATCAGATAGCGTTGTGTGAGTTGTCCCAAGATATTATTATTATTATAGTTTATAATTTAGTTTGTTAATAGTTAGGGAAGTTAATCCTTTTTTTATGATATTTGATTTGTCTTTTGTACCTACTTTATATCTAAAACTTTTTTATGTCTACTCACTATTATTAGTCCTCAATTAATTTATAGTGTTATTCATCACTTTGCATTGCCGTTCCTACCAATTTTAATTGAACATCTTTTGTAATCGTGCTTCAAGCAAATAAATTATTATTAAGCTGAACCGCGCAACTACGTCTGCGTCAATTTTCCCCGTTTTTGCAACATTTTTCATAGCTGCTCCGCTCCTATTGGTTATAGCGCAATATTACATAGCCTATAGCCTTCCTCGATAAATGGGCAATCCAACACTAAGATTTTTTCAATTCAAACCAGTAGTTCCCGAGATCATCACGTTCAAACAAACAAACTCTTCAGCTTTATAATATTAGTATAGATGATCAAATTGTGATGAGACTTTGCTAGGGTGTTCTGGAAACGCCAACGAAAGTTCCTGGCCCAATAAGTCCCAGCGTAGCGTGGCCGGGTTTAGTTAGCTAGTAGTCTATAAAACATCAAATAGTATGCAGGCGAAGCCGAGGACTAAGGCTAGTAACATTAACCAACTAGTTGTTATTCTTATCCCCTTTTGCAACAAAATACAAAAAGAACTTTTACACATAATTTTACAAACATCATATAAAATTAAGATTCAGTCAGCGTATATTGTAACGATATTTCGCAACCCATTTACGTACAGTCGCGTACATATTTATTCAACAGTTTTCAATATCACTTTATTGTGAGGTTTATATTTTCTTGGTGTTTCGGAGACACGATCTTATCATAAGGGGTGTCTAAACGGGCCTTTTTTACGACAATCTGTGGCGGCACTATTGGCAACTAATTGCTCGGCCAATTATGGCAATATGTAATCGTTGGCAATCCTTAAATAAATAAATAAATATATATACCTATATATATATAATCTGAATCTTGGTAATGGCTCCAGCGATTTTCATGAAATTCGTCGTTAAAAACAAACCGAGCAAAGCTCGGTCATCCAGGTACTTAACCTATATTTACCGTATTTCAATTACTTAGATATTAAAATTCTCTAAGTTTCAATTAGGATAGTAGTTCAGTTTCATTTGATTAATCCACTTTTATTATTATTAGCTTGATTTATTTTTGTTTTCTCTTGAGTTCTGTTTTTACAATTTTGGCTAAAAACCGGGCAAGGGCATGTCGGACCATGCTCAGAGTAGAGTTCCAGCTGGTACTACAAACAAATGCACTACTTAAGAAAAAAATACGATTTGTAAAGTGCAAAAGAGTTGTTGAGAAGCGTAGATTTTCGGCAATACAATACGTACCACACGTAGATGTTTGCTACATGAATAAATAGCGTCTGTTACATGTATGGAGTGAACCCCTAGAAATATTTATTTTTGTAATTTAACAATCGAACTGAGAAGCGGCTTATACAAGACACCTATGCTCCAAATTTCATCAATATACGTTGTGAAGTTTTTGAGTAAAACACCTGTGACATACGGACGAATAGACAGACAGACAGACGAACATGACGAAACTACATGGGTTCCGGTTTTGCCATTTTGGTTACGGAGTCCTAAAAAATGCACACATGAGGAGAATCTACGAACATTTATTGTAATTTTTAAGTTTACCATAAAATATTAAATAGTAGCTAACTTAAATAAAATGCCAGTTGTGTGCAATGTTTGTTGTAGAACATTTACAGAATTACATAATAAAAAACCATAGTATTTTTATTATAAACCACAGCATGTTTAAAGGTTTAGTTATTTTTTAAAAGTACAGCTTTACTTTTTATAGTATTTACGTGACTGCACATTGTAAGCCACAAGACTCACATTTATCCTAAGATATGCCTATAAATCCTCACTCTCGCTTTCCTCTGACATTTTCCCACCCAACCGCAGTCATATGCGCATGTACTACATTTGTAAAACAACCGGTTCACATCGTCGTGTCCTAAGGGCCTCGTGTTGAGGCTTAGCCGGCTCACAGGTCAACAACAAATCCACGTAAACATTGACTTACACGTAACGTGCGTAGTCTCGGTTATCAATCGATTGAGTTTTACCGAGATCTGTGTATTTGGACTTTTATGTGTGCATTGGCCTGTTTTCGCTTGTTGTAGGTAGCTGGACTCTTGTATCTTTCTACTGTGTACCTCGTGTGTGAGTTTATTTACGAGCATGCACGTGGCCGACGACCTTCAAGGACGGCCAGTTCACTCCCACTGTTCTAGGAAAAATACTCCGTGAGAATATAAATATTGGGTTTTTAATATATTATTGTAAATTTACTTATTTTTGATGACTTCGTTAAGGTATAAAGACCGACTTTTATTGTTTACTGTGTTCGCAGTTTTATTCGCGCCAACTTAGGTATGTATGACAGCGGCTTAAACGACTACTCTACTTGAACTCTTCAACAAACAGAAATAGGCTCAGTTACTTTACAAGTTAGGGATAGAGAGAATGAGACGTTAAGCTACAAAGAGCTGAGTGTTATTTGTGGCATAACGTCATTAAAAGGAATAAGAAAGGGAAATAAGCTATGTCCTGATTTTTGTATCAACGAACAATTAAAAAACATTAAATGATTACATTCGTCGATATAATTTAAAATAATTATATATTTGTATCATAAATAACATACCTACTGTTAAATAATTGCAAATATTTATTCCATGACCCTAGGAAATTGTAAGAAGAATCTTATGGAAATCCTCCAAAATATGTATTACGAACATAAAGATAAATTGGACTAAAGTAAGTATAGTTTTTATTTTATTAATATTAACTAATTGAATTAAGAAACTAATTATTTACAGTTATTGTTTCATTGATTTATACAGGGTGTAACAGAAAGGTGTGGTCAAATTTCAGCAGCGGGTAGGGTATGTTATCTATCAGTATTACACCTACCATGGTGCCATAGCCGATTGCATTATTACATAGTTATAGCATATTCTTTTTGTCAAAATTCAGTAGTGAAAGGCGTATGGTATAAGAATTTTACCACCCCTAGTACAAAATTCGATTGGATTATTATGGCATAGAACTTTTTAAGTAATACTTTTCTTAATTAATAACTTTTTCATTCATAAATTAACGAATGAAAAAAGAATCAATATTTTTTTTAGTGTACTCCGATTTTGATAAAATTAGGTATGTGCACTTAGTATCAGGGGCACATACCAACCCTTGAATATGACCACACCTTTCTGTTACACCCTGTATAGTATTTTATTCTATACTAGCTGTCCCGCGCAACTTCGTATGCGTAGGTACATTGTCCCCGTTTTTGCAACAATTGTCATTACTGCTCCGCTTTTATTGGTCGTAGCGTGATGTTATATATCCTATAGCCTTCCTCGATAAATGGGCTACCCAACAGAAAAAGATTTTTTTAAATTAGGACCAGTAGTTCCTGAGATTGCCGCTTCAAACAAACAAACAAACTCTTCAGCTTTATAATATTAGTATAGATAACTCACTCATAGTTAATTTTTACTTTTATATGTTTTAAAATGTGACTTTCGTTGTTTTTATGCTCTAATCGCCTGAAACACAGGTTTTCCTAATTCAGGCATAAGTAATAAGCTAGAAATTTAAGTAAAGATTTGTAATAATTGTTATATCTTGTTATTGAATAAATAAATAAAATTGAAATTGAAATCTATTTGTAATTATTAAAACATATTTATAAATTATTAAAACATTATTATTTGCATACCAATTAGGTACAGTGGAATGCGCACTGATAAACATTATGTATTCTAATAAATTATTAGTAATTATTATTATAATATACAGTATTATGAGTAATATTGTAAATAAGTTCGCAATAAATAATGGTCAATTCCCTTTGTCCCTTATATGTGTATGTAAAACTGACTTGTTGGACTTTACATTTACATTAAATCCCCTATTTTTAATAACGTGCAATAATGCCATGGACCCCTATCTGACGAAGACAAAGGAGTTGGTATGTAAAATAGAAGCAAGTCTCATCTTTCCTAGTATGTATACCTATATAATGTTATACCATTTAAATACAATATTTATTTATTCTATGAATGGATAAATTAAAGAATAAAAAATAAAGTTTTGATATCGACTGTACTTTTGTCCTTGTTATTCTAATAATATTCTCTTCTGGGTTAAAAAAAAGAATTTATTGTTAACCCAGAAGATTATTTTATTCTTATTTAAAAAAAATGGTTGACTGTAAAGTTGGTTTACGGACGATAATTTTACATGATAACAACAAATTTTACATGATGAAAACTTTGATGATATTGTAATAAACAACCTTAACTAAGAAAAGCTGTCATTTCTTTTCCAATTTTATCGTATGTCGCTGCAATCGCCAAAACATTGATGACACTGTACACTGTGTACATGTCATTCGCTTAAAGTTTGTTTAGTGCATATTTCTTACAATAATAATGCTTTTTATAAAATATGGCTACCAAAGTTACACTGTATATTATTTTTTGTAAGAAATATAGACTAAACAAACATTAAACAGCTCTCCAAAAAATTGCCATAAATCAGTTTCGATGAATTACGTCGGGATTACTATGAATATCTCGAAAATTCTTGATGCAAATATTTAAGAAGTAAACTATTTTAAATTAAGATAACATTGAACCGCCAAAATGAGTATTGATTAATAACTTTAAAAGCCCAATTACAATCAAAAGATTAAATAATTACCAATCATAAATCATATCCTTCCTACTATATCTATAACTGAGTAATAAATCTTAGTCTATTCACATTAGTTATAATAGCCGAACAAAGATGGGAGCGGTCCTATCAACTCTGTCCATTAGACTATGCCCATAAATTGTTTATAACAAACAAATCAAAACAATGTCACCTAAATTTATTCAAAGCTCTTAGTTACAACAGTAATTTAATACCTAACTAGTATTGCTTGTAGTATTTTAAGGCATATTTGCACTTGGCGCTTAAGATCCGAAAAGTTTTTTAAATTAATTACAAAGATATATAATACAGGATCTAGTTAGATAGAATAAGTAATCTCTACCTTAAGTACGAGAAATAACAATGTCCTGCAGGAAGCGTACTATAATGTAACGAAAAACAGTGTTGGGTTAATAATAAAATCCAGTTTCAACATCAGTTCAGTACAATAATGTACGATAATCGCGTATGGATTCGACTACAGACGGAGGAACAAAAGATTAAATTTATAACGAACTTTTGTTACAAAGTAACAGAAGAGTCCTACGAATCTTGCATTGCGTCTACTTGATTAAAAACATTGCCAAACCGCTTCGCGCAAACTCAGTTAATATTAGGGATGGGATCCGATATCTGGGATCGTAACGTCTCGATACGATCTTTGGATTCGATATTCAAAAATCAATTGAAATTAAGATTTTGAAAAATAATATAATTTGACGTAGGTACAATTCAACCATGCCGTTATTTTATACCTATCCCATTATTTCTATAAAGTAGGTAGGTACTTTATGTTGTCCACGACTCTTCGTTCTTTTCGTGTTGATAGTTTCAAATACAGATTTATCGCACGGGAACTGACTGGTCTGTTTTGGTCAAAATACCAACAGGTTAGTCAAGTCAGTTGTCTCCACTAGGTTAGTGACTCTGACTATTATGCCAGATGTCGTGAGTTTAATTAAAACACGGGACGCTAGTTTGTGTTTTACACAAATTGTTGTTTCGAGTCAGGGGGTACTCTGTGTCCGTGTTCTTGTTCCCTAGTGTGGGAGTTGTTGGAGAATCTATAGGTACTAATACTGATATTTTAAATGCGAAAGTTTATACTATAGATAATGAGACGCACTAATACAATAGATCTGTTACATTTTGTCTTAACTTACAAAAGGTGGTTTGCTAGGTGGTTAAAGCAAAAGTGCCGAGATTATAATATGTGTTACTTTTTTGTAATACTAGTCACATTAACAAGTAAGGTCTCCATTAAACATGAATGTTGCTACTCAGTGCTTATGTTATTCTTTCTTCTTGTTGGTTTATTACCTTTGTAAGGTTATACTTTAAAATTAATATAAGGTATAGGAATATATAGGAATATGAGGTGCAAGTCATGCAGACTTGCACCTCATATTCGTAACAATAAAGAAACTTTTTTTTATTTTTATCTTTGCGATCCGACCTAACGTTTGGTATCGATTCACTAGAAACCGAATAGCTTCGATAAGATCCGAAAAATCGTTGGATCGTATGCTCTTGATCCGATCCTGTGAAATATCGAATCGCATTGGCGCATCCCTAGCTAGTATAAACATGTCATAGGTGCTTAGAACCAAGAACTAGTAAATCAATGACAGGACCACTATATTACGCAAAGTACCAAGTCATCTTCAGCCATATTTCACAATTTGTCTATTCAATATTACGACTGGCTCACATTTACAAACAAGTTGTATAGATCTGCAGCGGACAAGTCTCACTGACCCTTTACGAACCTGAATTATGAATATTAAAACAACCTTGGGTGTATGATTTATATTGTTATAACGACATTCTTCAATTGACTTTATTTATATTATAATCTGACACTAGGAGATAATTCAATTAAAAGTTGCGACATTTTTTTAAATTTAATTCTTAGAGCTTGAAGGCTGTTGTGTACTTGGAATAAAGGCTTTGCGGTTTTTGCGGCTTAAGCCTAAACTTCTTTTAGCTTTAAAAGCTTAAGCATAACTTTGTATAAACTTAATTATATATTATATTATATAATAACTATAATTTGTAATTATACGTCATAAATTCTCGTCTTTAGAACTGGAGTTTCCTAAAATTATTCTTTATCTTAGATTTTAGCTTCCTAGTCCAATGTCCAAAACTTTAGGCTGAACTTTGTAATTCAATTTTTAAATAAGAATAATATAAGTACCTACTAATACAGAATAATACTTATGTAATAATAATATCTTGGATAGTGTCAATTATTCTTCCGTGGAATAGTGATTAACACATCGCTGTTTCAGGTTGAAGGACATTTTAGCAAGTGTAATTACCGCGCAAATGACACCTAAGAAGTAGCGCGGTACGGAGACATTCAGATATCAGCCAAACAAGGATTTGGATAACACTGATAATGTTATGGGCTAGCGTGGAATTACCATCAGGCGCACGACCTGTTCGACACCTCATTTTGTAGCATAAAAAAAGTCACTAAACCAGACAAATGATAAATACATGTTATAGATAAATTACATCCAGACAGAATAAACCATCGCGCTCAACTCAAAGTTTTATCCTGGTGATGATCGAACCCACTACCTCGGGCTTAGCAGTCACTAGCGAAGCCTCGGGATAAAGCCGCACTTACATAAATGCAACTTTTTAACATCTGCCCAATTCATTAATGATAAAATATATGAATTATGTAAAAATATTAATGTACGGCCTTCTTGTAATGGATTACATTATAATGTTTATTTCATAATGGAGTTACTAGGCGTGAAATTTATTACAATATTATGACCATTTGTTTTCAATGCTACATATTTTCATGTACCTGCCACTGTGTGTAGCAATATTAACAATATTTTATTATAAAGTTGTTTAATATAGTGCGGTTTAACGGGCCATTTAGATACAACATATTTTGTACTTACTACGTTTATAAACATCGGTCCATCATGTATCACAAGGTTAACAAATATATGCACATTTAAATAAGAAAAAACTTAAAAAGGTCATTCATTATCTTCAAAACTACTTTACCAATTTTGATCATTTTTTTTTAAAGACAACTCCTGCTGTAAGCACTAGGGTACACGTGCTCCGTGTTGCGGAGGACTTACAAAGAAGAGGAATTTACGGACAGAATTACATCCAATTTAGAATTTTATAAGCTACGGGTCTTAATCGCGTAAATAGTATATAAAATTCTATAATGTGTACCAATCGGCGGTAGCCTAATGGCTAAGGCATCGGTCTCACAATCGTGAGGTCGTGGGTTCGAATCCTGGCCATTATACCTAATGCCGACGTGAACCCACTCCTAACACAAGCCATAGAGCTTAGCTGGAGGGGTTAACAGGATTGCTCGTAATGTGGAACCACAATCCTACATTGCGAGTTATTTAAAAAAAAAATCGCGGTAGTTAACGAACATATAGAATTACATCCGGACTCCGGAACAATTTGTGGATCACACAAAATGGTGTACCGCGTGAGAATTAAACCCCTTGCACAGCAGTCGTACATACTCCCAGTAGATCACCAAAACAGTGATCAACAGTAGCGGTAGTCAACTAAGAATTCTTTAGAGCTTGGATGTCCGATAACGCCCCAAGATATCGCTCCCTTGTATTCAAATTCAGACTTCGATTTGTTCGCGGTTGAATGGAAGACAACATTGTTAGAACTTAGAATGTTTGAGGTAGGTAAGTATTGCGAAAATACCTATGGCGTAAATACATATATTTTTTATTTTGACATGATAACGTCTTATAAATTGACTAGCTGTCCCGCGCAACTTCGTATGCGTAATTTTTACCCGTTTTTGCAACATTTCTCATCGCTGCTCCGCTCCTATTAGTCGTAGGGCGGTGTTATATAGCCTATAGCCTTCCTCGATAAAAGGGCTATCCAACAAAAAAAGAATTTTTCAAATCGGACCGCGTTTAAACAAACAAACAAACTCTTCAGCTTTATAATATTAACTAGCTGTCCCGCGCAACTTCGTATGCGTAAATTTTCCCCGTTTTTGCAACATTTCACGTCGCTACTCCGCTCTTATTAGTCGTAGCGCGATGTTATACCTAGTCTGGCCATAAATACTGTTACAATTAAAAATAAGAAAGATATTACATTTGAATTTGGAATCTGTCATTTTTATACGATTGTTCATTGTATTTTCTAATTTTGGCGCCAATACATTGTACAATATTTTGCTATATTAAAATGGAGTGGGGTGATAAAGAAAACCGAATCGCTGTGATTGCATTACACAAAGTTGGTATGGAGCCGAATGTAATTTTTAAAACTCTCCATACGCTTGGTATTAGTCAAATGTTTGTGTACCGGGCTATTAATAGGTACAATGAGACCTTCTCTGTTTGTGACAGAAAAAGATCTGGCCGTCCACGTAGTGTTCGTACGAAAATGGTGGTCAAAGCAGTAAGGGAAAGAATTCGAAGAAATCCTGTCCGAAAGCAAAAGATTTTATCTCGGGAGATGAAGATAGCACCCAGAACCATGTCACGCATTTTAAAAGATGACTTAGGACTTGCAGCCTATAAGAGACGCACTGGTCATTTTTTAACTGATAATTTAAAAAAGAATAGGGTGGTAAAATCGAAGCAACTACTGAAGCGGTACGCAAAGGGAGGTCACAGAAAATTTTTGTTTACGGATGAGAAAATCTTTACAGTTGAGCAACATTTTAACAAACAAAATGACCGTATTTATGCTCAAAGCTCTAAGGAAGCTTCCCAATTAGTCGACAGAGTGCAACGTGGGCATTATCCGACTTCAGTGATGGTTTGGTGGGGTGTTAGCTATGAAGGAGTGACTGAGCCATATTTTTGTGAAAAAGGTATCAAAACATCGGCACAAGTGTATCAAGATACCATTCTTGAGAAGGTAGTTAAACCCCTTAACAACACCATGTTCAATAACCAAGTATGGTCCTTCCAACAAGACTCAGCGCCGGGTCATAAAGCTCGGTCCACGCAGTCTTGGTTGGAAGTGAACGTTTCGGACTTCATCAGAGCTGAAGACTGGCCGTCGTCTAGTCCCGATCTTAATCCGCTGGATTATGATTTATGGTCAGTTTTAGAGAGTATGGCTTGCTCTAAACACCATGATAATTTGGAGTCCCTAAAACAATCCATACGATTGGCAGTGAAGAATTTTCCCATGGAAAGAGTGCGTGCTTCTATTGATAACTGGCCTCAACGTTTAAAGGACTGTGTTGCAGCCAATGGAGACCACTTCGAATAAGCTTTTTATATTTTGAATTGTTTTTTATTTATGTATTAAACTAACACACTGTAAAAGTAATAAATATTATTTGCAATAAAAAAAAATGTTTTTTCTTCGTAACAATATTTATGGCTAGACTAGGTATAGCCTATAGCCTTCCTCGATAAATGGGCTATCCAACAAAAAAATATTTTTTCAAATCGGACCAGTAGTTCCTGAGATTAGCGCGTTTAAACAAACAAACAAACAAACAAAGCAAACAAACAAACTCTTCCGCTTTATAATATTAGTATAGATATTAACTAGCTGTCCCGCGCAACTTCGTATGCATAAATATTCCCCGTTTTTGCAACATTTCTCGTCGCTGCTCCGCTCCTATTAGTCGTAGCGCGATGTTATATAGCCTATAGCCTTCCTCGATAAATGGTCTATCCAACAAAAAAAGAATTTTTCAAATCGGACTAGTAGTTCCTGAGATTAACGCGTTTAAACAAACAAACACACAAACAAACAAACATACAAACAAACTCTTCTGCTTTATAATATTAGTATAGATGACCGGGTGAACGCGCGATAGTATTGTGGCCGTCGGACGCATGCGCCTGCGTCCTCTAAAGCTGTCACAGGCATAGTTGCTTATTACAATGTTATCAATGTTTTGGCATGCTCTTGTCCTTTTATATATGCATTGAGGCATCGGGCGTTAGATACGAGGTTGACTATTGGAGTAAATCTTCTTATCCGAAAACGAATCTAAAAATTTTCGAAAACGAAGAAATTTCAATACCTACTTCGAATGTTTACGAAGTTTCGAATTGAGGAAAATTAATAGTCCTACTGAATATTTTTATATCGTAGAGGATAAAGATTTCGCCTTAGTAGTTACGTCTCCGAATACGAAAGTACTCACTCCCTCTTCTCCCCGTCAACTATCTTGAACTTTGACTTTGTCTTTGCTCAAAATAAAAACGATGGTGTTTAGTATTACGACATAACTCGATCATAAAAACTTCACAACCAAGATCTAAACCACCTATCCATACACAACACCATAAAACACGGAGAGTACAGAAGGCAGCTTTATGCTGACTGGCATGTTGGTCTAGCGGTTAGTGAAGGGGACAGATAAGCCAGAGGTCGTGGGTTCGATCCCCACCCAGGATAAAACTTTGTGTGATGAGCACGATGGTTTATTCTGTATCTGGATGTAATTTAACTATAATATGTATATATTTAGAATAATACAAGTATGTTTACTACTTGTATTATTCTAAATATACTACTTAGTTTGGGATCAGATGACGTTGTGTGAGTTGTCTCAAGATATTATTATTTATACAACACGTATTCGAACAACGCACACATAGACAACCCATATGGATACACTGAATTTCGGACCACTTTCTTTCGAAGTGATAATCCCAGCAGTGGCGCACTTGGTAGGGCCGACAAAAAAAATCATTGATGATAGCAAAAATCAAAAAATGCGAGTGGCACTCGTACACCTAGAGTTTCCGTACATGTGTAACAGGGATAATTGCACATATACGGAACCCTCGGTGCGCTAATACTACTCGTACCTACTTGGTCGATTTTTGTTATTATCAGTGAGTTTTCGTGTCCGAGCCTATCCGCCAGGTTCGTCACTGAATTCCAGAAGGCAGGCTTGTATTATGGCAACTAGACGATTGATAAAGATATTTTTAAATACATAGTTACATATCATAGTTAAATACACCTAGACACAGAATAAAGAATCATAGTTACTCATCCCCCAAAGCTTGCTATGGTATGTAGGAATCAAATTCACGAATCCATGTCTAGCAGTCAGGGTTTTTAACCACTAGACTAACAGGTATCAGCTATAAACTTTCCTTCTGCACTTACTCTCCGTAGTGACTTTTTGTGGTAACACTATCCTACTCAAAACTCACTGACCTCAATATAAAGACAACTAAGCCGACAACCTCAAACCACAAAATACCGAGAGTGCAGAAGTCAAGTCAAACTCGAACTACGCACACAAACACCGCTCATGGACAGGGAATCTCGGGACGCCTTTAAATAAATCCCAACAGTCACAGACCAATAACTTTACTCTTGACACTCGATTTCGTTTGCGATTAGAGATTGGAAACGAGAAGTTGTCATTTGGCACTCTCGACGGCGACACTAGCGCACGATCGAAATGAAATTTTGCGGAATTTATCGGTGATAACTCAAACCGACCACACTACACTATTAATATACACTATTATATTATACACCATATTAGAGGATATATATTATTATTTATATCATCACCATATTAATGCAAAAACAAAAAATATTTTTTTAATACATGAGATTGAATATATCAACTTCAATGATTACAACATAGTAGGAGCATCCACTTACAAAGTATAAATTTTGTGTTTAAATATTGGCTAAATTACTGCTATTTAATAGATAAGTTTTAAAATTGTAATGTTCGTTACAGTATTAAAAAATAAATGTTGTTCCGAATCTAGGTATATCTTATGTTCGTGATTTGTATGTTTTTAAAGAAACACAGGGGAACAAATCCATTTGTGGATCACATAAACTGGTGTTTCATGTTGGAATCGAACCCGTTGTATCCTACCCACTGCACCACCGACGCTGTCAAACTAAAAGTGGTCTGAAGTGATCTGTAATTCAGTGTCTGTGAACAACGTATGTATGCGTGGCTCTAGAGTGATACGTACGAAAGTTGCCTTCTGTAATCTAGTTATTTTGTGGTCAAACTCACAGTGTTCGCAATCAACGGCCGATATACCAAGAATTCCGCTCAACTTATGTATTATGAAAACCACAATAATGATTTCAAGTCCCAGTTTTCGAATGGCCCAGTGTAACGGGGTCTTAATGATATAATAACAGTGGACTAGACGTCGCATGTGTAATTGCCTTAACTCGGGTGTTGAGGACAGACTCCTTGGATTTGTTGGCGTTGGATAAGATTATTTTATTATTTCAAGTAAATAAAGTGAATATTTAGTAAGATATATTGATGAGGATTATTATTTGTTGGATATTATTATCATGTGAATTAATGTCTACAGCGAATTGAGATGTGATCCACTTTAGCTGACCTCAATTTATATAAAGTTACTAAGCCGCGCAACTTCGTCTGCGTCAATTTTCCCCGCTTTAGCAACATTTTTCATTGCTGCTCCGCTCCAATTGGTTGTACCGTGATGTTATGTAGCCTTGGCCTGCTTCGATAAATGGGCTATCAGACAATAAAAGATTTTCTCAAATCGAACTAGTAGTTCCTGAGATTATCGCATTCAAACAAACAAACAAACTCTTCAGTTTTATAATTTTGTATAGATTTATAACCTTTTATTGTTGTTGTAAAACACTTCCTGATGTGTACAGACACCAGTCGCTTTAGGCTACTTCAAAAAGGGATCGAATAAGACCCAAACAAGTACTTTAGGCACATTAAAGTTTAGAGAAACTCTTATCTTCTATTAACAAAATTTGAGTCTCCCAAAATAAAAACTATATTTTATCAGAATGTCAGTAAAAAAAACTATAAATTGGGACATTGACGTAGAGAACAAGACTGCGCCATAACCTTGCAAAATTAAGGTCACACCAGAAAGACGCTACTTTGTGGACAATACCTGTCAAAGAGACAGCTCAAGTTTTTTTTCTCTTTCACACTTTGCAGTCAATAATTACTTTTTTAATTGAAATGGATGGCACCGTCCAGGTCTATACGTCCATGGAATACACCCGAGTCCGAATCATCAGCGACTTTTACTCGACCATTCCACCAACTTACAATCCACGTACATAACACATTTCGCGTGATTATTTTGGGGACTCGGTCGAGAGTTCGAGACGGTAATTCAATGTAATTCTAGCAGAGATTAGTGCCATCACAACACACATACAACCAATGTAACATCTAGTATTGTATTATGTTGTGAGAACCAGGAAACATGTTACAGTTAGGTATCTAGTCCAAAACTGGGTGATGATTAAGACTAATGGTAGGGAAGACGTGGCACATCGACCTTCGAAAATGAGACATTTTTTAGGTTAGGGACAACCCCCCCCCCCCCCCCCCCCCGTCGTACGTGCGATTCAACTTGACCGGCCGGTGTTGGGTAAGACGATATGCTCCTTCCCTCATCGTTAGCATGTTAGACCACTGCCATTTACTTCTCGTGTACACAGATAGATAATTTAATACTATACTAGTATCGTGTATGAAATGGATCTGCCGAAGTACGCATACTTCTTCTAAATTATGCAACAGATTTTGATGCAGTTTTCAGTTTCAGTATTATGTACCAGCTGACCCGCGCAACTTCGTCTGCGTAAATTCACTTCGATATATGGGCTATTCAACAGTTTTGAAGTTGTCAAATTTTAGCACCTAAAAAAATCATCATAGTCATTGGCTTATACCATCTTGATCAGATGAATAAAATAGCGTCACAAGAGCCTCGTGACTACCCTATCCACGGACGCAGTATTGCCTGGGATGCAATTTAGGTAGTGCAAGCATGCCCAGAACTTGCGTCATCCTCTCAACCTTACTGACAGAACCCACAGGTATGACTATTCCAAACGTGCCGCACGTTTGGAATAAGCATACCAGTGGGTTCCGTCAGTTAGATCGGTTGCAGGAACTGACTCGTGTGTCTTATGGGAGGTCCCATACTGGGTTTCGAGTTTCCCTTTCTTCTGACTGTTTATGTTTGCGGTGTATTTTCCTTCGTCGCCTCTTACGACACCGTTAGGATGAGAGGGAGGTAATAGTTAAAGAATATAATATGGTCACAGTATAAAAACATACTGTAGAATGACACCTTTCAAGTTTTGACATACGCCGACGTCGTGCATCTGGATGCTAGGGTTGCCACAAGCAAGCAACATAAAATTAAAATAAAATAAGTCTCTATTGCTGTTACATTTCAACTTATTTAACTAAACATTAATTTTAAAAGAAAATGATAACATTAGAAGTTAAAACACTATAAATTAACTTAAACTAAAACATATTCTCGGCATTCGGATTATCTTTCCTCGTAACAATTTGTTCTTCGACAAACACCTCTTCTAAGGATTTCTAATTGTTGTAGTAATTTTATAGGCATTTTTTGCCAATTACTTTATTATTACAATAATTGCATTTTTTAAAAGCTAGAAAAATTTGAAGATCCGGGAATCGAACCCGAGACTTCCGCATGCCAAACTAAGGCCGAAATCGAACCGCCTATCTGGACGTAAGTTTTTTTCAAAAATGCAATTATTGTATTTCTAATTGTTTCTGTGCTCTGCTGTACGTAGCTTTGGCTGTTTTTCTCTAATATTTCTGCTTTCTACAAGTGTACCATTCCGTTATAATGCACACAATATATATTCGTATTTATCTAATTAACATCTAAAACTATGGCAGCCCTGGAGACTGAGCCCACGCTGTGTGCATGTAGCAAGGTCTACCCTCGCCCTGCGTTGCACTCCTCAACCCCCGCATGAATAAAGTATCAAGACGACTTTGTCGAACGACTGTAAGAGTTATTCTACTGTAATATTGTATTGTGTTGTGAGAACTAGGAAATATGTAACTGTTACTTCAAAACTGGGTGATGACTAAAATTGTCAACGGTCTCTGTAACCTTCATTTGAAGCCTTCATTATGTGTCTTCATTTTATTACCTAACTGTAACTACATAAGCTGTAACGTACTAGTAGTTATTTTTTTGGCAGTATTATTAATGCTCTTTTGTTGCGATGGAAGCACCTAGTTAATGTTTTTAACAGTTATAAATGGCTGTGTATATGTGTCTGTCTGTACCATCATAATGCCTAAAAGGGTGTACGGATTTCGTTGTGTTTGATTAAAATTTTGTACTTCTGTCTCATGCATCGATTAATTATTTTATTTATTTACTAGCTTTCGCCCACGACTCTACCCGCGTGGATGCCGGTTATCGCGATAAAAACTATCCTATGTCCTTCCCCGGGACTCAAACTATCTCCTTACCGAATTTCATCAAAATCCGTTCAGCCGTTTAGGCGTGAAAGAGTAACAGACAGACAGACAGACAGACAGACAGACAGAGTTACTTTCGCATTTATAATATTAGTATGGATATATAGTATAGTATAGCATATAGTATGGATAGTCTGGATATAAACCAATATAAGGGAGTTTAGGACTTTAGGGGAGGTAATAGTCCCGGATCAAATAATCAACATGTCTCGGGGATTTTCCATAGATTTCTTCCATTAAAAGGCTACAGGCTACACAAGTGGAAAAGTTTTCAAGCCATTGGAACTTAATAACGACATAACTATCACCTGATAAGTACATGATTATCATTATTTACTTAACTGTGTTGTACACATCTATACAAATAAATAAAACCAGGCAAGTGCATGTCGGGCCACGCACAATGTAGGGTTCCGTAGTCCCCCTCATTGGAATAATGTGGCTTGAGAAGTGGGCTTTCTGTTGTTTTTGTTTCATACTTACAACTTTATATCTGCATAATAATATTTTTCAACGGGATTTGTACGAAAATTTTGTTACTTCTCATTTGATCAGCTGTTACTTGTAAACTTGTAAAGCCTACTTAGCAGTGATAGTTTTCCTTTTAATTTCAATAAAAAAAAATAAAAAATAAGTACTACTTCCGTGATTTTTTTCACAAGCCCAACATCATTTAGCTGGCTGGGTCCTAAGGTCCCCCCCGACCTTAATTAGGGAAACCTTAATTAGGGAGACCTTAAGGGGGAACTTAAATAAAAATTTGCACTTTGAAGCTTAATATTTTAGGGTTGACATATATTTCTAGATATAAAAACCCCTTTATAATAAAGAGAGAAAAAAATAAGACGGCAAATTGAAAACATATACATCTAATAAAAAAAGTCAAAGATAGTTATTAAAAAGTGGTTGGAGTGACCTTTATACTGAACAAAATAAGGTTCCTCATTAAAAAAATAACCCGCTATAAATTAACATCCAATCCCAAGAAATCACAATTTACCTTGATTACGGATTAAAAGCCATCAAAGTACATTTAAGTTCCGAGAGAAAGTCCCACAGCTTACGCTTTTAAATTAAGCACTTACTTATATTATTTCATAATTATAAGTTACATTTGTCAACCGTTTAGTGTAATATTTTTAATGTAACTGCTAATTTATTCTAAGTGAAAGTGCATACGACCTCTGAATACTCCAACGATACTGTATCAGGCTTAAAAGTGTTAACGTCGCCACTCATCATATCTTATACACCCATTCATATGATGTGCCATTGCTGGACACGGGTCTACCCGGTAGAACCTATTTATTATAGATCCTGGGGGTAATTGCCATAATCGCCATGCTTGGCGATCAGGTTGGCAATCGCAGTAAGGCAGTCGCACAGTCTCTAGTGGTTAACCCCTTAGTCGCCTTGACGACACCCACAGTAAGAGTTGGGTATTGGGATGTATTTCTGTTGCCACTACACGACGTTATTTTTATTTGGGGTGGCTATAAGAATTAAAAAACCGCCTTTAGTCTCCTGATTGGGCTATTGTGCGCGTGTCATTTTCTATCTATCACTTCAGCCAACCCTGGCATTTCCTGAATGCCAGCAGTCTGCCCAGACTGCTGCAGACTTTCGGGAGGGATGTAAGTAATGCTAGGAGCTGTACCCTTGAGTCTGGTATACTGCTGCACTCCGTAGGCACGTGCCTTTGTGTTTCTTCTGCTTCCATATATCGTCTGCATTGGAGCTGTCTACCAACAGCTACCAACCCTATTCTCAAAAAGTGTTTGTTAAGGATGCAATGGCTCGATATGTTGCCAATTGCTTTAGGCAGCATAAGAGATAACTGCATCTAACATTAAGGTAGAGTTTGAGTATTGAGTTTGGCTTAATAGGTTTTAGTAAAATGATGAAATAACACGACTGGTTTAATGTGAACACCACAGAAGTTTAGAAATAGGAGGGCAGAGCGGGTTTTCTTAGCTCAAAGTCAAATTGAGCAATCCAAATGGGTAGAATGTGTAGTTGATTGCAATGTACATAAATTAAAAGTAATCGAGCAAAGCAAGTGTTTTAAAATAAACCTCATTTACATTTACTGTCAAGCTGAATTGTGAAACTGGTGAACAAAAAGAACATGATCAAATTTTGACCAAATTTGCAAAAAGCTATCAATAATGTTTTAAGTAAAAAGGTGTAGATATTTTTAGGGGCCATACCTACTACATGTAACAGAAGCTGTTTTTTTTTTAAACTAACATCAACGTGTGGCACATCATTAGACAGGTATTTAAAACACATTTTAAGATTTCAAATAAACTTTTTTGATCGAGTGAATATTTTTGGAAATAATCGCTCCGAAACTTGCATAAATTGTGCTCTTTTTCTTAAAACATATTTTTCAAGTGTAGATTATTGTAGAGGAGTGCGGCGCGGTGACATTCATGTCTTTGCCAAACAAGGATTTGGTGGACGTTTACCATCTGGCGCAAGACCTGCTCGTCTTCTAATTTCGAAGTTTTTAAAAAACTATTTCATAATGTAGAGTAAAACAGGATGTTCGCCTGTTGATAAACGTCACACCAGTCCCTAGCAGCATCAGCTCCACTCAAATTATTATTTCGCGAAAATAATAATTTGATTTTAAATTTTGTTTTTTTTATTTACCTAGAAAACTAGTCAATTCTCAAGCAAAACAAGCCAATTAGTTAATTAATAAACTGTTATTTTTACCTCATTCGGACAATATGGGATCAAATTCCCCTTATTTGTCATCCTTTACACAATGAGTTACATTTGGTATTACGCTATGTATATGCCAAGGAATTGAGGGCAGGTATATTTAGAATATAGGCATTTAATACAAAGAAAGATATTTCAGAGACCACTCAGTGACTAACTGTTGTTGTTCAGTAATAATAGGTACCATTCCAATAATTGAGTTAAATAAAGCTGTTAACCAGCGTAACTATAGACAAGCCCCATTTTGCCTATTTGAGTATGTAGAGCATGCCTGAGATAAAAAAACTATTTCTGGTTTAGATAGTAGCCGTCTTGTTAAAAATAGTCGTTAAAAAGCCTAGGTTAGACTTATTATTTCATCAATGTTTAGTTTATTTTTATTATATGTATATTTTAAAAAAATACTCCCGCAGTAGTGTACAAGCCTTGTATCGCGGGGGACTTTACAAACATAGAAATCACGGACACAGAGTACACCCAGACTCAAAACAATTTATGGATCACACAAAGTGGTGTTCCGTGTGGGAATCAAACCCACAACCTCTTGCATAGCAGTCGGACACACTCCCACCGCGCCACAGAGGCAGATCTTTCCATAGAAAAAAGTGTTTGTAGTTCTTGAAGTTTAAACATTTAAATATTAGTTAACACTGCATTACGGCTCAGTATCTAATTACAATTCTAATAAAATAAGAATAATTTCAAATGAATGTTAAGTATTTTCCAACTGAAGGGCTCATCTATTTTATGCTTAGCACATAAATATGTCTGGTTTACGTAATAAATTGCTCCAAGAATCTGTTAAACAAACACCATCTTCTAGAGACAAAGCATAAACAAACTTCAAAAATCGAATCCAACATGTGCTATTCGGACCACGTGTGGCTGGCTGTTTTTGCCGATGTTTTTGCCCCGCATTCCATTTTCAACGGTCGAGAAAAAAAAATAAACGATTGTCTCATTGTAATCGAGATCACGTAGTGGGCGTCCAAGGACAATTTCGACGTGTCTCTCTGCTTATTAAGTATTATAATTTTGAGTTTTTATTGTACATATAATCACAGTGTTAGCAAGTTTGCCGCCTTATTTTTAGATTTTATTTTTATGCGTTGAACGTTTCAATGCCTTTAATCTATATAGCTGGGGAGCCCAATGTGCTATGTTTGGATTTACTTGAACGTCGTGAGGACCTATTGATGTTTTTTTTTACTAAATATTTTGATTGGCTGCCCTAGACACGGGGCACCATATGAAGAGCTAACAGTAGAGGTACTCAACAGGGTATCCAAACCTTATGTTAATCTGCCGCCCTCCAGTAAATCCAACAATTTTTTTAGTGGACTCTCCTTCTACAATTTAAATGTGGAATAGATAATTTTATTTTACTATAAATAAATAGATTGAGTCTGCTATCTTTGTTGGTCTGTGATAGTTACTAACCATTATGCGGGTAATGCATAAATGTATGCTTGTTTTCTGCCTAAATTATTGTATAAATTATAATGTCAAGAGTCTTAGTCCGGTATCTCAAATCAAAGCCGTTCATCTGTCACCACCACTGTTTATTCCAAAGCTGGTAAAATTTTTGATAGGTTCACTCGCTACGCGAATGTCAAAATATCAAAGTACTATAAAACAGTGGTTTCACTTTTTGATTGGCACATTCAGGGAACTCTACATCTAGAATTAAAAAAAAAGGAATTCGGTACTTATTTTCAAATTTTAACCTACAAAATAAACAGTTAAACCTACAAAACAACACCTAGTTTTAATAAACCTAGTGATCCATATTTTTTTGTAAGTGATATTAGTTCAAGGCTCTCTGTAATCACGGTTCACGGTTGACCATTAACCTTGCCCTTAGCTACAATGTACGTGTTATGCGATGTTATTTTAACCATAGACAAGCCAGACAAGCTTCGAATTTTAAATGGCTTCAAAAATGAGGTTTTAGTTCGACACGTAGGTAATCAAAATTTCGATGTTCACGTGTTTTTCTACGATGTTCAATTCAATGATTATTTATTTTTTTATTTATTATCCATTTACGGTACCATAAAATATTATGTTGCAGTCTCTACATTTATAAAATTATGTCGTGAACTATCGATCGTAAAGTAATAATTTACCTAAAGAAAGTTCTTGAACTACAAGGAAAATTAGTGTGTGTTATTTGTGCAATTTATGTTGTGTTACGTTTTTAGGTTATGTTAAGTTTATCAATTTCTTTTTTATAACTTTTCCGTAAAGAGACTGCAGTCCCTGGTCAGTAAGTTGCCTGCTTTAAAAGATAGCTCTCTACTACACAGATGGCCAAATGAATGATATTAAACAGGATCGCTTATAGCGAGTACACATGTGCATGTTAAATTTAAATGACAAAATACGCGGGAGATCAAACAAAGTAATCCGATTAACCAAATTAAAAACTAACCGGCTTAAATATTTCTTTGTCCCCTTATTTCGTTTTTTGAACTCTCTACAATGGTATAAGAACACGTAATTAGGTTAAAAGTAGAAAATATTACTTTTACTTTCAACAGTCCTCTTTTGTCATATCTAACAAAGGCATAAACAAACCCTTTGCGTACCACAGACAACAAAAACGAGATTAAGTTACGTAATTATCTAGTCAACGTCTCGCTGAACTTGGCCATAGAGTATAGATATTTGGAGTAACACCACTGTCTGTGTATAAAAAGTGTTCTTTGAAATGAGTTACATACTTCAATCCGTTTAAAATTAGTAAGTACATTTTGTTCTGGCACCCTAAATATCAATTCCTCAATTGGCACAATTCAATTCAATTCTTCAATTGGCCAATTTCTTCAATCTGTCTACAAATGTTACGTTCATACGAATGACTCTCCAATTCTTCAATTGGCACGCTTCAATGCGTCTGCAATTGCTACATTCACATCCTACCCTTTATCTACGTTAACGCCATTTTAGCATTTTTTGAACTGTTATTTACAGGTGTGATTTGAGGGTGCTGATTTGATTGACAGTTATCTACTCTATTGGTACGGTTCATTCTTAACTTTGTTTGATCAAAATCCATTAAGCTGTTTTAAAGATAAACTTTTAGTCTCACGTGACGAGGCTTTTAGGCTATTGCATAGCGGGCTTTGAGCGCGGCGACCGAATCAAGAAATTCCGTAACGAAAATAAAACCTAACACCCCCACTCCGCCTACCATGTAGCTCGGCCGACTGGACACTTTTTAACGTTTGTGCATGCTTGTAATAAACCTTTTTTTTTAAAGTAAATTCATTTATAAGCATATATGAACTTACCTTGTAATAAGTTATGATAGAAAGAAAAAAAACCCTAAAATTAAAAGTGAGATAAAAAACAAACCTCTTTTGTAATATCTAACAAAGGCACAAGCAACAAATACGAGATTAAATACAGTAATTAACCAGTCGCCATCTCGCTTTAACTCGGCGTTCAAAGGGTTAACTCGTGTCAGCTTCTGTACGATTGGTCTGACAGTCGACAGACAAACAAACAGTAGCCAGACAGAATAAGAAGGGAAGGGTCTCGGAGACCGTCTGTTAGATTAATTACTGATGAGGAGGGTGACCGTCCTATTTAAAGTACGGGATTAATTCTACGAGCTTCGTTGACATTTGTGTTTGGGTACGAATACAATTGAAACAAAGGAGTAGGGTTGAGGTACAAAATACTGAGAGTGCAGAACGAAAGCCGAGAATATTGGTACAGAGTACAGAAAATAATTTAGATTTGTTATAATGAGAATTTAGTTATAATTCTGTATGTATACTTATATATCTATCAAATCATTTTATAAGCGTATATGGTTAAGGCATCGGACTCGCAATCGTGAGGTCGTGGGTTCGAAACCTCCCATTATATTACCGACGTGGACCCACTCCTAACACAAGCTTTTTGAGCTTAGCTGGAGGGGTTAATAATATGGCTAATAATGTGGAGCCCAATCCCGCAAAAAAAACAACGGATTGTATTCCGAGAGTCCCGGCAGAAGTGAAAACATAATAATAAAACATATGAAATAATAAATCACAAATCCAATACGAAATCAAAAATTAAAATAAAAAATGGAAAAAGAATCGTTACTCGGACTCGAACTCCCCAGTTCGCGTTCGAGTCTTCTGGATTCTGGACCGCCCGATTTCTCACCCGAGCTGTAATAAACATTGTAAATGGTGGCAAAATTCACCTTCGTATTCTAATGATATTGTAGCAGTTTTTCATTGCTCTCCCTCCGTCTTATGAATTTTCGATCAGGTCACGTGTCCTGACGCGAGTTTAACACTTTTTACCCATCCCAAAAAGTGCACAACGTATATAAAGAAGCTTACTTTAAAAATATACAAACTAGCCATCATTAATTTTTTAGTAGTTTGTGGGTTCGATCCCCACCAAGGATAAACCTTTGTGTGATAAGCACGATGGTTTATATTCTGTGTCTGGGTGTCATGAATGTATTTAGAAATATATAAGTATGCCAGTTGTCTGGTTGTCATAATACAAGCTCTGCTTCGTTTGGAATCAGATGACGTTGTGAGAGTTGTCCCAAGATATTATATTATTATTATATGTTATTGTTACTACAGCTTTGAAATTTTTGCATGCGTATGTTTACTAGAAGTTGCCCCATATTTCGCCTGGTTGGAACCAGGCGAAATATGTGGCAACTTCTAGTAAACAATAGGCAATCTATTCAGATGTAATAGAACGGCATTTTGAATTAAATGATTTCAGATTTAAAGCCGGTCAAGTCTGTGGAATCACGTTCCGAAAAAAAACACGTGATTTCTCACTATAGCCCCTGAAAAATCATGAAAGATCAGAGGGGACCTAGTGATCTTTAGTGAGTTTTTCTGAACTTTTCGAGCCTCCTGATTAATATACTACTATACTACTTCCTCTAAGCGATTTCGTGTCCGTCAGCATTGCTTTTAAATGTGTTGTTTGAGTAGAGTACGAAGCTTTCCTTCTGTACTTTCAGTAATTTATGGTAGTGGGTAGTTGTGTATTTGTGCTTTAGTTTTAACCTAGTTACAGCGGCTGCCTCTACATACTTACTTACTTTAGATTTACTTATAGAATGACAAAGTTAAGGAGTAAATGAGACAAACAGAATGTATGTTTTAATATAAATACTAATAACAATAATAAAAATTCTTTATTCACATAAGAAACTAGTACACTTGTGAAAAGTCGATTCTACATGTACATGTAATGCCTATTCGCAAACAATAGGTAAAGCCGGAGAAAATAACGAGGCAACAAAAACTCGCCGCTACTCTTTTTAAATTTCCAATGTTTACAATTTTTCTTTGTTTATAAACTGTTTTATATTAAACACCAAATTAGAAAATTCAATTGACTAGCTTAAGCAATCGACTCCGCCAGGAATAAATTGAGGTAGCAAAACCATTATGAAAATGTACCTACATGATTTTGATGCCGAGTTAAATTAAATAACGAACGAACATCCACGCAGGAGGAGTCGATGGCTTAAGCTAGTAGATCATTGAAAGAAAAATATTATCCGTACTTCTATTTTAAATGTGAAAGTAGGTAACTCTGTCTGTGTTCTTTTCACGCTTAAAGCTTTAAATTTCATCTAAATCGATTCAGCAATCGATTTAGATGAAATTTAGTATGAGGTTTGAGTTCCGGGGAAGGACATAAAATATGATAGTTTTAAACACATTACCGCAAGCGAAAGCTAGTGTGTAATAATAATTTTTCGAAGTATTTTAAAAACGCTAATTGTTTTCCTTTGACCGAGACCGTTAACGAGTATCTGTTTTGATTAAAAAGCAAGTCTATTGACTCATTTAAACATGGCCACCGCAAGATGGCGTGGCTTTTTGGCTTAGTTTGGGAAACAGAATCTGTATCTCTTGTTTTCCCTACATTTATAAGTAAGATTAGGATAAAACAAAATTGAAATTGTAACTTATCGACAATAAACGCTTTTTTTTCTTTTTTTTTTTTTTTGACGTTTACATTTGAAACGCCGGGAGTGGGGTAGTGAGTCTAATTCGGCAGTCTGAATCGAGCAGTCGAAGTGACAACACGTCTACCGATAGACTTCTCACTATTTTTATAGTCGTGTGTGCAAAGTGTTGGTATGGTTATAGAGTCAGTGATGCAGTAGCATTTGTGCAATCACACAAACAGTTGGCGGATTTTACCTTCATCCTATCCGCGTTCATATGATCGATTACCATTTACTATAATGTTAATTTGAATATTGAGCCGCTAATAGCTCATACGGCCACCCTGGCGCTTCTACAAATAAATCAATCTGTTCATTATTGTTTCACATTTATAAAAGCGGGTTAGTACCAATTTTGCAATGAATAGTTGGACACAGCAATGACTCAACTGAATACAAACAAAAGAAATAGACAAAATTGATTACAATTACCCAGTGCAGTTGGGCAGTACAGTATAATGACTAACATAAGATACTGTGCTCTAAAAATATGTCTACGCGTGGTTCGTCCCAGTCTGTCCTCCCCAGCGTAGTTGTACTTTATATCATATGAAACAACTATTGCTGTTTTGCTACAGAATACATTGCTTGTTCGTAATAATAAATATTTATGTTACAGTTTTTACAGTTACAAGTTATAACAAAATGTATAATATAAAAAACTGGTTAATACCTTGTGAGTCCAGCCAATCTGTAAAATTATAAAAGACTAGCTTTCGCCCGCGGCTCCGCCCGCGTGGATGTCGGTTATCACGATAAAAACTACCTATCCTATGTCCTTCCCCGGGACTCAAACTATCTCCAAACCAAATTTCATCTAAATCGGTTTAGTTGTTTGAGCGTGAAAGCGTAACAGACAGACAGACAGACAGACAGAGTTACTTTCACATTTATAATATTAGTATGGATATATCACTCAGTCGCTCTCGCTATTGAGTTATGAACATGGGTCCACAATAATTGTGAGCGATAATGGCATCGCTCACAATTATACAATACCTGCCTCTGTGGCGCGGTGGAAGTGTATCCAACTGCTACGCAAGAGGTCGTGGGTTCGATCCCCACCCAACTAATTTGTGTGATGAGCATGGTGGTTTACTCTGTGTCTGGGTGTTATTTGTATTTAGAAATATATAAGTATGTTTATCGGTTGTCTGGTATTCATAGTACAAGCTCGCTTAGTTTGGGATCAGATAGCGATGTGTGAGTTGATCCAAGATATTATTATTATTTAAAGCTGACCCGTGCCCACTTCGTTGGGCCTATGACACTCACAAATAACGTGGCTTTCTTTCGGTAAAATAATTTTCAAAATCGGTTCTGTAGATCCAGAGATTACCCCCTACAACCTCACAAATTCACAAACTTTACTTTTTATAATATTAGTATAGAAGTACAGATTAAAATATCGAAAAAGCCAAACACTAACTTCTTTTATTATTATATTTATCCTAAGGAAATTTTAGGTTTTTTTCCTCCTGCATATTATAAAATAATACTAGTTATAAATTACATGAATGCTACACCTATTGAATGCGTTTAAGAAGAAAATGTTGATATTACATATTATAAACGGCAGCAAAAACAGAATTATTTGCGCATTACCTGCTTTTTAAGAAGATATACTAGACAGTGTAAGTATGCTCCACCAGTCCAGCATCTACGTCAAAATAGATAGGTACTCTATTGTATTATGGAAACAAGAGAACTGATAAACATATTTATATATTTCTAAATACATACATATTATAGATAAATAACACCCAGACACAGAATAAACCAAAGTGCTCATCACACAAAGTTTTTTCCTGGGTGGGGATCGAACCCACGTCCTCCAGCTTAGCAGTCAGAGTCTAACAACTAGACCAAAATTCACAATATCTCTCGCTGTCCTTGTCCTTGTCTCTCTCCTTTTAATTTTTAGCATTATCTTTCAAATAGTTACATAACAAGCAGTGTACGTAAAACACATGCGAAGTATCGAGCCAAGTTAGTTGTTTTTCAGTATTGGTTCGTATCAGTGCCCTAAATGTGTCACAGTGTGACTCAAGCGCCAGTTGGGGTATTTCGAATGGTCCTCACATTGCGAATATATTATTGTACTTCATATTGTTAGGTACCTATATTGCTTGTTTATAAGTTGAGGCTAATGTTTGAGTGACCATGAGAAAGGTTTGCTAAATAATATTATTGAACTCTTTACCAATTTCGGTATGCTTGGAATTTCTATCTTGTATTCTCGACGAACTCTTTAAAAAATAGTGTGCAATACCGATATTCCCACAATATCTACTTGCTGACTGATTGTTAAAAAACACATCGCCTTTCATAAAAGTATTCCTTTAGCATTTTTAGGCGTGAATATTCGTCGTAAGAATATTCACGCCTAAAAATGCTAAAGGAAACAATGCTAAAAAATCCGTTATTGTTGTCGATTTATTTTTCTTATCGTTCCCATCTCCGATTCCTGAATTCATCGAGTACATCCTTATTTAGAATTTAAAAACACCATTATATAACCCCACGCATTTAATATGTATAAAGATTTACGATCATGAGATCATAATCACTACTAATTATAATCTGTGTATCCAATAAAATTTAATCAAGCGGGAAAACAGTTCCTTTTATAAAGTCCTTTTTTTAGATCGGAGGCACAGATAACTATTTTTTAATTTCCTCTATTGAATCCTTAGAAGTTATTATACAGTTTTTAATGTATTTTGTAATTGAGTAGACTATTTTGAGAGTCTCGTTTTTTATTTTTAAATCAAAAAGGTTGGTGTTCTAACTAGTTAAATAGGCTAACAGAAATGTTGACGTAATAAAAAAAAATGAGGATGGCTTTTAGGTAATTTATTTAGTGATTTTATGATCATCGACAAATTAATGTTTATTTATTTTGTTTTAAATATTATTATATGTTATATAGTTGAACATGTTATAGTAAGAGAGTTTTGTATAGAGCTTTGTACGTGCATAATCTGTGGCTTAACACGATGTATCGAAAAATAATGAGTAGGTAAGTACATTAAACACTTATTTCTAAATTGCAAATAGATTTTCATCGTATAAAGCTCATACGTTATTTATTTTTATTTTTTGTAATCTCAAATTGCAGTTTACAGTAAATAAGCCATTTGTGATTGTTAAAAATAAAATTATTCTTCATACAACAAACAAGACAAATCCTAACCTAATTACTGAATACATTTGAAACTTTTAATTTCAAAGCAATAGATATCTAGAGATCAATCTTTTTTTCATTTGTGTAATAACTTTTACTTCCTGACATTCTATAAACTTCTGGGTATCTTGTCTATGCCGAAACAAAGAGTAGACAAACAAGACCAATCAATATCCGTCTTCAAAACATTGACCTCGATTGTTTTTAAACTATTTATTATCTTGATTGTCGTTTTGATTAAGAAATATTCTGTCACTTTCCCTTTATTTATTGTTAAATTATAATAATATATGTACTGTAATAAGGATTCATTTTTTACCCGTCGATAATGAAGTCTTTGGTTATGAAATAGAAACTCAAATTGACACACCATCGACAATAGAACTTTAAAACTTTCCTTTGCCTGTAAGCTACGAAAGTTGTGACCTAGAAAAAAAGTTGCGAAAATGGCGGCAAACCGACCTGTCATTATTTTCGCAGCTACCCGTAGGCTGCCAGTCTAGTAAGGCGGAGAGAGACTACGGGTTATGAAGAAATATATCCAACTAGTTAACACGCGCAACTTCGTCGGCGTCAATATCCCCCGTTTTTGCAACATTTTTCATTGATGCTTCACTCCTATTGGTAATAACGTAATGTTATATAGTCTATTATTTCTCAATAAATGGGCTATCCGACACTAAAATATTTTTTTAATTCGAACCAGTAGTTCCTGAGATTATCGCGTTAATATCACGCTACGACCAATAAGAGCGGAGCAGCAATGAAAAATGTTGCTAAACGGTACGCAGACAAAGTTGCGCGGGTCAAATAATACATAAAACGATAGACAATATATTTGCCAATCCTTGTCGTTTTCCCTTTGCACGTAAGAGATTTCCTCTTGCGTCATTTGGTGTTGTTGTTGTTTGTTATTACACTAGGTACATATCTGAAATAATAACAATACTATGGAATAAAGAGTTATACTTCTGAACACAACAGGGATCTAGGGAGGTTCGTTCGGTATCATTCTAATACATTGACCATTACGTACGTATTTACTAGTACTATAGTACTAGTAGGTAGGTACGTTTAAATTTCAAATTCAAATATCATTGTTTCGTAAAACCAAATTAATATTTGTTTAAAAAAACGGTCAAGAGCATGTCAGACTAAGCTCAGTGTAGAGTTCCGGAGCCGTTACTGTGTAAAAAAATCCAATTCGTATAATTGCACTAGCATAAGATCATGACACTTACGCCCTTTTGTTAAAAACTCAATGAGGGTATATCCGAACATGTCCGAAATAATTTAAGATTAAAGTATTTGTTAAGCGCTACATTTTTTATTATTTTCATATTTTTTGGTCACACGGTTCAAAAGATAAGGGGTTTATCCAAGTTTCGGAGCGATTATTCCCAAAAATATTCACTTAATCAAATAAGTTTATTAGAAACCTTAAAATGTTTTTAAAATACCCGTAAAATTATGTGCCACTTTGTATTGTATTTTTAGTCCACACCTCAGAACAGATATATAACTCTATTATCTTTGGTCCACACCATTGACTTATAGACCTGGACTGCCCCATCCCTTTCAAATAAAAAGTAAATATTGACTGAAAAGCGTGAAAGAGAAAAATCTCGTGCGGCCCTGTCTCTTTGAAAGAAGTTGCTTTGTCTCTTTCTGGAGAGTGGTCAATTTTGTGGGTTATGGCGCAGTTCAGGTCTATACGTCAATGCTCCACACATAGATTTAACACGTAAGTATTTCATATAGTTTCAAGTGTTTGGCCCAGGGCGCACTACGTTTTTTTCCTGCGAACGGTTAACCGCTATAACCGCTAAGCAGCTTGAAACACAAACACTACGGTTCAAAATCAGTCGTGAGAAAAACCGCAAGTCAGGCCGCTTGCATTAGCTTTCTTGGGTCACAATTTTTTTTGTCACACGGTTCAAAGAGAAGGGGGGGGGGGCACACAATGTATGCAACTTTCGGAGCGATTATTTCCAAAAATATTTACTTAATCAAATTTATTAGAAACCTTAAAATATTTTTAAAATATCCGTCAAATTATGTACCACGCTTACAGTACGTACGTACGTACGTAACGTACAGTACGATCAACGTATCTTGACCGGATTGAAGTTAGGTTTTTATCTCTTTCGCGCATGTCATAGAGATGCGACCCTAAAATTACTTACGAAAACGACTAAATATGTTTAATCGATTAAAAATACTAACTACATTTTAATTCGACAAAATAAAAACACTATTTAAATCAGTTCATAAAAGTTTAAATTTAGAACAGTTACAGTAAATACTAAAGAAACTTTGAAAAACATATTCTTTACGAAAATAATCACAAAAAAACATGAGTTAGTAATACTAATTAAGACAATGTAATGCGTAATCGCATCTCTAATTCTCTTGGTTTAGTTGCCGCCCCCGCCCCCCGCTTCCTGTCACCATTTACTTTCAAAAAATGCATCTGTGCACTTGTCGCCTACTTCAGTCCGGCCTAGTTACGTTGATCCAACTGTATATTCATTGTATAGTCTTTGAGTAAAATGCGCTCCTGAGTTGACCCCCGTTCTGACGCGCCTCTACCGTCTCTCATAAAAACTGGCAGGGTTCCATCTTCTTGGAAGGTCGCCAATGTCCACCCTATTCCCAAAAAGGGTAGATAGCGGTAACATCCTTGTTATCAAAAGTGATGGAGAGAGTTCTCAACACCAGACTCTTGCGGTATCTTGAGGAGCACCAGCTGATAAGCGACCGCCAGTACATGTTAAAAATATTGACAGTTAATGTACACATTTACAAACATTAGTTTGTTTCTTTTGTAGTGTAGTGTTGAATTAAACAATAATTATTTCATGTTACTAGTCGGGTCATCATTTATAGCGAGAATCACTGGACTGACTGGACTGACTAATTCTATATAACAATATTTGCCCATATATACTAAATTATATCAAAAGATTTACAATACAAATAGTGGGGCCTTAGACTTGCTTAGCTAGCAGAACACGTACGTTTGTTTTAGCATTAACTTCCTCATATTTATAACTGTCCCGCGCAACTTCGTATGCGTAATTTTTTCCCGTTTTTGCAACATTTATCGTCGCTGCTCCGCTCCTATTGGTTGTAGCGCGATGTTATATAGCCTATAGCCTTCCTCGATAAATGGGCTATCCAATAAAGTTTTTTTCAAATCGGACCAGTAGTTCCTGAGATTAGCGCGTTTAAACTAACAAACAAACTCTTCCGCTTCATAATATTAGTATAGATTTATATAAATAATATTATTGTCCATAAAATTTAATCACGTAAAATTCAATTCCTATATTCATTTTCATTAAACCTCTTTAGAAAAAGATTAAAACTGCCACCAATATTTGCGAAAAATGTTGCCATTTTACAATGATTTTTGTTTTAAATAAAACTTATTTACAATTAAAATTACATGACAAAATACGCTTTGATCTTCAATTAATTATTTAATATATTTTATTTATTATTATTTCATTAATTCAGACCTTAAAACATAATTAGGTATTATCAATCCCGATTTCAATAAATTACGATGCCTAAACGTCATTCCATGCAATTATGTCTAAATTGCGAAATGGCTCATAATAATAAAAGTCCAAAGTTTCAATGACTGATGGGTATAGTGGACCAGTAACCTAATTTAGAAAGCGTGGCGCGCCTACAACCGTACTACAGGGCACGATATTTGGGCCATAGTACAAAATAATTACTTGAACTAGTTCGTTGACCTTTACGATCGATAGGCAATTTAACAACACGGACTACACCTTAAAACATTCTAATTCGATAGACTGTGGTTTTAGAAGAAAAAAGAATACATTTTTGCCCCTTCAATCAGACCAATTTGGGTTTTACCACTTGATTTTGGACTTAAGACTACTAAAACTTTCACAATGAAGGTGGGGAACTAACCTTATTTTTTTTTTATTATTACCTATAGTTGGCAGACGAGCCAGCGGCCCACCTGATGGTAAGCGGTGGTTAGCGGTATCCACCGCTCATGGACTACAGGAATGTCAGGGACACACCCAAGCCGCTGCCTACCATGAAGTGAAAACTCTCTTTAAACATCGTTTGAAGAAAAAAATCACCTTTATTAACCTCGAATAAAGGTTAAAGTTCTATGTAAATGTAACTTAAGGCGAAGACGAAAACCTGCTTCTCTTTTTTGTTTGTACACATGGCTATCCAGGTCTTCAGGTAAAGCAAGTATTCACATAAGGTGAGGGCGGTAAGTGCCTGCCTAGCGTCCTTCCAGCCTTTGTAAAAGTAGCAAGATTTAGCCGGTGGTAGGGCTGTCTAAACTGTCCCGACGCGAAATAGTGATGAGAGAGAATAGAGATGAAGGGTATTGTAGCAAGTAAAATTGCTAGACCTAGGACTTCAGCTAATTCCTTGGAATAATGATTTGAAAGGCACAGATGCTGTTATGGGCTGGCTCGTCTCTTTATTTAGTTGAATAAAAAACATTTTTAAAGGATTTCAATATAAAGCCTAGTTAGGCAGTCTAGTAAACAGTCAAACGTAAAACGAAGTGGAATCAACAATCAGTGCGCGGCAGTGTCGTCTTCTCTTAAGTATCTACATAATGTTGATAAACTTTCGAGATTTGTACACATTATTAAAAAATATATATTACGGGTCTTAATCGCGTGAATAATTTAAGGTAAAATACCTTGTTTATTGCCCGACGTTTCGACCGTATTGCAACGGCCGTGGTCACGGGAAGACTGAAGAGTCTTCCCGTGACCACGGCCGTTGCAATACGGTCGAAACGTCGGTTAAGTAACGTCGATTAAGACCCGTAATATATATATTTTAATAATATCTACATAATTTCATATGATAAGGCGACTCTTGGGCCTGTATTACACACACACATTTAATTTAGTTTTAAAGATAGTTCAAGTTGTCTCATTTGTTTTTATTGATTTTTTATTTAATTTTTATTGTTTTTTTTTTGACACCCCTTTTATTTTAAACTTTACAATTTTTGTTTGCTTATTTTGTTAGTTGGCATAAACCTTATGTATAAGTAAGGAGAAAGCACTGTCTCCTGTAATACAGTGTATACTAGCACAGGAGACAGGGTTATCATATATTTTTGTACTTGTCCTTTTATGTCAATAAAGTTTTTATTTTCTTAATTTTTTTTTTGTATTATTAAAAGAAGCTCAGATTTAGATATCTCTTCTAAATGCGGTTAGCGTCTTGAGATTGGCACTAATTAATAAACACGACTGCTCCTATGCGATATCAGCCGAGATGGCTAATATCGCGTCTGTGCGAATAACGCAGAACATCGCCTTAAATACGTATTCGAGCGCTATCTAAAGGGCAGAGCTCAAAAACATTGTAATTTAACCCTAGTCAACAACTACACACTGTTTACATTAAACGAATTTGTTTTTGTTATAGTAACTCCTCGGTGTACCTCAAAGTTGAACATACTTCTATTATGATAATAATGTTTGCTTAAGCTAAGTAACATTACCACAGTCGGTGCATAAATGGGTGACCGTTTTCTAAAATGTTAGACTAACGTAAATCGTCTTATTGGTCTTGGTTTATTATCAAAGAACATTTTTATCGATTTACGATTAAATCGTGAAAAGAAGGTACATCATTTCTCTACTCTGGCACAAGAGTAACTTCCGACAGGGATAAGTGGCCAGCAACGGATGTCAGAAGCAAGTACTGCCTGTGGGAGGTAGGTAGCCGTCAAAGACCACACGTTAGAATGTTTTTACAAGATCCTTCGGTTCTGAATAAATTAATTCTGTTCGAATACCACCAAATAGATATTAATGTAATTATATTATATACTTGCATACTTACATATTTAATATACCTACGAACTATCTCGGAAACGGGTTAGCGATTTTGATCAAAATATATTATGTTGATAAATGTATTATAGTTTAGTTTTCAAAGTTGCTCTACATTTAAATCTTTCTAAAAAAAGGAGCGAAGCTCGACTCATTGTTTGTCCTCATGTACGTTTAGATCTTCTAAGCTACACAACAGATTTTGTAGCGGTTTTCATTATTATTCAGATAACTTCTTCAGGATGTTTTTTTATGTATAATACATACATACATATTATGTATATAGATAGTGAAGAAAAGTCCTTGCGAACCCGGACCAGGCCGCTATTTAAAATTAATTCTTAATCTATACCTACTAATATTATAAAGCTGAAGAGTTGGTTTGTTCGAAATCTCATCAACTATTGGTCCAAATTGAAAAATTATTTTTCTGATGGATAACCCATTTATCGAGGAAGGCTATATGTTATATAACATCACGCTACGCTACGAAGCGGAGCCGAAAATGCAAATTGCAAAAAATGTGTAACATAAGGTATGTTCAAACTTCAGGATCGGATAGTGTATGTTGTTAGTAATAGTCGATTGTATTATTGTTACAGGAACAGAGACATTTGTATACCTAGAGTTTAAAGATTTTTATTTTGATGCGGCGGTAGCCTAATGGCTAAGGCATCGGTCTCGCAATCGTGAGGTCGCGGGTTCGAATCCTATCCATTAAACTACCGACGTGACTCCTAACACAAGTATTTGAGCTTAGTTGGAGGGGTTAACAAGATTGCTAGTAATGTGGGACTCAATCCCACATTGCTAGTTATCTTAAAAGAAAAAAAGATTGTTTATCAAAATTTAAGAACAAAATCATTCAAATTAGGAGTCCGATGTCAATAATATCTTCGTAAGTAAAGTGTGTCTGGTATAGGTATAGGACTATACAAAGTAAACACTTTCAGATGCCATGGTTTGCTGACATTAGTTTCAGCAGGTCGTTAGTTGTTACCTACAGCTTGTAGACTCTGCTCAGGGGGTCTATTCACGTATTTAAAGCAGTGCAGTTGCAGTTAAGTTGCAGTTAAGTTGCAGTTAAGTTTCGATTTAAACGGCCATTTTTGTATTCTTGTAACTATGGGATCTATCTTAAAAACGCTTGCGCATCGTACTAGAATGTCGTTATTGAGTTAGACGCATACTTGACGCAAGTGTATTTGAGATTGATCCCAAAGTTACAAAGTTACAAAATCGGTTGTATCGAAACTTAACTGCAACTCAAATACAACTGCACTGCTTTAAATACGTGAATTGACCCGCAGGACACTTACCTCTCAATAAATTCAAATACTTAATGAGAAAAGCTGATTCACTTAATTGTTCAGTATGTGGTGTAATTGAGGATGTACAATGTGTTAAGAGCAGTAGTCTGAGAGCTACATTAAGGGACAAGTTAAAATTTAAAGTTTATGATGTCGGTATTTTGTCAAGTATTATGCCTGCTCGTACGACGGAGCTAGCTATAGTTCTTTTTAAGTTTATTGATAAGTTAATTTGAGAGTTTAGGTTGTTTATGTTACCACGGGGCTGGCATAGTCAACTGATGACTCAAAGTCCCTTATACTTTTAAATTAAAAAAATACATATATACCTATATTATTACAAAGTTATAGCATAGCTCTGTGGCGCGGTGGGAGTGTATCCTACTGCTACGCAAGAGGTCGTGGGTTCGATCCCCATCTAGGATAAGACTTTGTGTGATAGCACGATGGTTTATCTGCGTCTGGGTGTAATTTATCTATGTTCAAGTATGTATTTCGAAATATATAAGTATGTATGTTTATCGGTTGACTGGTTTCCATAGTACAAGCTCTGCTTAGTTTGGGATCAGATAGCGTTGTGTGAGTTGTCCCAAGATATTATATTCTTTTTGTCAATTTTCAGTATTGAAATGCGTATCGCATGAGATTTATACTTCGCCTAGAGCAAATATTCTATTGGATTATTATGCCATAGAACTTTTTAAGACATACTTTTTTTCTCTTCTTTTGTTCTTATATAAACGAATGAAAATATGGTAAATAACATTATAAGATAGTTACTACAATTTTGAAAAATGATGTATGTGCTCAGGCTTCATACCAACCAAGCATAAATTCAGTAAATTAAGTCAAAACTTATTACCTGGGGGTCTAGACAAAGTCACATTCGAAAAGCGATGTCGCAAAGAATTATAGTACTTATAGAATTTGACGTTTGCGGTGGAGACCATAGACATTCATTCTTTATTTTTTTGCGAACGATTAGTACGGCTACTAGTATAGTATTATATTATCTGTGGTACGGCGTTATCGAATTCGCCACGGAACGAATGTACCTTGTCTAACCCCTCTGAACACCTAAAGCATATTTTAAAATTATATTTTTTACATTCTGCACTTTATCTTTTTAAATTGTCATGTTTGTGTACACATTGTGTTTGGAATATTGTCTCGAACCAAACTTTGTAACATGTCAATTTAAATTATTTTGATTGTATTCTGTTTTGTGTGCCTAATAAAATAAATAAATGAACCCTTATAATAATATCTTGGGACAACTCACACAACGCTATCTGATCCCAAACTAAGCAGAGCTTGTACTCGTACTATGGAAACCAGGTAACTGATAAACATGCTTATATATTTCTAAATACATACTTATTAAAGATACATAACACCCAGACATAGAATAAACCATCGTGCTCATCACACAAAGTTTTAACCTGGGTTTTAGTAAGTTCACTGGGATTCGACTGCATGATATATTTTTTTTTTGTGACATTAGGGTCGTATTCGCATTTGCCTATTCATTTCACTTGCTACAATACTGTGTTTCAGTTGAAGAACACCCTTCAACCGAAGCACATTTATGTTAACATCACTATTCCACGGAAGAATATGACATTGTGGTGGTACCCCCAATACGGCCAATGGCTTAGGCCAATCACCTTCAAAAATCGAAAGATTACGCAGTAAATCCTATAATAAAATTTAAAGCAAGCAATGAACATTTACTAACAAGATGAGGTAAACAAATCCCTGATGTAATAAACAGAATTTGATAACCCTAATATGGCGTAAGCTTCCATCGTAACTCGAAGGCCAAGGCGACGTACACAATATGATTTCTTCATAAAATCGAATAACAACCGTATCTCAAACTTAGTACAACAAATAACCTGCATGGGGCTTTCAGAACTTACGCTTTAATCTTCTTTAATCTTAATTTATTAACCGAAGGGGACACATCTGAATAAGCAACTGGCTGGCATTAGTACTGCGAAGGACAAAGTTGACAACCCTAGCACTAACACTTCTATGTCATTAAATCCAACCTTATGCTGACTGAAATAAGGTTTAAAATAGTGGTTTAGATGGCAAGGTTAAGTTGGTAAGATATTTGTGAATGGTTAAAGTTATTCATCAGTTTTGAAATAAGACTCTGTGGTTATACAGTAACCCTTACTTTGGTAATGTGACGCATAAATTAGTAGCAGAGACATCAAAATAAATGTTTATTTTTTTTACACTGACTGTGTTGTATCTAATTTCTCCAAAAAGTTCTACAATGATTAATTTCAACTTCCTTATGTTAAGAAATTCATATACTTGCTGTTTGTAGAGTACCTACCCTACCTATACGCAGTAGGATAAAATGAATAGTTACATTAAAGTTACCTGTTTTTAGTCATTCATTGTATTGATAGAGAACTAAAGTAGGAATAGTCGATCATTCCTGATTCGTTTTATATATAAAAAAAACCGCATCGATATAGCAGTATATTTTGCTATATAGCAGGAATATAGCAAAATAGGGACAAAGAAAGAGACATTGTTTTATACTATGTAATGATTATGCTGTAGGTTCTTAAGCACGATTTTTTATTTTAGACTTAGACCGCGCTATCCCTTTCAATTAAAAAGTAAATATTGACTACAAAGCGTGAAAGAGAAAAAAACTCGTGCGGCCTTTGACAGGTATTGTCCACAAAGTAGCGTTCTCTTTCTAGAGCTTGGTCAATTTTGTGAGGTTATGGCGCAATAATTCTGGTCTTTACGTCAATGATTTTATATATACATTTAAAGACGACTCCCGCAGTAGGGTAGGTACAAGCCCTGTATCGCGGGGGACTTTATAAATATACAAATCACGGACACAAAGTACACCCAGACACGGAACAACAACTTGTGGATCACACAAAGTGGTGTTCCGTGTGGGAATCGAACGCACGACCTCTTGCATAGCAGTCGGATACACTACCACCGCGCCACAGAAACAGTCAAATAAACATGAAACTTCATTCTTTACAAAAAAATAAATCAGTATGTCATATTAAAAAAAAGTTTTTATCCTGCCTAATCCAGTACAGCGTTTTTATACGTTACACTTTTATGTTTTGCAATTTTACTCAACAAAGTTCATACTGGGTCAGAAGACTAACGAATTCCATACAATTAACAGATAATAGTGGCTTTAAGTTCACCGCATTTAGTCGTAACTTATTTTAGACTTTTATCACCAAAGGTCACAAATTAACATCACCAATAAAACCTAACAAAGTCGAACATTCGACAATAGGGGATGAAAACTTTATTACACACGAAAAAAACACTTTCTGAAGATTTTTTAAGAATGTTTATTGTCCCTTAAGCCCCGATAAAAGGGGACTCCGTTCCCAAGGATATAATTTTTAAACGCATTTGGACCTCCACTTTTGAAGGGCGACTGATCACGTACGCTGACGGCTCCTAAACTAATTTAATAAATAAAAACAACCTTAACTCTAGTCACATAAGAGCTACATTTATCTAAAAGTGAAATTTCAAACTGTCCCAAATGATAAATGCGATAGCAAATCTTTCTAAGAAACTACCCGAATCGTAGGTTTATTTGTTTAGACGTAAGATTAATTTTACTGACGCTTCGGAGGTGTGAAGTTTCTAATCCTCCAGCCCATCTTCTAAGAAACGCTAATGATTATTTAAATTAATATTTTTCACAGTTCCTAAGATTGTTTATAAATGTCTATGGTAACTTGAAACGTTCAATGTTTGCTGACCTTAAATTGAATGCAGCTGGTACAGCACGGACTCGTTAAAAGATCACAGTTCTTAATTCAAATATTAATTTAAATGTGATGATTGCCTGTGTTTTACATTCTAATTTCAAAATCTCTATAGACGGAGCATAAACTTTTTTTATTGAAAAAAGTGTTGAGTTTATAAAAACTTGCTTTTAATTATTTAAATTGATATCAGCTAAAAAACGTTATCTATAATTTAATTTAAACAAAATATTACTGAACTAATTTAATATTTGATATTATAGTGTTCGATAGCATGTGAACGGACCTTTTTCAGAAAAAAATATCGATAGAAAACAGGTAGCCCAAAAAAAGCATCCGAGTGATTAACATCGTAGTTTTTATTTACATTTTTTTGTAATCTATGAATGATTTACGTTTCGTTATTTTTAGAGGACCCGTGTTGGTAGCCGGTCTTGTGTGTCAACATGAGTTTTTATCAAAAACTTTATCTGGTGTCAGAAAGTTTCGTTTTTAGTTCTTGATATTTTGTACACAAAGTTCACTTCACAAATCACTCGTCGTCTACATTACATACTTGTTAAAGATTTCTTTTGCTGGTTCGTGTTGAATGATTACAAAATGATATATCTTAAAACGGTTTAGGATAATCTATTTCACTAAGAATATTTGATGACATAATTACGCAGAATGTTTAGATACATGAACTAAAAAGAAAACATTATTAGTTATATATATTTATGGAACTAATTTTTTTTACTAGCAGCTTAACCTAACAGACCGGCGTAGGTACACATAGAGATTGTTGTTTAAATAGTCACTTTTCCCTTCTCATCGTAATTATAATGCCTACATGGTCCTTCATAGTTAAGTTGAGCTCTTTTTAAAAATTCCATCCGTTACACATTAAACTTACTTGAGCAGAAGACTTTATATTTTACAGAATGAAAATTATAATATTCTTTTGTACTGGACTCGGTCGTTAAATTTGATTGTATAATCAACTTTATTTTTCGGTAAATAAATTATGTCCAAGTTCCATTACCATCATAATAGGGTAAAATATTGCCAGCCGTAAAAATCCTATTGTGAGCCGTTAAAAATTTTACGATTCCAAATTTAAGGACAAGCGTTAAAATGTAATAAAATGTTGCCACCCGCTAAACAGATTATAGGTCCTAGCAATATTTACAAACAGATGCAGTGCAAAATAAAAAAAAATAATATGTGTGTGAACCGGAATTAGGAGGGTGTAACAAATTTGCTGTCCGGTCTTGATAAAATGTATTATCTTTGGTATTACAGTTATTTTCAGTAGATAGCGCGGTTGACTTTGTTACGCATGACAGTAAATAAAATCGCTATGGGTATTTTATATAATTAATGCCCCAAATTAGTATGCCTCTCGTTTCTGAAAGACAATATTTTAATTCTTTTTGATTAGTTTTTAAATAAATACGTAAATTGGACGTGTAAAACTGTTTCAATCTATTTATATTTGGATAAACTAACAATTAAAAAACAAATGGTCTTGAACAAGCTGTCATGATATCATGAAACAATCTATTAATTTATAAAATAATTGATGGAAAACAATATAGCAATACTAATAAGGCTATTATTATTGTTTTTAAACTTTCGCGATTTTTATACATAGGTATTAGATATATTTCGGGACCTTATCGGGTGAATTATTTGAACGTACGAACCTTTATTTACCCGACGTTTCGATCGAATTGCACCGATCGTGGTCACGGGTGCAATTCGATCGAAACGTCGGGTAAATAAAAGAGCCGTACCTTCAAATAATTCACGCGATAAAATCCCGAAATATATCTAATAAGGCTATTATTATTTTATATCTACTTATTCACATTTTATATCTAATTATTGGACATTCATTCATGTCCAACCTCCCTACATTTAATTAGGATTATCACTTTGTATTTGTTCTTGTTGTTTTTTTTTCTCCGGACCATTACGGACCAACCATTGACGTATAGACCTGGACCGTCAATGGGACCAACCAATGGAACCAACTCATTGACGTAGAGATCAGGACTGCACTATCACCTCACAAAATTTACCACTCACTCGAAAGAGACAACGCTACTTTGTGGACAAAACCTGTCAAAGGCCACACGAGTTTTTCTCTCTTCCACGCTCTGCAGTCAATATTTACTTTTTAAATGAAACGGATGGCGTAGTTCTGGTCTATGCGTCAATGAACCAACTGAAGATGAATTTACTTTTTTTTGCATAGTATCATCATTCAGCCAATGAAGTACGTAAGTAGATACTTAAATAATGGTGTTTTCTTCAAACTCTATGAAGCAGAAACGTTTCCAGCTAAACATATAACAATAGTTCCAAAGACAATTGTTTGCCAAAATTAATTTCACACTTCAATGGCCCGATCTATCTTTAGGATGAACTTAACATGACATTGATGACCTTTGCTTGAATTATAAGTGTCGAGAAACTATATTGCTAGTTCTTGTTCTTCTTTGAGTTTATGGCAATCTAGCCGTTTTAACGGCTAATTTCTGTCAGTGTCAAGTATTTATGCGCTTATTACATGCACCAAGTCTCGTTTTTATTCAATTATCACGTATTCAAATCATTTTTTACAAGTTAAACTCGAAGCTGTAAAAATAATGGCCGGTCAGTTTGCCGCCATTTTCACGAACACCCACATTGGTAGTAGTTGTAGAGTAGTTGTTAACATTAACGTGAGACCAGAACTGCGCCATAACCTCACAAAATTGACGACTCTCTAGAAAGAGACAACGCTACTTTGTGGATAATACCTATCAAAGACCGCACGAGTTTTTCTCTCTTTCACGCAGTCAATATTTACTTTTTAATTGAAATGGCTCAGTCCTGGTCTTTTAGTCTATGGTTGTGAATATGGCGGCAATGAAAAATGAAATAAAATAATAATATCTTGGGACAACTTACACAACGCCATTTGATCACAAACTAGACATAGTGTACTATGGCAACCACACCACTGATTATGATCATATTATAGCTAAATTACACCCAGACACAGAATAAACCATCGTGCTCATCACACAAAGTTTAATCTTGAGTGGGGAGGACGACCTACTAGACTGGTCATTAACCGCTAGACCAACAGGCTAGTCAAATTGACTGTAAAATCGGCCCTATTGCAATCATTCCAAAAAATCATAACACCGTGACTTTAAACAAAAAAAAAAAAAGGAGGGAATGAAAACGAAACTAAATGTTTGCAAAACAAATTAAGATGTTTGTTAGGTAAGTACTAAGTCACGCTTGCACTGATAAATGGATTTGGATATTTAGCACATAGGTTGATACGCACGCCTAATCAAGATCCAAGGTAAATAAAATCTAAATAAGAATATTCTATTATGTATATACATATGTTATCTGAATGTAATAATAAAAATAGTGTAAAGGCTCGCTAGATACCTACATCTCAATTTGAGCAAAGTCATTTGTAACAAACAGGTATTAGTATTTATTTGTAACATACTAATTTACTACTAATATTATGAATGTGAAGAGTTTGTTTGTTTGTTTGTTTGAACGCGATAATCTCAGGAACAATAAAATATTTTTTCAATTCGGATCCTACTGATCCGAAATGAAAAAAATATTTTACTGTTAGATAGCCCATTTATCGAGGAAGGCTATAGGCTATATAGCATCAAGCTACGACCAATAGGAGCAGGGCAAAAAAACGTTTCAAAAACGGGGAAAATTTACGCAAACAAAGTTGCGCGGGTAAGCTAGTTAGTAAGTAAAACTAGCATAACTACATATATTTTATCAAAAAAAGAAGAGATTTGACTAGAAAAAATAGTAACGTCATAGTTCGACATTTATAAGAGATCTGTAGAATCTGCGTTTTGGCATTGTGTTAAAGAGCAGTTGTTATGACTAGTTGGAGACTAGTCTATTTATGAAGTCTCCGACAACGTGATTCCAAAATTTGCAAACATCAAGCTAATCACGACTTTATCTCGATCTAAAAATATATTCATGTTGTTTACATATTGAATTCACAAATCACAACGGAACCCGCATTGACCTCCAACTTAGTGATAATTTTATACAACGACAAAAATGTCGGGAGCTTCCTACTGGCGCCAACAACAGATAAAACCCTTTTGTTTTAACTCAGCGACTAACAAACAATGTAATTTTCAAAAAAAGAATACGGTTTTTTTTTTAAATAACACTAGAGATTGTAACGCAAGGCAGACCGACAATGAATTAAAAAAGCAGACGGAGCGGACGCCTTTCACGGTGGCGCCAAATTTTAACTGGCTGCATATGGATCTTGATTGCAATATCTAAAACTTTCTTTTCCTACATGTTGCAGACATCTGTAGACAATATCTAAACAAAAGAATAGTTCTATTTTTTTTTATAGCAACACTTTCATGGCTATATTTTTTATCATAGATTTTTTTTCACGCGCTGGAAATAGAATTTGTTTAACAGTCGTGCACTCGTTCTGTGAATGGCAATCTGGCTGATTTTCTCGAAGCGAATGTTAGCTACTGCACTTGTAGGTACGTAGCGTCGGTAGGTACATATTTCTAAAATGTGTGTAGGTACTGTGTGTAGATAACATAAAAGAATGACAGCTCAGTTTGCCTCCTTTTTACAATCTTCGTTATTTACTTATATGGAATGTCACAAAAATGTTTTCACTATCATATTGTGCAATATATGAGCTGACACGAATAAAACATAATAAAATCGATACTTATTCCTAACAATGTTTATAAAGGCGAAAATTTGCAATGAACCTTGAATATGCAATGCATAACGAAATGCCGGAAATTTATCAGTGAAAATCGGAACCAAGGCTTTCAACTAATAGGAAGAGTATAAAGTAAACCTTGTAGTTTTATCATACCGCACCTTTAAAGTAAAACCGTTTCTAAACGAAATTATGAATTTTTATAGGAGAGCCAATATTAGAAAATAGTCACTGTTTTTTCTCAATAAAATCTGAGTTCAGGATTCTTTTAGATATTTAATGAGTTTCTATGATAGATCTCTGTTTACATTATGACATGTGATTTAAAAAAGTTATTTTTATTATTTACAGCTTTAGTTATTTTGATTTATATTATTATAGTAACACTTTACCATTAATTTTAATTTTCATTAAGGTATATTACTATGAAATTACAGTGCAACTAATGTTACTAAATAGAAAACTATTGAAACTTCATAACTTAATAATATTATTATACAATTAAATTAAAAATCATAAAGTTGGCATTGTTGCAATGTATAATATTACTAAATAAATAAAAAAACATTCGATATTAATAATGTTTTATTACAAAATAAAGAGAGATCCTTACAATCACTTGAAATAGTTATTTATCAATCAGTCTTGAGAAATTTGTACCTTTAAATCACAGCTAGTACGTATCTTAATTGCCTTAACTTTTAATTATCTTACCTTATAACATTTTAAAACACTTTGACTAAAAACAAATCAACTGGAAATAGCAATATCAAAAAAATATAAAAAATTAACATAGTAACAATCACAGCCTCCTTTCTCATGAGCTAACAAAAGTAATGTTCGCTTCTATCACATAATTAAATTAATGAGTCAAACCTATTGACATAATAATGAAAGTTTTTATCAAAAATAAACAAAATCTCTTTAAAAAAACTAAAAAATAATGACATTCTCAAAAAATTGTGTTTATGTCATCAATATAATAATAATTAGGTAGCAATGCTAAAACAAGATGTTATTGTAATAAGACAATGCGTAATTTTGTGGTATAATATTACTGTTAATTAAGCTTTTTAAATCGCTGTTTTTTCTGTCACTTAATTTTAATCTTGATTGATATAAAGGCTTCAGTTGGAAATTTTGAAGATCAGTGCTAGTACGTGTTCGCGACGAACGATTATTATGGAATTTTATTTCTTTGAAATCTGTATCTAAATAGGAAGTTTTATAATAAATGCCAACGTGGGTCATTTCTTGATTTTTTCAAATTTAATTATCTTAATGTCACTCGTTTTAACGGTTTCTCCTTCAGTATTTTTTGAAAATTGACCACCGCATGCCTCTGTAAGATTTTTTATATCAACGAAATCTGAATAGCACATTTCGGTAACATTGTAGGGATTGCCTTTCTTTCGTGCAGTTCTGATTATGGTCACATATTGATCTGGTGTATACACAGGACCAGAACGCAAGCACTTTTTGACAGCTTTTTCTATCACTGAGTGAACAGAGTCATTTTCATTTTGTGTATGGCCACTTATTAAATATTTGTGCGTAATGGACTTTATTTTCAGAACAGTTATGGCATATACATACATGGAGAACATAAACTTGTTCTTTTGCTGGCCACAGCAATTATCAGAGTAAAATGTGATTTGCAAATTATTATCATTAATTTCTGACGCCCTCTTTGTCAGATATCGCCAGACACACGTTGTTATTTCGTTAGCTCCTCTAAGTGCCTCGACCTCGCTCCAAACAAAACAATCACAATAGTCTTTTGCTAATTCACTTATTGTAAAATTACAAACATTGAGCTTACATTTGTAATATAAACTAGATACATCTCCTTTTGGAAGAGGCAGTACTGCCTGGAGGTCATAACAGGCAACAATGTAGTTTTCCTGAACCATTGTTTTGTCATTTGATTTTTCCTGGCGACATAATTCTTTTTCAAGCAGGTGTTGGTCGTATCTGGTCTGTAACTCTACTGTTTTATTAACAGCATTTTTAAAGCTGATGCATAGTTCGCACTGATCTTTTTTAGGTGTGTGAAAGCCGATGTTGTAATCTTCATTGAATACTCTCCTATAGGTGTGAATTTTAGCAGCTTTAACACCATCATTCAAGCATTTCGTTTGGTAGTCTTACATTTGATGCTTAAAATTGTTAATCTCGAATGAAAATGAATGTTTAGGTCCTCTATTACTATTATGAACTTTGTATTGATATTTAGGTTTAATTACATCAATACACTTTGCAATATAATCTCTTTGTCTAGATAAATCTCCCATTTTCCAATAATTGACAAAAATAATTTCTCTGTCTTCCTGTTTGATTATTTCGCTGCACTTTAGTCTACATTTTTCCCCACACGGTGGTCCTATCTGCTTTTTTGGAATGACTTTTTTAGACTTAGACATAGTTTTATATTGCTGACCACTATTACGAAGTCTTTTAGCATCTTGCCTCACGGATACATTTTTAAAGCCTTTACGCCTTCGTTTGATTGGAGTCTTGTTTTCTTCTGGAGGACCCAAATCATTTTCTTCAACCGGTGGCACAGGAAGACTACTTTGAGGAGTTGGGCTAAATGATACACGCCTTGGTGGGGTTTCCGGTATGTAATCAGGATCACAATCCGCTTCATCAGGGGAAAAATCCTTACCTGATTCAGACACACTAGATGAAGATGATGAGCTTGAGCTTGTTGATGATGAACTCGAAGATGATTCTGAGCTTGTTGAATGGGATCTTGGTCTACTGCTAGGGCCTGGTACAATAACATCTTCTGGAGTTAATTTTGGAAAACCAGTACCGCTTAAATATGGGTTTGGCATTTCGTCATCAATTGGATGAGCATAACATTCAGCTTCCATAGTCTGACTAGCGTAGACTGAGGACGGTGGTAGCGTTTGTTCTTGCAATAACGAAGGAGATCTACAAGTATCGATAGTTATCGGATTTGCACCGCGTGAAAAATTATTATCCAGATCGTCCATGGATATTTGTTTAGGGGTTTCAGTGTTTACAGAATCTTGTTTAGATTCCATAGCTTCTAAAATACGTGACAAACGCGGGTTTCGGAAATGCGCCATAACCTGAAGCAAATATTCTTATTATTTTTATCAATTATTAATATTAAAGACATTTTAACAGAAATATATTTAGTTACTATTATTTATAACTTTTATTTATGTTAGTAGTAAAGTGATACTATAATTACTAATGTGCAATGTTACAGTAACAGTTTCATACATTAAGGAGTCAATTTAAATATTAAATGGAGTTTAAACAAAATGTAATATTTTACTTCTTAAATGTTAAACCAAAATGTACGTTGCGTAAAGAAATAAACCGTGACTAACATAAATATCCCACTATAGTAATTAAGCGTATGATTTAATTTACTCTTAACTCATCAAAAAACTGTGACTAAAGAAATAGTTACACTCTTCAAATAAACATTATGGGATTAATCTCTTAAAAAAAAAAGGCAAAGCGTGACTATACAAACTATAACATTTTATCAATGAAATTGAATTATAAATTACGTAATTTCATAACACAAAAACGTGTCTAAACAAATTGAAACATTATATCTATTAAAAAAATCAACAACATACCTTTTTTGTGACTTCGAGCCGTGTTTATACAAATAATAACACTGTTGTTTTAAACTTCCGTCATCACTCTACCACGATCATGTTCTTACTGGTATAGACACAATATTGTATTTTGCGAGCCGATCTTAATTTAGTTTGGTAACGCTTTGATTAACCGCTAGATGGCGGAAAACACAAAATTTTACAAAAAGGACAAGTTTATCTTGCAGTTTACGAGTATTTAAGATAGATGGCATTGATACCTCAATTCATGAAAATTTTCGTTTAGTAACGGTTTTACTTTAAAGGTGCGAACGTTCATTCATGTTTTGACGAATTGCTAGTGTGGGAATTATTATTTTTTATAAAATACGATTCTCGCAGTAGGGTACAAACCTTTACAAACATACAAGTCACGGACACGAAGTACACTCAGACTCGGAACAACAATTTGTGGATCACACAAAGTGTCCCGTGTGGGAATCGAACCCACAACCTCTTGCGTAACAGTCGAACATACTTGTTATTGTTATCAGAACTAGGTTTCCATGTGATAATACTTACTTGTGGTATGTTTGGTATGTTTTAGAAGTGAAGTTAGCAGTTTTTTGGTGGTATGATCTCATAATCGATTTCTTTCACGATGCACAATCTCAAAGGCGAGTTCTTATTCTCTATCTCCAAGTTCTTAATTGAGAGTTTAACGGCCGTTTTCAATATGCTATCTATCGATCGATTTGGCTACTTGAGCTATATATTTGACATAAGCTCCATACAAAATATGTCAAAATTCTATCTCTAGTAGCCAAATCCATCGATAGAAAGATTGTTGAAAACGGTTGTAAGTCGTTTCTAGGACTCTACTACAGTTGGATCAACGTAACTTGACCGGATTGAAGTTAGGTTCTTATCACTTTCGCGCATGTCATAGAGATGCGACCCTAAATTACTTACGAAAACGATGAATTATGTTTACTCGATTGAAAATACTAACAAAATTTTAATTCAACAATATAAAAATACTATTTAAATGAGTTAATAATAGTTTAAATTAAGAAAAATTAAAAACATTTTTTTTTTTTTTTTTTTTACATGAGTTAGTAGTATTAATTAAGACAATGTATTTAATGCGTAATCGCATCTCTAATAGGGTAGATGACTGTCAAGTCAAATCAGTATCTTTTTAAGAAACGTCAAAACGATGCGCCTCGTACTAATTTAAATGAAATACAAAACAATGACGTCATTCTTTTGTATGGTCAAATCATGTAGTTTCAATGTTTGTTTTGATGTTTATAAATTCATGACAACGTAAAATGATAGAGAAACATTGCTTTCCAGAATATTTTAGCAAATGCTATTTCCAGTAAAGTGTAAATTAATTTATTGTTAATGTAGTCATCTACCCAATTGTCTTGGTTTAGTTACAGCCCCCGCCCCCCGCTTCCTGTCACCATTTACTGCTAAAAAATGCATCTGCGCAACCACTTTTCGCCAACTTCAATCCGGTCAAGTTACGTTGATGCTACTGTAGGACTGAAATCAAATTCTTTATTAACTTACGAAGCAAACGTGGCGCTTGTAATAAGACATTATTCCAATGCCAAGTTCGCAAATCAATATGTAAAACTGGAGAAAAGAACTCACAACACTATCTTAAATTGTCATCGTTTTTTATCTATACACATATAATCACTTGTCTTGACTGACTGACTGATTCATCAACGTAGAGCCTAAGTCGCTAGGGTGACAAAAGGTGACAAACGTGTAATTTTGGCAGTTTCATGTTGCAGGTCTCTAAGAAATGATTTTAAAATAGGGATTGCAAGTTTGTCTGAAACTCCGTCAGTTTTTAAGTTAGATCGGTAACATTTCGTACTAGCTTTTACGTTTAAAATAAAGAAACTCATGTTTCAGGGTTTTTGGAAAATCAACCCCTAAGGGGGCTTGTGTGAGACTCCGTCACAAGATACTATGAAACTACATCACTTTAAAAATTAGGTCTGTGAACTTTTGCATTTGGATTTTTGGTTTAAAATAATAAATACGTATGTTACCGTTTTTGGAAAATCAACCCCTAAGGGTAAGTAACAAAGGGGTTGCAAGTTTGTATGGAACTCCGTCAGTATTGAAGTTAAATCTATGAAATTTGATCCGAATTGAAAAATTATTTAACTGATCCAAATTGAAAAATTATTTCACTGTTGGATAGCCCATTTATCGAAGAAGGCTACAGGCAACAGGAACATCACGCTACGACCAATAGGAGCGGAGCAGCAATGAGAAATGTTGCAAAAACGGGGAAATTTACGCATACGAAGTTGCGCGGGACAGCTAGTACTACTTAATCTATACTATTATTATAAAGCTGAAGAGTTTGTTTGTTTGTTTGAACGCGGTAATCTCAGGAACTACTAATCCGAATTGAAAAATTCTGAAAAAGTTTTCAAATAACCATTGGCTTAGTTTTACATAATACTCTATGTTATATCATTTATCTAGGTACAAAACTACGTCAGACAAATACCTATTCAATACATACAGTGTTAGATTACATCAACCTTGCGCTTGCTCACGGAGGCTGCTCGAATGTCATCTGACCGTGACAAATAGCAAAATGATCGTCTTTACTATAATGTATGTATAAAATAATAACAATAGATGCTGGCAATGAATGTTACGACTACAGGTGTTTTGTATAGTTTAATTTAAGTTTGAATGGTTGAGAATACCTTTAACGGCCGTGAGTTTCCTTGTCACTGTTTTCCTTAAGAGTATGATAAGTTAGCCAAGCAAACCCTGAACATAATCTTGGGTAGGTACGTCTCAAGAGTAATTTTGGAAGGGAAGGGTCAGACCAGTTGTAAAAGGGGGGAGGGGAGTAGGTACAGAGTACTACTCTCTTTCTTTAAAAAGAAATTCATGAATTTTCGTTTTATCAAATTTCTTGAGTTTACGGGCACTATTCTAATTAATCTTTAGAAAGGCACAAGAAGCCTGTACATAGACGACTTTCAGACACAAGTGGATTGAATTGATGTTGCTGTATATCACCACCTCATTTTTGGTCGAAACTTCGTTTTCATTGAATTAGAGTAGGTCTGGTAAGCTAATTTTGGAATTGAAAAAAAGGGGAGATTCATTGAAGGGCCAGAGGGATTTCTGATCCTGGGAAGTCTCTATAGCGCGTACTACCACGTGTAGTCAAGTAGCCAGGGACCTCGTAACGGACAGCCTTTGGAAGAAATTCTGAAAAGAAATGTTTATTATTATTCCATTATACCTTATAGTTAATATCTTAATTTATTTTATTATCTAGTACCTACCGTACTAGATAATAATAATACATAATAATATCTTTGGACAACTCACACAACGATATCTGATCCCAAACTAAGCAGAGCTTGTACTATGGCAACCAGACAACTGAAAAATATACTTATATATTTCTAAATACATACATATCATAGATAAATAACACAGAATAAACCATCGTGCTCATCACACAAAGTTTTATCATGGATGGGGATCGAACCCAAGACCTCTTGAGTAGTACTCGGATACATTCCCACCGCGCCACAGAGTCAGTCAATTAGTATTGTAGGTACAAAATCAGTGCCCAAAAGATACATTTTCGTATCGGGTTACCTCAGGAAAATTTTTACCTTTCGCCTCTGGTAGCCAGTCATATAGGTGGTGAGTCAGATAGGTGGAACGGAAGAAAATTTGACACACGGATAGATTGATTGCGCGTAGGCTACTTTTCCCCCAGAACAAATTCGCGTGCAACTACAAGTGTAAACATGTACGGAAACAGAATACTTACTTAGTTATAAGTAAACAAATATAAAAAATAACAATAAGATTTCTAGTTATAGCCGTACATAATGCAGACAACTTCTGTATTGTATTGTTATTTGCACGTGTTAATGGTTGTTTTAAAATTTAATGTTTTGTAAACAAAATGGAAGTGAACATTTTATTTTATGTCTGTTTCTTCATAAAGATTCGTTCATCACTATTACAATGTAACATGTAACAAACAAGGTGAAATAAATATTGATGACGTCAATTTCTTTGTATACCCGAATCCTTTATTCAAAAACTGGGCGAAGATGGATATACGAATACTTATGCCAGTAAAACAGAACAGTAGCCGGTGGCGGAGGGTCTTTAAATTCCAGTCATTATTTTTTTTTTAAAGATGGCTCCCGCAGTTGGGTACTAGCCCTGTGTCCCGGGCGACTTTCAAACATACAAGTCACGGACACAAAGTACACCCAGACTCGGAACAACAATTTGTAGATCACACAAAGTGGGGTCCCGTGTGGGAATTGAACCCACGAACTCTTACGTAGCAATCGAACACACTCCCACCGCGCCACAGAGGCAGTCAATTAGCATTGTAGGTACAAAATCAGTGCCCAAAAGATACATTTTCGTATCGGGTTACCTCAGGAAAATTTTTACCCTTCGCCTCTGGTAGCCAGTAAATACATGCATGCTAGTTAGCGTATACATATGTCAAATAGGTAACACTTACAAAAAGCTGGTAGAAACGTGTGCCAGCTTTCGTCCATAAGAGAGTTAGGAGTTTGTCATGACATATTAGCTCTCAAACGGAAATTGAATAGTCTCGCAATTGTTAAGACTCATTCCTAGGTACTCGTAGCCATTTTATTGTACATTCAGGGACAATAATAAATTAAATGCAATAAATTACAGGCTGTGTTGTTTATACCATGCAAATCAATTATTGCTTTAATATAATAGGGAATATGTACGTATATTTTTTAGTTTTTTTTATTTTATTGTTATTATCAACCATGCCTGTAACAGCTTTAGAGGACCCACAGTACTTCAGCCTATCAGAAGGCGGAACGTGACGGACCGTGACACTTTTTCGTGCGTGCAACCGGTCATCGATTTATAAGACGTTATCACGTCAATATAGGTAGATTTTTGTAACAATAAAGATTACAAAATATTTTTTTTGTATGTAACAGGCAAGAAACTTGCATCTTTTTGAAGAAAAAGCGAGTTCATGTCTACACGGAGTGCAGCAGTGTAGTGGACTGACGGATATATCTCCTGGCATCACAAACGTCCCTCCCGGAATTCTGCAGCAGTCTGGACAGACTTCTAGCGATTGACGAGTCCTGGGTTGGCAAGAGTGTCATAAAAAAAAAGTACACACGTACAGGCGCGGCTCATATTCTGGGAGGGCTGGGGGAGGGGGGCAATTCGACTCAACACCGGCCAAATGTGAGTAATCTCGCCACAACGGCAAGTGTGGGGCAATTCACTGTTAACGCGGACCAAATGTATGGCGAAGACTTAAAAATTCATGAGTCTGGTGGGGGCAAGTGACCCTGTTGCCCCGCGTTGGTTCTGCGCCTGCACACACACAAAATGGTACAATCAGGGTCCTTATTCAATATCTTTTTTTTCGTTTTCGCGTCAAGTCCGCGCTTTTAACTGTCATAATGGTATATAGCTGTGCTTAGAAATGCATCCCCCAAATTCGTCGAAAACGACAAATATCATAGTAATTAAGGACCCAGGAGGCTAAGTACAGTTGAAGTAGCCTCCTGGGCCAACAAGGCTATGCAAAACTAAGTACCTAACTAATCAAGTAAACTGAAGAGGTGAGTTCGAAATTGTAGTTGCAGAAAAGTCTAGTAAAATATCACTAACTAGCTGTCCCGCGCAACTTCGTATGCGTAATTTTTCCCCGTTTTTGCAACATTTCTCGTCGCTACTCTGCTCCTGTTAGTCGTAGCGCGATGTTATATAGCCTATAGCCTTCCTCGATAAATGGGCTATCCAACAAAAAAAGAATTTTTCAAATCGGACCAGTATTTCCTGAGATTAGCGCGTTTAAACAAACAAACAAACTCTTCCGCTTTATAATATTAGTATAGATTATTCTGAATAGTAGTAACTCAACAAACAAACACAGGGAGTAGCGAGTGATGTTACAATTGATTTTATTCAGCGAGTAACCTTGATGCACGTGATACGTGCGTTCTCACGGCAGCTTGCGTATGCGCATGTCGCTCATGCTCACGCGTTTGCTATATACGCTTCAAGTAGGTGGAGTGGTGTTCTCCACTTGAAGTTAAAATGTCGAATCTGTGGTTGACAGGATTATTTCAAAGGTAGATCAATTTGATAGGACCCATATTTTCAGATGATATTTGGTATGATGATACTTGTTTGTTTAATAGAAAGATCCATCGTTATATATCAAAGATAAGCACGTCGCCGCAAGTTCAAAGTAGTCAATCAGTTGACGTATTGAATGCTCCTCTGCAAAATTTTAATCGGTGTACTTTGTTTATAGAACAACGTGTAACAGAAAGGCGTGGTCAAATTTCATTAGCAGATAGTGTATGTTATCAGTAATGCCACTTCTATGGTGACATATCCGAGTATTTCCGCGAAGAATATTTAACAGGATTAATGGAAGAGCTCCTTATAAATAATAATGCGTGATACTGCAATAACTCTATAATTTTTCCGGCTTTTTATAACGAAATAGATAAATTACGGGACAAGATTATACGAATATTGGCTTTTAAGGTTTTGTTATTTGTTAAATTGTATTAAAGGCTATTATTAATCTTATATATATATATAATTCGCACGGGCTTACCGCGGACATGGAAAAAGAGAACGTGAATTCTTATTCCTTATATCTCCTGGGTTCCTACCCAGGTGCAAAATACGATTGGATTATTATGCTACTATACTACTTTGAAGTCATACTTTTTTTAATTAATAAATAAACGAATGAAATTTTAGAGTGCTACATTTTGATAAAATTGGGTATGTGCACTATATATAAAATTGGGTATCGGTACATTTTAACATTTTTTTTTTTAAATGACCACTCCCGCGTTAGGGACTTTACAAACATATAATAATACAAGTCACGGACACAAAGTACACCCAGACTCCGAACAACAATTTGTGGATCACACAAAATGGTGTCCCTTGTGGGAATCGAACCCGCGACATCTTGCATAGCAGTCGGACACACTCCCACCAGAGGCAGTCAAATTTTCTTTATCTCTTTTCACCATATAAATAAGCTAGAAAAATACTAAAATGTGAACATAAAATGTTATACTTTATAAAAGAATGTCGATGGCATTGGAGAAGTATATCATCATCTACTTACCACAAAATCGTCTTCGTGTTAACGCAATCGCATTTGACCTTGTTCTTTGTCTTATATGAATTAGAACTATAATTCTACCAAATTAACCACGAGTATTTCCGCGAAGAATGCTTTACAGGATTAATGGAAGAACCACTTATAACAAATAATGCGTGATACTGCAATAACTCTTTAATTTTTCCGGATTTTTTATAATGAAATAGATAAATTACGGGACAAGATTATACGAGTATGTATTGGCTTTTATAGCTTTGTTGTTTATTCAATTGCATTGTGTAGGTACAATAGGACAAAGAAGTACTTTAGGTGTAATTATTAATATAGGTTTATTTGAAAACAATTAATGAAATTTGGTCAGAGCTCCTAGACAAATGAAATAAAACGCTAATCGAATAGAATGACAGTCTAGTTTCGCTAGCAGACCGCGAATAGGTATGATTCTTTTAAATATGAGATTCACAGTTTTGCGCGCGCAACGACGTCATTCTGATGTCATTCTATTTCATTAGAGTTTATGCCACTTGCTGCCCCCCCCCCCCCATGGTCAGTTCTCAGTTCTTTGACGAAGGAAAGAAAATGTCTTTATTAACACACACAATATTTTCATTATCGTCAATATATGTATTAACAACATCATCAACATGCCTTACAGCTCCAAAAACTACTTAATATTTTAAACTAAGCGCAGGGAGGGGTCCCCTCCTCCATAACCTCACGTAGATTTTACATTTGTAACAATAAATGTCAAAATCGCTCAAAAATTATGAAAAAAGTATTTTTACTTAATTTAATCCAGTTTTAGATGGTTTCTTGCGAATAAAAACTTACGAGAGATTTGTCCGGACCCCCTCCTTCCCCCATGTGAGATTTGAAGAGATTTGGCTTGGCCCCCCGCCTCCTCCCGCCAAAAACCTCACGTAATTTATGGGCCCATACATATCGCTCACGGACACTGAATCTCAGAACGAAGTGGTCTGAAGTGGTCTGAGATTATTGTCGAATGTTACAGTACAATATCTTTGTGCTGTATCTACAATCTACATCACAATCTTATGTTCCTTATCGCACGTTCAGTATCTATTAAATGTTTCTACTATCTGTTATCAACACGAAGTCGTTAGTATATAAGATGCACCTTTGGATAATTATAACCAGACTATACTACATCTTTTGTCTCATTTATACCTAATCATATACTGCCAAGAAGTTTGGCAAATTGGTGACCCCGACGAACGAATACGCAGCAAGAAACATGGCACAATCACCGTGCAAGGCGAACATAAATCAGCAAGGAACACTTGAAGTAGCTGCTGGCACCTCGGTTTTATCCCGCATTCCGGAATTTTGGAAAGACCAACCAAGATTATGGTTCACGCAACTAGAAGCCATATTAGCACCACAGAAGCAAGGAGACGAATACAAATACAGTACAGTAATAGCAAAGTTATCCAAGGAAGAAATACTACAAGTTAGTGACCTAATAACTTCACCACCGACTACAGATAAATACAAAAACATCAAGGAACGTTTAATTGATTGTTACGAAGAAACAGAACAGCGACAGTTTCAAAAATTAATATCAGAGACAGAACTCGGTGATCAAAAACCTTCGCAGTTATTACGTCAAATGCGAGTCCTCGGGAGAGGAAAAATCAGTGACGAAACAATTAAACTACTATGGTTCAGGCTTTTACCAACATCAGTTACTACGGTTCTAGCAGTTACGGAAGACATGGAAATTGACAAACTGAGCCAAATTGCAGACAAAATAATAATGAATTCAAAAGTAACCGAAATATCAGCTGTTAGCAACGACACTTCAAACGACAACAATACAGCATGCATTTTAGCCCAGCTAGCAAAATTACAGATAGATATTGACGCAATTCAGCAAGGTCAATATGGCTATCGACCCAACACGCACAATCATTTCAAGAAACGTCAACAATTCCCGATTATGAGGCCGAGAACAAACTATAGAGGAGCAAATCGATTTTGTTACTACCACGAAAGATTCGGAAAATATGCAAAGAACTGCATTAAACCATGCGGTTGGAAACCAATGACTTACGTACGGAACCAGGGAAACGAATAAGAGCACAGACAACGGCGAAACTCTGTGCAATCCACCCATCCAATCACCTCACCATTACCGACCGAAAAAGTGGTATGAAGTTTTTGATTGACACGGGCGCAAATATTTCAGTCATTAGCAAGCAACAGAGACATTTAATTTTACAAAATGAACAATACACACTATACGCTGCAAATGGGACTAAAATTAGGACTTACGGCGAGAAGACGCTTACCTTGAATTTAGGACTACAACGATGTTATAAATGGAATTTTGTAATCGCCGATGTTACACAACCAATAATTGGAGCAGATTTTCTAGAGCACTATAAACTATTAGTCGACATAGCAGGTCGCAAACTTATCGACAAAGTTACAGAGCTGACAACGCATGTAACTTCGGAAAAAGCGACACAACAAACAATTCGTACTATCGCAGTGGGAACGAATCCACGTATTACGCAACTTTTAAACAAATACGAAGACATCACGAAAGGGTCCTCTCTCCGCAATGCGCCCAAACATAAGATTGAACATCACATTATCACTACAGGACCACCCGTCGCAGCTCGGGCAAGACCATTACCTCCAGAAAAATACGACATAGCCAAAAAGGAATTTCAAAATATGATAGAACTCGGAATTTGCCGACCGTCAGATAGCCCATGGGCAAGCCCATTACATATGGTAAAAAAGAAAAATGGCGAATGGAGACCGTGTGGAGACTATCGAATGCTCAATAGCACGACAGTACCGGACAAATACCCACTACCAAGATTAACTGACTTTACATACATATTAGAAAATAAGAAGATACTAAGCAAGATAGATATACGTAAAGCATACCATTGTATTCCTGTTAAAGATATAGAAAAAACAGCCATCATCACACTTTTTGGACTTTTTGAGTACTTAAGAATGCCTTTCGGATTACGCAATGCGGCACAAACATTTCAACGATTCATGGATTCCTTATTTAGAGATTTAAACTTCGTGTTTATATTTGTAGACGACTGTCTCATCGCATCGGACAACGAAGATTTGCATTATCAGCATTTAGAAACGGTTTTCAAACGTTTACACGAGAATGGAATAACCATTAATCTCGAAAAATGCGAATTATTCAGAAGGGAAATAGATTTCTTAGGTTATCATATAACGAGCCAAGGAATACACCCTACCGAAGAAAATTACAAAGCAATCATGGAATTTCCCAAACCGAAAACAATTCAAGAATTAAGAAGATTTTTGGGCATGGTCAATTTCTACAGAAGTAATATTCCACGCGCAGCGGAAAATCAAAGAATTTTAAACGAATATCTACATGGTTCAAAAAAGAACGATAATTCACCTGTTCCTTGGACAACGGAAGCAGACAAAGCTTACGAAAAATGCGAGGAAAGCATGAAAAACGCAGTGTTAACAGCGCATCCTTCCCGCAACGCATCACTAGCGCTCATGACCGACGCTAGTGCTACTTGCGTTGGTGGAGTTTTACAACAAAAATCCGGACGCAAATGGGAACCATTAGGATTTTTTTCACAAAAATTGAGCGAAACTCAACAAAAATATTCTACGTTTGACAGAGAGCTGTTAGGAATATACATGGCCGTCAAACATTTTCACAGATTAATCGAGGGAAGAGAATTTACAATATTTACGGATCACCGACCTTTGACATACGCATTCTCCCAAAAACCATCATCAAACGATACACCGCGACGGGTCCGGCAGTTAGATTTCATTTCACAATACAGTACCAACATTCAACACATAAGCGGACGTGACAATATTACCGCCGATGCCTTATCTCGAATAGAGGAAATATACGTGCCATCACCTATCGATTACGCTGAATTGGAAAAATGTCAATCAACAGATAATGAACTAAGTAAATTACATGACAATAAAAGATTAAAATTCAAAAACATTACGCTTCCGGGTTCCACAATAAACATCACCTGCGACACATCTACTGGAAAAAGCCGCCCCTACTTACCAAAGCATTTTCGCAAACAAATTTTCGATACCATTCATGGTATGAGCCATCCAGGAAAAAGAACTACGAGAAAAATGATAACCCAAAGGTATTTATGGCCGTATATGAACAAAGATATCAATAATTGGTGTAGATCATGTATAGCCTCGGTCTCGCTCGCACAGCGCTGCCGTGCGCGCGCGTCCTTTGTAAACAATGGCGGTTAATAAGTTGAAGTGTAGTAATTGCAATATAATTATAAGTGAAGTACTAGCATTCATTCAAAATAAACATGATGTGATGGATAACGAGTCTATAGTTCGTGTGTGCCTATCTGCCTTCTCGGAACCAGATATTGACGAGGCGAAAACTCTGTTTTTTGAATCTGTAACGACTTCTCAGAGGAAAAAATCACGAAGGCGTGATGGCAAAATGCAAAGAGACTTGGAGGACATTATCTGTCTCTTTAAGGAAATCGATCCAGATGTGATTCCCACCTTCGTCGCACGGGACCTGCAGAAATTGCCTCCAATATCGTTTGATCACATTGATGTTACGAAGTTACTGAAGGACATTATGATACTTCGCAATGAGATGCAAACAATTAAGGAAAACTATGCAACCGTAGAAATGGTAGAAACAGTACGTATTGATCTGGACAATCTCAAGCTGACTTCATTGGTAAATTACCCAAATATTAACACGGAAAAAAGAGGTGGATATTTTTCGGATAGTGGGCCGGTAGGTCTATCGCATGATTTTTCAAATACCGACAACATGATAAAATCCGTGTCGGGACGGAACGCGCTTGAGCCGTCGCCTCCGTCTTGCTATCGCGCATGTGTGAATAGGTCTGTCTCCCTCGCACCGAGAACACCTGTGGTTCAGCCGGCAACTACTACAGCGGCGGTGCAAACGCATAATATGTCACCATCACTCGAGCGCGGGAACAAAGTTTTATCCCCATCTGACAGTAACAGTAATTATACTAGTGCATGTAAACAAGCGCCGGTGCCGTGTACGTCAAAACCAACAATGGCGGAAATAGTTAAATCGCCAGGTGAATGGAAGCAAAACAAGCCAACAGATGGGTGGACGGTGATACAATGTGCACGATATAAGAATCGATTTATTGGAAAACCGGGAAAGGCATTGACCGGCGTTGAAACAAAGTTCAAAGCGGCGGAGACAAAGATTCCTTTGTTTATCTCAAATGTAAACAAGGATACATTGGAGTCCGATATTAGTGAATATATATATAATAAGACTCAGGATAACGTCACCTTAGAAAAAGTAACAATGAAGAAGGAAAGGCCGTACAACTCATTCAAGATATTCGTCTCAATGAATAAAATTGATACCTTTCTAAACGATAACTTGTGGCCTGATGGGATAACATTTAGGAAATTTATACGATTTAGACCACGGAATTCGGATAAAGATGACATACAATTAAATGAGTAGTACTTTAATAAGTTATAACTGCAAAAATATTAAAAGAAGTATTGAATGTGTGAGAACTTTATGTAAATCGGCGGACGTGATAGCCCTCCAAGAAACTTGGCTACTACCGTACGATACACAAGTGTTGGGCGATATCGACGACAACTTCGGCTACACGGGGAAGTCGGCGGTGGACCTGACTGCTGGAGTGCTGCGAGGCAGACCTCACGGTGGGGTGGCGATACTGTGGCGGAAAAGTGCGTTTCGCAATGTTTCGGTGGTGAAGTGCACAAGTGAGCGTATTGCTGCGATTAAAGTAATGACTGGAGCTGGACGTGAAATGTTAGTTATGTGTGTGTATATGCCGACAGACCAAACCCTGAACTTGCCAGAATTTACTCAGTGTTTGGGTGAGTTGAATGCAATTATACAAGACAATAGTATCGAAGTAGTATTTATGTTAGGAGATTTTAACGCGCATCCTACTGCTCCGTTTTGTAGTGAACTTCTTGATTTTTGTGAGGAAAATGACTGGATATGTGCCGATCTAATCAAATTAGGTATGTCATCTGAAACTTATACTTTTCAAAGTGAAGTTTATGGTTGTAAGCGATGGCTGGACCACTGCGTGGTAACCAAGTCAGCTTGGCAGTCTGTGGTGGATATTATGGTTCTCAATGATGTATATTGGTCAGATCATTTCCCTTTACAGGTGACTTGTAATTTAGAAGTAATTAAAGCTAAAGTAGAAGTTCACAATAACTTACATAATAATATTGTATGGGGGGTAAGAGAATTAAAAGAAATTCAGAAATATCATGAAATATGTAATAATAAGTTTAGAAAAATTATGTTTCCAGATGAATTTCATGAATGTGCCGATGGTATGTGTCAAAACATCGAGCATAGATCTGTTATTGATAACTTATATAATAATATTGTTAATATATTAAGTCAGGCGTCAGCAGACAGTTGCAGTCTCGTACCTGGGAAGCCGACTAATGTTAAGTGTGTCCATGGTTGGAATAAGCATGTCCGAGACGCCCACGGGCAGGCTAGACTGGACCATCAATTGTATGTGTTAGGTGGTAAACCAATTAGTGGATATCTGTATGAAAAAATGTGTGAAAGTCGACGAGTTTTCAAGTCACGCTTAAAGTACTGTCAAAACAACCAGGAACAGATAAAAATGGATATACTTGCCTCACAACATTCTGCTAAGAAATTCAATAAGTTCTGGAAAGGCACTAAGCGTTTAAATGGTAAGGGTAGTCTGCCCGTGTGCGTTGAAGGCATCAGTGATGCTAAAATGATAGCTAATTCATTTAAGGATCATTTTCAGGTGAGTTCTTCCTTGCTGTCAGTGTCTGATACTGAACATTATCCAGTTGATAACCCTATTGGATTTTCAAGTAAAGATGTGGCTGACATTGTTAAGAATATGAAAAGAGGGAAGTCACCAGGTCATGAGGGACTAAGTGTCGAGCACTTGCAGCGTGGGGGAGTACACCTGTATAGGGTGTTAGCTATGTTTTACACTTTCTGTATGCGGCACTCATATTTACAATCTAATCTTATGAGAACCGTGGTTGTGCCAATAGTGAAAAATGTCACTGCTGACATCTCTGATAGAAGTAACTATAGGCCAATTTCTTTAGCTACTATAATCGCAAAAGTGTTTGATGGGTTATTAGATAAGAAACTTGATAATTTTGTAACATTGCAGGATACACAGTTTGGTTTCAGGCAGGGGTTGTCAACTGAAAGTGCCATACTGTCTTTGAAACACACTGTTGATTATTATGTTAAAAGGCAAACTCCAGTATATGCATGCTTCTTGGATTTGTCCAAAGCTTTTGATCTGGTTTCATATAATAAGCTTTGGACAAAATTAAGAACTGCAGGTGTCCCTGCCGATCTTGTGAGTATCCTTGCCTACTGGTACAGTGAGCAACTTAATATAGTAAGGTGGGGCATTGTATACTCAGATGAATATTCTCTGAAGTGTGGCGTCAGGCAGGGTGGGCTGACTTCGCCAAGGCTCTTTAATATATATGTAAACCATCTGATTGAGGAGCTCAGCAGCATGCATGTTGGATGTCATATTGATGATGTTTGTGTCAATAATTTAAGTTATGCTGATGATATGGTGCTGCTGAGCCCCTCAATTGGGGGTCTCAGACAGCTGTTACAGGTGTGTGAGGCTTATGCTGTGGAACATGGCTTGAGGTACAACGAAAGTAAAAGTGAGTTCATGTTATTTAAGGGAAAAAAAAAATAAAAACAGTATCTTCATACCACCTTTACTACTTAATGGTGTACCTCTAAGTCGTGTTTCGCAGTTTAAATATTTGGGGCATATTGTTACAGAGAACCTGAGTGACGAGTTGGATATTGAGCGGGAGCGCAGGGCATTGTCGGTGCGTGGTAATATGTTGGCACACAGGTTCGCTCGTTGTACTGCACCTGTTAAGGTAACAATGTTTAAGGCATTCTGCCAGACTTTCTACACGAGCGGCCTGTGGGCAAGCTTTACACAAAAAGCCTACAATGCCTTGCGCGTCCAATACAATAACGTGTTCAGGGCCCTGTTTCGGCTCCCTCGATGTTGCAGTGCATCCGGCATGTTCACTGACGCCAGCGTAGATGACTTCTACGCAATTATGCGTAAAAAAGTTGCTTCGGTGGTGCTGCGAGTACGGGGGAGCCCGAATAGCGTCCTAAGGATGATTGGCGAGAGAACCGACACAGTTCTGCTCAGTAGGTTCACTGAACTCCACGTGTTGCGAGACCGGTGAGCCTGCTGCGCGGAAATGTGTCGAATTACTTCTTTCTACTTCCTTAAAATTAAAATAAAATTAAAATATGATTAAATTTACTAACATTAGATATAAGCAAAAATCTTGTTACTAACCTACTGTGCTATGTTTATGGACTTATTTGTCTGAAATAAATGATTTTTATTTTTTTTTATTTTATTTTATTTTTTATAGCCTGCCAAAAATCAAAAATACAACGACATACGATATCACCTCCTGGTACATTTATGACAGCGCAACGTTTTGAACATTTACATATTGACATCGTCGGACCACTTCCGATTTCACAAGGGAAGAGATATTTAATCACAATCATAGACCGTTGTACGTCATGGCCCGAAATATTTCCGGTAGAAGATATAACTGCAGAAACAGTAGCCAAGACACTTTTCGAAGGATGGATTACTCGTTTTGGATGTCCATTGCGCATTACTACGGATCAAGGCCGACAGTTTGAATCAAGAATATTTGAGTCGCTCTCACAATTTTTGGGAATACATAAAATTAGGACAACACCTTATCATCCACAATCCAATGGAATGATAGAGAGATTTCATAGAACTTTAAAGGCGGCGTTAATGACAATAGAATCCAACGAAAATTGGTTAAAAGAAATTCCAACAGTTTTACTCGGGTTGCGGAGTAGGTAGCTTGCGAGAAGACACAGGTTATAGTTCAGCAGAGATGACATATGGAACGCCAATACGACTCCCTGGAGGATTTTTTGAGTCATCAGCAGCACAGTTATCAACGTACGAAGAGTTTGTAAAACAAATTCAAAAGGACATCACACAAATGACATCAATTCCGAAAAGAAAAAAACACAATCAAGCTATATTTGTACATCCCGAACTCAAAGAATGCTCACACGTATTTGTTCGGTGTGATAGAATTAAGAAAGCCCTGACACCGCCGTATGAAGGACCCTACCCAGTAATTAGTAAAACAGATAAAACATTTTGCATTAGAATTAGGGATAAAGAGACAGTGATATCAATTGATAGATTGAAACCAGCTTTCATGATCAATGACGAATCAAACTACGTGCCAGATTCAAAGGATTGCGACAGGCATTCACACACGTACACTACACGATCGGGACGTAAAGTAAAGCCAGTAGTACGTCTATAAAAAATCGCTGATATAAGTAAGCTATTCGTATATATATTAACATAGATCTTAACATATACCATTAATTCACAACTACTCGTAACAACAAGACATCTAAAATGGGAAATCAAAGTTCTAAGGACCAGATAACATACAATACGGACAATTGCCTCAATCAAAACGAAGCGGACCAACTCCGTAACCTGATCCAGGAGGACTTACGGTGGACAAGAAATGTTGCAATGGGACAGATTATTTTAACAATCGGCGTGATCCTAATTTACGGCATAATGAAAACACTGGACAGAAGAATGAAGAGTTTAACGAAAAAAAATAATAAACACTCGTGCAACAGCTAAGTCAAAATTACAGACGTCAGCAAATCACACCACAACAGGCGTCATCAAATTCCACCGCGTACAATAGCATTATTATTTATATACATCAGCAAATAACTAGTAAGGTCTAGGTCAAATTTATATTGTAAACACTATTACCATAATTTTTTTTAAAGGGGGGTGTACTGTTACAGTACAATATCTTTGTGCTGTATCTACAATCTACATCACAATCTTATGTTCCTTATCGCACGTTCAGTATCTATTAAATGTTTCTACTATCTGTTATCAACACGAAGTCGTTAGTATATAAGATGCACCTTTGGATAATTATAACCAGACTATACTACATCTTTTGTCTCATTTATACCTAATCATATACTGCCAAGAAGTTTGGCAAATCGAACGATGTATATCTGTTGTTCGATCTAAGTACCAACGTATAAATTTCTTTATTTCGTAAAATCAAATATTATTTGAAAACGTCAACTCAACATACGTACATACTCGTACATAACAAAATAGTAATAAATTACGATTGGTATGAGAAAAAGAACCAAATGAAGTTAGGCGGCAGTTCCAACTTCCAAGTACTAAAGCTCATGAGAAGAAGCTGCCTTTAGTATCCGTGGTAGGTATTTTACGCGTAGAAGCTAGGTAACCTAAAAGAATCAACGAAACATGGTTAATAAATATTATCATAAACTGAGTACCCTTGATTTAACATTCTCTAAGTACATAATATAAATATAAATACATCAAAGACTTTATGAGCCCTCTAGCCAACCCTTTTATGAAAATATCAACCGTGTCAACCCTTCTCCTGTGTCACAAAAATGTCATATTTTAAGTTACCCTTTCACATGTTGAAATATCTATTGTGACCATTGCAGCAAAGATCAAGAAATGGACGCTTTTTTTTCTTACTAACACCACAGAATAAGTAATAGTTGCTAACACGTAGAATAGACCCTATTTTGGAATTAAATTATATGTAAGTAGGTATGTTATTTATATATATATTACTAGCTGACCCGCGCAACTTCGTCTGCGTAAATTTTCCCTTTTTTCTTTTTCCTCCTTTTTTTTTACAACATTTTTCATTGCTGCTTAACCAATAACCTATAGGCTTCCTCGATAAATGGGCTATCCAACAATAACATATTTTTTCAATGCGGCCCAGTAGTTCCTGAGATTATCGCGTTCAAACAAACCAACAAACTCTTAGGGGGATGAAAAATAGATGTTGTCCGATTCTCAGACCTACCCAATATGCACACAAAATTTCATCAAAATCGGTCAAGCCGTTTCGGAGGAGTATGGCAACGAAAACTGTGACACGAGAATTTTATATATTAGATATCAATTGCTCCCAGCAAGAAATGTCCATAGCCTGAAATATGGATAAAAAAATGGTTGTCTGGAAACTCGATTTACGGACAATAATTTTATGTGATAACGTCATAAGAAAACATTCATGATATTGTAATAAACAACCGTGCCTGTGTGCCATGACGGCTTTAGTGGACCCACAATACTTCAGCCTATCAGCAGGCGGAACGTGGCAGACCGCCACACTTTTTCGTGCATGCAACCGGTCATAGATTTATAAGACGTTATCAGGTCAAATTATGATATTCATCATCAGGATCGATCCTACGACAATCTCGTCCATGACCGTAAGCTTAGCCTTTAGACCATTTATTTTTACTGTAAAATATAACAAGCAAATAGTTGCCAATGAATGACTCTTTTAAAATTGACAATATTTACAATACTTACTTGTTTGTTTATAAACTGAACTTCTAGGTTAGGACAAGGAAAATAATTCCTAGGATGTAAATAGCTTAGACGAGACGCATAAACTTTCAATAAAGTGTCCCACACACTAACAGTTCACCGGCGGATATCAGTCTCTCAGTAATAGCGACACTACACCGACTGCCTCTGTGGCGCTGTGGGATTGTGTCCGACTGCTACACAAGACGTCGGGTTCGATTACGACACGGCAATCACATTTTGTGTGATCCACAAATTGTTGTTCCGGGTCTGGGTGTAATTGACAACTGTGACTAGTATGTTTGTAAAGTCCCCCGCGACACAGGACTTGTATCCTACTGCGGGAGGCGTCTTTAAAAAACAAAAAACAGTTGCCGCCTGAGACGATTTTTTCCTCCATACATTTAAATGTATTACTATTTCAGGTTTTAGACTACCGACCAATCCAACGCATAGTGTTTACGCTCGCCGCCCGGTGCAATCAGGCAGTCACGCACAGCTTCAGCTAGTATGAAGACCTCACAGGCAAGTGCTGGCGCGTGATCTTGCGGTCTGAAACTGCCGGCCGTCGGTCGTTTGCTAGTGTGTGGACTCAGAGCCGGTTTCCAACAATTGCTAACAGGCAATAATCGCTATACGGCCGGTCTCAATAATCTACCTATTGATGGATTTGGTTACTAGAGGTAGAATTTTGACATATTTTGCCATACAAAATATGTCAAAATTCTACCTCTAGTCTCTTATGTCAAATAGGTATATATTTACTAGTAGTCATATCCATCGATAGTTAGTTTAATGAGACAGGCCGTTAGTGAGTGTACTATGCAGACCCAGGAGGGTTACAGACTGCAGGCGGACTGGTAATATGTGGGACCCTTTAAACATTTTAACACCAGGGTCCAACTTTGGAAAACTTTAATCGAACTACGCATTACATTTTATCGTACACAATAAATCATTTATTAAAGGTATTATTTAATTCAATAAAGGCATTAATGACACATTTAATTGAACTTGTTGAAAACGCCTGTTGTTTACAATTGTTCTACATTCCACAATAAACGATTTACATAATTTACATAAGTAGGTATCTGCAATTAGATATTTACATGTGACTCAGATAATATACAACAGTTAATTGAACTACCAATTCACTTTGGATTAGATGATGCCTCTGTGGCGCGGTGGGAGTGTATCCGACTGCTACGCAAGAGGTCGTGGGTTCGATCCCCACCCAGGATAAAACTTTGTGTGATGAGCACGATGGTTTATTCTGTGTCTGGTTGTTATTTATCTATAATATGTATGTATTTAGAAATGTTTATCGGCTGTCTGGTTTCCATAGTACAAGCTTTGTTTAGTTTGGGGTCAGATAGCGTTGTATGAGTTGTCCCATGATATTATTATTATTAATTGAATGACCCAGCTGTCAGCACTGTCAATTTATTTTTCTGTGAAATAGATAAACAAACACTAATGTATCAGAATAAGGCTAAGATCTTTGCGAACTATGATTTCACGGTAGGCAGAGGCTTCGGTGTGTCCCTGTCATTCCTGAAGTCCATGAGCGGCGGTTACCGCTTACACAATAAAAAAATAAAAAAATGAGTGCCACTGATACTATGATCTGGGGTGATGCCATTGATGTAGAGACCAAGACTGCGCCATAACTTCACAAAATTGACCACTCTCTAGAAAGAGACAACACTACTTTGTGGACAATACCTGTCAAAGGCCTCACGAGATTTTTCTCTCTTTCACGCTTTGCAGTCAATATTTACTTTTTAATTGAAAGGGATGCCGTGGTCCAGGTCTATACCAAGTGCATGATGATTACCTACCATCAGGCTTGCGACTTGGTCGTCTTTTCATTCAGTTGTCTTAAAAAAGCTTCGTAATAATTTTGTAATACCTGTGTAAAAGATCTGTTTTTTATGAATAATTAGCTAGGAACTTGGGAGGAACAGCTAGTGCAATAATAATCTAAACTAGTCGCGGTTGCACTTCCTGCACTTTAGAATAATATTCCATTTGCAAGTTATTTTCCATCCAGGAAAATTGAGAGCTGGTAAACAAACACTTGATAAGAGTTTCATTGTCAACAATTATTGCAATACGCATTGTTGCTAATTAATGAAAAGAAATAATTAATGTGTTTGAATAGGAACGGTTCTGTTAGCATGAGAGTCAACCCAAAATGCAATGACCTCTAGCCGACAACAATAAATCTTTCATTAGATACAGAATAACCAGTCTAGCTTACTAGTACCTACTATAGAAGGCAGTGCCAAAATGCCATATGAAATTTTGGGCAACATTTTCTGCTCACAGAATTAGGCTTTCGGCAGTGTACGCTTTCGTAAGCCAAGAACGTGCCGGTCAAATATGTCACACTGGATCTGCAGCTAATCAAAGCAATACTTAAATGATACATCGTTGACAGAATTAAAACCCCAAAAAAGTATGACACGAAGATACTCAGCAGCATGAACACCACCAAAAGCAATATAAGAATCGATGAAAGATGACGTCATGCATGCATTTCAGTAACAACAAACACCAAAAATGCAATGCCGTAAATAAAACCGAAGACCATAAATCATTAAAATAAATAGTCGCGATGACTGCAAGCCTTGACGATTGAGTCACTAAAACCCAAACTGGTAGTCTTCGCCCACAGCATTCCTTCTTTATCCTGCCAAAGTAGAATTGTAAGGTCACTGTACATCTCAACCAATTTATTATCTAAACGAGCTTTCGCAACTTGGTATGCTCGTTTTGCTGCTCGGTTCAATTGATATGTTTTATTCGTTTTGGTGTTGTTTTGTTTCACTGTGCGTGGTTGTGTGACCCCGATTTAGAATTGGGGCATCTCATCACTTTGGTGAAGAAAGCTACATTTTCTTTATGTATATTTTGGACTTCTATTTTATATCTGTGGCACATTGTATTGGCATTACTTTCCATTTTCGTACCTTATTTAGGAGCAGAACTCTCCAAAACATTGACGACATTAGGCAATGTCAAGGTCATCTACACTTACCTAAGGCAACATACTAATGTGTTGTGGAGTGTCGTGACGCGTCAGAAGCCCATCGGTTTCATACATTTTGTATGGCTAGAGACACATTAATGCAGTGTGGTGTGTTACATTCACAGCCTCAGCGCTCGAACTCTGAAAGATTACGAAGTTCGTTGTGTCAACCAGAGGTATACCTACTTCACATTCAAACTTGTTGAAATCTTAAGGAGTAGCCTGTTGCCCTGACTGGTTGGTTCAATTCCCACCCAGGATTAAATCTTCGATTGAAAAGCACGATTGTTTATTCTGTGTATGTGTAATTTATTAACTGATTATGTACCTATGTACTTAAATATAGGTAGGTATAAAAGTATGCAAAGCAAGATTATACGCGATTATGGAAGCTCGTAATTAGCAGTAGGTATGTTTAATTAGACAGTACCTGGATGACCGAGCTTGGCTAAAAAATGAAATGAAATCTAGCATACTAAAACCCCCCGCATTCAATTTTTTTATGAAAATCGCTATAGCCGTTGCCGAGATTCAGATGATATACTAGATGACCCGCGCAACTTCGTCTGCGTAATTTTTCCCCGTTTTTGCAACATTTTTCATTGCTGCTCAGCTTCTATTAGTCGTATCGTGATGTTATATAGCCTATAGCCTTCTCGATAAATGGGATATCCAACAGTAATATAATTTTTCAATTCTGACCCGTACTTTCTGAGATTATTGCGTTCAAACAAACAAACTCTTCAGTTTTATAATATTATAGTATAGATATATAGAAGAATTGCTCGGTTAAAGGTATAAGATTGAACGTGTAAATGGATTTGTATTTTCGTCGAGGTAACTATACTTTCTTATATTCCACTAGCTGTCCCGCGCCACTTCGTATGCGTAAATTTTCCCCGTTTTTGCAACATTTCACGTCGCTACTCCGCTCCTATTAGTTGTAGCGCGATGTTATATAGCCTATAGCCTTCCTCGATAAATGGGCTATCCAACAAAAAAAGATTTTTTCAAATCGGACCAGTAGTTCCTGAGATTAGCGCGTTTAAACAAACAAACAAACAAACAAACAAACAAAGCAAACAAACAAACAAACTCTTCCGCTTTATAATATTAGTATAGATGACAATACCCAAGCAAAAAGTGACATCTCACGGCTATCTTTGCAAAATAGCATAGTTGATGGAACAGAACGCCAGAACCTGTAAGGTAGTTTTTAATCTGAGCTAGTAGGCCTACTTTCTTTCATTAAAACGACATTAATAAATGTTTTAAGCCGCAAATTTTATGGAGACTATTTTACCTAATATTTTTTTGGATAAGCAGAGAACGTCTCATAGACAATAGGGACGTTGACTGTCAAGTCAAATCAGTCTCTTTTTATGAAATGTCAAAACGACAAGCTCTATAGAAATGTGTATAGAATAGCAACCTATGACTTCATAAGTTCTTATCGTCAAATCATTACTTTTAGTATTCGTTTTCATGCTTTTAAATTAAAAACATTTTAAGATCTACTATTAGTATAAAATAATTTACTTTTATGGTAGTCAACTACCCAATTGTTGGGAACGAGTGGATTGAATTAATATTGCTCGCTCTATGTATTATGACCTCATTTTTGATCGAAACTTCGTTTTTCATTGTGATCATTACGTTTAGAAGTCGCACTCTGAATAAAAACCTATACTTATAACACAAAACACATATCTATTTCATAACTCTAGTGTAGTAAACAAACAAACATATCGACAGCTAGTTAAATTGTTTATCAAAACTGCAAGTCCTTTGTGGGTGTGCCGACGGCATGCGTCATTGATTTATAACTATCAAATAGGATGAGGCAGCTAATTGTCGGCTGCTATTGAGTAATATTAGTAGGTAATAAGATTGTTATTGATTGGTTTTCTATGCTCGAGGGCATAATCTCTACTAATATTATAAAGCTGAAGAGTTTATTTGTTTAGTTTGGAGCGTGGCAGCAATGAGAAATGTTGCAAAAACGGAGAAAATTTTCTTTTCTCTGTTTTTGCAACATTTCTCTTTTCTTAATCTTTATCTCTTTATTTAACTTTATCTTTAAAAAAAGAATTGCGCGTCGTACTTCGTCTGCGTAAATTTTCCCGGTTTTGCAACATTTCTCATTGCTGCTCCGCTCCTATTAGTCGTAGCATGATGTTATATAGCCTATAGCTTTATTCGATAAATGGGCTATCCAACAGTAAAAGTTTGAATTGAAAAACAGTTTTTTTTTCAATTCGGACTAGTAGCATCTGAGATTAACAGCTTTATAATAATAGTATAGATATTGACAAGTCAACAAGTTAAAATTTGAACATAAAAACATAAAAAACCCGATATATTAATTGACATTTTTCAGACATTTTTTTTTATTTTTTATTAAAAACATAACTAGCAATGCATTGTGGATACATTACTAACAATCCTAATAACCCCTCTAGCTAAGCTCAATGGCTTGTGTTAGAAGTGAGTTCACGTCGGTAGTATTATTGGTAGGATTCGAACCCGCGACCTCACGATTACCATATCCATTAGGCTACCGCCAACATGTAGAGTTGGTGTACTTAAAACGGCTGAAAAGATTTTCGTTATCTAAAGCTAGTTTTTTTTAACTGGGCATGAGCTGAGCTACCCTTATGGATTTCTTATAAAAATGCATCTAAATCGGTTCATCTCTTTGAATATTACGATGTCATAGACAAACACACAAATACAAAACGTCAAACTCATTTATAATAACAATCAATGCTCCATTGATTACCTAATAATAAAACCACGATAGTTGTAATGTTTTTTACTTGATCACGCCTGAACTACTAAGCGGAATCGGATGAAATTAAGCACTCTAATAAACCTTATCGTGTATCAACTAGGAAACCTTATAAAATGTGAAAGTGATCTGTCTACCTATTCGTTGCGTGTTAACTGCTAATAAGCAAAATTATAGGCTCGCCGTTTCATTTTATTTTCCTTAACAGTGGAATAAAATTTCTCGTCAGGGTTGATAAAAGAACTCTTCAAACGTCGGCCAGCACTTTAATCAAAAATGAAATTCCATAAATTTGATGGCAATTTCCAGATCTAGTAATCTTTCAAGTTATTCGTTTACGATAATTGTGAATGGAAATGAACATAATGAGCTTATCCGAAAATAAGTAGTAATGCCTGATGCCCGTGAAGAAATTAATTTATACTACGAAAGCTAGGAATTTTCGTTTCGTGGAAATAATAGTTAGACTACTGAATTTAACATGAATAAAATGCATTTATAAATCGAAGGAAGACTCAGAAATGCACAGCAACCTTTAACCTATCTCTCTTTTTGCGTTTTTGGGTCTGTCTTGAATTCGTAAATGAACTTTAAAGTCGCTTATCTCTCGTCTTTATCGAGATATTTTATCGCTATCCGTGAAATACATACTTACCTTTCATCATATGTCTGGACCGTCTAGTACACGTAAAATAGTAAAACCGGTGTATTAAATAGGTAATAGGTATCTACAGCTAAAAGACCGGACGAGTGCCAGTTCGACTCTCCCGTCGAGGGTTCCGTATAAATTTATAGGTATATATTATAAATTGTTTAGTTCAGTTGTTGACTATATTTTTTATGATTTAATTACAAATGTCTATGTTTCATACTTTTCCGTATACTTGTAGTTTAAGACGGTATTACTTTAAAGCCCTATTAATTTTGATCCCGTAGCAAGTATTTTTTGTATACAAAAAGACGACACCCGCAGTAAGATACAAGCCCCGTGTCGCGAGGGCATTTTACAAACATACATGTCACAAAGTACGCCCAGACTCGGAACAACAGTTTGTGGATCAAACAAAGCGGTGTCCCGTGTAGGAATCGAACCCACGATCTCTGGAAATTATAGACACAGTCTCTGAAAATATGGTTTTAATTTCAACTCGATGCCTCCACAGGTTCCCGAGATATAGGGTCTTAACAGACGGACGGACAACAAAATGATTACGGTTTTTCTTTCAACGTGATCTAGTAAGGATTCCGTTTTTTCTTTTTGAGGTACGGAACTCTAAAAAGCCAGTGTATTACATAAACCTTTTTGAATGAAAATCCATCAGTTTTCAAATTAAAATAGTTGAAAAAGTACAACCGAACCGAATTGAGAACCTCCTTATGCTCAAATCGCTAAAAAAAAAGAAAAATATTAAAGTAACCCACAGTATTAATGATTCCTTCCATGCGACATAATAATACAGTGCCAATAACAGGCTATTTCACCCTGTCCATGTCATTATAGTTCACGTAACTATTTGCAACGTTTAATCATTATTGATTGGCTATTAAATTGATCACACATGTGTGCCGATCACGGCCAATGAACTAACATTGGTAGACATTATTGGCATTAGTTTTATGTTGCCAATGTTGGTGATGTGCTAATTTTGGAGCAAATGTTTGTATGTTGATAATCGTAATAGTATCTAATTAAGTACCAATTTGAAAGTAGTAATTATTACATATTTATTCAAAGTGTAACAGAAAGGTGTGATTATATTTCAACAGCGGATAGTAGTGTACCTATGTAGGTATATAATATAATATCTTGGGATAACTCACACAACGCTGTCTGATCCGAAACTAAGCAGAGCTTGTACTATGGAAACCAGACAACTGATAAACATACTTATATATTTCTAAATACATACATATTCTTTTTTTTTCAAAGGCTTGTGTTAGTAGTGGGTTCACGTTGGTAATATAATTGATAGGATTCGAACCCGCGACCTCACGATTACGAGACCGATGCCTTAGCCATTAAGCTACCATGAAGCTACCTAAGTATAGATTAATAACACCCAGACACAGAATAAACCATCGTGCTCATCACACAAAGTTTTATCCTGGGTGGGGATCGAACCCACGACGGCAAGACGACGCTCTTGCATAGCAGTCAGATACACTCCCACCGCGCCACAGAGACAGTCAAAAGGTAGGTAAGAACATCTCCCGTGGTATAAGATTATACGACGTTATTATTGGTATAGTGCAAACCTGAAAGTAGTTTGCCCAGAATCAGTAACCCTATCTAATGGGCTACTTTTAGGTCACAGCCCACAGGAGATAAATATGTAGGTAATAAATTCAATGCTTTTAGGGTTCCGTAGCCTAAGTGGCAAAACGGAACCCATATAGTTTCACTATGTCCGTCCTTCTATCTGTCTGTCTGTCCCCAGGTTAGCTCAGAGACCCTTAGTACTAGAAAGCTGTAATTTGGCTTGGATATACGCTGACCAAGTGATAAAATAATATCTTGAAAAAAGAACACGTAAAGTAGGAATGTGTTTTTTTTCTCACCTACCTACCCCATTGTGTGGGGTGTTGAAAATATTTAGAGTTTGTAAAGACTATTTTCCGATTTTGGAATCCATTTGTGAAATATTAAGGCTTATTGTTAGAGTCACGTGTCTGCTAGCCTGCTAGCTAAATAGTTGATTTTGAAGATTTGAAAAAAAAACAGAGTATATATATTGAAATTAAAAGAAAAATTGTCACAGCCTGGTAGGTATTACAATAACCGACCAAGTAAGAAGCGACTACATACAGTTGTTAGTAATATGAAACAAAACCCTAAAAACAACAGAAAGATTGTGCTAAGCAGCTACGGAACCCCGCATTGTGCTTGGCCCGACATGTACTTACCCGGTTTTAAATAGGTAGGTACTACAGATGCATAATTACGACGCAGAATAAGTAATAAGTACTTATTTACTTAATGGAAAGGAAACATAATAATTAATAACATTTATCCTGCTTCTAACCGATGTTTATATTTTACTAGCCGACCCGCGCAACTTCGTCTGCGTCAATTTTCCCCGATTTTGCAACATTTTTCATTGCTGCTCTGCTCCTATTGGTCGTAGCGCGATGTTATATACCTAAAGCCTTCCTTTGTAAATGGGCTATCCAACAGTAAAATAATTTTCCAATTCGAATTAGTAGTTCCTGAGATTATCGCGTTCAAACAAACTCTTCAGCTTTATAATATTATTATAGGTGAAAGAAAGAAATACATTCGTTTGAGTAGTTTCGCTGTTTTATATTATAAATAAATATTTTGCACAGTCAGCAACATATGTCGCTTATCAAAGTCAATGTTTTAAAAGTACAATAATAGCTCCTAACATGAACTGAAGGTTATGTATTCATAGTTTAACTTTTGCCAAATCGGTTAGGATTTTCTAAATCAAACAAGGTACAGCAAACTCAAACTAAATCCGGCATCACCACCGTCATCTATGTGAGAACCAACTCCGTCTAACCCTGAAGAGTGGGGGTACATCTACTTATGCAGAACGCTTACTAGCTTCGAACATATACCTCAATTGCTTCGACCAGGGTCCTTATTCACTATCTTTTTATTTTCGCTTTCGCGTCAAGTACGCGCTTTTAACTGTCAAAATCTTGTCTTAATGGTATATAGAGAGCTGCGCTTAGAAATGCTCGCGCATGCGCGCGGACATCTTTAAGCGCACCGCGCATACGCCAATTCGCGCGGTCTTGCCGCGAAAAAAAACTTAGGAATACGGATCCTGAGCTTATTGGGCCACCGAGTGTGTAGGTTTAGTATAGCCCTACTCCCTAAACCACTGTTTCACTGTGTAGAAACGGACTTAAAATTTATTCAGCTCATAAAACCAAATCAATAATTGGTTGAAAACATAAATTTAAATAAAATCAGTTGTCTCTAAAGTCGGTTTACTGACGATAGTTGAACGTGACAACGTCATAAGAAAATACTGATGGAATGGTTTCCTGCCGAACGCGGAGGCCGATTGTGCCTCTTTGTCGCTCGTTCCGCGCTCTCGCTTGCACTTAAATGGAACGCCTCAGAGCGAGGTAACGCCTCATGAGTCATGTTTTTTCGTGCGTTCAGCCGGCTCCACCGAATTATAAGACGTTGTAACGTCAAAAATAGATTCAGTAATTTCAAGTGCAAAACTCAGTAGAAAAATACGCTAAGAAAGGACAAATCTAAAACACAGAACACAAATGCTAATACCTCCTAACAAGGAAGTAACAACAATGCAGCGTTACGTGATTTACGCATTAATTCTAAAGCCGAATCAACCATCTTAATTACCAATTATTCGAATGCAACCTTCTGATTCACTAAAAGCCTACAAATAGCAGTTTCAATTATAATCAAAAATATGCATGAATGTGCGAATGTCTATTGAAAACCCACGTTGTCGTGTTTAACGAAGATCCCACCACAATATACCGAATTTATAGAAGGTAACTTTAAATAATGGAACACGACTCGCGCATGAGTCATCTCACACGGGTACGGCGGCAACGGCACTACTTTTGAACGAAGTAGACGACGGCTTATTTAAAACTAGATTCCTTAAAACTAAATTCATAAACTTTCGTAGTCTTAAATTTCCTAGCTTACGGACACCAATTTGATTTTTTTAACGACTGCTCAAGAAAAAGGGTCCTTAAAGATTATCAGCTTTATTTGATACGTTGTAAAGGGCTCTTGTCTCAACTTTCACATGTCCGATTGATTTGTAATTTGGTGCACTGTAATTTCCAAAATATAGCAACCTTGAACTGATGAGCTAATGACAGACTTAAATTTATTTCAGTTATTTACCTCCTTTTATTTAGGTGGTTTTTAAATTTCATTTTATCCTTTTTTCTACTTTTTAAAGTTTTTTTTTTGTTTTGGAGATTTTGTATGATTTTGATTTAGTTTTTTTCGTTTTTGTTGAATTAGAGTGCCTAAGCCTCCTGGAGTGGTCAAGAATTCCATGTCTTATAATTAAATCAGATGTGCGCGTTGGTCGAAAGTAGTACGTATGAAGGTTGCCTTCTGTACTCTGCATATTTTGTGCTCCTACTCAAGGAGTTGTTGGTATTGCTTCATTCAAATGATGTTCAACAATAGGTAATAACTCAAGGTGGCTACAATCGACGCGTAGGTTAATATTCAAAAGTAATGGTACAAAATAGCGTTTTAAGTACTCATCTATATTTTATAACTTTATGTTAAACTAGCTGTCGCCCGCGGCTTCACCCGCGTCGTTGATTTTACCCTGAAGGGTTGATTTATCACACACATGTTTTTACTTACAGCCACAAAGCCAAATACCGAATTTTAGATTAGATCTAACTTCAAAACTAACGGAGTTCTATACGAAATTGTTAATCCCTATTACAACCCCTTTTAAGTGGATTTTTCAAAAACGTGTGTTTCTTTATTATTAACGAAAAAGCTAAGTACAAAATTACACATCTAATTTCAAAACCGCCGTAGTTTATACAATCTTGTAACGGAGTTTTACATAAACCTGCAACCCCTATTTTACTTCGTTATTGATTTTCCAAAAACTCAGAAATGTTTTCTTTATTTTTAATGAAAAATCCAAATATGAAATTTCCCAGATCTAACTTCAAAACTGATGGAATATCACACTATCTTGCGATGGAGTTTCACACAAACTTGCAACCCCAATTTTACCCCCATATAGATTAATTGTTCAAAAACGCTAAAATAATACGTCAGGTTAATGTTTTTTAAAACGGAAAGAGATCGCCCTTCAGACATCGCATCTTCTATTACTTTCAAATTAACCTCATTACAACTTATCAGCCATTATTCAACAACATTAAAACCGAATAAAGGCATACATTACACACCACTAGGGTACACATACATTAACATAAATAAAAGTTAAATTGCATAAGCGCAATCATCAACTAGCTGATCGGTAGACAGCGCGGCGCCGCACCTGCGACTTCGCATGTATGCCATCGGAACCGGCTTTACGTTCGGTAAAGAGTTAGCCAGACGACACGTTGCGTTAACGCAGTTATAGGTTAACTGCCTTTAAGAATGAGATTTCGGTTGCCTTTAAGTGAGAGTGTGTTTGACTGCTGCACAATTGTATTCAGACTCGAGATTTTTTTGGGGAATTTTAACACATTGGTACTTTGTGTTTTAACAGGCAATTGCCATCGCTCAGTGGTAGTGGCTGGAGTACCGGCCACTATTTAGCGTGCGACGTCATAATTTGTTAAAATGCTCTCTATAACGAAGCATAACAAAGCCGTGATAGTTCTCTAACTACCGGCTAGATGGCGCATGCGAGGGCCCAATTCGCGAGCATGAAAGGATAGAGATATATTAGGTCTAGTAACATAGTCCAGGTTCGATTCCGGCCCCGGTTTGGCATACGGAAGTCTCGGGTTCGATTCCTGGGTGTAGACTTAACATTTTTCTATCTTTCAAAAATGCAATTATTATATTTATGGAGTACGGGTGTTGAATCAAATGAACCCCCTCCCACTCATACGAGCGGCTCACACTTGGGCGGTTGGGTCACATGTCGCCTTTCCCCCCTCCCATTCATCAGTTTAGTGGTTAGGTACATCTTTTGCACATCAAGGTATCGTTTATGCATCAATGCACAATGAACGCTGCATGTGAGCAGGCCTTAGAGCGTTGACAGTGATGACCTGTCCCCTCCAGTATTTTCCCCTTTAGCGGTTAATAGTAAATAGAGCAACTGAGTAATTGATTGCTTTCTATGTTAGTCACACAAGTACATATACTACTTAGGTATATGAGTTTAATGAAACAAATGCACGTTGCCTCACTCACTAGGTACAATCGGCCCACTTGATGCTCGACCACCTGAAAATATTTTACTATGAACGGTTTACAACGGTTCGGTCACACACAAACGCAAAAACCACTCCCACATTTTACTTCCAACCAATTAGGACGGGGCTAAGGTGTGGGAACGGGAATATAAAACATTTTTGTTAACTTAGTTGCAATTTGCACTTCCTTGTATGATGACGCGCGCGTGTTTACTGTATTTTGCTCACGACTTGTTCTGTTTACGGATTCCGATATCTTGCCATTTTGTTGACCCTAAAACTACTGATTGAACTCTCGTTGACTTGTGGTGTGAATTAGTGGACCGTTTCTTCTTCGTCTGTTTACCTATGGTGGCTGTGTTTTATTGGACTGTTTGGTGCTTTCTTGCTGACCTCTGCGAGTCTTCACAATTAACCGAAATTTAAACCGGGAAACAAATTTTGGATCTTCATGGCCAAGGATACAGGACAAACCTTTACCAAATATCGCGGGTGTTAAATGTTACGGTAAGTCAAATTCAAATTATATTTTATTACATTATTTATTAATTATGTCTAACAATAGAATTGGCTATTGGTTAAAAAGTAATTGGGGGAGACCAAATAATAATATAATCAATATTTCTGAAGAGTATGGTTAATTTCATAGCTAAGGTTTGTTTCGTTGTTAAAATATAATAATATTCTCAATGATGACGGCAGAGATTAGGATTAGTTGTTTCATCATTCGCAGTTATTTATTTGTAATATTTTATATAAACTTATTATTTTAATTTTACTATGTAGTATAGTGAAATGTATTTCTTTCGTATATAACTAAAAAAAAAACAATAACTACTAAATGGTTTTTGTTAATAGACGGTAATGAATGGGTGAGAAATATTTAAGTGCTTAGTTTATTAAAATTTTATGAAATATATTCAAATATGACTGTGAATATGAATATGATTGTTGTCGAAAAATCATTTTACTAATTTACCTACCGAGTTATTAGAATTACCGATTTATTAGAAAATAAATAATTTTATATATAAATAATTAATATATATATAAAATATATATATATATACATATATACATATATATATATATATATATATATATATATATATATATATATATATATATATATATATATATATATTATATATATATATATATATATATATATATTTGTTTATACATTTTTCATACATAGGTATAGGACTACTTATGATTTTCAACAAATAAATAATATTATAAATGATGAATGAATGAAAAAGACATTAACGGCACATGAATTAATAATAAATAAATTCATGTGCCGTTAATGTCTTTTTCATAAATCAATGTAAAGTGAAAGTTCATTTATATTAATAATAATAATAATAATATTTACATTTTTTTTTAATAGTTTTGATGATCAAAACTATTATTATGATTAATAATAATAATAATAGTTTTGATGTCTAATAATATTTACATTTAGTTTACTTTAAACATGGTGTTCTGAGTCACTTGGTAATTCGTATATTTTTTAAAGGTGAACTTCTTGGAACTAGATTTTCCCTCGTTCAATTAATTTGAAATATAATAACGAAACAAAAACTATTTTGTATAACGAGTGGCAACATATAAAAGGCTGTCTCTACTGAAATGTGAAAAATAGGAATTATTAAATCATGGTGTTTCATTTTTATTTTTCTCACATTAAAGATGTTATGCATAACTCTTTTTAAAATATTTATGTTTAAACAAAACAAATTATGTAAAATTTTTTGAAGTATTGAAAATTCTAATTCATTTAAACTACTTTTGACAAAATAAATTGTTTTCTTTCACACGCTTTAGTAAATTTAAGAAATCATAAAGCGTATATTGTGTTGATAAAACAATAGTGATCCCCATAGTAAAAGTTGTAAAACTGAGAATCCTTTAATCAATTATCGTCTTTAAATCGTTACACAAGAACTGAAAATAGTTTGCATACAATAAGTTTTTGCTTTCCCACGGTTCGGTAATTCCAGGTGCCATAAATATGTTTGCCGAAAAAATAGGTTCATGATACCTACGCACAATAAATGTCCTAAAACTGGAAAACGATTAAGGCAATTACATATCAACCCATAAGATGGCCCACTGCTGGGCACGGGTCTCCCCAGTAGAACCTACTAGTATGTAGATCCTGGGGGTAATTGCCATAATCGCCACGCTTGGCGAGCGGGTTGGCGATCGCAGTAAGGCTTTAAGTACGCAGAGGACGCTGCTGCCTGTCCTCCGGTGTGAAATCCCTTAGTCGCCTTGACGACACCCACGGGTAGAGATGGGGTGGTACTATTCTTAAGCCGGCACCACACGGCATATTAAGGCAATTATCATCTTTAAAATCAATTAAATAGAATTGAAAATAGTTTGCATGTGAATTTGTTTTCGCAGTCGGTAGCTTCTCATATTAACGCTTATTCTATTTTCAATCATATTTCAACAATTTAAAGACTATTATCTAATTTTATAAGTGACAACTCGTTCATTGTCTGTTGATTTGTAAAGAAATAATATTAGGTATAATAAAATAACACCTTCTTTAAAAATATGCTTGTCTTACTGTTCTATTCATTCAAACTTTTAATAAGTGGGTATCGAAGATCTTTTATACATTTATTTTAACTTCGTATTTTTTTTCAGAGAGCTACAGCGTGCCGTTGGCTATAGTAAGATGCTGAGGAGGACTGTCTTAACGTCGGATCACGTAACGCAAATGGTCAGCACATACAAAGGGCAGCCATTTACCAAGACGTCGACGTTCGCTAGACTATTTGACTGCGGCATGCAGGCTATAAGAAATGTGTGCATTCTTCCGCTACAAAAATTATGACAAGAACTACAAGAAGCAAGAGCGCGTTTAGCTCGCAAGTACAGAGGTTTTGATTTATCACGCGCTAAATTTTTAGACAATTTTTTTTAAATCAAGTGCACACATTCGTCAGAACTTATGGCTTGTAAATAAGACTAGATACAAGCCCAGAAATGTGAAGCCGGCAGTCTGAATGCGAGGACGAATTATTGTTAACAGCACAGTTAATATATATTGACGGTAGAGCCAATGGATTGTATTGAAATAAAATGTTTGTAATTATTTTAAATTGTAATCTAAATTATACTTATTGGTTATTTTACTGTAATAAATATAAGCTAGCATCTGAGATATTTAATAATTTATACATTGTTACTTAATTTAATGAAACTGACTATTTTCATTAACTAAGACGTTATTAATGTAATATGTGTTGATGAAGTAATTGGTAATTAAGCACTTTGATGACTATATAGCATGATAAAATAATAATTTAATAATATTAAAAATATATCGTTATTGTTTACTAATATGATTTTGGCCTATTGTTTTAGTTTGCATACCTCATCCACAATTTTAAAGTATAATTAAGTATTAAATGATTTATATATGCACAAATGTTATGAAATTGTTTGACTGATCCATAAAATTAATAAAATAATTGACTCTTTTCTTTATTTCTTGCCCTCATTCCAGGTAATACATTTATTTCTATTAAAATAATCTGTGGTTAAAAATTAAATATAACTTGCTGAATTAAAACCATACTTATACTATTATTATTAAAGAGTTAAAGTTGTATGCAGAGGTTTACCCTGAAGCTACTAGCACGATTTAAATTTTAAATTTCAAATATCTTTATTTCGTTAAATCAATCCAATGGTTATTTGAAATTAAATTTAGATAAAACACCTAAAACAAAGAACTTACAAAATTATATAGGTTTTAAAGCATAGGTGAAGGACGTAGGATTCTTATCACTCGAATCAAGATATACGCAAGCGGAGTCACTGGGAACAACTATATATAGCATACTAGCTGACTGAAGCAGACGAAGACCCGTAAACTTCATCTGCTTCAATTATCCTCGTTTTTGCAACATTTTTCATTGCTGCTCTGCTCCTATTAGTTGTAGCGTGATGTATATAGCCTTCCTCGATAAATAGGCTATCCAACAGTAATAGATTTTTTAATTTGACCCAGTACTTCTTGAGATTATCGCGTTCAAACAAACAAACTATATACTATATTATATTACTATATTTAAGTGTAGATAAATCATTGAACTCATAGTTGCTGATGAGTAGAACTACCTCTTAAATACCTACGGAGGGCAAACCAAAATAAAGACTTAAATATTTGAAAAATATTTATTTTCGTTTTGTAACATATATTATGTTACAAAACGATCATTTCGCATTTTTGAAACAAATATTACTAGCTTTAGCCCGCGGCTCCGCCCGCGTGGATAAAGGTTATCGCGATAAAAACTATCCTATGTCCTTTCCCCGGTCTCAAACTATCTCCATACCAAATTTCATCTAAATCGGTTTAGCTGTTTGAGCGTGAAAGCGTAACAGACAGAGTTACTTTCACACGTATAATATTAGTATGGTTATGTTTCAAAATGCAAAATAATTTTACAAAAAATAAATTAAATATTTTCGATAAACCTACTTAACAGAATCATACATAAATCATACGCACAATATAAAACAACGAAAATAGGTCATAAATTACAGGCACTAGTTTTAAACTCCTCTACTAACTCATATTTATAGAAAAGATAGATTACAGATCAAAAAGTAATTTTAAAAAATATTAAAATCTAACGGTTTCCCGCACCTCCGTCCACAATTTCACATGTATAATGGTATTGAGCAAAATATACTATATTCCTCTCCAAACTTTAAACTACTTCTTTACTATTTCAACAACACAAACGAATAAATATACAATATAAACTATATATAACATTAATGTAGATTTGTATGTATTACAATAAAATAATTCATTGCTATTTCGCGCAACTGCAATAGCGCGCTTACAACAAAAGTCACAATCCTATAATAGTATTAACAATCTTCTAATCGGTTCGAAATATGCCCAACAACAACGCAACGCACTATAAAAAACAAGGACCCCGCCCCCTTGCATCCGATAAGGCGCAGATGTGCCTGTGTGAGTGCGCTTACGTAGAGAGCGGACGTTTCTCGCAAGCCATTATAGCCTTAGGGGTGTACGACCGCCGAGTAGGCCGATTGTACCTTTGTTGTGGTAAGTATTATAAACAAAAACTGTATTATAAATAAAAAATAAGTTCCCGTACCTAAATCTATACTAATATTATAAAGCTGAAGAGTTTGTTTGTTTGTTTGAACGCGGTAATCTCAGGAACTACTAGTCCGAATTGAAAAAATATTTTCTGTTGGGTAGCCCATTTATCGAGGAAGGCTATAGGCTATATAACATCACGCTACAACCAATAGGAGCTGAGCAGCAATGAAAAATCTTGCAAAAACGGGAAAAATTAACGCATTCGAAGTTGCGCGGGACAGCTAGTAAATAATATAAAGCCACTAATTGTAATTGTTATTACATTGTTGAAGTCCTTTATTTTTAAGCGCATATTAAACGCTATGTCTAAATTGTTCGAGAGAATTGTACACACAGCTATTTATCCACAACTGCATAACATCATACTGCCAGAACAACACGGCTTTGTGAAGCGTAGGTCCACTAATACAAATCTGATGTTATATACAACGTATCTTTTTGAGGAAATGGATAAAGGAAACCAGATAGAGGCTGTATATACTGATTTCCAAAAAGCATTTGACAAGGTGGATCACGAGGCACTATTAAATAAGATAGCGTTTAATGGCATAAGAGGGAATTTATTACGATGGTTTATTTCATACATAACAAACAGAAGTCAAAGGGTAGTTATTAACGGGTTTCGATCCCATACAATTAAAATAACTTCCGGAGTCCAACAAGGCTCAATTCTAGGGCCACTTCTTTTCATTTTATTCATAAATGACATTAACGAATGCTTTCTACATACAAATTATTTACTATACGCTGATGATCTAAAAATTTTTAAAACTATTACTTCTCAAAATGATGTAGTGCAATTTCAAGACGATTTGAACAGACTTACTGACTACTGCGCACGTAATAAGCTATATCTGAATATTTCCAAATGTTTTAATATAAATTTTTCTAAAAATAAACACAATTTAGACGTAAACTTCACACTATGTAATGCCAAACTTGCTAAAGTCAATGAAATAAAAGACCTTGGTATATATCTAGACTCAAAACTTCAACTTAATTCTCATATTGACAAAATAGTTAATAAAGCTTTTCAATTGTATGGGTTCGTAATGAGAACAACCAAAAACTTTACACGCCCGGAAACTTACATTTTTCTGTTCAAATCCATAGTTCGCCCACAACTAGAATATGTAGTCTCTGTCTGGGATCCATATTACAAAAAATATAAAGATCAAATTGAAAAGGTACAGCGGAAATTTCTTCGCGCAGTACAATATAAAACCCGTGGAAGATGCGCATCATATGAGCAGTTGTTAACAACCCACAATCTATCAACACTGGAATCCCGAAGACTACTCCTACAAACAATGACCCTATACGGCATATGCAATGGCGCTTTCGACTGTAATGCTCTAACCAATAGACTCTGCTACGTGGTACCTAGAACAATTCATATCCGTGAAGTCAGAAATAGACGCCTTTTTTTCACCAACAAGTGTAGGACTAACGCCGGTGTGAGATCACCAATGCGACGACTTGTAGACATTTACAACAATAACTTTGAAGATATTGATATATTTGCGATGACAGCATCTAAATTCAAAAAAACAATATTAAGCAACATGTTGGTTTAATTCAATATTATTATATTATGTTTAAAATTTTATTATATTTGATTAATTATTATTGTAAGCAATTGATACTAACTTGTTTGTTCGAGATGGCAACATCTAGTTTTTTTTTTAATAAATAACTTATAATTTGTAATATGTGGACAATGTTGTTGGTTATGCATTAATTAATATTGTATTTATAAATAGTCTCGTTTATCTTAATGTATAACTGTTTATTGTTCCAATAAATAAATAAATAAATAAATATTGACCTAAACAGGTTCAAAAATTTTTGGACCCGTTTAAAGTCACACTCGATTTATTTGTACGCCAAACATGCACGATATGCCGTAGTTTTTTGCTTTTGATAACGTCTTATCTACCGGTCATCGATTTGGATGACCGGTAGCGCGCACAAATAAGTGTCACGTTACCGCCTGCTGATAGGCAGAAGTATTAGCCTATCAGTGAATGGCGATTGCAGCGGCATGCGATAAAATTTGAACTAAAGCTATTACCCTATCAGCGAATAACGATTACAATGACATGCGATACTATGACACTATGACTGCCTCTGTGGCGCGGTGGGAGTGTGTCCGACTGCTACACAAGAGGTCGTGGGTTCGATTCCCACACGGGACACCACTTTATATGATCCACAAATTGTTGTTCCGAGTCTGAGTGTACTTTGTGTCCATGACTTGTATGTTTGTAAAGTCCCCCGCGACGCAGGGCTCGTACCCTAATGCAGGTCCGTTTATTAAAAAAATGGAACTAAGTTGACACAGGCATCAAAGTTTTTATATGAAGTTATCACGTAAAATTATCGTCCGTTAACCGACTCTACAGACAACCATTTTTTTTGCTACTACTTTATTAACTAATATTTTTTATACAAAACCGGCCGTGGTGCCCGCTCGTGACAACGGCCGGTGCAACCTGGTCGAAACGTCAAGCCATTTTAAGGTAAACAATGCGCGTTAATTCAAGTATAATAAATAGTTATAATCATGTAACGCGAAAGTTTAAATGTTAATATTTTTTTAAATAACTCTAACCTATGTTAAACCGAGTCATTTAAACATCAAAGTATATCCTACGTATCTAAATTTGTTCAGGAATTTCAAAGCAACTTCGAAATGTTCACAAACCTACATATGCATACAATACATCAACATACCTATATAGGTTACACCTCTTTTATGAGTTAGTCGCGTAAATAGTAGTAAATGGTAGTAGTAATTTAGGTAAAAAGGTGTGTCATATTATTTCCTGAATGTAACTGTAGTTTACAGAAAGCAATAATTAGCGGTTAATTGTAATGACAATTATTTATTATGAAACTAAATGACGAACGGCGCAGTCATTTATGTCACCTGCATTCTTCTAGTAAGTTTGTCAACTAATGCTTCAAGTGCAAAAACGAAGGGATAAAGTCGAACAGAGCATCGAGCATTCGCAAGAACGTTACATTACATGGAAATACTTTACGAAACTGAGCATTTGTCTTATTGTACCTTTTGTAAGAATGTTACATTACATTGTAATGAGAGGCAGGAGTGCAGGCGAGGTTGTGATTTAGTATGGTCACTATGTTTGGTTGAAATTTGAGTAAATTTTTGATAAATGGTTGCAGAACAAAATATCGAGAGTTTACTTAAAACATGCCCGGGGGGTGGTGGGGAGTGCATAATAAAAATGGTTGTCTGTAAAATCGGTTTACGGACGATAATTTTACGTGATATCGCCATTCGCGTACACCTTTAAGCAACTAGAGTTCAACAGGAAACCGTAAAGAATGGTATTATAATAATATCTTGGGACAACTCACACATCGCTATCTGATCCCAAACTAAGCAGAGCTTGTACTATGCAAACCAGACAACCGATATCCAGATCCAGAATAAACCATCGTGCACATCACTCAAAGTTTTATCCTGGGCTTGGATCGAACCCACGACCTCTTGCGTAGCAGTCGGGATACACTTCCACCGCGCTACAGAGGCAGGTAATAAGGACCTTCCACCACTATTGCAATATTTTTTAGAGTTCTGGTTACCTGGTCTCCGAGCCCTGTATTTAATTATCATGGAGAAAATAATGGAATAGTTTTGTCCGCATCCATTGAGTCCTTCCACCATTTCTGCAGTTTTCATAGTCAAAAAGACTTTTGGCTGACATAAAGACCAGGTAGCATTACCGCGTTGAAGGACAATGCCAATTCTATTGATAACAAGCGTCTTGAAGTGTTGTTCAAAGGTTCACATTCACATTTGAGAAAAATAGTATAAATTTTAAAACTTTCAGTCAATCAATATCTTTATTTGTTTGATTGATTGATTGAAAGTTTCACCATAAATAAGATAGTTAGGTATAATACCCTGTAGCTTATCTACGGAACTTATAAACTAAGGAAAAATATTACCCGTATAAATTGCAAATGTCATCCCCATTACTCACTCCATCATCATTGGACATAGAATTATAAACAAAATATTAACACAGACATAGTCTTATACTATAATGTTATAAATGCGATAGTTTGGATGTATGGGTGTGTGGATGAATGGATGCTTGTTATTCATCAATCACACCACAACGGGAAAACGGATCTGGACAACATTTGGAACAGAGATAGATTAAAGTCTGGAATAGCACATAGGCTACTTTTTATCACAGAAAAAATGTTACCGTGAAATAAATTGTTTTAAAAAATTGTCTAGCTAAATTAGCTAGTATTAGTACAAGTTTCGGGGAGATTTGATACAGAAAAAGAGAGATTTCTGGTAAATATATAGGGGCATGAGAATCTAGATTGACACAAAAGATACCTAGGGCAAAGGCTACTAGGTATGTCAATACAATTAACTTCTATATCAGTAACACTTTCCACACAATCAGGTTTATTCATGTAATAAATAAAGCTGTACGGCCATATGTAATATGCAATAACATTGATGTGTTTATTGTGCGGTCATTCCTACTCAGAAAATATGCGACCAAAGACCAGCTATATGCGACCAGCACAAAATAAGGAGAGTACAGAAAGTAATGTTCATACAACGCGCGCAATAGCATCGCACAAAGAGACACCGGTCACCAGCGTGGGATCTCGAACCGCACTGTTTATTTATTTTTAGAAAAAAAGTTAACTAGCAATGTGGGATTATTGGTCCCACATTACTAGCAATCCCGTTAACCCCTCCAGCTAAGCTCAGTGGCTTTTGTTAGGAGTGGGTTCACGTCGGTAGTATAATGGGTAGGATTCGAATCCGCGACCTCACGATTGCGAGACCGATGCCTAAGCTATTAGGCTACTGTTGTTTCAAACACACTAACAGTGAATCAAAATTTAGCTCTATCAACACATAAGATGAGTACGGATATCCCCAGTGGAACCTATACTAACTATAGATCCTGGGAGTAATTGTCATAATCGCCACGCATGGCGAGCAGGTTGGCGATCGCAGTACGAGTAAGACTTAAAGTTCGAACAACGCAGAGGACGCTGCTGTCCGTCCTCCGGTGTGAAATCCCTTAGTCGCCTTGACGACACCCACGGGCAGATTTATGGGGTGGTGTGGTACTATGCTTTAACCTGTACCACACGGCATCTTATTTTTACATAGATATGATGATGACATAGGGATTTTATTTTTGAAGTGCCAATTTTTGCCTTAACAATCTTAAGAAATGCTCAAAAATACCATCTGAGGTAATTTGAATTTAAAAGCCTAGTTACAATGTTTTTACAAAAAAAGTATGGAACGTGTATGAAAAATCAAGTCTATTTCTACGGAACCACAAAGTTGGTCGTGTTGTCCTCGCATATGCATATATTTTCGATTTTTGGACATACCTAGTACACTTTAGCGGTAGATATCTATTGCGAGTTTGATTTTAATACCGTATCGAACAATGTCTGTAAGTGCGAGGTACGTAGGAAGTTTATCTTCTCAACTCTCAGTATTTTGTGCGACCCGCGACCAGTGACCAGTTTATTTGTGATCAATTATCTTCTGCACTTTCACTTTTACGATCATCACTTTGTTTTATGTGTGATTGACGGTGTAAACTTAGAGAAGCTATAAAATCGCGTTAGTTGGGTAATTAAAAATAATGGCTGTGGGCACTTTATCTGAATTTTACGTCTTTTGGTATTATATTTTTTAATGTATAATGTGTGTATACGTAATGTCACCTAACATTAAAAAAACAGATACGTTGATTTATCTTTAGATTAACCCCGAGATAAAAAGCTGATAATCTTTTATTATCTTTAAAACGGCGGTTTTTCACCAAATAAACGATTAAGCTTAAAAGGTTAACTAGCAATATGGAATGGTTGGTCCCACATTACTAGCAACCCTGCCAACTAGATTTTTAATTGTTCATTCGTTTGAGTGCTTTAATGACATAGTAAAATTTCACCATAACCCCCCCTCCCCCCCATTAGCGTAGTACTTGCATGCAATAGGTGAAAACTTCGGAAGGTACCAGTAGATATAGTTTTTATAACAATAATATTGCGTGCAGTATAAAGCGTCAATTAATAACCACGCGTGACTTAGACCCCTTTTACACTAAACAAAAAAAAACCGTTTCAATGTTCTGGTCTTCAGCCATCATGTAAGTAAATGATGCTATTAATACGCGTTAGACCGTTTTATAGCTACTCCACACATTCACTAGACTGTAAATCATTGTACTTAACATAAGTAGAATTCCTATGTCATTGTAACATTAAGTTTTGTTTTTGTGATGAAATAAAAGTCAGCTTCAATCTCAAAGTTATGCCATGTAGGTATGTTGGCAATCAGAAAAGTTGCATCTAATAACATCAGCGTAATGTCTAGAATCGTGGTTCCTAACCTTCCCCCCCCCTCCCCCCCCCCCGTAAGTCTGAGTCGTTAACACGACGGGGGTTGCAATTACCACCTTCCACCAGTATTCTCGTGGAGGTAATAACCTATATAGGTTTAAAACCCAGAGTCTATAAACTCGTCGTTGGCAGGCATAGTCGAATTTCTACGCAGCACCATAGTATAACCGGACCGTATTAAAACCGTTTTATGTAAAAGAGTCCTAAGTCATATCGATATTGTTAATTAAAATAGAAAGTATATCGAAAGAGTAGCGGTAAATGACAGCGTTCATAAGTTAAAAATGGTTCTGGCTTTCCTTTTAGGCCTTTTCTTTACATTGTTTCTAAACATTGCATTTAAATATCTATGTATGTACTTTGACTTGGTGCTTTCTTTTAGAAATTAAGAAGTGAATAGGTAGGTATGTTTTCATTTATTTAATTTAACAAAACTGGCTAACATTACCTATGATTTAATAATTGCAAGCAATAGTAAGTTCGGGGTTATTCACGTTCTTTTTTTTTCATTTTCACGTGCGTACCTACTGACGCATGCGCGTTGTTGCATTTCTAAGCGCCGCGCCGCTCTCTATTTACCATTATGACCAGATGTTGAAAAAACAGACAGTAGAAAAGAAAAAAAAAACAATCAAAATAAAAATTAAAAATCAATAAAAACAAATGAGACAACTATCTTTAAAACTAAATTGAATGTCTCTGTGTGTGTGTGTGTGTGAGCATGGGGTTTTTGTGTGAAACAATGTATAATATAGATAGAGAGAATATATTATGTAAGGGTATCCAACGGCCACGTAAGTATGAAATTCCCGGAACGCAACAACATCGCGTTCGGGCATTGTCACAAGCCAAGCCACCACCGGTAAAACAAATATCGGCCCGTTTGCAAAGGTGATGAGTGATACATTTCGGGCTTTTAAGTGGGTACTACCCTTATTGTCTTTCCCAGGCGGGGTGTTCATCACGATTTTACTCACCAAACAAAAAAAAAACTTACAGTGGTATTAAAATGGGCACATTCTATGGATATTTATTACATTAGTAGTTACTAACTAGCTGACATGCGCAACTTCGTCTGCGTTAATTTTCCCGTTTTTGCAACAGTAAAAAAAATAATCAATTCGGACCCGTAGTTCCAGAGATTACCGCGTTCAAACAAACAAACAAACTCTTCAGCTTTATAATATTAGAATAGATACCTATTCCCAAACTAAGCAAGAAGCCTGTATCTTGTTATAACCACAAAAGCACAACCCTCCCCCCCCAAAAGTCCTGTAAATAAGATCCAAATCCTGTTTACAGGCTGCTTGTTTGTTGCTGAGTGACGGAGATAGGTAGCTGGTAACATTCTGTTATAAATAAATTTAAGGTTAGAAACCATTTCAGTTAATTACCTACATGGCATAATTTATAAAGATAAATGCTTGATCTTTAGCGTTTTTAATTTAAATTCTGACATTTAACTTTATCAGAATATCATCAAACTAGTTAATATTGAAACAAATAACTGTAATTTACTTATCAGCAGTTGCTTGCTGTAAAAGTCTAGGCATATATTATGTTTAAGTAATGGGCTCCATAGATATGTAATCGTTTTCTTTTTTTATTTAAAAAAGACAATTCCCGCAATAGGTACAACTACAAGCCTTATATTGCGGGGACTTTACAAACATCCAATTAACTGTAGATAAACTTTTGCGTTTTGTACACATTATGAAAATACTAGCTGTCCCGCGCAACTACGTCTGCGTAATTTTTTCCCTATTTTGCAACATTTCTCATTGCTACTTGGCTCCTATTGGCCGTAGCGTGATGTTATATAGCCTATAGCCTTCCTCGATAAATTGGCTATCCAACAGTAAAAGAATTTTTCAATTCGGATCAGTAGTTCCTGAATGTAGATTACCGCGTTCAAACAAACAAACAAACTCTTCAGCTTTATAATATTAGTATAGATATATATTACGGATCTTAATCGCGTAAATAATTTAAGGTAAAATTCCTTGTTTATTGCTCGACGTTTCGACGGTATTGCAACGGCCGTGGCGGGTTGACAATAAACAAGGTTGGGCAATAAACAAGGTATTTTCCCTTAAATTATTCACAAGATTAAGACCCGTAATATATATTTTTTCATAATCTAAATAACTAACTTACTTACTAACTAACAGACTTGAAATACAGCTTTTCAATCACACAAAGTGGTGCCCGAGTGGGAATCAAACCCAAAACTCTTACAAACTTCCAACTCTTTTTTACCCCCTTAGAGGTTAATTTTCCAAAAACGCCGAAACAAGAGTATATTTATTATTAAGCAAAACGAAAAATATGAAATTACACAGATCTAACTTTAAAACTAACGGAGTTTCATACAAACTTACAACCCCTGTTTTACCTCCTTTGTATGTAACCCACATTTCCCAGAAACGCCGAAACATGTGTTTCTCTCTTTTAAACCGAAAAGTCAATTAAAAAATGTTTGGTAATTTTTTTTTTTATTCATTTATGACGTTGTTTTTCAATGACTTTTCACTCCAAACTTTTTTAAACATAGGGATTATATTTACGAAGTCGCCTTTTAATGGCCTTTAATTTAATAGCCCACTCGAGGGTCTTTTCCCAGGCCGCACATTAAACCGTATACATAAAATCTATCATTATTATTTCAAAGAATGTTACATACCTACCCAGTGACACTAGCGTAATCGAGATGAATCTAATGACGTATCATCTATTAAAATCGGTTGAACCGTTGAGGAGTTATGAGCGGAAATAGGAACATTGGAATGATACATACACACTTACATACGCGTCTAACACATAACCCTTCTCCGCAATCGGGTAATGATATTGACGTTGCCACAAAAATAAAAACTCTGAAGCGAATATTTATTGCTTCTTTTATAAGGTCTATGATGGATGCCCCATGAGGTACGTTTAAAGCCTTTAATCCCTTCTTAGGATTGGGGGTTACTAAATTTTCTTTTATTCTGCAAACAAAACCAACATTTCTGCTTATTTGACATGACTGAGTTAATTGATGATTGAAGTATATTGATAATTCTAAATATTAAAATAAACATGCATCTTGGTAAACATTATCTCGATCTTGACATGCAGCCGGTGTTACTTTGTGTTCGTATCTGACATAACAAGATGGCTGCCAGCTGCGTTGTCAAAATGGCCGTGACCTTCTGGAATGATCGATCGACCGCTTTGATGCGATTAGCGATCAGCTTACTTTGTTTCTGGGGAGGATGTATTTGATATGTCTTAAGATAATATTGTATTATTAAGCATATTTAAAATTTGTTTATAATAATAATAATACACACAATTTACAGTACAAGCGAGAGAATATCAAGATTAGTAGTTGATTCGATCACACCCAAAGCACAAAATTGAGCTTGCTTTAGAGGGGCCCTGTATTCAAAATGGAAATTATTGTTTTTAAACTTTCGCGTGATTATACATATGACATATATTTCGGGACTTAATCGCGTGAAATATTTAAAGGTACGAAACTTTTATTTACCCGACGTTTCGATCGAATTGCACCGATCGTGGTCACGGGTCGACTGATGGCAGTTTAGCGATGTCTCCGTGAAGCGCGGGGTTTTCCAACTACTCTCGCCTGGTCTTGATAATTTTGATAATTTGTACTGTCGGTACTTCTACACACTACACTTACAACGTCTTTATACTGAGGCGAGGTGTCGTACCTTTAAATAATTGACGCGATTATGTCCCGAAATATATCAAATAGAAATTAGTTGGGCCTGGGACCAAAGGACTAAGATAGGGGGGGGGGGGGGCAATTGCTAGATTGCATTTATTGTTAGATTAGGCTTTTAACATGGCGAAATACCCACTCAACCCCAAGTTCATGACGGGGGGAGAGGGTTCTATTAACCTAACAAAGATCTACGTATATTTACTAAATATCCATTCATGATAGTTCTCATTTCATTTGGACCGTTCGAATTATCAAAAAAACCACTTTTGAAAACGCTGGATTAAACGGGAGGGGTATATCTATATAGAAATATTTTCCTATTCTCTCCCGGATGTAAGCGCCTTGGAATTTATGTAATTTGACGTAACAAATCGGTGGCAATAATTAAAACTAATAAGTTTTATGATTTACGAATCATATCTTATAGTAATTTCACTAATTTGAATTGCATAATTGGTTTCTTTAGTAAGCAATTTGCGGTAAACGCCTACCTTTTATATCTTATTACCATAGTCGCGACTACCGATAGGTTTATCCATGGTTTATCGATATAATCGTCTCATAAACAAACATAGTAAGGGCGGGAGTCTGCCAATTTGTTTTATTTAAAAGAAGACTGTGTCGCGGGGGACTTTACAAACACACAAGTCACGGACACAAAGTACAACCGTGTGGGAATCGAATCCACGACCTCTTGCGTAGCAGTCGGACACACTTTCACAGCGCCACAGAGGCATTCAAATTCTACTTCTTTAGCCCATGTACGCACGAACAAACAAAACATGGTGAACACTAACAAAAGTAACTAAAGAACAAGATAAACAGTTTGGTGATGTCATCATTAACAAACCTGGTTTTTTCCAGGAGTAGGTATTCCACGAAATAAGGACAGTTTATTTTTCATCTACAATTGAATGGCTATGAAAGTTCATGGCATATGTATCCCTGGTGAAGATCGCGGGGAACTGCTGAATGCGGGTGACGCACGACCGGTCGTTGTGGCATCCATAAGGGTGGCCCATGTTCAGCCGTGGACATCTTTCGGTTGAAACGATGAACAACGAACGACAGCCACATCAACGACAAACATCTTACACTGCTGGGCACGGGTCTCCCCCGTAGAACCTGGTCTCTCAACGGACAAATAACAGGCTAGTAACAGTAACCCAAGTCTGCCCCTCAATAGCGTGAATACTTCGGTTCATCAGTCGGTGCTTGGCACCAATCTATCGAGACAATAGAGAGGATTGGTTCCGATATCCGTAACGAAACAACCGATACACACAATCGAAGTTATCGCCAAATTTGTACAGACTTTATCAAAATTGTTTGGATATATGCAAAGTCACAAACAACTTTTCCCTGATTCTTGAAATGTTTTCTTGGAACAGTACAAATAGTTTAATTCCATAGACAGTTAACATGAACGAAATGGCTTATATTATGCCAACTCTTTTATTACATTCCTTTATTTTTTTGTGCATCAACGCGCATGCCCGGCGAACATTTTTGAGCGCGCCGCGCATGCGCCTTGGTGAGCACACCTTCACATTTAATATTATGACAAGATTTTGACAGTTCCGCATGGGCTTGCCGCATACGGAATAAAGATCGTAAATAAGGACCCTAGCGTTTGTATCTATAGGAGTTGCAATGATATCCTGCTTATAGTTCATAGCATTTGCAATAATATATTTTCCAAAATCCAGTCGAACCGCATTTATAACCAGCATATTAATTTAAAAATATTATATCTTCTTCAAATGTAGGAACTCATCAAAATGTCAGCAGCCTGGAAATTATCATTGAGATGGTCGCTGTATTTCAATACGACGACGGACGGTACAATTTCTGCCGTAAAACGAATCTGTCCTAAAGCAAAGGGGATTACGGACCCATAGATTTTTTTTTTTTTAAAGTGATTCATCGCAAAAGTTTGACCATAATATACTGAGTCTTTAGATATATTTGTTGCTGTTTGTACTTCAAACATCTATAGCTGAATGTACCTATCAGGAAACTTCTGAAACAATAGATACTTATTACGTCATAAACTTGTTTACTTCAATGTTTTGTGCTAAAATACCTACGTCAAGAGACCTTCCATTTAAGCTATGGTTAATTGGACACTAAACTATATTATGTTTTCTATGGAACTTTTATTATATAAAGCTGAACGGAATGTGTATTTAAATAACAACAGCCATGTATAAATCGTAAAAATTCCTGAATTGTAAACACTTTTGTTACTTCTGTTAGTTGGTAAATAAACAATACGTATTTTGACGTAAATTCAGTGGTATCTACTCGTACATAGTATAAAGTTGTATATAAATAGAATAAAAAGATTTTTATTTAGTACACAGCATAATTATAATGTATCAAGGAAACTAGTGCGAAAGATAAAACAAAAAAAAGAATCCATTATCTATATTTTGGATAAGATCGAATATACCGTCATTGAGTTATTGCGAGAAAACTGCGTTTCTCAACAAAAGGGCGTGACTGCCATGAACATAATATGCTCTTATGCCGATGCAATTGTTCAAGGATGCGGAACCCTACACTGAGCGTGGTCCAAAATGCTCTTGCCCGACTTTATTTTTAGTCATGGATTTATAAGACGTTATCACGTCAATAACACTAACCAAAAAAAACAGAAAATAGAAAAAAAGAACAGAAATCAGTGATAGGGAACAGTAGAAATCAATACGTAGAAACTAAGTATACACAATCAAACATGGGTATCAGCTATTAATATATTAGCGGACGCCTCGCGATTTCACCCGCGTAGTTCCCGTTCCCATGGGAATACAGGGATAAAAAATAGCCTATGTCACCCGGGGTTAGTGTAGCTTCACAACGATGAAAGAATTTTTCAAATCCGTCGAGTAATTTCGGAGCCTATTCAATACAAACAAACTATCAAATCTTTTCTCTTTATAATATTAGTTTAGTTACAGATTAATTAAAAAAATTAAGTCGCTTCCCGCTACATGTATCTTTATGCATACGTTTAGATCTTCGCAACAGATTTTGATGCAATTTGCACTGCTATTCAGTTATTTTTATTTACGGGTGGTATAAAGGTACAACTAATTTTATGATTGGAGAAAATTCCGGGCGAAGCCGAATCTATACTAATATTATAAAGATGCTTGTTTTGTTTGAACGCGGTAATCTCAGGAACTAATGGTCCGAAATGAAAAAATATTTTTGTATTGGGTAGCCCATTTATCGAGGAAGGCTATATGCTATATAACATCACGCGACGACCAATAGAATCGGAGCAGCAATGAAAAATGTTGCAAAAACGGGGAAAATTGACGCATACGAAGTTGGGCGGTTCAGCATAGTATATAGTACCTTTCGGTGTCTCACTTATTTGAAATACGCAAAACTAATGAAACAGTTCTCAAGATATAAACATTGAAACATTGCGTGGTTACAGGAAATATATTTGTCAATAAAAACAATGAATTACTGTTTTCATACCAACATTAGGCACGTATTGTAAATAATATAGACAGTGTAATAGCCCTACAATTGACAATGTCAATCATGATAAAAGTATAGTAATATTGGTACGACAACACGCGATCAAATTGGTGATGTTTTTGCTTAGTAACATTATTGCAGCAAGATATGTACTATAAAAAGCTGTACGCCAGTAATAATATATCTTAGGACAATTGTGAAAATATATATATTGCGGGTTTTAATATTACGGGTCTTAATCGCGTGAAAATTTAAGGTAAAATAACTTGTTTATTGCCCGACGTTTCGACCGTGGCCACAGGTAGTCTACCCGTGACCACGGCCGTTGCAATACGGTCGAAACGTCGGGCAATAAACAAAGTATTTTACCTTAAATTTTCACGCGATTAAGACCCGTAATATATATATTTTCTTAATGTGTAGGTACAAATCGCGAAAGTTTATCAACATTTATCTTAGGACAACTCAGACACGGCCATCTAATCTCAAACCAGGCAGAGCCTGTACCACAAAATTAGGAGAGTACCTGTACTAAGGCAACCAGACAACTGATATACATATTCAATGTTACCCAGATACAGAATAGACAAAGGTTCTCATCACAAAGACTTATCCTGGGTGGGAATGGAACCCGTGAACTCTGGCTTAGCAGTCAGGTTACTAACCACTAGACCAAGGTCAGTCAACCAGTGCCGTACCTATATGCCAAACAAAAATAACAGTAAAGACTGTTGACAAGTGACTAGCTGACATTTTCTAATTATTTCGACGTACTCCCGGTAAATCATCGAAACTGATTTTTAACACTTTCTTGGAGAGCCGTCTAAAGTGTGTTTAGTGCAATTTTTTTTACAAAAAATTATACTGTTTTTTAAATTTGGCTACTGAAATTACTTCCTAGCCCTCTCCCCCTGGATCCGCCTCCGGGTGTACCTACCATTGTTGTAGGAAATGTGCACTAAACAAATTTTGAACGGCTCTCCAAAAAAGTGTTTCTTATTACCTTATGCATAATACAAAAAAAAAAAAATACATTATTTTTTAAAAAAATAATTACACAATATGAATAGTTGTTCTATAAAATTACAAATTGGTAGGTCCATTTATCACATTTATGTCAAGAAATAAAAATTATAATAATACTAAAAATTAATAAAAAAACATGTCAAAGACTTATAATTTTGTTACATTACATATCATTCAGAAAATCATTTATTGAATAGAATGATTTCATTAGTAGCCATTGCTTAAGTTTCCTGATGAATATTTTAATTGGCAGGTCTTTTATCTCATTAGGGATTTTATTGTAGAAATCAGTTTCGATGTTTTTCCGAGGGACCGTCGATTTTGGTTTAGGATGATATATTATTTATTATACAGCTATCATACTAGTATATAATAATGTAATCTATATTAATATTATAAAGCTGAAGAGTTTGTTTGCTTGTTAGAACGCGGTAATCTCAGGAACTACTGGTCCGATTTATAAATTCTTCCACTGTTGGATAGCCCATTTATCGAGGATGGCTAAAGGTTATATAACATCACGCTACGACCAATAGGAGCGGAGCAGCAATGAGAAATGTTGCAAAAACGGGGGCAAAATTTAAGCAGACGAAGTTGCGCGGGGCAGCTGTTGTATGTGTAGCTGTTTAGTATATGAATAGTTCTACTGCAAATAAGCTAAATAATATGTAACAAACAAACGCAGCAATCACTTCGTCAAATGACATGCCAAATATAGCATTCATATATTTTTTGTGTTCGTCATCTTCAAAAACAACTTGTCATTTCTGTAATTGAACTTTTTACTAAACATGTTATTTGTTTGGTTGGCATAAAAAACGGGTCAGTGGTTTGGAAGAATAAACATGTTAAAACGAACAAACAAACAAGAAACACGAGACAATTTACTCGTTATGTTTTGTCGTTTGGGCACTTAACAAATTAATTTACTTATTTCAGAGTAATTTTAATTTTAGTAACAAATAAATTTAAATCAATATTTTTTTTTATTATCTTAATATTTAAATAGGTATTATATTATTTAATTTATTATTTTATTTACTATCAATTTTTCAGAATACATTTTTTAGGTATTTCAGTCGGTATCTGTGGCGGTAATACACCATTGATTTAAATCCTATTTAAAAAAACATATTATTAATTAAAATAATATTAATATATTTTTTTTTATTATCTTAATTTTTAAATAGGTATTATATTACTTAATTTATTATTTTATTTACTATCAATTCTTCAGAATACATTTTTTAGGTATTTCAGTCGGTATCTGTGGCGGTAATACACCATTGATTTAAATCCTGATCTTTTTTTTATAATAAAAAAGACAACTGACGCACTAGCGTGCAAGCCCTGTGTCTACATAATTTCGGACCGGAAGTACATCTAACTCGGAACAATAATATTTTTAAATTCCACAAAATGATGTCCCATATGAGAATTGAACTCACTCCTACTGCGCCATCGAATATGTGTTGAGCACAGATTTTTTTTTATTTTTTTGTTAAAAGATAACTAGCAATGTAGGATTGTGGGTCCTACATAACTAGCAATCCTGCTAATCCCTCCAGCTAAGCTCAATGGCTTGTGTTAGGGGTTCACGTCGGTAGTATAATGGGTAGGATTCGAACCCACTATTGCGAGTCCGATGCCACAGCCATTAGGCTACCATCGCATCAAAATTATACAAATCACATTGACTAACCTACTGGAGATTAAAAACATAACCTACAGTAACTACAGCTTTTAATTCTGAGCCACCGCCGTTTTTATGTCTACCTTTGTAATATTTAAACAAGTAATCAAAAGAATCAAGTATCAGAAATATTTAATTCGTCATTTCTTAAAATTCTACTGTTTCAATTTACGACTGTCCGTTGGTTTAGTGGTTAGTGACCCTGATTGCTAAGCCGGAGGTCGTGGATTCGTATAGAAAACTTGTAGAGTTAAAAACCATTCAAGTTGTCTTGCATTCTTCACGCCATTGCGTTCCGTAGTAAAACGTGCTTCATATATGATATTGAAAAATAAGTAGTGAACAGGATTTGGACTGTTAGAATGATTAATGATTGATTAATTAATTCATTGAAAAATATAACATGGTCCAAAAACTACCCCAATGGATTGCGTTACTGATTCTGAGCAAACTACTCTCAGGTTTGCACTATACCAAGCATGACGTTGTATGTATATGTATTTAGAAATATACAGGGTGTAACAGAAAGGTGGGCCAATTTCAACAGCGGATAGGGTACGTTATCAGTATTACACCTACCATGGTGTGATAGCTGATTGCATTATTATTATTACATAGTTATAACATATTCTTTTTGTCAAATTTCAGAAGTGAAAGGCGTATGGCATAAGAATTATACCTCCCCTGTTTCAAAATTTTAAGTCATACTTTTTCACTCATAAATAAACGAATGAAAAAATAATATATTTTTTTAGGGGACTACGATTTTGATAAAATTAGGTAGGTGCAATCAGTATCATGACCAACCCTTGAATATGACCACACCTTTCTGTTACACCCTATATAAGTATGTTTATCAGTTGTCTGGTTGCCATAGTACAAGCTCTGCTTAGTTTGGGATCAGATGACGTAGTGTGAGTTGTCCTTAGATATTATTATTAATTTACACAAACATTACAGTGCACAGCTGCGTGCAAAGGCTAGCAACCATTAAATTCATCACACGGCTGTATAATTTACAAATAAACACAACAAACTAGACGTTAATTCATAGGTGACGCGTGACTTGGCGTTTATACCGTCAGTGCGAAGTCTCTATCGATATAACGCATAAAACGCCAATCACGCCTTGATATTTGAACGTCTTGTACTAACATCACGACTCACGGCAGTTTACTAACAACGTATCCATATATTTGAGTGATAGAAATAGATACTGCTTCTGTGGCGCGGTGGGAGTGTATCCGACTGCTACGCAAGAGGTCGTGGGTTCGATCCCTACCCAGGATAAAACTTTGTGTGATGAGCATGATGGTTATTATATGATGGTGATGATGGTATTTATCTATAATATGTATGTATTTAGAAATATATAAGTATGTTTATCAGTTGTCTGGTTGCCATAGTACAAGCTCTGCTTAGTTTGGGATCAGATAGCGTTGTGTGAGTTGTCCCATGATATTATGTGTATTTATTTTTATATTGATAGTGTAAGTAAGTAATATAAGTAACTACCAACGCTATCGAAGTGATGAACCGAAATTCGTTACCTTCTATTTGTTCAAAAATCTACTCCTGCCACAAATTTTGAACAGGCAATCTTCGATTCCGGTACATTAAATAACTTGTGTTGCAAATACAAAGGACTTTACAAACAGTAGAATTTAAAATACAGAGCACCTACAGAAAAAACCGGCCAAGTGCGAATCAGTGTCTAGCTCGAGGGATTCCGTACCATTATCTATAAAAAAATAGACAATTTATTATAATACTAGCTGTCCCGCGCAATTTCGTATGCGTGAAATTTCCCCGTTTTTGCAACATTTCTCGTCGCTGCTCCGCTCCTATTAGTCGTAGCGCGATGTTATATAGCCTATAGCCTTCCTCGATAAATGGGCTATCCAACAAAAAAAGAATTATTAAAATCGGTCCAGTACTTTTTGAGTTTATTCGTTACATACAAAAATACAAATCTTTCCTCTTTATAATATTAGTGTAGATTGAGCTATAAAACGGCAAAGAATTACGTTTGTTGTATGGGAGCCCTACTTAAATATTAATTTTATTCTATTTTTAGTATTAATTATTAAAGCAACAGAAATACATCATCTCGGTTCATGAGATACAGCCTGGTGACAGACAAACGGACAATAGAGTCTTAGAAATAGGGTCCTGTTTTTAGGGCTCCGAATACTCTCACAAACCGCCTATCTCCATAAGAACTCGGTACACAGTCAAATATTTACAGTGCATGTTTGTAGAACCTAGTTCGTCAATATCTATTACATAGATAGGGTTATCACTATACACGGTCAATCTCTATTGAGTGATAGTTCCTATCTTTATTAAAAAGATAACGTAACTTAACTTATCTAGGTAAAGCTGAGGGTGTCACTTTAATAGTGGATAGTGCCAAAAATTGTCAAAAGGGCTTTCCATATATATATTTACCACTTAGGCACAGTCACCTGAACCCAACTAAGCAGAGACATTCTCAGTATATCTATACTAATATAATAAAGCTGATGAGTTTGTTTGTTTGTTTGTTTGTTTGAACGCGGTAATCTCAGGCACAACTGATCCGAATTGAAAATATTATTTCACTGTTGGATAGCCCATTAATCGAATCTATATTAATATTATAAAGCTGATGAGTTTGTTTGTTTGAACGCGGTAATCTCAGAAACTACGGGTCCGAATTGAAAAAATCTTTTTCTGTTGGGTAGCCCATTTATCGAGGAAGGCCTTATATAGCCTATAGGCTATATAACATCACGCTACGAAAAATGTTACAAAAACGGGGAAAATTGACGCATACGAAGCTGCGCAGGTCAGTTAGTTTCTAAATAAAATTATTTAGACACTGGACAAACAGTCGTATTTATCAGACAAAGCCCATAACCACAACAGTGTGTGTTATGCCTTTGTAAAATAGTAACGTTAACGCATCACTGTGTTTCGGTTGAAAGGCACTGTAGAAATTGTAATATCTGCAAATAAGATTTACGTACTAATGTCTTAAATACACGCGGTGCGTGTACATTCAGATCTTTGCGAAATAAGGATTTGGGTGGCACTGGGAGCTTAGACAAATGCCACACGCTTCTTTTTTGGCACACGCTACTGTTGTTTTTGGTCCGCCAATCCAGCAGCAGTCACGTGACGTATTGTCAACTTTATGCCAAATGCATACATTTTTTAGCGTTAGCGTGTGCGGAAAAAGAAGTGTGTGGCATTTGTCTCAGCCCCCTGATACTGTAATGGGCCAGCGTGGCGCTTATTACCAGGCACACGACTTGCTCGTCTCTTCATTTCGTAGTATAAAAAAAGTATCAACAATAGAATAACAGTTAGCTCAGGTCAGATGGACAGTTCTGCCTTTATCTATTTTAGGGTTCCGTAGCCAAAATGGCTGAAAAGTAACCTTCGTCATATCCGTCTGTCTGTCCGTATGTGACGGGTATTTTACTCAAAGACTATTCAATGAATATTGATGAAATTTGGTGAAAAGGTGACTTGAAGTGGTCGCTACTAAGTTTGATAGGTAATTAATAAAAATAAATATATTTTTAGGGAGGGGGGGGGGGGGGGGTAACAGAAACTAAATTTATTTTTTCAGAAAACATTAACGTGTGGCACATCATTCTACAGGTATTTTAAAACAATTTTAAGGTTTCTAATAAACTTTTTTGATTGTGTAAATATTTCCGTAAATACTCCGAAAGTAGCATAAATTGTATGTGTGTGCCCCTTAACTTTTGAAATGTGTGACCAAAAAATATGAAAAAAATCGCAAAGGTAGCGCCTAATAAATACTTGAAACTAAAATTATTTCGGACATGATCGGATATACCGTCATTGAGTTATAGCCGAAAAACTGCGTTTCTCAACAAAATGCCATGAACAGACGCTCTTTTGCTGATGCAATTATTTATGGCTGCGGAACCCTACATTGAGCATGAGCATGGTCCAACATGCTCTTGCCCTGTTTTTTCGTTCAAATTTGAAAACGGGCATAATGCATAGCCAGCATAAACATAAGAAAATGTACATTATTAAATTATATAAGTATTCAACAATAATTCTGAGAAACAATGAAGTAATTAAAATTAAATCATTCGGTTGACAAATAACTAATATGTTCTTATTAATCATAATATGTAAACAACAGGAAAACATAATTATTAAGTAAGTACTTCATTATTATTGCCTGTCTTCATAATAAAGATGACAATGCATTTTGAATATGCAGATTTGTAAAATCCTTCTCGACGTATCAATGTACCTGAATTTCAGCTTCTTAGGTCAAATAATTCTTATTATATGGACTGGGATGTTGGCCTAGTGATTAGTGACCCTGACTGCTAAGCCAGAGGTCGTGGGTTCGATCCCCACCCAGGATAAAACTTTGTGTGATAAGCACGATGGTTTATTCTGTGTCTGGGTGTTATTTATTTATATTAGATAAATATTAAGTATGTTTATCGGTTGTCTGGTTTCCATAGTATAAACTCTGCTTAGTTTGTCCTAAGATATTTTCTTTTCTGTAAAAAGACGACACAAGCCCTAGGGTACAAGCCCTGTGTCGCGGGGGACTTTACAAACATACAAGTCACGGACACAGAGTATACCCAGACTCGGAACAACAATTTGTGGATCACACAAAGTGGTGTGGTTTTGTCATGTCCGTCTGTCTGTCAGTCCGTTTGTCACAGGGACTTTACTACACAACGAATATTGATGAAATTTAGTGTAAAGGTGTCTTGTAGTAGCCGCTACTTAGTCTGGTAGCTAAATCTATACAAATATTATAAAGCGGAAGAGTTTGTTTGTTTGTTTGTTTGTTTGTTTAAACGCGCTAATCTCAGGAACTACTGGTCCGATTTAAAAAAATCTTTTTTGTTGGATAGCCCATTTATCGAGGAAGGCTATAGGCTATATAACATCACGCTACGACTAATAGGAGCGGAGAAGCGACGAAAAATGTTTTAAAAACGGGGAGAAATTACGCATACGAAGTTGCGCGGGACAGCTAGTCATGTATAAAAATCATCATAATATATAGTAAATTTATTTGTAACTAGCTGTACCGCGCAACTTCGTATGCGTAAATTATTCCCGTTTTTGCAAGATTTCTCATTGCTGCTCCGCTCCTATTGGTCGCAGCGTGATGATTTATAGCCTATAGCCTTCCTCGATAAATGAGCTATCTAACAGTGAAAGAATTTTGCAATTCGGATCTGTAGTTCTTGAGATTACCGCGTTCAAACAAAGAAACAAACAAACTCTTCAGCTGTATATATAACGGCTACGGAACCCTACAGTTTTTTTAATACAGAAGATTGTGCAATATAAACAAGTAATCAAAGCATCCAGTACGTATAATTTGCTTGAGCTAAAGGTCGTCTCCCACCGATAATGAAGACATGACATATTGAGGTCCGTCGGTGATACACCGCTGATAACGAGGACTTATGTCTCCATTGTTTTGTGACGGCTCAGCCGCTGGCTGTCCAGCACTTAGTTTATTTGACTGCTTTATTTGACGATTTATTCCCTTTTGTTACTTGCAGAGGGACAGACATTTATTTGAGAATTGATACGTCGCGTTTTTAAGTATCTGTGACCTTGATGTTTTTTGTTTTTTTTTTTATTATTAAATTCAGCTCTTGGTTCTTTGGTTCTTGGCTTACCGAGAAAACTTTCTATACACTTGAGGAGTTCTTTGATAATAAAGTTATATAAGAGTAGAAAATAAATGTGGTAATGGTTATGTACAAAGAAAATCATTTTATAATTAACTAGCTGACCCGCGCAACTTCGTATGCGTCAATTTTCCTGGTTTTTGCAACATTTTTCATTGCTGCTCCGTTCCAATTGGTCGTAGCGTGATGTTAGCCTTCCTCGATAAATGGGCTATCCAACAGTGAAATAATTTTTCAATTCAGACCAGTAGTTCCTGAGATTACCACGTTCAAACAAACAAACTCTTCAGCTTTATAATATTAGTAAATATGAGAAAAAAATCTAATTAACACAAGATTTAATATAAAACACAAATTAATCGTTGGTAGTTTAAATGCTAGTTTTATTTACTAATTAGACTTTTGGATTTTTTTCTTTACCTAGGAAACAAGTCTATTGTCGTTATAACACCCGGTCCTCTCCCGGCAGTCTAGTTCATCCCAGCGACCTTCTTTAGGAATATGATTATCAATAATAAATCATACTTTGCAGAACAGATACAATAATAACATTTGATATTATGGTTTAAAAATGCTAGTTACACCACCCTGTGTAACTAGCTTTCTTAACAAACCCTGTGTAACAGAAAGGAGTGGTCAAATTTCATGTATGTTATCAGTATTGCACCTACCATGGTGCCATAGCTGGTTGCATTATTATTACATAGTTATAGCATATTCTTTTTGCCAAAATTCAGTAGTGAAAGCCGTATGGCATAAGAATTATACATCCCCTGGTACAAAATTCGATTGGATTATTATGGCATAGAACTTTTTAAGTCATACTTTTTTAAATTAATAACTTATTCATTCATAAATAAACGAATGAAAAAAGTCGGTTATCTGTAAAGTCGGTTTACTGACGATAGTTGAACGTGACAACGTGGTTTCGTGCCGAACGCGGAGGCCAATTGTGCCTCTTTGTCGCTCGTTCCGCGCTCTCGCTTGCACTTAAATGGAACGCCTCAGAGCGAGGTAACGCCTCATGAGTCATGTTTTTTCGTGCGTTCAGCCGGCTCCATCGAATTATAAGACGTTGTCACTTCAAAAATAATAAATATTTTTTTAGTGTACTCAGATTATGATAAAATTAGGTATGTGCACTCAGTTTCATGGGCACATAGCAACCCTTGAATATGACCACACCTTTCTGTTACACCATGTATATTATTATTGTAGTACTAGAAACAATAGCGTAGTAGCAGATATATCTATTAAGAAATAATGTATGTGAATGTATAAATCGACATTGAAAGGGCCTTAACACGGTTACAAACGGAAATACGGCTATGAACCAATACGTCTATCTTACATAAACATCCTGTGTCGCAAATAGAAGATATTATTGGACTTTCTTTAAACAATTATTGTAAGTAATTTATTGTACAAGTAATTATTATAATATACTCGTAGGTATGTACCTCGTGGAAGTTCATTAGTTAAACGTTCTCCAAAGTTGTAATTAATATTATTGTGTTATTAATATTAATTAGTTGTAATTTTCTCTTCCGTGCAAAACTCAGCGCTAGCCGTTAATTGTGCACTTTTGTGGAGCTATCTGCTCTTTATCCAAAAAGAAATATCAACTAATGTAAATACATTACATTTTTACATAATTTTGACTTTAAAATGGTAGATTTTGTTTTTGTTAAAGGAGTATAATGTTTACTTGATCTCCTCCCAACGAAACCACAGAAATGAGAAATCATTATTGATAAAAGGCATCTCTTCGTAAAGTACCAATTTTTTTGATTTGCTACTTACACTAATGGATAGGCAATTTAATAAAAACATTATGCTAGAAACATTTTTTTGAAATGACCAATTTTTTTTTTTTTTTGTTTTCAAAACCTTAGCGCATTCGCTACGGTGCGGCGAAGAGGGAACGAATGCACAAGATTATTTAATTTATATTTAATTATTATTTAATTGATTAAGGCCTTAAGTTTAGAATTTCTAGTTCACTTACTGTTTCTAAATCCTAATTGTTGATAAATTATTTAATGTATTAGATAAAGTAATATATAAAACATATACAACTTGTCTGAGTTGAGAGCCACAAATTTAAAATATATTAGTTATAGATACCTACTTATATGTAAGTAAATAATGCACCAATAAATTAGAATTCAGGGCTATGATTCAACGGTTCAATTTAATTATAACTGAACTGGGTTAATATACTTTAGTTATCTCTTATGACCTTCGCATTTCAATACGATTTAGATTACGTTATATTAGCAAAGAAAATAAGTAGGTACGTATGTATCTTTTAATTTCTTAATTTTTTTTTTAATAATATATAATATATGTAATATAATCTATATTATCTATGTTCATATTATAAAGCTGAAGAGTTTGTTTGTTTGAACGCTTTTATCTCAGGAACTACTTATCCGAATTGAAAATTTCTTTCACTGCTGGATAGCCCATTTACCGAGAAAGGCTATGATAATAATAATCTGGATCAAGCGCTTGATATAGAAGGCAGTACTTCTGGACACGGCTCGCATAGTGAGGAGGTTCCTTTCTTTGGAACCGTAACCACCGGTAGCTTGGTCCCTGTACCCGATGCCGGTGGGACACTATTTTTTATATTTTTAAATATATTTAATTTTAGTTAGCTATGTAATGTAATTTATATGTATTTAGTTTTAATAAAGAGAATAATAATAAAAATGATTTATTTATTTAGGAAGCAAAATACTACACTTGTGTAAAGTGGATTCTACATTTACCTACTTGTAATGCCTGTTCGCAAACAATAGATAAAGCCCGAGAAAAGAACAGGTAGTAAAAACATTTTTCAAATTTTTTTTTTTTTCAAAATGTTTCTCTGTTTATAAACTGTATATGCAGGTAAGGTGCTGCCACCATTATATTATACACCATATTAGAGGACTGATGCAAAAAAAAGAGATCAATAATATTAGAAGAGTACACGAGATCGGATACATCAGCCTCAATGGGCACAACATAGTAGGAGCATCCACTTACGATGTAAAAACTTTATGTGCTTAAATATTGGCCAATTTACTGCTACTTAATGAATAAGTATACATGTTTTGCAAAAGAAAGAAAAGAATGGCCGTATTTTATCACGCAGAATCTTTACTTACAAAAGTAAATCGTTTTCTTAACTAGTAAATAAGTAACATTATCAAACTGTGACAACAATATTCACCTAGTAAAATGCAATAAACTATACAATAAAATACATTAATAGGGAGCAACGAACTACATCCATTTATCAAACTTTCCTATATCCTTCCCCGGGACTCAAACTATCTCCATACCAAATGTCATCTAAATCGGTTTAGTTATTTGAGCGTGACAGCGTAACAGACAGAAAGACAGAGTTACTTTCACATTTATAATATTGTAAGTATTAAGTAATATAAGTAAATAAGTAATAAGTATATAAGTATGGATATGTATATATTTAGAAAGATATAAGTATGTTTATTAGTTGTCTGGTTACCATAGTACAAGCTTAGTTTGGGATCAGATGACGATGTGTGAGTTGTCCCAAGATATTATTATCTAGTTCAATTATGATGGTAAACAAATATAATTATCACGGTTTCGTGATCGCACTACAATAACAGAGCTAGACTATTTTCTGTTTACATTTTTGATCTAAACGTCATCCATTCCTACATTTGTAGTAAGAATATACTCGTACCTACTCAACTGGGTCTTTTTTTTGGCGTTCTTTTTTTCGTTTTGGCGGCAAGCTGGTGCGAACTGTCAAGTTTGGCACAACAGAAAATCGAGAGCTGCGCTTAGAAATGCAACAACGAGCATGCGCAATGGACATTTTTGAGCACACCGCGCATGCGAAAACGGAAAAAAGAACATGAATAAGGACCCTGTAGGTATCTATTAATATACATGTTTTGTTGTAAACATACTACGTCTGATTATTAGTAGGTATTGGTCGTAGGTACTTTTGTACATAATAATAAGTATTAGGTATGGTATCAACGGGGAAATTGGTGTTTGTCACGTCTCCTCATTTATTCCATCTGTTGCAATGATTCATACACAATACTTAATTAAGTTCATGTTTTCATTTATTAATTTAACTTATTTCCTTTGAAAACAATTGTGGAAATTCCTGTACGTGTAATTATGTGAGGAGTAGAGTCACGAGCCGCATTTTTGGGGTTCCGTAGCCAAAATGGCAAAAACGGAACCCTTATAGTTTTGTCACGTCAATTCAATTCAAAATTCTTTATTCACTTGGGATGCAAAACAACTCTTGTGATACGTCGGGATTCTACATGTACATGTAATGCCAAGTTCGCAAACAATAGAAAAGAACCTGGCAATAAAAATGTCCGTCTGTCTATCTGTCCGACTGTATGTCACAGGCATTCTACTTAAATACTACACCCTGAATATTGATAAAATTTGGTTAAAAGGTGTCCGTCTCATAGTAGTTGGTTTAATAGCTAAATAATAAAAAAAAATTACATGTAACAGATTTTTTTTTGTTAGCAAAATTTAACGTGTGGCACATCATTCGATAGGTCCTATAAAACATGATAAGGTTTTTATTAAACTTTTTTGAATATGTGAATATTTTTGAAAATAATCGCTCCGAAAGTTGCGGTATTCGTATCGCCCCCCTCTTATCTTTTGAACCAAAGAATATGATAAAAATCATAAAACTAGCGCTTAATAAATACTTTACTTTTTACTTAGTAATTGAAACGATTTTGGGCATGATCGGACCATACCGTCATTGAGTTATTGCTGGAAAACTGCGTTTCTCAACAAGAGGACATAAATACCATGAACATACACTCTTCTGTATTTGTAATAACGGCTGCGGAACCCTACACTGAGCATGGTCCGATATGCTCTTATCTTATTATATCATCACTCCACCTGGCCTGAGGGCGTCCTACACTACGTCCAAAATCTGTATGACATTGTTTTAAAATGCAGTAGGTATAACATGATTGGATGAATGACTGCCTCTGTGGCGCAGTGGGAGTGTATCCGACTGCTACGCAAGAGGTCGTGGGTTCGATTCCCACACCACTTTGTGTGGTCCACATATTGTTGTTCCCAGTCTGGGTGTACTTTGTGTCCGTGACTTGTATGTTTGTAAAGTCCCCCGCGACACAGGGCTTATACCCTATTGCAGGAATCGTCTTTATAAAAAAAAACATAAATTAATCATAGCTTCAAGTCTTTAACGATGGCATTTTTTTAACTAAACAGTTCAATTTTTTGACTTTCAAAATAAAAAGTCACAGTTAAAGATTGCTTTGTACCTTTTTCGAAATATAATCATGATAGTGTAATGATGTCCTCACTTGATGCTCTTAGCCTAGATTAGCAGCTTTATTTTGGCCTAGCTGACCCGCGCAACTTCATATACGTCAATTTTCCCCAATTTGCAACATTTTTCAATGCTGCTCCGTTCCTATTGGTCGTAGCGTGATATTATATAGCCTATAGCCTTTCTCGATAAATGGGCTACTCAACAGAAAAATATTTTTTCAATTCAGATCAGTAGTTCCTGAGATTACCGCGTTCAAACAAACAAACTCTTCAGCTTTATAATTTTAGTATAGACTAATATAGTTCCCGTGGAAATACAGGGATAAAAAAATAGCCTATGTCACCCGGGGTTAGTGTAGCTTCACAACGATAAAAGAATTTTTCAAATCCGCCAGTAGTTTCGGAGCCTATTCAATACAAACAAACAATCAAACATGTCCTCTTTATAATAATTACAAGCTGTCCCGAGCAACTTCGTATGCGTAAATTTTCCCCGTTTTTGCAACATTTCTCGTCGCTGCTCCACTCCTATTGGTCGTAGCGTGATGTTATATAGCCTATAGCCTTCCTCGATAAATGGGCTATCCAACAAAAAAAGAATTTTTCAAATCGGACCAGTAGTTCCTGAGATTAGCGCGTTTAAACAAACAAACAAACAAACTCTTCCGCTTTATAATATTAGTATAGATTACAAGAACTTGACACGACAACCCTACCTTTGAAGGTGCTAAAGTTAGCTCCCCATACTTCGGCACTACTTCAAGATCGCAGATTGTTTACAACATCCGAAATGCATACAGAAATGAAGGCTTTAGTAAAGAATGGGGTCACCGATCATGATTAAACAATGTGACACGGTAATAAACAAGATAAACTTCATCATATATTTCGAACACTTCTTCGTTGGTTGACATACAATATAAGAACAGCTAATATTAGTTTGTTTGATGTCGAATGAGTAAGTCACCGCTTCTTGGTGTCGAAATACTTACGAACAAACTGATAAAATGTTAACGTTTCCTTCTTTCAAAATATTTATTTTTTTCACTGGAGTATCTTAGATAATCACTTTCATGAGAGTGACTTTATATAGATTCAAATCAGTGACGAAATTGGTACAACCAGAACGAGAATATTACAGTTTATGTTATATACACAAATCGTTGTTTTTACAGGAGACACTTCTTAAACTACTTAACAGATTACCATGTCTTCTACAGGATTCTGAAAAAAAAACTACAAATCGATGTTAAGATGGCAATCCTTATCACATCACATCACACTAATATTATAAAGGCGAAAGTTTGTGAGTGTGTATGTTTGATACTTCTTCACGTCTAAACGGCTGGAGCAATTTTAATAAAATTTGGTATGGAGTTAGCTGACACCCTGGATTAACACATAGGCTATTAAACCGTGGGGCACAAATTTTGGTATGGAGATAGTTAGAGTCCCGTGGAAGGACATATGATAGGATAAAATAACAGTTTTTTTACTAAATACATACTTATCAAAGTTTTTTTTTCTTTAGCCTACACGCCGATTGTTGAGCAAAGGCCTCCCTCAATCGTTTCCACTCCCGACGATCCTGGGCCACTATCATCCAATTGCTTTGACCAGATCGTCGGTCCATCTAGTGGGAGGTCGACCCACACTGCGTCTGCTGAGTCGAAGTCGCCACTCTAGAACCTAACCGCGAGGCTCAGCGTTATCACTGCTTTTTTTTTTTTTTTTTTTTTTAATTACTGTTTTTAATGTTTTTTCATTTAACTATAATATTTTATTTCAATCTCTTTAATTTTATTGCTATAAGTTGTTGTTGGTTGTGTACTTCCAACGATGCAACAAATAAACGCTTTTTTTCTATTCTTTTCTTTTTAGAACCTATAAAAGTATACATAACATAACAGTTTTGTCTAACTTCCGTTCCGGTTTATCGCCGAAACGGCTGGACAGATTTTATTGAGACTTTCAGTATCAGACAGCTGGCTAAATTAGGCTACTTTTTATCGTTACGCTTAAGTGTATAGGGCGTGAGCAGTACGCGTCGTCATAACAGTAAACAACAGATGAGCTCAAATTGCAAATATTTAACGACTACATAGCAAAGACCAACAAATGCCGACCTTTGCAAATACCGATCCAGTTATACAATCTAACCCAAACAGTACATTTTACCATTTGGTAACAAAGCTATCACATAACCTTGGTAAAACCGTCGACTAAGCAACCACAAGTTTGTTTAGTCAAAGAAATATAGGCTTTATTTAATTGCGGAAAGGGCGCAAAACTCTATAATATTAATAGATTTAATGTACGTGCAAAGAGCACATATTTAAAAGGAATTTATGTATTTATTTGAGAAGATGTAGGTTTTGTAAGTATAGGTACTTACTTTGGATGAAGCACAATAATAATTGTAAGTAAATATCCAGTGTAGGTACTTCAGTTTTCAATATATAATATATCTATACTTATTACTATAAAGCTGAAGAGTTTGTTTGTTTGAACGAGATAATCTCAGGAACTACTGGTCCGAATTTCATTTATTTTACTGTGGATCACGCAAAGTGTTGTCCCGTGTGGCAATCGAATCCACGACCTCTTGCGTAGCAGTCGGACAGACTCCCACCGCGCCACAGAGACAGTCATTATTTTTTATTGTTTATAATAATGACATTTTTTTTTTTTAATATCACAATTTGGACAAAATTTGTAAAATTTGTACGCGGTCCATTTTCTAAAACAGTTTTAACAAATTTTCCTTTATCTCAGCTATCTAGTTCATCTTCTTCGTATTCAGTTGAATTACTACTATTAGGTTTACATTATTTTTCCAATTTAAGTTAAGGTATAGCAGCTCAGTTTGCCGCCATTTTGGCCTAATGGCTAATAGCTAAGGCATCGGTCTCGCAATCGTGAGGTCGCGGGTTCGAATCCTGCCCATTATACTACCGACGTGAACTCACTCCTAACACAAGCCTTTGAGCTTAGCTGGAGGGGTTAACAAGATTGCTAGTAATGTGGGACTCAATTCCACATTGCTAGTTATCTTTATAAAAAACAAAAGAGAAGATTTTCATTTTTTTTTCTACAAGGGTTACAGTTTATCATCAATCATACGTACAGGTACTTAAAACCAATGTAAACTTATTTAAAACAAACCTTTAGCGGGAAAACCAAAATTCGAAAAACAAAATCTTACAAAAACAAAACAAATCCTTACTGACGTACCAACTCAAATGCGAATCAAATCAGTTCGTCATCAAACAAATCTTGGCGTAAACTAGATATTTTACATGACAAATACGCATTATATAAGCCTCTTGATTTCCTGCACGGCGTACTAAAGACGTCTAGTGAATTATTATTAGTTGTGGAGTATAAAAGTGTATTATATGTTCGCAATAAACAATCGTTAAGATGATGGCAAATACCGAACGATGTCGGACTGCCAATACGATAATAGTACAGTCTAACGTAGTAGTTAGTTTAGGAGACATACGCCTGTTTGTTATGCGTTTGGGGGTATTCTAAATAAAGGCGGTGAAACTTGTCCTTGCTGTAAAATTTTAAAACTTAAGGCTTTACCTACACAGCGTTGTATTACGCTTGTATTTAAAAAAAAAGATAACTTCACACATTTAGGTCTTCTCAGCTGAAAACAGAAATATAACTAAAAGGCGGTCCAATTATCCCGGTCACAAAGTCGGAGACGAACACGCTCACCGAAAATTTCCTACCTTACTTAAATAAAGCTAATCTATACTAATATTATAAAGCGGAAGAGTTTGTTTGTTTCTTTGTTTAAACGCGCTAATCCAGGAACTACTGGTCCGATTTGAAAAAATCTTTTTTTGTTGGATAGCCCATTTACCGAGGAAGGCACATAAACTATACTATAGGCTATACATATAACATGGCGCTACAACTAATAGGAGCGGAGTAGCGACGAGAAATGTTACAAAAACGGGGAAAATTTACGCATACGAAGTTGCGCGGGACAGCTAGTATTATATAATTTTTGGATAGTTAACGCACACCTGTCCCCACGCTTTGGTCATTCCAAGTTAAAAGCATTTAGACAATCACTATTCAATAAAATCAAATTCACCGTTAAAGTTCACACTTGTCTGCTGGTAAATCGATCATCTCTGCGACATGAACTCGATCTATTCTATATTTTTGCATGAAATTCCCTCTTCCAACACACACTTGCGTGATATTTTCGCTTCAAGACTATCGAGATAAAATTGACATACGAGTACATAGTAGCACTTATCTTAAGCTTGAGACAAGCTCACGGACTTAATTGGTGACGATCGGTTTCCAAGTTGATGCAAATATAATTATGAAATGACCTTAACACTTAATTAGGAATCACCCACTGAACATAAATAATGAATGACATTGAGCATATTGTTGATATTTGTTTAAATTGTTTACTGAATGCTGCTGACCTAATTCTCTTTAAAACCAATAACAAACTTTAATAAACAACATAGTAAGGAGACTGGCGCCTTCTTTATCAAGTCGTAGTTTTGAATACTTAGGTACCTACTCTTATAGGTAAATATTATTTACTAAATATGATAAAGATTATAAGTACTTCTTTATACAAGTTTATGTCCGCACATTAAAAAGCTTTCGATGCGTGATTTTCTAATAATTAATTTGTTTTAAGGCTTAAATTAAATACTTGTTTATACAAGATAATGTCCGCACATTAAAAAGCTTTCGATGCGTTATTTTCTAATATTTAATTTGTTTTATGACTTAAGAAATTACGTATATTCTCTAGAACGTTCTGAAACGTTCTGAAAAAGCACAGGAAAACACGTAAAAAGATACGTGACTATTGATGAATATTGCAGCAACCAAAATTCAAATATTTCTTTAGAATTTAATGTTTGAAAATTATTTATTTTTTGAAGTGAAAACTTCTTTAGTGGATGCGGCGTTGTGCACTTTTAGGGATGGGTAAAACAATTTAAACTCGCGTCAGGACACGTGACATGATTGAAAATTCGTAAGACGGAGGGAGAGCAATGAAAAACTGCTACAATATCATTAGAATACGAAGGTAAATTTCGCCACCATCTACAATGTTATTATAGCTCAAGTGGGAAACCAGAAGACCCCAGTTCGAGTCCGAGTAACGATTATTTTTTTCCTTTTATGATTTTGGTTTTTTGATTTGTGATTTATTATTTCAATTTTTTTTCAGTATGTAATATAATGTTCAAATTTTCACTTCTGCCGGCACTCCCGGAGTACAATTATATAGTATAAAGTACGTTTTTTATATTTATTATTAGAGATGTATTGGCTGTAGAAATTACAGCCCTAATGGCTAAGGGCAAGCTCTCGCAATCGTGAGGTTCTAATCCTACCCATTATACTACCGACGTGAACCCACTCTTAACACAAGCCACACACCACTAGTGTGTGACCACAATCCTTTATTGTTAGTTAGCTTTAAAAAAAATGTTTTAGTAATATCACTTTAACTAGCGAATGTTTTGTATTCTTCTACATATAATATTTTAAAAACAGAACGATAAACAATAACGATACATATCTAGTTAAAATGTGTTTGATACCTCTTCCAATTATTATGAACTACCTGTACCCGCAACTTCGTCCCCGTGAAGTCGCAGTGCTGCTCACTCCCTATAGACATTAGCGTGATGGTAAAAGTAGTTAGCTAGTCCTTACAACATCAGCTGTCTAAGAGAGAAAGTCCTGTCAAAATTTGTCTTGCCATTTCGGAGATTACCAGAGACAAATAGACAGAAAGATAAAAAAAAAGCTTTTTGGGTTTTAAGTGCCGTATATACTTTCACTAGCTGACCCTCGTAACTTCGTCTGCGTAAATTTTCCCTGTTTTTGCAACATTTTTCTTTGCTGCTCCGCTCCTATTAATCGTAGCGAGATGTTATATAGCATATAGCCTTCCTCGATAAATGGGCCATCCAACGGTAAAATAAATTTTCAATTCGGACCAGTAGTTTCTGAGACAATCGCGTTCAAACAAACAAACTCTTCAGCTTTATAATATTTAAGTAAATAAAAAGCTGTTATTTACATTACACACAGACAGTTTAATTTTATTTATTTATTTGTATAGATAAAGGGGTTAGCGTCACACTACCTCCTAGACTAGATATTCTATAGAATACGTGGTACATTCCTTCGCGTTCTGCACACATGAATTAACCATGATATGACGTAAGAAGACCTTGGTTGACCACATGACAGTATCTTGTCTGGAATGATCGAATATAAGTTAGACCACAGATAATATAATACTATACTAGTGTTAGACTAAGAGTTCAGCAATAAAAAAAATTAATTTCTCGTTACGCCACAGCACATCTGACATTGTCATAGGGTACCGGCAGTGTTGCCATTAATAGAAAATTTTGTTTAAGTTGATTTTGCCTGGAGCCTCTTTCTAATCTATTTTTTGTTTACTGATATGAATAAAGATATATTTTTTGTATTATTGCTCCGAAATAGGAACTAAGATTTTTATAAAGATTAAAAAACAAACTTATAATTCATGGATACAAAGTACTCGGAAAAATAATTTATGGTTTACATAAATCGAGAATCGAACCCTCTTGCGCAGCAGTCGTACACACTCCTACCGCGTCACCGAGGCAGTTAGTAAATCAGATCTAAATATAGCACAGCAAATATCGATATGACTGTAATCCTGATCGTAACTAATATTATAAATAAATGCGAAACTGAGTTTGTGTATTTGTTTGTTACGCTTTCACGCCTAAATCGCTAAACCGATTTTGCAAATTATTTCTTTAATAGAAAGCTACATTATTAGTGACTAATATGGGCTAATTTTTTTATTAGTGATCCCTACGAAAATTATAATACCAAGGTATCAAAAATTTCCCTATAAAAATCATTAAGTAATTGACGTGCGCTGCCATTTTGTTATTTGTTAGAAAATGTAGGTTACTTACTATGTATACCGCAATAACCGATATCAGCTCGCGTTGATGCCGGTAAAAACTGTCCTATGTTTTCACATTTATATGTTACATCTCACACTGCCCCAAAGCCTGGCAACAAAGGGATTTCCATAGTAAGTAACCTACATTTTCTAACAAATAACAAAATGGCAGCGTACGGAGCCGCGGGTAAAGGTAAGTAATAAATAAATCCGAAATGGCTCACGAGCAATGGCTATTGTAATGAATATTTTCTAAGCAGAAACATTGCTCAAGTCTTCTAGTGTGGTCTGGGTTAATTCTATGCGTGGCTCATTGAAATGTATTTTATGTGAACATCTGTAACATTAAAGCGTCACATGCAACTATGCAGCCAATATATTTAAATGATATACAAGACATACAATCAGAATATTTGTGACATTACAAGTCTTTGAAAATGCCTTCAGTAGCATACAAATAACAGTAAGAATTGTCTACAACAATATTTTGACGTGATAACGTCTTATAACTCGATGATACGATACACGCACGAAAAAGTATCATGTAGCAACGGTCACGTTATTAATTGGTTGCTGAGCAGTCACGTTATTAACTTTCTGCCTTCTGATGGGCATGCGCCCGGATCCACTAAAGCTGTCACAGGCAGGTTGTTTATTACAATATGTTTTGCCTTTTGAATGAAGCAAAAATCAAGAACATATATAGAAACAAGAAAAGCTTATATGTTCGTAAACTTATATTATACATTATACAATAGGGTAGATGACTGTCAAGTCAAATCAGTATATTTTTAAAAAAACGTCAAAGCGATCCGCATCGTACTAATTTATATGAAATACAAAACAGTGACGTCATTCTTTTGTATGGTCAAATCATGTAGTTTCAATGTTTGTTTTGATTTTTATAAATTCATGACAGCGTAAAATTGTAGAGAAACATTGTTTTTCAGAATATTTTTGCAAATGCTATTTCCTGTATAGTGTAAAATAATTAGTTGTTATTATAGTCATCTACCCAATTTTATAAGCAACGGGTCTACCTGTGACCACGGCCGTTGCAATACGGTCGAAACGTCGGGCAATAAAACAAAGGTATTCAGCCTTAAAATAAAATATTTACGCGATTAAGACCCGTAACTTATACAAGAGCAACTTATATTAATTGAACCTTTTATTGTAGTAAATAAAGTAACTGACGACCTGATTAAGGTATCGGGGCGATGATGACCACTAAAATCTTCTGCCAATAAAACTTCTGACAACCAAGCCTTCTGCAAATCTTTGCGAAAGTCTTTGAGGGATCAAAGATTTGCAGGAGTCTTTAAGGGATCTTTGTGCAGTGGACGTCTTGATGATGATGAAATGAAAACACTATATTGATAGTCTGGGTGAATGTAGGCTACTAAGATAATTAATTATAAATAATGGATGATTGATTGCTATTTATATAAGTGTGCAGCTTTCGTTTTCTGGTCTCAATCGAAATTAACTCGTGTTTCTAACTCATAAAATTACAACATTTCATTCAGTTGTTGTTTTAACTTTTTTAAATCATTCATTCCGAAGTGTATTCATTGTGTAGATGCGTTTATGAATCTAACTTTGGCCACACAATTTCCTTCTGAATTCTGTTAATAACAACGCAAACAATTGTGCCAAAATCATTTTCAGAAACGGAGAAAACATAGAGTTTATACATATGCACATAAAAAAGAAAATTAAATCAGGAATGTTTTAATTGGTGTTTCGTATTGTTAGTATTTTTGAATAAAATTGTGTAAAAAGTACAACATTTATTCTGATGGCATGCACTGAAAAACATCAAGAATTCAGCCGCATTCTTCATACGTTCGTCGCGTGTTGGAACTAGCTATATACCTAACTATTTGTTTATTCATTTTTAGTACTGGTATGAAATAAATCGATGTGTAATACTAATGAGTATTACACAAGAAATATTTAATTACTTGAATAACAGCTTTATTAACAATCAGGTTCTAAGGTTTCAGTTTATTTACGCAAGTACAATCACGTACTGTCTATTACATTATTTTACATCAGTTGTACTAAAACTGATGTGAAAGTCCGAATCTAAGTAAGTCGTGCTTAAAAGTATTTTTGTCACTCATGGGTTCCCTTCCTACCCTTCCCCCAATTGCAAAAACAGACACACAGCATACATTTGGCCGGTGTTTAATCAAAAAGTAACTCGGAAGAGGGGGGCCCCCTCCCGATAAATAGTATTATTCGCCTTATAATGTGCCACTAGCTATTGCCACCAACTTAGTTCATATTGAAATTTTGAAAAACAACAGTTGGGATTGACATAGCGACATCCGATTGGCTATAAGTCCCTTAAAAAATTAAGACAAAAAAACAGTAGGTAGTACAAAATTTTAACTAGTTCAGTTTAGCCGTTTTGGCGTGATGAAATAACAAACATCCATCTATTCATACATTGCATTTACAATAGCAGTCGTATCGATTTTCCAGGACATTTAATGGGGTCTTAAAACTGAGCAACGTTTGATTAAACGGCCATTAGTCCACTCTCTACAAAATCGGGGACAAAAGAGTACAGTATGCAATACAAAATATGCACAAGATACAAAATACCACCGACAGATACAAAGTTAAAAAATGGCATTAACCTTTCAAAAACAATGATTTCTTTCTCAACGATAGAACAAAACATAATTGGATATCATGCAGTACATTGTAACACTGAATCATGATTGTATTGCACTATCTCAATGAATGGGTGCAGCTGGGTGAGACTCGACTAATTATAGCAAAGCTCTGAACCCAAGATAACCTCTGTATAGCAAGTGCTTGCAAACATGCCATAGACCTTTTATATAGATCGCTTTTTTTCAAAGGTTATTTGTGTCCTATTTGCTGGCGTTTGTCTAAGATGTGTGTTTGGCGCCAAAAATTCGTCTATTATTTTTACTAATTTTAATTTACCTAGTGTCACTTTCACAACTGAGACGAATCATTCTATTGGAAGTTAAAGGCGATTGGAGTACAGGTCCAAGTTTTTCCACCACAAAGACCAAAAGAAGTTACTCCACAAATTACTATAATCCAGCTAGCGCTCAGTCCTTCTTTATGTGCCGGTAATTTTATACCAAAAAGACATATACGAGTATCTACAGCCTGACAAATTACTGCTGCTAAAGAATTCAGGCATGATACTAAGGCACCAAGACTTGCTACAAAGATACCAGCTACAAAGAAACCAGGTACACCGTGGGCGTAACCCAACTGGGTTACAACAAAACGTGGTAAAAGCCAATCTATGGCATTTATCCTATCAGCCTGAAGAGGATCACCATCTGCATAAAACAAAGCTAAGACAGATAAAAAATGAATTGTATAAATGGCGATCACTCCAAAGGCCGTTAAAACCCAAAGAACGACTCTTACTTGCTGTATACTTAGAATAGACATGTACTTTTGGATGAAGCTTGGTCTTCCAGATGTATTTCCATCATCATCAGCCTATGGCAGTCCACTGCTGGACATAGGCCTCTCCAATTGCACGCCACTTTTTTCTATCTTCGGCGTCTCATTTCTCCTGCCAGCCGTTTTGCGTTAATCATCACTCCACCTGGCCTGAGGGCGTCCTACACTACGTTCGTATTTCCATACTTCATCTTAACCACTTACCTGCGATACTGACATCTCCAACACTGTCACTAGAGACCCAATTAAAACAGCCGATTGATACGTAACGTCATTATCACTGTCTTAATTCCTCCGAGAAAACCGTAAAATACACATACCAAATATACAAAAAAACTGCAAGGTCAACGTTCAAGCCTGTCACATCTGATAATGCAAGCGTAGGAGCATAAACACATACACACAGGCGTGTACAATATCGTCTGTATCATATACAATGTACTGGAGAACAATCGCACTGACTTACAAAAACGCAATTCTAAAACTCATAACAAGAAGTTTCATAAACACTGGAAGATACAATTGTGAGTGGTACTACTAGTAGAAAAGCAACAACATATCACCCAAAACTAACTACAAGCCATGTAGGTACATCTCTGCTGGATTTCCCAACAATTCTATAGCAGTTATGAAACTTGCTGCTTGCTGCTGCTTAAGGCCATGGGAAAAATTCCCATTGTTGAACCACCCAGTAGATAATCATCTCCTGGGAGTTGCTTTTCTCCAAAATGGCCGTAGTATATTCCGATCATGCATGATACCATTAAAAATAGCAACTAAAACGCCCTAATCTAGCCAATGGAATGGTAGTATTTGCAGATGTGCTGGTGAAGGCTTGTAAATCAAACAGGTAGTACAGGGTACAAGCCATGTGTCGCGGGTGACTTTACAAACACACAAGTCACGGACACAAACTATACAAAGACCCGAAGCAAAAATTTGTGGATCACACAAAGTGGTGTCCCGTGTGGGAATTGAACCCCTTGCGTAGCAGTCGGACACACTCCTACCGCGCCACAGAGGTAGTCTATAAGATCGTATGCATGCACCTAAATCATCAGAGCCAGTTGTGTATTTCATTTGCATATTGCTTTGCTTTTTATCCATATAATATTAGTTCATTAGTGGATTCAGGGATGAAATTTTCCGCTTCACCTTAATCTTCTGGATTTCATCATAATTTTTAATGCTAAAACGTCCTTAGTATTTGTTTCGTACTCCTTTGCAAGATACTTCTTTGTTACATCCTTTTCAGTACATATTCATACTCCGGTTCTTTATGCATTGGTTTCATACCTTACTCACTGATTAAGTGATTACCTAATCACACACTTAAATTTGTAGCTTTTAGTAGGACTAAATTGTACATTTATACTAAAATTATAAAGCGGAAGAGTTTATTAGTTTGTTTAAACGCGCCAATCTCAGGAACTACTAGTCCGATATGAAATTATTTTTCTTAGATAGCCCATTTATAGAGGAAGGCTATAGGCTATATAACATCGCGCTACGACTAATAGGAGCGGAGCAGCAGTGAGAAATGTTTAAAAAACGGGGAAAATTTACGCAGACGAAACAGCTAGTATTAGATATATTTCGGGACTTAATCGCGTGAATTATTTATAGGTACGAACCTTTTATTTACCCGATGTTTCGATCGTGGTCACGGGTCGACTGAGTAATTGACCACGATCGGTGCAATTCGATCGAAACATCGGGTAAATAAAAGGTTCTTACCTTTAAATAATTCATAGGACTAAATTGCCAAGGCCATTGTAATCATCAAAAACATCCCAGCACGTTTCAGTACCGCCGAGAACTATACACAAGAATGGCCACAAATAAGTATACTAAAACTCAATTTGAGATTAGTTTATATTAATGTTGACTATAAATTATAAAACTAGGATTATTAAACAGGGGTCAGAGTGTCACTTGATACTTGTATATTGCAGATTTAATTATCAGATAAATAATGAAGTTGTTACGTCAGCTTTATTATAATGATTTATGCTTTAATTATAGATAATAATGCAATAAATATAATAGACTTATTTTAATAGCAAGTTAGTCATAATGTGCCCATGTAATATTATTGATTAATTAAAGTATAAATAGGGATGATTCGATAACACTCAAGTATCGATATACTTGAGTGTTATCCAATCATCCCTATTTATACTTTAGTAAATATTGATCTACCTTTAATATAAGTAGATATCGATACTTTAGTGTTTTTGGATACATACTCGTATGAGTAATCAAAATGTATCGATACATTTTTATAATTCAAAATATAAAATTTATTTCATATATTGGTAGGTGGCCGTGGCTTCGTTTGTGTGTATGATGTATATCGAATTGTTCTATGAGGTAATAAACCTCATGTAAGTATTTACTATTCTTACTGTCATTTATAGGTAATAAATAACCTTTAGATGACAGTAAGAAATCGAAATACTTACATGATATCTAGGTAGATACTGCAGCCCTCTTCTGACAGTCGAAAGCATGTTTTGTAGCGTCTATAGTTTTTCTAAGATAATTGGGGTATTTGACTACTATCATAATAAATTATTTTAAACTAACCATGCAACAATATCTCATAAAGTTTGCTGAAAAAATATGTTCATTTATAATTTAGCTTGATTATTGTTTTTAATTCATCAAAACAAATGTACATATAACAAAAGTAAATGATTTGGTCAGTATACACGTATCGTCATACGCTAGTATTTCATACAAACTTGTACGGAGCGTATCGTTATTGACGTTTCTTAAAAATACTAATAAGATTATACTTAATAAAAATTATTATTTAGTATTTTTTTGTAAAAACATAGATTTTTTTAAATTACCGTTTTTCTGACACAGCAACATAGCAATTAATGTTTTTTTTTATTAGTAATGGTAGTAATTTAAATGAAATAACGAGGCTTATTACGTGTACCCACTTATGTTATCAGTTTTCACTATGAGGTACATAACATACATTGTAACTGTGAAATAATTTCTTTTGTTTGCAAACTACCCTATTATCACAAACTGTAACTAATTACTGTCTTTAGGTCATCATCATACAAATGGTTTAATATTTACATAATATCGTGTGTAATAATAATCTGAAAGTAGATAGACAAATTAGATAGATACGATGGCCGGCTTCCTACAACGAGAAAAAACAGGCACACACACAATTAGATAAGCACGTACACAGATCTCGGTCGAACTTTTTTGACGTGATAACGGGGGCACGCACGAAAAAGTGTCAAGTAGCAATGGTCACGTTATAGATTGGTTGCTAAGCAGTCACGATATTGACTGGTTGCTAAGCAACGCGAATAGCGATTCCGCCTGCTGATAGGCTAACTAAAGCTGTCACAGGCATGGTTGTTTATTAAAATATCATCAATGTTTTGGCGATTGCAGCGACATGCGATACAATTGGAAAAAAACTATGCATGTATGGTTGTTAATTACATTACACATAAAAAATATCTATCGTCCGTAAACCGACTTCACAGACAACCATTTTTTTGATGAAGACTCGAGCAGGTCGTGTGCCTGGTGATAAGCGTCTCGTCAGCCTATAATCCAGAATCAGTGCCACCCAAATCCTTGTTTGGCAAAGATCTGATATCACCGCACCGCGCTCCTCATTTGAGACATTAGTTCATAAGTATTATTTGCCCAGCAATTACACTTGATACAGTGCCCTTCAACCGAAACACAGTGATGTGTGAACATCACTATTTCACCGAAGAATAACTGACACTATTGCTGCACCCACCAAGATGGCCTATAGCTAAGACCTACTCAGTCGAATCATCAATTGAGACAGCGTAAACCGTTCGTGGGCGTATGTGTGTGTGGATTTCTTGTTGAGCTGTGAGCCGGTTTCCGTATCTATATAGATATTATGTGGTTCACGTATAAGCTCTACTTATCATTTCGCGGAAGCCATTATGAGATATTAAAGGCGAAGGGTTATAATAACTAGTTTATTAATAAATGTTAATGTTTGTAATTAAATCGCAATAGGTTACGGGAATCATGATTTCATAAAATTGTGTAACATATTTCATATTAATGTTACAGTAAAATTATAAAGATAATCATTGAGTTATGTCATTTTAAATGGTGAGCTGAGCAAGTTTAAATGTTAAAAGAAAGCCGTAATGAAAAGGACTTTATTTAATCACACTATCAGAAATAAAAAAATATGTTAGTGTGATTAAATAAAGTTCTTGTAGTTGGAGTATCATGAAGGAGCAAAAAATATATTGTAGGCACCTTCAAATGTGTTATAGTCCTAATAGTCTAATGTGTTAAACTTTAACCATTAGAATGGTACTGCAACTAGCTAACCCGCGCAACTTCGTATGCGTGAAATTTCCCCGTTTTTGAAACATTTTTCATTGTTGCTCCGCTTCTATTGGTCGTAGCGTGATGTTATATAACCTATAGCCTTTCTTGATTCTCTCTCTTCTGAAATTTTGAATGGTTTGTTAAGGAATATTAGTTACTGATTAGTCTTACCCTATAACTAAGACTCTGATGTCTATCTGACTGTTCATCTGTTACCAGGTTCTCATGAGCCATGATAGCTAGACAGTTAAAATTTTCACAACAAATACCTAATAAAATAAATATTTAAGTGGGGCTCCCGTAAAACAAACTTTTGCCATTTTTGCTCGCTATTATAATATAGTGTCAAATGTTGTATAGATAATGGTACGGAACCCTTTATACGCGAGTTCGAGTCGCACTTGGCTGGTTTTTTTATACGTGTGCCTAAATCCCCACGGTTCCAACTCCTACAAGGGCATGCAGGAATCAGTAATATTTAGTCGGAGTCGAACCAACGGTGTTTAGTACCTATTGTTATTTTCCCATTGGTTTGTGACGTTAATTAAAACGACACTGTCATACCATGGATGCGCATGGCTATAAAGGTATACCTACTCAATTCGTATCGTTCCCTACACATTTTATTATTCTCAATAATTAAAGAATAAATTAGGTGCTATCAACTCTTGTACCTATACCGTCTATGTAACCACCACATTTTATGCAAATAAATTGTATTATTATATTATTATTATTCTTATTATTATAACAACTTACGTCAATGAAGACTGACGCAGTAGCAAATGCTGAACTCATTTCCTTGTTGAATTAATCACAAATCCTTATATGGGCAAACGGCAGAGTAGACATATTACTACGGATTTTCATGCATTGCATGCTTGCATGTTTTTAATTTCAGGATTTAACTATACGCAACATTTTCGTTCACAACTAAGAGAGCTCAAAGCGTTATTGCAGATGTTCTTACTTACCTTTATATAAAAATTGCATATAAAGATCCTAGTTGCATGATGAAATTGTATAAATCCAAAAGCCACACTCCTCGGAGGCGACGCTGAGCTAAATCAGTCTACCCGTAACCACGGCCGTTGCAATACGGTCGAAACGTCGGGCAATGAACAAACAAAAAGTCGGGCAATAGACATAGGTCTAGGTAGCAACAAAATGAACGAATTAGTATGGACTCTCTAAATCCCAACGGCTTATGGGTCAAATAGTCTATAAAATTTATGGTTAAATACAATTTTGACCACTGCTATTTGATCGAAAAATCGAGAAACTAAACGGGCATTATCTCAATCTACCCGATTAAAACACATTGAATAAAAAACTCTTCATTTCGCAAGACATATTATATCTGTGTTATTTGATAAGTGACCATATAAAAGAGATATAGGCAAATGATTAGAAACAGGAGGGAATCAATTCAGTCGCGTTCTACGACACCCCTGACTATATTTTTATCCGATGTCACTACGCGGAAAACTACTTTTATAACTAATTATTCAATTATAGGAATACAAAATATGATAGGTATTTGCAGACACTCTCAACGAGTGAACCTGAATGTAGGTATGTACAGGCGTACATATGATGATATGATGACACACAGGGAATACCATATTTGTTTTTTATCCTAAGTATGGTGAAAACAGAACAAGGACTGTCTTGAATAATTGGAAATACCCTCCATGACAGATGCTATTAGAAAATAACAGCTAACCGCAAGGTGGTTTTAAATTCCTTTTTACTTTGTGGGTCTATGATAGGCAGTATGTTTTATTGAGGTACCCTAATTTTATAAAAAAAAAAAAAAAAAAATCATTTATTCGAATAAATCATTTATTCGAAACCTACCCATTTTACATTTTTGTAAGCCTGCCAAACTGCATAGCAGTTTGTCGGCAGGGATTAGCACTTGTTTTAACATGTTCCTTAAAAACTATACATTAAACTTATTCTACCTAAATAATAATATCTAAAAACCATTTACATGACGTGGTTATTTCACACCGTGATAATTATTTTAAAGAGAGTACACACAAGGATATCAGTACAGGAAAGTAAAAGTTATTTGATTACAACAGGTATTGAACTTAACAGTACCTGCCTTAGTTGTCTTTTAAGTGACAATTTACTTATATTGCTAAGCTCTCCCCTTAGCCAGCTAATATTATTATAAATAGTAGGGATCAAATATTTATTGGTTCTCTCGCCGTAGTAGTTAGTTGCTGATGGTCGAACTAACTTACGTTCTCTAATAAAATAAAATATAAATAAAAATAAAACAACTAGCTGACCCGCGCAACTTCGTCTGCGTAAATTTTCCCTTTTTTCTTCCTTTTTTTTTACATAATTTTTCATTACTGCTTCGCTCCTATTGGTCGTAGCGTGATGTTATAACCTATAGCCTTCCACGATAAATGGGCTATCCAACAATAAAATATTTTTTCAATGCGGCTCAGTAGTTCCTGAGATTATCGCGTTCAAACAAACCAACAAACTCTTAGGGGTATGAATAATAGATAGTAGCCGATTCTCAGACCTACTGAATATGCATATAAAATTTCATAAAAATCGGTCAAGCCGTTTCGGAGGAGTATGGGAACGAACATTGTGACACGAGAATTTTATATTCGGAACTGGAGAGAGAAGCGAAGATACGATTGCTATCATGCTCTTATTAGGTACTGTCATTCATCTCCGGGCTGATATTGGTAACTTGCTTAACATCCCTGATCTATCGATTTGTTCAGCCACCACTGAACCATTGACTGGAACAGTAACTCCTGAGGGGATAAACCCCCCAATTCATGTTTATATATGAGAGGAGAAGTTCAGTTTAAAATAGGATCCAGCTTCCACAAATCGGATACGAATTCTTATACTGACTTTGTTAGATCTAGATAACTGTAGTGTATTTTACAGGCTGCAGTACGACCAACGTAACTTGACCGGATTGAAGTTAGGTTTTTATAACTTTCGCGCATGTAATAGAGATGCGACCCTAAAATTACTTACGAAAGCGACTAAATATGTTAATCGATTAAAAATACTAACAACATTTTTAATTCAACAATATAAAAACACTATATAAATGAGTTCATAAAAGTTTAAATTTAGAACAGTTACAGTAAATACTAAAGAAACTTTGAAATACAATTTCTTTACCTAAATAGTCATAAAAAACAGGAGTTAGTAATACTAATTATGATAATGTAATGCGTAATCGCATCTCTAATTCTCTTGGTTTAGTTACCGCCCCCGCCCCCCGCTTCCTGTCACCATTTACTTCCAAAAAATGCATCTACACAACCACTTGTCGCCTACTTCAGTCCGGCCTAGTTACGTTGATCCAACTGTAATATTAGTTGATCTTTAGGCAAGGGGGATCCCCCATTTTACCAACCCAGAAGAACAGGGAGCTGCCCTGCCTTGAGGTACAAGGGAGGATATCGAGATCATCTAAACCAATTGGAAATACTAGACTGAACAGGTGATTGGTAGTACCATCTATTTGCGTAATGGCGTCCGATCCGTTTGCCAATTCACTTGCCAAGGATGGAGTGATTATGACAAAACCTTCCGACATTCCACTTGTTCAATTTAGCATAAAAGCTTTAAAAATATATGTATGGTATGGATGTACACAGTAACCATCATGTATTGCGGCATATTGTTTTGTATTTCAACAGAAATTACGATACCTACAATTGCGTATATTAATTAAATCATTTCATTTCGTAGGTATCTCATATAGAACGTGCTTCAATGGACATCGAACTTTGAACCGTAATTTGAACAGTTTTCAGAAGTTCATCTCACGATCGACCTCTTTAATGCACAAATGCGACGTAAGATACGTAGAACCGTCAAATTGTGGACAAATAAGGATTGGATCACACCTGTTCACGCGACGACGCGTTTTGGTTTATTTCACTTCACCTTATCTTGCGTAAATAATAATTTCATTTGCTAGAGCAGGTGTAGAACGGTAATCGCTGTCTGTTCCCAATCTTTCGGTATTTACCCGAGTGGGAATAAAACAGCTATTGTTTGGGTGTAATAAAGGGGGTATGATTCCCCCCTCCCCCTCGTTCAAGTGAGCGGCCGATGTTGGGGATAAAATTACTTTTAAATTATAGTAATTTTTTATAGGCATTTCTTGCTTTACTATCACTAGATGACGCAAGCGAGGGCCAAACTCGCGCGCAGGAAGGATAGAAGAATTTGAGGTTTAGTAAAATAGTCCCGGTTAGTTGGTTCGATTTCGGCCCTGGTTTGGCATACGAATGTCTCAGGTTCAATTCCTGGGTCAGGTCTTAAAAAAAAAACTAATTTTTAAAAAATACAATTACTTTTAAACTACTCAAACGTGATCAAAAATATTAGTAACCACTGGTCTAAACACTCAAGAGTTATATATATCGTATTCTCTCCTTCCTCCATTTCTTCTCTTTCTCCTGTAATTTTGAGCTTGCGTTTGCAATGGCTTCGAATATAGAGTAAGTTTTCGTTCGTTCTGGGTTTAACTTGATCGTCTTGAGCGAATTAGGTTAGGAGTAGGGGCGTAGCTACCGCTGTAGGGGCCGCGCTATAGGGGCTCCGAACGTGGATTAGCATTGGACCTCCAAGTTGGACCTCCAAGGCGGAAAAATTGAAAGAACTGTAGAAGTCCTATGCACGAAGTATTTAGATCTTATTATTATTGCACGAAGCAGCTGGAGCTGAAGCTATATTTGTAAGCAGCTGGAAGAAATATGTTGAATGAATAAATTGTGTGGATGTTATGGATACTGTTACCGCGTGATCAGATGTGATTTAACCCGAAAATTAAATCATGTCGCAAACAACGAAGAAGTAAAGTATATGAGCGAAGGTTTGCATTTTTGTGGAGTTCAAAGTTATTTCTGATGAGCTGTGCATGATTCGTATGTAATTGCATTTACGCTTTGATAAATAATTAAGATAAATGCTTTGTTTGTGTTCGCCATGCATTGTACCTCGTTCACGAGTCACGTATTTCTAGAATTTGAGTTTTGTATGGAGTAATATATCATGGTTTTGCAATTTAATCGCTTAGATCTTGGGATGGGAAGTTTATTTATGTTGTTGGTACCATATAAGTCAAGGGGAATTGTACCGTTCGTGGCAATAGAATTAGAGACGCTTAAAAATGGCCATCGATATTTCCGATATTTAGCCGGAACTGCCAATGATACTAATTTACATAATTAAATTAATTAAAGCAGTATTTGTTATGAGCGAAAAAGTGTACTAAGTTTTTCTTAGGTATAAATTTTAAAAACTATTAAATAAATGTTGGGACAACTCACACAACGTCATCTGATCCCAAACTAAGCAGAGATTGTACTATGGCAACCAGACAACTGATAAACATATTTATATATTTCTAAATACATACATATTATAGATAAATAACACCCAGACACAGAATAAACCATCGTGCTCATCACACAAAGTTTTATCCTGGGTGGGGAACGACCTCTTGCGTAGCAGTCGGATACACTCCCACCGCGCCACAGAGGCAGTCAAAGGCATATCTTTTTTTTACCTGTGTTTTAAAATCCCCATGGATCCCAACCCGTCGAGGGCATGGCAGGTGGGTATGTCGGTCTGGAACCGACTAAAAAATCTCATGTTATTACGCCTAGTAGGTCCAGGGCCAGAGATGAGGGTGTCCCTTGCAGAATTGTTTCGTTCACCTCCGGCGAACCTTGGCCAATTATATCGCCCCATCCATTTCTTTTATTTGCTGCTTTGTGCCAGTCACGAATGGTGTCTCTAGTTTGAAAACAACAGGCTTTTTTTTTAAAGACGACTCCCGCATTATGTTACAAGCCTTGTGTCGCGGGGACCTTACAAACATACAAGTCACGGACACAAAGTACACCCAGGCTCGGAACAACAATTTGTGGATCACACAAAGTGGTGTCCCGTGTGGGAATCGAACCCACGACCTCTTGAGTAGCAGTTGGACACCAAAGGCACAGAGGCAACAGAGACTGCCCTACCCGTCACTCTCAAGCCTAGGGAACGGAGATCGTTTGCTGCACTGGTATACCTAAGTACATTTTTAAAGTCTGTCATGAGTTTTTAGTTTAGTTGGATATGAAAAAGGACATATTTGGCGTTTTTCTTAGGAGGCGGTCCCTTATGTTGCTTCTGTTCGCCCCTAGGCCGAAATAAAATATGTATTTTCTTTCTTTTTGTTTTCAGTTAACACAAAATAAAGCTGGCTTTAAAATAAACCTATATAGACCCAAGAGTCTAAGGTTTTAAGCCCTTTTTAAGTCCTTGTTCCTATTTATGATATCAGTAAACCAATTCTCGAGCCACACTGTGTTATAATGATATAATAGTTTTCTAATAATTAATTCCTGTATGCATATTAGGTATACTAGTTATTCACTATGTACCTAATACGTTTTCATAGCTGATATTTGAGTACTGATACTTTTAATGTAGCCTTTAACAAATATGACTCACAGACTCTCAAAACGGTCCTTGACATTACTTCAGAGAATTGAATTAACTGTCTCTTGCCTTGTGCAACAAAACTAAAGTCTAGTGAGTCACCAGCATTTGTTTGTTTGTATGTTTTTGGTCCATAATTACGTAACCTCGGGTTTGTATCACAGAATATCGAGAGTACAGAAGGCACAAAGGACCTTCCTAGTGCTTTCAGACGCGCGGTACGCTGCCCGGATAGCACTGCAAGTAGCCCAGTACGGAATGGTTGCGGTTCAAAAAAGCTGAACACATACAGCATATTTAGGCGGTTCTCGCACTGCCTGGCATCACGCAGCGTAGCGCTGAAATGCGCGCTTGTAACTATCTCTCTTTGTATTAAATTTAAAAATACGCTTAGTGCAACACACAGAATTTGATTCAACTAAAATAAAACCGGACAAGTGCATGTCGGGCCACGCACAATGTATGGTTTCGTAATCCCCCCCCCCCCGTTATATCTACTTAATAATTTTTCAATAGAATTTATACGAAAATTTTATTACTTCTCATTTGATCAGCTGTTACTCGTAAACTTGTAAAGCCTACCTAGCTGTGACAGTTTTCCTTTTAATTTCACTATATATACTACTACCGTGATTTTTTTCACATACCCAATATTAACCATTTGGCTGGTAGGGGGGGGGGGGGCATTTGATTCTAACAAAAGTTTGCACTTTTAACCGTACAAACGGATCTCTAAATCTAAAAATTCAGTAACACTGGCGTAAATCCAGGTGATTCCGACCATCAGTCAATCCTAGACGTGCTCCGACGATACACTTTCCGTGATGCTATAACTAATTGTGCTTGCGTCAAGAGCGCTTTCTATGTACTAGTAGCTTGTCTTCTGCACTCTTGGTATTCTGTATCGGTATTGTCGAAATCGTGCGGATGTTACGGGCTACGGATGCTTTTATTGTTTTGAATTTCGGTCTACAGTCTTATATGGACCATGTCGAATTGTAATTGAAGTTGTCTCGCGAACAATGAGGAGAGAAACAAGTTGAACTAGAAACTTGTAATAAGACGACCAGAGCAATCATTGTGTTGACTAATGTAACCAGTTAGTTTTATAGCCGTCACCACTGGAAGGAGAGTCCTTCCCCCCCCCCCCCCCCTAAATGATACACATGGGACCAGTGAGGATATTACAAAACGTTTATATAGTTATTTTCTATATGTTCGTAAACTTTCCCAATTTCACAATAGATTACGAACGCCATGATTATGACAATACGAAAATGCTCGTTTTTGCATTTTTCCGCAACTTCAAGGTTTATTTGCGGGATCATATTAACACATATCCTTAAATTTCTTTATATCATCTACTATTTCCATTGACACAATGATGACCATTGGCGTAATCTATCCTTAATCGCGTAAATATTTTATTTTAAAACCCGAATCGGCAATAAAACAAAGGTATTTAGCCTTAAAATAAAATATTTACGCGATTAAGAACCGTAGCCTATAAACTTTTATAATAGTTCTTTTGTGTAGGTGCTCTGATTAATCTTTTTGAATATTAATTGCTTTTATTTTCTAACTTTTTTTATTGTGTCACCACCAATTCCTAACTCGAATACAGGAATAAAATAAATAACTTTTCAATAAAAAGATTTTAAGTTTTAAAACACTGGTATTAAATCGTAGTTATTCAAAATAATGTTTATAAAACAGTCTACTTACACAATCATTTTCCTAATAGTAAAAAGACAGTTCATACGTATAAAGAGGTAAAAGGCATCATCATCTGCAATATACTTTTTTTATGTGTGTTTAAATCCCCATAAATCCCAACCCGTCGAGGGAACGACAAGTGGGATGTCTATAGACTCGAATCGACTAAAATATCATACGTTATTACGTCTTGTAGGTCCATGGCCGCAGAATCTGCAATATACCTTCAATTTGTAACATACATTGTGCAAGTGTCACAAAAACAAATATCACGAAGTCCATTAAAACACTGCATCTCAATCATCATTGATCGCTTCTAAGACACACTGTAATAGATAGGTACAGTTACAATATATCTTACTGATAAATAAAAATCTGCGAGTTCAAGCAATGTTAGAGTCGTTCGTCATTTGGGACCGGGACCGCGGTCCCAAATACTGTCAGTCTTTAGATGGGCCATCGGAAGCCGTCGGTCTTGCGTTGAATCTGTTAAAAAAATCGGTAAGAAGACCATTATAAAGCATATGTTGAAACATTAATGAGTTTTCATATCTACATAAAAAAATGGTTGTCTGTGAAGTTGGTTCACAGATGATAATTTTACGTGATAACGGTGACAGCTTTCGTTCCAATCGTTTCGCATGTCGCTGCAATCGCAATTGGCTTTTGCTTAGTAATCTAGCATTAACGTAACTGCTTAGCAACTAATCAATAACGTGACACTTTTTCATGCGTGCACCCTGTTATCGTTATCACGTCAAAAACTACGTAGTGCCCGCGACTTAGTTTGCGTGGAATCATTTGCAGTGATCATGAACAGAACAATTTTTAAATAAAATGTAGCCTTTGTGCCGTTCCAGACCATTAACTACTTCTAAGCCAAATTTCATCCAGATGGCGTGATTAAGGAAGAAACAATCATGCATCTTTCGCATTTATAATATTAGTAAGATGGTGTCGTATGGTACTGGCTTAAGAATAGTGTCACCGTGGTGTGACTCCATCTTTTCCCGTGGGTGTCGTCAAGGTGACTAAGGGATTTCACACCGGAGGACGGGCAGCAGCGACCTCTGCGAACTTTAAAGCCTTACTGCGATCGCCAACCCGCTTGCCAAGCCAAGCTATTATGGCAATTACCCCCAGGATCTAATTAGATTCTACTGGGAAGATCCGCGCCCTTATGTATGTATGTATATGTAAGATGATGTATAACATCATCAGCAACACAAGATTTGAATTTAGCAACCAAACAAATTGTGTAAGATTCACAAAAACAAATATCAAACACACCATTAAACACTGCACCTAAATCAGTGATTACTTCTAAGACACACGGTAACAGATACATTACACTGCTAAATCGTTTCTAAAGCAAATGTTAGGATAGTGCACACTGCACATTATACGAGCTTTGAGGTCAGTGTGACTCAATCAACCTCTAATGGTCCATTAGTTTGTGCACTTCTACTACTTGTAACAGAAAGGTGTGGTCAAGTCATCAGCAGGAAATAGTCTATGGCATAATTATTGCAGATATCATGATACCAATCTATCGCTCGCCTAGAGAGACGATAATCGTAATGATCCCCAGTATCTGAAGAGTTTGTTTGTTTGACCGCGAAAATCTCAAGAACTACTAGCCCGAATTAAAAAAGTCTGTCTTCTGTTGGATAGTCCATTTATCGAGGAAGGGTATAGGCTATATAACATTACGCTACGACTAATAGAAGCGGAGCAGCAATGAAAAATGTTGCGAAAACAGGGGAAAATTTACGCAAACGAAGTTGCGCGTGACAGCTAGCAGTGGCGGGGGGTCCTTAGAACACCATTACTTTCGGTTTCCCTTTGGATTATTGTTACCTAGTATTATAAGTACAAAGTTAAAAAGTAACTTAGTATTTATTTTATTTATTAGGCTCACAAAACAAATTACAATCATTAAACAGGTATGTGGCGGTACCCACATAATTATCTAATATATAAAATTCTCGTGTCACAGTTTGCCAGTAGTTAGTTGCCATACTCCTCCGAAACGGCTTGACCGATTTTGATGAAATTTTGTGTGCATATTGGGTAGGTCTGAGAATCGGACAACATCTATTTTTCATACCCCTAAGAGTTTGTTTGTTTGTTTGAATGCGATAATCTCAGGAACTACTGGGCTGCACTGAAAAAATATTTTATTGTTGGATAGCCCATTTATCGAGGAAGGCTATAGGTTATAATATCGCGCTACGACCAATAGGAGCGGAGCAGCAATGAAAAATGTTGTAAAAAAAGAAAAAAAAAAAAAAAAAAAGGGAAAATTTACGCAGACGAAGTTGCGCGGGTCAGCTTATCCGGTATCTATGAGAATCGGCCAACATCTATTTTTCATACCCCTAAGAGTTTGTTTGTTTGTTTGAATGCGATAATCTCAGGAACTACTGGGCTGCACTGAAAAAATATTTTATTGTTGGATAGCCCATTTATCGAGGAAGGCTATAGGTTATAATATCACGCTACGACCAATAGGAGAGGAGCAGCAATGAAAAATGTTGTAAAAAAAGAAAAAAAAAAAATGAAAAAAGGGAAAATTTACGCAGACGAAGTTGCACGGGTCAGCTAGTAATAATATAAAATAAATTGACACATGACAGCTCGCGTCAAATCCTGAATCGCGATATAGAAGTTTTCACAGCTGCTAACTATAAATACAAGTTCCCAACGTTAACCGTTTGGCCGCGGCCCGCCAGGCATGATCACCTCGCCTGGTCGGAGGATCCTCCCTTTGTGTTGCAGGGACTTAACACCTTGCCCTCCACGGGTACAACAAGAGTTTTACAATAGAAAACTAGAGTGTGCTGGATATCCAACAAGATATATTTACGCATCGGGTTAATTTTTAACCCTTCGCCTCTGACAGTTAGTGTTGTATAATCTGACCACACCTTTCTGTTACACTTTGTAAATAGTCACGTAAATAGTGCAAGCGCACTATTTACGTGACTGTGTAATGTCGCGTGAACGTCGAACGAAGATCACACATTGTAGGTAGCTATCATTAGATATCTGAGTCAGTGCAAGTCGTAAACCGAATTGATATGACTATTCGTTTAGTATTTTTAAATGCTTTTCCGATGGGTTTGTTTATGCAATAATTGGGTAGATGACTACAATAACAATAAATTATTTTATGGTATACAGGAAATAGCATTTGCAAAAATATTCTGGAAAACAATGTTTCTCTACAATTTTACGTTGTCATGAATTTATAAACATCAAAACTAACATTGAAACTACATGATTTGACCATACAAAAGAATGACGTCATTGTTTTGTATTTCATATAAATTAGTACGAGGCGCATCGTTTTGACGTTTCTTAAAAAGATACTGATTTGACTTGACAGTCATCCACCCTATTGCATCAGACTACAGACTGATCGAACATATAGACATTCGTCAATTTTGGTACCTAGATCGACTAATTATGGGTTTCTTAATCCACAATCCGGAGCCACGTGCATAAGCTAGTATGAGTTATAAACACGTGCTGGCACGGAATGAACACAATAAGGAAAAGTCTCGAATATCCCTATTTCTATAACAGCTAAATACTACATTGCAACTGTCAGTTTACTTGTAAGTAAAGATTCTGCGTGATAAATTACAGCCATTCTTTTCTTTATTTTGCAAAACATGTATACTTGTTCATTAAGTAGCAGTAAATTGGCCAATATTTAAGCACATAAAGTTTTATATCGTAAGTGGATGCCTACTATGTTGTGCCCATTGAGGCTGATGTATCCATTCTCGTGTTCTTTTCTAATATTATTGACCTCTTTTTTTGCATCAGTCCTCTAATATGGTGTATAATATAATGGTGGCAGCACCTTACCTGCATATACAGTTTATAAACAGAGAAACATTGTAAACATTGGCAATTTGAAAAGAGTGGCCACGAGTTTTTGTTGACTGTTCTTTTCTTGGGCTTTACCTATTGTTTGCGAAAGGCATTACAAGTAAATGTAGAATCGACTTTTCACTAGTGTAGTATTTTGCTTCCTAAATAAATCATTTTTATTATTATTATTTATAATTACTCGTAAAGTAGATACACAATTTATTACTTCTGAAAACCTATTCGTTCGTAATCCTATCCATAATAGGTACTACCAACGTGAACACACAAGCATATGATAGCGGGGTTAACAGGATTGCTAGTAATGTGGGACTCAAACTTGGGAGTAAAGGTCCCACGTTACTAGCAATCCTATTGCAGTATTTTTTTTTCCCAAGAAGCCCTTGTACCCATGTCACATATTATCACTTATGAACAGTTAAGTAATCACGGATGTCGCATGTAATGATCTCTCCGAGGTTATGACTGACAGATTATGTCACGTAAGTGAATCATTTTATTGCGGTCACCACCCCGAGTTCCAAGAGTCTCAACTGTGATTGGGTCCATCTGTCTCGCGTTCGTCATCATCACAGCATCTTTCGACCGCGCACGTGTTGGCCATATCTTTGCAGATCAATTCAGTCCGTCTCAGGTTTTCATGTCAATTAGGGGAGGTTAGACCATAGACGTAGAGAATACGCCATAACATCACAAAAATTATCACTTTATAAAAATCGGATAAGTAGTTTAGGCGCTACAGTGGAACAAACGTAAATACAAACATAGTGTAAAGCCGGTTTACGGACGATAATTTTACGTGATAATGTCATAGGAAAACATTAATGACATTGTTATAAATAACCATGCTTGTTACAATTGTATCGCATGTCAGCATATCACTGCAATCGCCATTCGCTGATAGACTGATAGCTTTAGTGCCAATTGTATCGAATGTCGCTGCAATCGCCATTCGCTGATAGGCTGATAGCTTTAGTTCCAATTGTATCGCATGTCGCTGCAATCGCCTTTCGCTGATAGGCTTATACTATCAGCCTATCAGCAGGCGGAGCGTGACACTTTTTCATGTGTGTAGCCGGTCATCGATTTATAAGACGTTGTCAGGTCATGTGTGCGGTAAGTGCAATACCTGTCCCTTTTCTGTAGGTCTGTAATGACAAATTTATAACTATTTATTTATTATTCGGGAATTAACGCGCATTGTTTACCTATAAAATACCTAATATATATAATAGTTATAATCATGCAACGCGAAAGTTTAAATGTTATTATGACAAATTTATGTCAATATTTTGGACAACTACTAGCCGTATGAGTGTTTTGTCTCCCTCACGCCTTGCAGCTTGTATTTACTTTATAAATGAAAGGGAAGGCGCAAACTAAGATTACTTTGCACCAATTCGTGTTGGATAATTTTTTTTATTTTTAATCTCGCGTACGGATTCGAAAACACACACTAAACAACACGCGGATTAAAGAGAATCCCCAGATATTACGTGATACTACTATTTGTTACATTTTGTAATATGGCAATCTCGTGTTACCTATACTGAGACTGTTAGTAATAAATTCAAGACTTAAAAGTATATACCCAGCACTTAAAAAAAATAAACACCATAAGTTTAATATTTATAGTAATCTTATTACATAAGAACATCTTCAACCCATTCTTACTTAATATAGAGTGCTTAACATTTAAAATTTCAAAAATAGAACGACAGAACCGCCCATAGATTGCGCAGACGCGTGTACCGTCAACATAAAATGTGTCAGCTGCATAATATAAACTTGAAGAAAGTGTTACATGATTTGTGTAACCTTTTAAGATCTTTTGTCGCCCACTCGTCTAATGTGTTCTTGCTGACGGTACATCGTCACACTTTTGACAAGTGAAGTCAGATATCTACACACGAAATTGTACTTTATTACGGTAACATAAGATTTGTTTTTCTTTGATCCGACATTATGTGTGGACTTGATACTTTAACCAACTGAAGAATAAGATCCTGCACACAAAATTAGACTTAATGTCCATGGAAACATAGTTGATGTTCCTTTGACGTTTAATCTTGTGAGTAGATTATGTAATTCGTATGTTTGATCTATGATCAGCTTGTTTCGCAGTGTGAACTTTATGCTTGTTGACATGTGAGATAGAGGAATTACACTCGTCAACAAAGCTTTTATAAAATTAGATGTCACTCTATCGATACTTAAGCCGTTGTAAATTAATAACGTAAGAGCTGTTATGTATGATTCATGTAATACGTAGATAAATATTGCTAAGTGCTTGTAAATAGACTTACCTAAGAGAATTCAAGTTTGTTAGTGTGCAAACTTAAGCGTTAATATTGATTTTAGTTAGATACTTGCAACCTCGGACCCGAGTTGCGGTATTTCCGCTACATATTGAATAGATAGAGTAATTAGCAGGAAGAATAATAATCTGCTGTGAATACATCTTTTGCGCAAAGATTTTATTCTTTCCGTGGAGGTCCATTTAATTTAATATTGTTTTTATTCTGAAAAAGTCCTAGAGATAGTTATATAAAAGTAATAATGTAAATATGTACTATTTTAATAATAAATATAATACACACATTCACATAATTATTAATAAAAATATATTTATATATCCCTATACGTTATTTATACACACACACACTCACACTCTCTCTCTCTCACAAACACACACACACACACACACACATACTTTTAATTGCCTATCTATTTATAGTTGAGTATTGTCACGCTTTTATTACTCACACAAAATAAATTGAAGTAATGGAAATGGGGCCTGGAGTTCTAAAATACAGGCTTAGGCTTAGTTTAGACCCGAGATCTCCCACAAATTACAAAATTATGAATATTAATTTGTCAATTGTGTATCTTTTGAGAACGATGCAATTTGTGGACATAAAATAATCTTATTAAACTTATTATTAAGTTTTACCATAACCCCAAGATCCCAGCCTAAAAGTTACTTCCACTGCATCTAGAAAACACCTGTATAAAATATCAAAACTGTACGGTTCTAGTGTATATCTTTTTAATACGACAAACAATTGACATTCAAATTGCCAAATTGCAGTGTTCAGTAGGACACGACTGTCCTCGCAATCTGCAATTTGGCTGTCATGTTAATTAAATTGCAATAGACGAACATTTGCTATGTCTCATTGCCGAACTAACATAGGGCAACATTATCCCCTCTATCGCATGTTCTCGGGATACAATGGCATAAGACAGCAATTTGACATTTTCTCAGGCACTCTACACACGGCAAAAACAAATATTTTTAGAGCTCTAAATATGTAAATTTGGTTTTTAAGTCACTTATTTTATTATTATAAATTTATTTTTCACTTTATAGCTTTTGAGAAGTAATATGTATGTAGTACAAAGAATGTTGTGTTCACTTTTTTAGGACATACATAATTGTTATTTTATTTATAAGTATCAAAACTATTGTATGTAATAAATGTATTGTCTGGTTTGTGAACCAATAAAAAAAATAAAAAAAAATTCTCTAAAATTTGGTCGCAAAAAAGAATTGTGACACATTTTTTAGGTGTAAGGAACACTAACTCTAAAATTAACGTAGTTCGCAGTGCCTCCCCTTTACCTAATATTAGTACGTGGTATCGACTACCTATTATTATATTTATAACACAGAAGCTCAAAGCTTAACAAAATCAAGTAGGCAGAATCCACTCACCAGTGAATTAGGACCACCCGCTGACTGATTCACTGATGTTGCTGACGGCCTATTCGTCACGTCAGCAACGACGGGTTAAGTGATGTGGGAACACTTGGACCGTTAACCCTCCAGTAACAAAAGTGACGCACTTATTGGTTATGTGCGTTATGTGCCATTCTGCTTGTGCTAGCGGGCATTATTTAAATATGAGTAATTTAAAAATTATTCGTGATACTGATGGGGTCAGTAAATTATTAAATTTAGGTGCTGAGGGTTCATTGTTATGCTTTCCTACTTTAATGAATTCAAACACGATAAGTATAAACATTTTTTTAAAGTTATAAAGTACTTTATTACGGTACATTATTTACATAACAATCTAGCCTAGTGATATAGGTAATTTTATTTTAACTTAATTTTACAAATCAAAGAATGCGTTTACTTTTTCTTAGTTTGATTTAAATTGGATTGATGTTTGTCATTGTTTATTTGTCCTTCAGAAACAAATCGATATGATTTAATTCACAAGTGCAGTTAAGTTCACGAATACTTTCAAGAGTCATAAGAACCAACTAAATTAAAAATTCTCACCAACTAGTTCCAAAACAAAACTGACTCTACATTCGAATATTTGGTACTTACAAAAAATCATATGTTATTTCCCTCTTTTATACTTACTTTAAATTTTTAAGTGGTAGGTCTCTAAGCCATAGACCGTCTTGGGGAGGGGGGGGGGGGGCAGTACAATAGTGTCAATTATTTATCCGTGAAATAGTGATGTTACCACATCAGTGTATTTCGGTTGAATGGCACTGTAGCAAGTGAAATTACTAGGCAAATGAGACTAACGAACTAATGTCTCATTCATATAAACTCATAAATGAGGAGCACAGTGTGATGACATACCTATCAAATCTTTACCAAACAAGAATTTGGGTATCCCTAATACTGTTTGGGCTAGTGTGACCGTTACCATCGAGCTCACGACTTGCTTCGTCTCTTCATTTAGTGCTAGAAATTACTTCATAGATTCACTCTTTACACTTACTTACGAGTACATATTTTTTACTTCACGTTATACCTGGCAAATGTTTCATAAATCCATGAAGCATACTGCATCATTAATATATTTAATGCATCTAAATATAAATGATGTTATTATGTAAATTCAAGAAATAAATTCGCCTCTGCAGTGAATGAAGTGATGTGGGAAACTATTTAACCCTTCGAATGCCATAGAACAATGACTGATGACGTAAGGGTAGGTACTTACGAACTTAATAGTGCAACGGGCACATTCTGGGCATTATTTTATGATGACAATTATGTAAATGTAAAGTAAATAAATTGTGTACTTTATTTAGCAGTTGTATGGCAAACCTTTTATTTTCTTAGAAAAGGGTGTGTGCGAAATCATACCTGTAATAATAGTAATAAAGATGTCAATATGATTATGAATTGAAAAGATTGTTAGCTTAATAACATTTTTCGTCGTAAAATAGTGAAAGAAAGTTAACCCTTCAAATGCGATAAAACAAAGACTGATGACGTATGGGTACTTACGAAATTAATAGTGCAACGGGCATATTCTTGACATTCTTTATGATGACAAATAGGTAAATGTAAAGTAAAAAGATTGTGTATTTTAGTGAGCAATCGATATGGCATACTTATTTAAAATCTATTTTTTTTTATGAGAAGATGGTGAGGTCTTTATATTCTACAGATCCAGTATGCAGCAGCGGAATAACAGTTGGAGATTAACAAATTCGTGCTTGAGCCACAACCCTATGATTGATAATAATTATTTTAAAATTGTTTTCGTCATATTAAAAACCGTTAATTGGTGAGAGAACCGAGCTGGCACAACTTAAAACTCCTACGGGATATATCAATAAAGCGCCACGTAGAGTCAGGTTGTGGGTCAACTCTGTTCTTTTACCATATGTTCGATCTGACTGAAAATGTTAATCTACCCCAAAATACTTAATTCATTAAAAGTATTAAGTATTTTGAGATATATTGTAAGTTATAATTGTAAATGGTGTTTTAATTTAAAACCCGAATAAATGTTTTTTCAAACTGTGAGCCAGAATGACAAAACGAACCCTTATAATTTCGTCATGTCCGGCTGTCTGTCTGTTTATCCGTCCGTATGTCACAGGCATTGTATTCAATAACTTCACAATGTTTATGGATAAAATTTGGAGTATAGGTATCTTGTATAAGCCGCTACTTAGATTGATTGATAAATAATATAAATATTATTTTAATGGACGGGACTTCATACATGTAACAGGAGTAAAAAAATATTTTTACACGACTAAAGAAGGGTTAAATTTTTCGCGCGTATCTTGTATGTATGTATGTAATATTCTTTATTACCTGCTATCTCACAATCCACCGAACGGATTTATACAATTAAGACGGCGGCGCGGGCGTTAGATTCGTCTTGATCGCCCAAGTGTTCTTTACCGCAGAGTGTTTGTTTATCGCACTCTTGTAAAACGCCTAAACGCGAATTTGATACGGGCGCAACGTGAGTGCGGCTGCACACACTTCTCGTCCTTTACCTATAATACGTAACGCCATTGTTGACTTACACAACAGGCTTTTTTATACACTTGGTTCTTGACTACGCCTTGGCGTAGTAAAGAACCTGGAGTACAAAACAAAGAAGTTTATCGTAAAATACACCTGTGTCTTTTACGATAAATTTCTTTGAGTAACGATGACTGTAAACACAATCATACAGTGACAGGTTAACATCTATCTATGTGTTATCTATAGTTTAGGCAAAATCAATACCCACATAACATTACTTATCTATTTTATTAGTGACCCATTGTCAGCTGTGCCACTATATAATAAAATTAAAATTAGCGAGTTAACAATGCAATCTAAATCTTATTAGACTATTGTGCAGTCGAAACCTGTTAAAGTTATGTTCAGTTATAATTAAGTATATTGTAAATAACCAGTTATATCCATGATTGAGAGGCGGGGCACACTGATTTTCTTTGTTTAGCAATGCAGACTGATTAGGTAGAGACGGTGCAGTTAAACAACGCAGTCAAATTAAATAGGTATTAACCTATTTGATTTCGGTATAAGTGAAAGTAATATTATTATGTACATCATTAACATCGGTAGAGACCTGCGCTTAGAAATGCATCAACGCGCCTGCGCGGTGGACATCTTTGAGCGCACCGCGCATTTCGTTGTCGTGACAAGCCCGTGCAAACTGGCGCTAGTTTGCACGGGCTTGTCACGACAACGAAATAAAGATAGTACTAAGGACCCAGAATTATCCGAAACGTGGCTGTATTTGGATATTTGATTACAATGACAGAAAAATATTTTACATTTATCAGGCAATAGCCATCGATGGTGATGGTCGCGGGTGACCTCTGAATGCGTGTGGCGCAGGACTGGTCGTTGTGGTGATTCTTGGGGGAGGCGTATGTTCAGCAGTGGACGTCTTTTGGCTGAAACGAACGAAGGAAGCAATAGCAGGCTTTAAAATCTGCTCTGGAAAAACAACCGTTCACTGTTTAACATCTTTTAGAATTTGTAATCATAAAAACATTCAATAATTTAACTACTTATACAAATTAATGAGACTTTTAGTGTGACATTTCATATATAGAAAAGCTGATTTGACTTCAAATAGTAAATTATATTTTGTGATCAGCGAATTTCTACAGCACAGAACATTAATACCTAATAGAGGTCTACAGTAGCTAAATCGTCAAAAACTTTTAACCATCGATCGGGCACTCCTTCCCATCAAATTAATACATTTTATGATCGTAGATTGCGATCCAGACTGACTCTTTATGAGCCGCCTCAGCACTAAACTGTAAAACCAATGTAATACTTCGCCAAGCTATTCCTGTATTTATTAAGTGAAATATTGATGAGGAGGGGGCACGTATCCCCCTCCCCGGAATGAAATTCTGGAACCGCCCGTGACGTCTATAATAGAAATAATGCATTAATCGCGGTAGTGACACCTCTCAAATAGTTACTTTCTCGGTTGTTGAAAAAGAAATTTGCCATTTTGCCGAACAATATGCGCTAAAAAAAGCGATGTGACTCGTCTACGAAAACAATCAGGATTCTTTGTATGTTTGAACGCGGTAATCTCAGGAACTACTAGTGCGAATTCAAAACTTCTTTCACTGTTGGATAGTCCATTTATAAAGGAAGGCTTTAGGTTATATAACATCACGCTACGACCAAAAGGAGCGGAGCAGTAATGAGAAATGTTGCAAAAACGGGGTAAATAATATTAAAAAGCTGAAGTTTATTTGTTTCTTTGTTTGAACGCGGTAATCTCAGGAACTACGAATCCGAATTGAAAAATTATTTCACTGTTGGATAGCCCATTTATCGAGGAAGGCTATTGGCTATATAATATCATGCTACGACCAATAGCAGCAGAGCAGCAATGAGAAATGTTACAAAAACGGGGAAAATTTACGCAGACGAAGTTGCGCGGTACAACTAGTCATACATAAGTATCGCTACCTCACTCCGACCTCCCCAGGCCCTCTTAGTCGAAAGTTAAGGCTACCATCGATACTTTTTTTAGACTATAATACTATTTAATTCTTAGTTAAGTAGGTAGGTAGTACCTACCTATTAGGTTGTATGTCAAATATTCAATCTATAATCAAATCTATAAATACCTATCAAATCTATAAGTACCTATCAGGTTGTAAGTCAAATATTCAATCTAAAATCAAATCTATAAACACCTATTCAAATATTCCAAGTATTCCAATCATTTGACCTCTTGTCTCGAATATTTGCACTATAGTACAAATGTATCGTTTATACTATATTTAATACCTATTAAATAATAGCAATATTTTATCATTTTCTGTACTTTCTTTCCACAACACTTAACAATAAGCCAAAGATCAATAGATTTTTTGCGAAAGATGTGCCATTACTCGTATATGACGCGACCTGTATTTTATATTCAATTGTTCGTAAACTAATTCTTTGTAGTACATATTAGGGGAAATATTGCAAAAAATAGAAATATATACCATTCTATTTTGGTCTGACAGGGAGCATATTTTTGGAATATACTTACTTACCCTAATGTTAATCTAATAGGCTACAACTACATGATTGTCAAGTCAAATCAGTGTCTTAATGTTAAAACTATACTTATCGTACAAATTTGTGTCTATGAAATACTCAGGCATAATGTCCTAATATAGGGTCGTCATATTATTTACTTTTATTATTTATTTCGATAACTTCAAGTTCGTAAACACGTAAAATTTGTGAATAAGAAGATATTTCAAATAATTCAAATAATAATATATCCTAAGTAATATTGTAAATGTGAAACTAACTCTGTCTCTCTGTTACGCTTTCACGCTCAAATAGATAAACCGATTTAGATTTAATTTGATATGGAGATAGTTTGAGTCCCGGGGAAGGACATAGGACATAGTTTTTATCGCGATAACCGACATACACGCGGGAGGAGCCGCAGGCGAAAGCTAGTTTCAAATAAATTTAAATCGCAACTAAATTAGTATCTAATAACTTTTTTTTTTCGGTTCACTATCTTGCTCTGACCACCAAGGATTCGACTAACTAAATCACACCCTGTATAAAAAAATACCTACTTACCTATATAGAAAAAAACAGGGCAAGTGCATGTCGGGCCACGCACAATGTAGGGTTCCGTAGTCACCCCTTCATTAATTTTATCAGCTGTTCCTCGTTAATTTGTAAAGCCTTAGCTGTGATAGTTTTCCTTTTAATTTCACTGTATATACTACTATCGTGAATTTTTTCAACCATTTTAGCTGACAGGTGGGGGGAAAGCTTAATATTTCACAAACGAGTTTCTAAATCTAAAAATGGTCTATGCAATTCCTATACGTTTTTAAAAGACCTATCTTATGATACCCTACACGATGGAGTAGGTGAGTAAAAAATCACATCCCTCAAACCGTCAAAAAAATGTTTTTAAGATTTTATTCTCTCACTTTGTCAGTCTAAGCAATATGTGTATCCATGCAAAATTACAGCCTTCTATCACTAACAGTCTCTGAGCTAAACTGCAGGCGGACTGACGGACATGACGAAACTATAAGGGTTCCGTTTTGCCATTTTGGCTACGGAGCCCTAAAAATATTTACATTGTAGTCATCATCCAAATTGTGCACATTGAGCAATTATCTACATCTTACTTACATAAAAATATAAGTAATTACGTAGAAAACTAGTAAAATATATATTTTAAATTAAATCTAAATATTGCCTCTGCAGTGATGGAGCTGCTCTACATTACTGCACGTATTAATTCATGTATTAAGTAATACTTATAATATCTAATTAATGTTAGGGCACGATTCATACTTTCCAATTATAAAATACTAGCTGACCCGCGCAACTTGGTATGCGTCTTTTTTCCCCATTTTTGCAACACTTTTCATGGCTGCTCGACTCCTATTGGACGTAGCATAATGTTATATAGCCTATAACCTTCTTCGATAAATGGGCTTTTCAACAGTAAAAGACTTTTTCAATTCTAACCAGTAGTTCCTGAGATTATAACGTTCTAACAATCAAACAAACTCATCAGCTTTATAATATTAGTACCTATAGATTTAAAATAAAAAAATGCAATAGTAGGTAGATATATACCTACCTACTATTGCATTTTTTTGTTAGAGAAATATATATTTCTCGGGAAACATTCATTAAGAAATCCACAATTTCAACGCAATACCTACGCCTTCCCTTCCCTCCGGACCGCGAAAGCGAATAGACGTGCGACCACTTTTTATTTTTAATTTTAAATAAATTACAATTTTAAAAAAGTTTATTCGGTGTTAAAAATCAAGCCACTACCAGGAGCGCATATAGCTGCAGGAGCGCTACATCAAAGTGTGAGTACTACGTTAATGGCACACTCTCACACACTGCCGCCACCCTCTCTCACGTCGCTCACGCACACAGACAAACACGCAAACGGCCCATCGCGTCTCAATAGCGCGCTTACGCATCACCCGTTCGCTGTCCTTGTCGCTCGTGCACCTCGCGCGAACTCTCCGTGTTACTAACTGCCTGGTACTTATTTTGACTATTATGAGTCGCTCACCGACAAAATCCGGATCGGACTCCGCATTAAGCGCTTTAAATCTTGAAACGACTCCTCCACCGTCGTCGTTTGTGAGCCAACGAATTAAACGCCAAAGAGAAGAAATTACGATTGCAGACTTTGAGATATTTAAAGAAGAAATACGCTCAATGCTCTCTTCTTTCAAAACAAACTATGACAAGATAGAAAACACCTTGTTAAATATAGAAAAAAATATTACTTTCACTAGCCAAAAGCAGGATGAGATGGAAACCAAAATAAAGACTCTAGAAAAGGAGTGTAAAACGAACAATTCACATATTATTTCGTTGCAAGAAAAAGTTGAAGATCTCCAAAGATGCGCTAGACTATCAACTATTGAATTGAGGAATATTCCTAGAAGAGACAAAGAAAGCAAGCAAGATCTTATGTCGTATATCTCCAATATATCAAAAAAGTTAAATATTAACTTTCAAAATCACAATGTGAGAGATATATACCGTATCCCTGGGAAACCGAACTCAAAGAAACCTATAATAATTCAGCTATCGGATGTTTGTTTAAAGAATAATTTTATCAGCGCTGTGAAATCCTATAACACTGCCCACCCATCAAACAAATTAAACACGAGTCATGTGGGTTTTAATGGATCTGAACCCATCTACTTGGCTGAAAACCTGACTCCGCATGCGAGGACTCTATTCTATCATGCTCGAGAGTTGAAGAAAAACAGTGTAATTAAATACTGCTGGATCTCGGACGGGAAAGTTCTAATAAAAAAGGGAGATGGAGAATTATCAATCGTCCTCAAATCGCTAACTCAGCTCGAACAATTTAATGTCAAAAATTGACTAACCGGTCAACCTACTTACTTTTTAATAATACATACCTACTACAGTTGCATGTTATTATATCCCTTCATCGTCGATGATTATGTACCTACACTACTAATAGGAAATGCTAACAGGTATCTCCTGTGGTATTTATCTACCTTAAATATTTTTGTTAAGCCTTGTCAAATATGTATTTTTCTGTTACTGATAATTATTTTATATATAAATACTCATACACAGCAATCACTCTTTAAAACATATATAACACTGTCATCAAATATCCATTTACACAGCAACACACAACCGAAAAACACCACATATGTTAATAGAACAAGACACCAGGTATATTTTATCTATCCTGTTATTGCATTGGATACACCTATTGCTCTGTCTCTTATACGCATGTATGATGTGCTGACTAATAATCTGAACCTCTATATTATATATAAAATTCAATAATATCAAGGAAATAAATGAAAATCTTGACCAGTTCTCTGTGTCTTTGAGTCAAATGTGTAGTCCCGATGATTGTAAATTGAATATAAAAAATCCTAAGGAACATCTTAAAATAATAACCCAAAATATAAGATCCATTAATTGCAATATTCACAGCTTTATCACTTTGCTACACAGAATAGACATTGACTGCGAGGTGCTAGTTATGACAGAATGTAGGCTTAGGAATAACCCAATTATAACGAAATTAGACACTTATATAATGTATCATACTACAAAACATAAAAACCAAAACGATGGTATAGTTGTCTATATTAAAGAGCATCTCAGACACACTATTTCAGAAATTGACTTCATCGACGGCACATGTATGGTATTAAAAATAGGTATTGATATTGCAATCGTTTGCATTTACCGTTCGCCTTCTTATGTTAATACGTCCAATTTCTTAATATCTCTAGACTCCGTACTTAACTCCTTATCCTCTTTCAAAAACATTTCAATAATTGGTGATATCAACATTGAAATTGGACGTTCTCCGTTTGACTCTCAAGCCTCTGATTACTTAAACATGGTAGCCTGTCACGGATTACTACCCGCCCATTCATTGCCTACACGAGATCTAAACTGCTTAGATCACGTGATGCTTAAATCGAAATATGAGGCTTTAACATTGGTTCTAGATTCCTCAATAACGGATCATAAAGCGGTTTTACTCTGTCTCAATACTAACGGAAATAACTTAAAGACCAACAGACATATTACGATAAAAAAAATTAACTATGAAACCCTTGATCACGACATGAGCACCCTTGATTTTAAACACATTTACCACATTGCCGACGCAAATATAGCTACAAATAATTTAGTCAACTCACTAATATCCGCCATAAAATCAAACTCCACTATTGTAAAAATATCAAACCGTAAACACATAATTAAGCCATGGATTACTGCCGGGTTACTTCGCTGTATGAGAAATCGAGATGCATTACACAAAAAAACTAAATCTAATCCTAATAACTCAACTCTAAAGTTAACCTACTTACGATACAGAAATTTCTGTAATAAAATTCTCAAGAAAACAAAAAGAGATTATGACAGAAAAGAACTTGCAGCAGCTGGTTCAGATAGTAAGCGAGTGTGGCGTGCTATAAAGAAAGTAACAAATATAGTTAAGCATACCACTCCTTCCAACGATTTATTGCACTCCTCTTCTTCCCCAGAGCAATCGGTTGATCGAGCTAATGAATATTTTGCGAACATTGGTAAGAACCTTGCAGCTAAAATTAAGTTCCCCTGCAACCTACCACAAATAAAGGCACGCACATCCCACACAGAACATAACCCCAACCGAAATCCCAGTGACTCCCTCGTTATCCTACCCACTGACTGCGGTGAGGTTGAATCCATTCTGATGTCTCTAAGAACGGACTGTGCCGTTGGTTGGGACAATATTTCTACAGCTCTTCTCAAGCGATACAAAGAACAGCTGGTCCCTGTTCTAACACATATATTTAATTGTTGCCTGGAGACAGAAACATTTCCAACCTACTTCAAAAAGTCACTTATACATCCGATTCACAAGAGTGGGAGTAAAGACTGTGTCGCCAACTACCGCCCCATTGCTGTGTTACCGGTAATGTCTAAAATCTTAGAGCGCATTATAAATAATCGCCTAATCAACTTCCTGGAAAAGAAAAATCTGTTGTCGCCAAATCAGTACGGTTTTAGACGTAATATGTCTACCTCAAAGGCAGTCCTGGACCTTACCAACTATATAGTCCAAAATCTTGACAGTAAGAAGAAAGTCCTCACTATCTTCTTAGACCTTGCTAAGGCATTTGACACAGTCTCTACACCCCTCTTGATACAGAAACTGGAAGACATCGGTGTTAGGGGTAAATCGCTTGGTATTTTTGCTGACTATCTGAGAAATCGAACTCAGTGTGTCAAAGTTAATAGCTACGTTAGTGATGAGCTTCCGATTACATTTGGAGTCCCCCAAGGAAGTGTGATAGGGCCGACGTTGTTTCTTGTTTACATGAACGAACTCTGTCAATCAAATACAAACGGCATTAAGGTAACAGCTTTCGCTGACGACACAGCACTTTCATTTGTTGGGGGCTCATGGCCGGAAGTATTCAGTAAAGCCCAAAACGGTTTTAATGTCATCACAGCATGGTTAGCCACTAACTCACTGACCCTTAACACCGACAAAACCAAGTACATGACATTTTCAATTCGCCAAAATACCCAACCCCCATCTTCATTGTCCCTAATCGGTCATTCCTGCTCCTCGCTGCCTGATGAAACCTGCAACTGTCCCGAACTATCACAAGTATCTAGTACCAAATATCTCGGCATAACAATCGACAGCAAACTATCCTTCGAACTCCACATTGACCTTCTTCAAAATAGAATCAGGAAGCTAATATATATTTTTAAAACCCTTCGTTACGTAGCTAAACCCCAAATCTTAAAACAAGTATATTATGCTCTTTGTCAATCGCTTTTGGCCTACTGTATTTCTTCGTGGGGGGGTGCGCCGAAATCAACTTTGCTAAAACTCGAAAGAGCACAAAGAGCTATCCTAAAAGTAAGCACTTTTAAAAAGTTTACTTTCCCAACCAAAGACCTCTACAACTATTGTGAAGTACTCTCTGTGAGGCAGCTCTTTGTGTCTAGTACTATACTGTTGCAACACTCTATTACCCCATTTCAAACTATAACTAAGAGGCGAAAAGATAGAGTATGCGTAATTAAGAAAAGTAACACTAGTTACTCGAAACGATTTAATTACTTCCTGGCTCCTACGCTTTATAATAAAGTGAATAAACTACTGCCCGTGTACCATCTAAATGCTCAAACCTGTAAAATTCATGTTAATAAGTGGCTACGTAGTTTAACTTACCAAGAGACAGAAAATCTTCTTGGTCATATGGTGTAAACGAACACTACTGCCTTTTACATATACAAAAAAACACACACACACACAACACACACCCATACACACACACACACACACATGCATACATACATTCTACCAGATTTATCGATTTCCTTTTTATTTTTTTATTTATTTTATTATTTTACTTGTAAGCTCATTGTTTGATTGTTTTTTTTTTTTCTTTCAAACCTAACTGTAATCATAATTATGAGATTATAAATGATTAATCTAATTAGAAAAGGTCCACAACAATTTTATACCTGTAAATAATTAATAAAATGTATTCATCTTGGGAGAGGGCTGGTATCTTTAACACAGGTTATTATGTAACCTAGCTAAGATACCAGTTGCGATCTGTACTGTGACCACAAACATTCTAACAGTGTACCTGTATGTGCTTAATACTAAGGTTTTTGTATTGTGTGTGATCAATAAAGATTATTATTATTATTATTAATACAATTTCAACACAAGAAACTGACGATAAATTATGCTTATTTGTCTATTAAAAGGGCTTCTTTCTCAATAAATTGCTTCATTGAAAATTTATGGACATGTTACTATGTATCGCTATTTCACTACGGACATTAAAATTTTACGCAATATTCAAACTCAAATTGTGTCACTGATTTAGTTGTGTGTATAATAGTAGGGGAGACGTGGAACATCGATTTTCACCCATCTGATAACTAAACGAAACTTATTTTTTACAAAAATTTATTGATTTTGATTGCTTTATAAACACGATTATGATAGCTTGCCAATCGAAAAATGTTCTCTGTAACCTATCCAACGACACCCCACACGATGGGGTAGCTGAGAAAAAAAACACACACACCCCCACTTTACGTTTAGGGGAGGTAATCGAAAAATGTATTCTACCACTTTATACCTACTATAATAATAATAACAGTAATAATATTTTGGGACAACTCACACAACGCCATCTTATTCTAAACAGACCCCCGGCTTAGCATCAGGGTCACTAACCACTAGACCAACTGGCCAGGCAACACTTTGATGGCGTAACTAATATGTATATCCATGCAAAATTACAGCTTTCTAGTACTAAGGGGTCTTTGAGCTAACCTGGAGACAAATAGACAAACAGACAGACATGCGAAACTATAAGAGTTCCATTTTGCAATTTTAGCTACGGAACCCTAAAAAGCAAGGGACTTCCTTAGGTGACGATACCAACATTTCACTCCGCAGGATTTTCCTAACACATAAAGACCATGTCAATTATAACGGCAGTTCTCGAGTAATTATTTTTATTAAGGTTGGCCTTCCCAATACCCAGATAATAAGGATAAACGAATGAACCACTGCATTCAGTGATTCATTCCGTTATCCTAACAGAGCAATCTTTGGGAGACTCCAAGATGCAAGTAATAAGATTCGTTGAATGGATAAACCACTTGTACGAATAAAAACAAAAACCAGAAATTGTGGTTGATTCAAAGGTTCTGTATTATACCTATTTTTTTCGAAATGACTTTATCATTTCTAGCTAAAGCTCGGTACCTACCTACTCTACTCTCTAGAAAGAACTAGAAAATGATTTTACGCCTGGGAACAACGGTGGATTGGCTTCCACTTAATAGATTTGTTTGGAAGCTTCTTAGACATGATATTAATGAAATTATCAGGATATTAATAAAACATACTTACGGCTTTCTAATGGAATAACTCCGATGAGTTAGTTGCGCTCTCAATGCAAGGGATAAACTTGTGGAAATTAATCCAAGAATAAGAATTCAGCCATGTTCGAGATTGGCAAATAGAAAAGCCCAATACAAGATACTTACTATAATAATGTCAAATAAAGTCGATCCATGTTAACTTTTAATGTTTCCATTTTAGAAAATCAGGTTTTTAATATGTGACTAGCTGAACGTTTTGCTATGGATTTTTGGACTAAAAATCCTCGTGGGTGTCTCCAGTACACCCTACTAAAGTTTCATCGGAACGCCTAGAGGACATAAAGACAAACATTGATTTTTATTTAAATAGACTAGTTGACCGGCGCAACTCTAGGGCGGCCTCTGTGGTGCGGTGGGAGTGTGTCCGACTGCTACGCAACAGGTAGTGGGTTCGATTCCCACACGGGACACCGCTTTTTGTGATCCACAAATTGTTGTTTTGAGTCTGGGTGTACTTTGTGTCCGTAAATTGAATGTTTGTAAAGTCCCCCGCGACACAGGGGATCCCCTAATGCGAGAGTAATCTTTAAAAAAAAAACTTCATCTACGTTAATTTTCCCCGTTTTTAGCTACATTTTTCATTAATTCTCCGCTCCTATTGGTCGTAGCACGATATTACATATCTAGCCTATAGCCTTCTTCGTTAAATGGGCTATCCAAAACTATTTTTTTTTTCAATTCGAACTAGTGGGTCCTGAGATTATCGCGATCAACCAAACAAACAAACTCATCAGCTTTATAATATTAGTATATATTAAGCAGACTTATCTCATTATCTTTATTAAGATGTCAATATTCTGATACAACAAGTAATAGGTATTGACTGCACGGGTTGAGTTGATATTGAAACAAACAAGAACACAAGAAACTTCTCAATTGAATCCCTTGGAAGAATTGATCCCTTTCTCCAAGTTACCAAATTGAAATGTTTAAAAGGAATTTTTCAAAAAGAATCTATATGTACTAAAACAGAGAACCTGATGTTTTGGCAACATAAAAGTTCGGGTTCAGTAACAGCAAATGTATTCGGAATTCCATTTACTTACTAAGTAGGCATACACTGAAAAAAAAAACAGTCATAAGTTTAAGTTTTTTTTTTTTTTAAGATAGCTAGCAATGTGGGATTGTGATCCCACATGACTAGCAATCCTGTTAGTCACTCCAGCTAAGCTCTATGGCTTGTGTTAGGAGTGAGTTCACGTCGGTAGCATAATAGTTAGGTTTATTTATCCCGTCACAGGGCCGGATTTAGGGGAGGGCCATCGGGGCTACTACCCTGAGAGGGGCCCCCACAATAAAGAAAACAAATGCATTGTTGAAAATCAAAACAACAGAGTGTTGAAATTACATTAACATTGTACTTGGATTAACTGGAGAGCAGTCGTTTTCAAAATTTGGCAAATAATTAGAGGCCTCCGCTCCGTTGTTGCCCCAGGGTCTCCTCCACACCTCCTAATCCGGCCCTGTCCAGTTATAAATGTAATTTAAGTAAGACATAAAATGTCAGATTTATTTTACAGTTACGATACATGTAGTAGGTCACGTGCCAAACCTACATAGTATGTGTCTAAAACAAACAAAAGATTGTGTAAAAACACATTATTATTTTAAGAAGCAAATTGCAAAACCGCGCTATGAATTCAACGACACACATAAAATATGAACTGTCACCATGTGCACGTTAGCGTGTGCCTTTTACAAAGATATTTCTGACAATGCATAGCACGAAACGTCTTTATCTAGACATCTATCATCTAGAGAACCCAACGATAAGATCTAACTCCGTACCCTACCTACAACTTGCGAAATCTAAGGGACCGTCTCCACGGGCGAGAGAATCGCGGCGATATTGTCGTCGTGTGTATTTTTATACACTCTCTGTCTTCACACGACGATATTATCGCGGCATTGCGAGGAATGGCTGATTGCGACAGAAACAACATAGTATCGCCACGCGCTCGCCCTCTCGCTGCGGGAGCGCAGCCAGCGCGCTGACCATAAATAGTGTGACTATTAAAAAAAACATATTATTATATTTCATTTTGGCATCTGTCAATCTTATATGTATGGTGTATGTTCCGATATGCACTGCGATCACTGTAAAGTGTGACGTCAATTCAGAATCCTGCGAAGCCGTTGCTTTATAGTTAAATATATTGGTTACTGTTTAAAACGAAACATAGTCTAGTATATTGTCATCCTCGTTTTTGGTGCAGTTTTACTTGAAAATAATTATAAATGTTATTTGGTAAACTAGAAAAAATATTAAATAAATGTTTGAATGTAGTTATATTAATAAAAACTAGCTGACCCGAGCGTCATTTTCTCCCGTTTTCGTAACATTTTTCATTAATGCTCCGCTCCTATTGGTCATAGGGTAATATTATATTACTTATGACACTCAAAAATAACGTGACTTGCTATTGGTAAAATAATTTAATAAATCGGTTCAGTAGATCCAAAGATTACCCCCTACGAACTCACAAATTCACTATGGTTTCTCCCCAGTAAAAGCACTGAACAGTGGTCGCAGTGTATATCGTAACAAACCCATAAATAGACTATGCCTATCTGAACTCTTTTATCAAAACCTTTGCACAACACCTCGTCGCAAACGTGGCGATTCCGTTACGAGTCGCGACGATACACTGACGGAATAATCGCTTGTTTATGGAGACTACCCGACGATAGTAGGTAGAACGAAAGAATCGTCGCGATTCTCTCGCCCGTGAAGACGGGCCTTAACTGAAGCACATTGCAAATGCATCTGTCATCTGTTCAATGTTCTCATGGTAAATTTTTGGGAGTCGTTTTGTTGTGTTGTAAAATGAATTCTTATCAACCATAAAATCTATGGAAATGCCGATGTGTCTGTGCAGTGCAGTTTTTGCAAGCAATTAACATAAAACTGGCGGTAGTCGTTCTAAATTCTTTATGATATTGTACGTATTTATTGGTTAGGAGCGATAAAATGTTACTTTACAGTTGTAAATAATGATGTTAACGCTTTGAACATTTTTTTTAGTTTTTTTTTAAATAAACAACAGTTACATGTTGTTATGTGTTACAGTAATATTTATACTTAAGGAAATTAAATAAACATGTAACAAAAACAGAATAAACCGTAACAATTAAATATTAGAATAAATGTTTTTCTTCTTTTGATTGCCTCTGTGGCGTGGTGGGAGTGTGTCTGACTGCTACGCAAGAGGTGGGTTCGATTCCCACACGCGGCACCACTTTGTGTGATCCACAAATTGTTGTTCCAAGTCTGGGTGTACTCTGTGTCCGTGACCTGTATATTTGTAAAGTCCCCCGCGACTCAGGGCTTGAAGCCAAATGCAGGAATCGTCTTTCAAAAAAAATAGCCACACTGGTCAGTCACAATTAAACTGATTGCAACTCTTACTTATTGATATTTATGCAAAGAATTAAAATTAGTACCTTAAACCAAAGTACCAAGGATTTTTATCAGTTGAACATTAAGCTAAATAATCTTTATTAGGTATTATTGGATTCAAATAGTTACATAGAGCCTATTTTCCTGCCTATTATCTATTTTATATAAGAATTTCTTCTATTCATAAAGCTAAAGAGTTTGTTTGTTTGTTTGAACGCGATGCTCTCAGTAACTACTGGTCCAAATTGATTTTTTTGTGTTAGATAGCCTATTTATCGAGGAAGGTTATAGGCGACCAATAGGAGTTGAGCAGCAATGAAAAAGTTGCGAAAACGAGAAAACTTACGCAGACGAAGTTGCGCGGGTCAGCTAGTTTTCAAATAATGTTAGAAATGGGTCACAAGTAAATAACAAAAACATATTCAATTCTACGTACACAAAATATATTTTATATGAGTAAAATAGTTCGTTATTTTATTGTTCTCATTCGTGTGAAATAACCAAATAATCCTGTGATAGACCAGCTTGGATTCCCTGTTGTCAAGGGGTACTTTCTATCACCCCGTTGAGTCATTGTTATAACCATAAATACTCATTCAAAATCTTAACTCGGCCATTAGTAATGCGTTACGGTTGGTTACACTACGCACATATGATTAAATGTACCCGAACATGCATTGTTAATACACGTACTTCATATTGTAAGGATTCCTGTGGTACATTATACCCGTTTTGTAGGAGTGAGAAGTGATTATCTCAAACTTAGCATATAGAATAGAATAGAATCTTTATTTGTCATAAAGTGTGGTAACATACAAGATAATTTTAATGAATTTCCAGAACCATAAACACTTTGTCATAATTTGACGTGACAAAAGTTAACTAGAAAGTGAATATTTCTTTTTACTGATATCATATAATATTAATCAATGCCATATGGTAGATTATATAAGATTAAAATTAGTTATAAGATTAAATATAAAATTAGTTTAACAATAATAAAATTATATAAAATTATTAATTACAAAATCATGTCAATAACAGAATTAATACCTATGCATATAACACCATGGACCATTTACATTACTTTATTTTTGTGGACAAAATTTCCGTAACTGTGTAGAAGTTTTTATTCAAAAGCCATTTACGCATTTCCTTATTAAATTTCGTTAGGGGTAAGTCTTTAATTTCACTTGGAATGGCGTTGTATACTTTTACACACACAGAATAGCATTTTTTTTAAATAAAGTTGTTTTAGGTACTTTGTCCAAAACTAGTCTTGTACAATTTCTAGTATTTCTAGGAAATAGGTCTGAGGCTTTTTTCATCAAATAAATCTGGATTCTGTTTAACAAGATTACACAAATCCAGAATATACATGCAAGGAAGAGTCAGGATATCTAATTGTTTAAAAACTGGTTTGCAAGATTGATATGGAAGTAGTTATGCCAACCATTGCATGTAAACATTTTTTTGCACCAAAAACACCTTGTTTATATCGGTTGAGTTTCCCCATATTATTAGACCGTATTTGAGCACTGACGCTACATGCATAGCCATAATACGCAGCTAAGAGAGTTTTTTGATCCGCTGTTTTTCTAAGCCTGTATAATACATAGACAAATCTGTTAAGCTTGTCGCATACTTTCTTTATGTGTGCTTTCCAATTGCAATTTTTATCCAATAAAATTCCTAAAAAGTTAGTCTCTGATTTTTTATGAATAGTTTCATTTTCAAAATTAATATTTAATTTACATGTAATATTATTGTTATTTTTAAAATGTATATAATTTGTCTTATTAACATTGATTTTAAGGTTATTTTCCTGAAGCCATAATATTACTTGGTTAATAATGCCATTAGTTTTATTTTCTAATTTATCTAAAACTTTATCAGTGGGGATAATTGAGATATCATCAGCAAATAATGTGCATTCAAATGAAGTTATATCAGGCAGATCATTAATATAAAATAAGAATAGGAGAGGGCCTATGACGCTGCCCTGAGGTACTCCGGACTTATTTACCATGTAATTGGATCTATTTTTAGTAAGTTCTCGTTGAGAATTCATGTTAGTAATCTTAACACACTGTGATCTATTATCTAAATAAGAAGTAATCCAATTTAATGCTAAAGCGTTTAATTTATGTATTAGTATATCATGGGATACATAGTCGAAGGCCTTTGTCACGTCAAAAAAGACAGCAAAAGTTTTATGTTGCTCATCAAATAATAATAAGAAGCTCAAAAAATATTAGAAGTGAGGGTTATAAATTAACAAATATCTTGGGACAACTCACACAATGTTATCTGACCGTAAACTAAACAGAGCTTGTACTATGAAAACCAGACAACTGATAAACATACATAAATATTTCTAAATACAAATAAATATATATAATAGACTACCTGTCCCGCGCAACTTCGTCAGCGTAAATTTTTCCCGTTTTTGCAACATTTGTCATTGCTGCACCGCTCCTATTGGTCATAGCGTGATGTTATAAAGCATTAGCCTTCCTCGATAAATGGGCTATCCAAAAGTGAAAGAATTTTTCAATTCGGTGCAGTAATTCCTGAGATTACCGCGGTCAAACAAACAAACTCTTCAGCTTTATAATATTAGTATAGATATCACACAAAGTTTTATCCTGGGTGGGGATCGAACCCACGCGGTCAGGTTACCCTGACTGCTAAGCCGTAGGTCGTGGGTTACTAGACCAACAGGCCAGTCAAGAGAAGTAAATAAAGAAGTAGTTCTTAATAAAGGGTGCATTTGAGTTTTAAGTATTAAACAATGAAGGTCTTTGACTCGGCGCCGTATAATAATAATACTGAGTAGGTCGTTCAGGATGCAGGCTTTCATTTTAAAGAATTGGGATACGACGACCAACACCCATCGTATCGGTAGGTACCGCACGCTGGCACTGCTGGAAGTTGCTATAAAGTTAGGAGGTACTCGTAGCTTCTCTTGGTTTATCATAGCCACAGTCCGCTGTCGACTGTTTGAAACCTCTATTTTCTGGAACTTTTAAGCTATTGCATAGCTTTTATCGCGAGCTTTGAGCGCGGCGACCGAATCAAAAAATTCCGTAACGAAAATAAAACCTAACACCCCCACTCCGCCTACCATGTAGCTCGGCCGAGCGTTCGCTTAACGTATATGTATATGGTACGACTGTACGAAACTCGCACGGATCGAGACGAGCTGCTCCGAAATGTAATAAAAAGGAAAAAAAAAATTGCAGTTAATAAAAAATGCTATGCAACAGCTTTACCACGGCAGTCCCCGAGTGCCACACATTTTTTTTATTTTTACTATTACTATTTACCTCCAAAAAGGTTCTTTTTTTTTTTTACATCGGAAACCTAGCAATGTGTGATAGTGGTCCCACATTACTAGCAATCCTGTTAACCTCTCCAGCTAAGCGCAATTGCGAGACGGATGCCTTAGCCATTAGGCTACCGCCGCTATACTTTTATTTTTATTTTTTAGTCAAGTCATAGTCATATGTTACTTTCATTCTAAACATTGAATAAAATGTTGTACAAAACGTGACTCACCCTTAGCGTAATATTTCTCTATTCAAAACAACAAAGTATCAATCACTGGACGCAGCAGGACGTCAGGACCGGAGAGTATTAATTTGTTAGAATTGGATATTGAATGGACGTTACCATCCGTACTTCTTTTCATATTATTTTGTACAAACATAACTAACTAGCAATGAAAAATGTATGTTTATTTGAGTCTTTACATTAATCTTAAGCTTCAATATTTTTCAATTTGTATTGTGGCTCCTGCTGTCTTGACTTAGTACGAGAATGCTTTAATATCGTGTCAAATGGATATTTTAAGCAATATTTAATAATAATAATATTTCGGGACAACTCACACAACGCAATCTGATCCCAAACTAAGCAGAGCTTGTACTATGGAAACCAGACAACTAATAAACATACTTATATATTTCTAAATACATATTATAGATAAATAACACCCAAACACAGAATACACCATCGCGCTTATCACACAAAGTTAAAACTGAGGTCGTGGGTTCGATCCCCACCCAGGATAAATCCTGGGTGGGGATCGAACCCACGACCTCATCTTAGCAGTCGGACACACTCTCACCGCGCCATAGAGGCAGTCATAGTTTATCAGGCAGTCATATATATTTTCGCAGTGAATAGTTCTAAAATATTCTAAGTCTGCTATTAATTCCAGATGCAGCATAATTACTTGAAACTGCCAATGAAACTACGGGTGAGAGACTCTTTTGGCGACTAACTTCTGAAAGAGGTGTGATGATTTTTAATAATTTATATTAATTTCTAGCATTTTTAAGTTTGAAATCATTTAAATTATGTTTTAAACTGGCAACACCGTCACTAGCACGTGATTTGCAGGTTTGAATTGGCCAATCAGATACGATTGCTACTGACCAATCAGAGCGTTCCTGTGTGAATCAATTGAGTGAGGTTACCTGTAACGGATTTTGTTCAGAGAGTGGTCATTCTAGTGCTGGATTGAAGACGAAAAGGTTGTCTGCCATATTTCGTACTGTGTATATCATAAGTACCTATTATGCGAATAATGCAAAGTGTTGTGTAAAAAGAAATAAAAGTGATTTGTACAACAAGTGAGTTTTATTGAGTTATCAAATCTCAGAAGTTGGATATACAACGCCTACAGCTCGATAAGGTACGTTCAAAAGTATTGATTTGACAATAATTGATTGGAATTGGCATTTATTTTTTTCATTGCTATACGTTTGACTGAACTTTTAAATTTTATGCAGTATATTAAACGAGATTAACACGGCTTAGTTAAAGTCGTGATATAGTTTATGGCCGAATTAGTTCAGGTAGCAGCTGGAATAGCATTTTGATCAAGGCTACTCTTTGATAATGTTATTCTCGTAAGTTGGGGGTAGCGGTAACGTGAGCCGTTTGGTCAAGGCTACTCCTTGATAATGTTGCTGCGTGGCTGCACACCTAACGCTTCCTTGGCCTAGTAAGAGGCTAATTATTTATCTGCTTGTTAATTCCGCGGTATAGCATGGAGGATCGAATGCTTGTTCCACATAGTATTTTATAGTAGCAGTGCCATATGTGAGCTGCAAGATTCTAGACGGGTTTTAGGCATGCCCAGTGGAACTATGTACGTTCTACATTACTAGATATGTACTACAAAACTATGTATGTTCTGTGGTATGACTGGATAAGTGCGCCGCAAAGCTATGTATGTTCTGCGGTATAGTGGGCTATGTATGCCATAGACTATGTATGTCTACAGTACAGTTTGATGGGCTATGTATGCCATAGACTATGTATGTCTACTGTACAAGACCCAGAGCTATGTATGTTCTGCGGTATAGTGGGCTATGTATGCCATAGACTATGTATGTCTACAGTACAGTTTGATGTATGCCATAGACTATGTATGTCTACTGTACAAGACCCAGAGCTATGTATGTTCTGCGGTATAGTGGGCTATGTATGCCATAGACTATGTATGTCTACAGTACAAGACCCAGAGCTATGTATGTTCTGCGGTATGGTGGGCTATGTATGCCATAGACTATGTATGTCTGCTCTGCCAATGTACAGTTATGTGTCATCGACACAACTACGTATGTTCCAGATCAGCTTTTATGGCTATGTACGTTTTGATTAAAGAATAAACTACGCAACTAAGCCTTTTAAGTAACTTGGAAGTAAAGTATAGTATTGTGAATAATGTGCTATGTTAAAATTATAGTATATTAGTAGCAGCACCTTACCTGCATATACAGTTTATAAACATATAAACATACAAATTTGAGAATTTCAATCTCTTCGTTTCTTCTTGTGTTGTGAACTTTTATAAATATATATGGACACAGGATTATGAGTATGACGCATCACGATTATTAGTTTGCTTTCTAAGTGAATAATTAATTGATTTTGAATTTGGTCGACTTAATATTTATCGTTCGAAATAGGCTTCTAAGCACATCAGATGTTTTTTATTTTGGCAACAATACTAATCTTTCTTTTTCGTTTACCGAAACTATGGAGTCCAACAAGGAAGACTTTGAGAAAAACCGAATGAGTCGCGAACGAAACAGGCGTGACGGTAAGAGACTACGAAATCGGTCGCCGTCTCCGTCAGTAGCGAGACGTGCTCGCAAGGCGCCAAGAAAAGCAGAGTGGGTGATAGAAGAAATACAACCAAGTGAACATTTAGCGTCACCATTGCTGACACCTGTTTAACCCGAGCCGCTTCGGGATCAACCCAAGGACAATCATGCAAGTTTTACTGTAGACGAGTAATTTCAACTCTTATCCTCTTTTATGCGAAATGCTTGCGCGCACCACGCGTTATAATGAAAATTTCGAGAATATTTCTACGACAAACATACTTTATTGAACCGATGTGAAATTATAGGTCAAAAGGCAGACTGCATTATTCACGGTATCCTTGATAAGTCTGTTAGGAATGGTGCGCAAGCATTAAATGGTACGGAGCCGGAAGATCTCTTATGTTTTCTCAATTCGCAGCGGCCCGAAATGCTAATTTCGGCCGCGACAAAGGCCGCGAAAGCGTAATGACAATTTCCAATCCAATCGTCCCACAAATTCCGCTTCCAACTCGAACGAACCACTTGTGACTTGTTTTAATTGTCGTTCAAAGGGGCATACTTTTCATAAATGCCCGAATCATGTTCTAGAGTAGGACACGATCTAGCAACTTGCAAATTAACTCCCCTGACCCCTCGACAGGCATTTGAAGGTAAAACTATAACCGAAAACCGCAAGATTCTGACTATTTCAACTATTAGTAATACCAATGACAAATATTTTAAGAAAGTTATTGTTAATAATCATGACTTTGTGTCTTTCATAGATTTTGACAGTGAGTGCACTTTAATGCGTGAAACTGAGGCGCGAAAATTAAATTTACCTAAATTTATCAATGAACTGCCAGCTATTAGAGGTTTTGGAAACTCTTCTGTAGTACCTAGCTACAGGAGTTTTATTACATTAAAACTTGATGATGTCGAGGCTTATGTCGAAGTTCTTGTAGTACATGACGAGTTCTTACGAACTCCTCTCCTTATTGGCCAAGATTTCACAGAATTACCGTTCGTGACTGTTTTAAAGGACTCTAATAAACTCCTCTTTTTACAAAAGTCCAGTTGTCAAAGACCTCTCCCACTCCGACAAATGCATAAAACTTATGACGGCAGACTTTGCAGAAGATATATATAAGATTGGGATAGTTGAGGTGTATGTTGAGGACCCTGGTTTCTGTGGCGACGTTTACATGGAGGGTTACACTTGTGCTGAACCGGGCAAAGAGTATCATTTACATCAGGGCGTTTATCGAATTAACCAAGGCAAGGGCCATATAGTGATTGCTAATTTGAAATCGGAAAAGATAGTCTTTCCCTCAAATACGTTGCTAGCTCGGGCTTTACCTTTTGTAGAAAATAAAATGCTTAACGTCAGTAGGATTCATAAAAATTCATCAACCATGGAACCGTTAGAGCGAACCGAAATCAAAGTCGGTAAAGGTATTAGTGATGGGGATACCAATAAATTATATAACTTACTACAGTCGTACCGGGACTGTTTTGCTATGAACCTTTCAGAAATAGGCCTTGCAAAGGACGTAGAAATGAAAACGCTTTGGCGCTCTGCGTTAGCTTACCTAGATGACATTCTTGTCCCATCGGAAAATCTGGAACAGGGCTTTCAGAGACTTGAGGATGTCCTTGAGCTCTTACGTAAATACGGATTAACTCTAAAGTTGTCAAAATGTAGGTTTTTCAATAACGTCATAGATTTCATTGGTTACGAAATTTCACTTGAAGGGATACGACCTAATGAACAAAAAATTTTAGCCGTAAATGAATTCCCAGTGCCTAAAATTGTTCATGAAGTTCGTCAGTTCTTAGGATTAGCTACTTTCGAAAATGTATCAAGGAGTTCGGTGAAATCGCACGGTCTCTAACGAATTTGTTAAAGGAAGAGGTCCCCTTTCAATGGTCTGAAAAGGAATCTAGGGCGTTTATTCAACTAAAAGATAAATTAGTAGAGCGTCCGATCCTGTCTCTTTATAATCCTAAGTTAGATACCGAGCTCCACACAGACGCCAGTGCTTTAGGGGTAGGAGGTATATTATTACAATGGCAAGAAAATCCACGAGTACTAAAACCGGTCGCCTATTTTAGTAGGCAAACTACGCCTGAAGAACGTCACTTACATTCCTATAAGTTAGAAACTCTGGCTATTGTCTGTTCACTCAGAAAGTTTAGGGTATATTTATTAGGTATTACTTTCAAGGTAGTGACAGATTGTCATGCTATAAGGACAACGCTTACGAAACGTGACCTCGTACCTCGCATTGCCAGATGGTGGCTTCAAATCGAATCGGCTTCGAATTCACTTTTAGTATAGAATATAGACCTGGTTCCCAAATGGCCCAGGTAGACTCCTTAAGTCGCAATACTAAATTGACTGACCTAACTGATGAGTTTACAGTTAATAACATTGAGACTAACGATTGGCTTTTGACTTTACAAATGACTGACCCTGACATTGCAAGGATAGTTAAGATTTTAAAGCCTGAAAACGACGAGGAATCAAAAGATATAAAGAAAAATTTTGTTGTTAAGGATCATAAAGTTTATAAAAAAGTAGATGACAAGTTATGCCTTGTGGTTCCTCGTAGTGCACGATTTCAGGTTTGCCAATCAAATCACGACGAAATCGAGCACTTAGGTGAAACAAAAACGATCGAGAAGATTCAGGCTCTGTATAGGTTCCCTAAGTTACGCAAATTTGTTAAAAAATATGTACGATCCTGTATTCAGTGCGCGTACAATAAGGATAATGCTAAAAATCAGAAATCTGGTCAATTATACCCAATTCAAAAGGTGAACAAGACCACATTGATCATCTGGGTCCATTGACAAAAAGCAAGAAGGGGAACTGCTATATTTTGACCATAGTTGATGGCTTTACAAAATATGTGTTTGTGAAACCTGTGAAGGATACGAAGACTAAAAGCACCCTAAAGGTTTTGGAGAGCATATTTTATGATTTTGGTCCTCCATCTAGAATAATATCAGATTGCGGTACATCTTTCACTTCAGGGGCTTTTAAAAAGTTTTGTGACCTTCACGGTATTAAACATATTATTAAATGCAGTGGCTTGTCCAAGGGCCAACGGTCAAGCTGAACGCTTTAATCCGACTATTCTAAATTCCCTAACAAAGTATAGTATAGGTAAAAATGAACGTGATTGGGACACTCACTTGGCAAAATACAATGGGGTATTAATAATACCGTAAATACTTCCACTCGGAAAACGGCATCAGAGGCTCTATTTGGTTGTAGGCTTCGTGACGGTCTAGCCAATAAACTTGGAATCGCTACTAATGGCACATCAGAAAGCATTACGTTAATTAGAGACGACATTAGTGCTAATATAGAATCCGTTCAGAAAAAACAAAAACAACATTATGACAGTAGACGAGCGCCTGCTGCCGTTTATAAAGTAGGAGATTTAGTTAAGATAACTAGAACCAATTTTTATAACAAAGGAAATAGCAGTAAGCTGTTGTCCAAATTTAAGATAAGTAATATTCCTGGTTTCAACAGGAAGAGGAAGTCGTTTGAGACCGTTGTTGCTGCAGACAGAGTAAGACCTTGGATAAATTTAAATAATCTAGGTTCTAATACCAAAAATCCTGATTCTGAATCAGACTACGACAGTGAAGATAACCTGCCTTTGTCTGAATTGCAGCGACGGCCACAAGCGACTGCAACTGCAAATGGTCATTGAAACCGAATGTGATGAAATATGGTTAATACAAATACTTATACTGTCACTGCTATTAATTTGTTTTTTTTTACAAATCAACAATTGTTTATTTATATTCTACATACTTTTATGATCTTAAACTGATTTTGAGCTTGTCGATGACTATAATGCCATTTGATTATTTGTTATACTTGTATTGTTATTGATTCTTATAGTTAATGTTCTAGAGATAAAGCGCAAGTATTGTGTAATAATAAATTTCCATAAACTATCTGTAGTGGATGACGTGCACCAGGAGGTAGCACTTGTACGGATGGCCGAATGTGATGATTTTTAATAATTTATATTAATTTCTAGCATTTTTAAGTTTGAAATCATTTAAATTATGTTTTAAACTGGCAACACCGTCACTAGCACGTGATTTGCAGGTTTGAATTGGCCAATCAGATACGATTGCTACTGACCAATCAGAGCGTTCCTGTGTGAATCAATTGAGTGAGGTTACCTGTAACGGATTTTGTTCAGAGAGTGGTCATTCTAGTGCTGGATTGAAGACGAAAAGGTTGTCTGCCATATTTCGTACTGTGTATATCATAAGTACCTATTATGCGAATAATGCAAAGTGTTGTGTAAAAAGAAATAAAAGTGATTTGTACAACAAGTGAGTTTTATTGAGTTATCAAAGAGGTTACTTGAAGAAGCAATAACACAGAAGAACTGAAGACATGGCTAATAAATAAAAAAAGTCATTTTACGGACGATTATTTTACGTGATAATGTCATAAGAAAACATTGATTATATAATTATAGAAATTTGCGTTGCTTAGTCATCAATTATTAACGTTAGTTCTAATTGTATTGCATGCTATGTCGCTGCAATCGCCATTCGTTGTTGCTACGTGCACTCGGTCATCGATTTATAAGACGTAATCAGGTCGAAAAAATAATAGCTCAATACAGATGAGTTTTTGAATGAAGAATTATTTATTATATTTTCAACATGTTTTTTTCTATCAATCAGGATAGAGAAAGGAGGTTTCAATATACATTTTTGAGATGGGTACTTTATAATTACATCCAAAAACATACCCACAAGTCAGTAATATAAACTGATAGCTCAAATAGGCACAATGTGTGTAAGATCTTCTAATAATATTGCTTGAGCTCTACATTTTGTGTACAGTTGGATCAACGTAACTTGACTTAATTGAAGTTAGGTTCATATCACTTTCGCGCATGTCATAGAAATGCGACCCTAAAATTACTTACGAAAACGATTAATTATGTTTAATCAATTAAAAATATCTACTAACAAAATTTTAATTAAAGAATATACAAATACTATAAAAATGAGTTCTTAAAAGTTTAAATTTAAAACATTACTGTAACTGTTTTAAATTTAAACTTAGCAAGTAAAAAAGTAAAAAAAATGTTTTTCAAATTTTCTTTAGTATTTACATACTAAAGAAAATTTGAAAAACAATTTTTTTACGAAAAAAATCACAAAAAAACATGAGTTAGTAATACTAATTATAACAAAGTAATGCGTAATCGCATTTCTAATTCTCTTGGTTTAGTTACAGCCCGCTTCCTGTCACCATTTACTACTAAAAAATGCTTCTGCGCAACCACTTTTCGCCAACTTCAATCCGATCAAGTTAGGTTGATCCTACTGTAGTATAGTGTTCTACAGTAACACAGAACACTAAATAATGAAGGGCTCAAGAAATACACCAGAACTTCTACTTACTGTTGACTAATACAAAATAAGTTACACGACATTCTAGTACCTACTAGATTTCCTGGCCGAGACCTAACATGCATCAATCTTAATCGTACTAAATTGATTAACCATTTCCTATGTCGCTACCGTGAGTGATTTCACCATGTTATCAACGCAATTGATAGATTACGAATGCGAATATCGAGAGCATAATATATTACTGAAATATCCATTTACAGTATAATGGTAGACATCGATCTATTTTCTTACTGCACTGATAATATAACATATTTTTCATTCCAGAACGATCAATTGTGTAAATGAACCAATATTTCATAGAGCTGTCCTGCAAGTATCCATAAAGGTTTGTCAATTTGATTAATCTGAAAGACTAAATAATAAGTCAATGATACTATCTCACCTAAGAATCTGACGAACTGGTTGATCGTTTCTAACCTAATGACAGCAGAAACTGCTCAGGGGGTCAATTCACGTATTTAAAGCAATTCAGTTGCAGTTCAGTTGCAGATAAGTTTCGATTAAAACGGCCATTTTTGTATTCTTGTAACTTTGGGATCGAATTTAAATACGTTTGCGTCAAGTATGTATCTCGAGAGCGCAATAACGACATTCTAGTACGATGCGCAAGCGTTTTTAAGATAGATACCAAAGTTACAAGAATACGAAAATGGCGGTTTTAATCGAAACTTAAATGAACTAAAACTACGTGAATTGGCCTCCTGATTGCGTCTTGAATTTTTGCATGAGAGTTCCATGCGTATCGCTAGAAAGCTTTTATATTAAGAAAGGATATTTCAATTTCTGTCGGGGATTTGATTTAACATAAGCAAAAAGACGGCAAAAAAATCTAATAGGTCAATATTATGCTCCTGGTTTTAATAAAATTAATATATTATGTATCTGTAAGTATCAATTTTGTATTCACTTTGATCTGTAGTGAGTCTATAAGTTTATTTTAGAGGCAATGCCTCGTTTTCTATTGCATATTTTGTAGGTACCTACTATATCTAACTAGCTACTTTAACCTCAGAAAAAACAAATGTTGTAAACGAAAGAAATAAAAAAAAATAACGTCATCAATGCCTTTTAAAAATTAAACTGTCAATCAAACGACCTCCCGTTGTCAGCCTAAAATAACAACAGCCAATTTGCTTTCAATGCACGCGCACCAGATGTCGCAAAAGCGGCTCGTTTGTACTCGCTCATTCATTACTGTAAGCAAGGCTTTATGCGCTTATTACACTACACCAAATCAGAGACCCTAAACCCTTAAAAAGAGAGGTGTAATAAGAGTTAGGGCCCTAATTCTCTATCAAATTTTGAAGGCCACCTCGATTTATGGCCCTGATTCAGGGTAGTGTAATAGTTTTACTAGAGTCTATATAGAGAATAGAGTTGGTGAGGTAAAAACTGTGACAGTTAAACAATATAACATGGTATTTCTGAAATTATTAAGGAATTAAATCGAACTATTCTTATCGTATTATGATTAATAAACAATGAAGCGTTTAAGCAAAAATAATATTGTGTAGGTTTTCTGTGAATTAGTAACGTTGGTAAGTAAGCTTTAGATATTCATTTAAGTTAACTTTTACCTAATAAATTATGAACTCGGTTTTTATGCTGGTCCCGCCGATTCACAACTAAAGGACGGAAATCGGAAACAGTAATTCACAGAATTTGTCAGTTTCGCGGTTTTTGAAACAGTATCAGTTTTGGTCACATATTAAAATCTCGTGAATTTTGAATATCCATGCTATTTACTACACTCGTTGATTATCTCAAAAATGAATAGGCTAGTTTCCAACTAGTCTAAACTCTTTTAGAAATATCAAAACGCAGATTTTATATGTAGATCTCATACAAGTAGCGGTCCATGACGTCACTATCTTTTTCTCGTCAAATTTTAATCACTTCTTTTTATGATATGATCAATGATAAAAAATCCATTTTAACACAAAATTTAATCGGGGCTTAACTGTTGGAAGTTTAAATGTCAGGTATATTTACAAATAAGTCTTTTGGATTATTCAATCAAGAAATTCCGTTACGAAAATAAAACCTAACACCCCCACTCCGCCTACCATGTAGATCGAGACGAGCTGCTCCGAAATGTAATGAAAAGAAAAAAAGAAATACTGCTTAAATAAAAAATAAATAAATAATTATTTAAGTTGATAAAAAATGCTATGTAATAGCTTAACCGCGGCAGTCCCCGAGTGCCACACATTTTTTGTTTACCTAGGAACAAGCCTATTCGCAAATGGGTTTGCAGATGAGCGAATCACATACTTACTATCGAACTAAGTACATACATGTGTTCCTCAAGGGCATTTTTATTTTGTAGTTTATGTTCTGTCTCTGCTGTTGTAGCAGAATCGTCTACAGTTGGATCAACGTAACTCGGCCGGATTGAAGTTGGCGACAAATGGTTGCGCAGATGTATTATTTGGAAGTAAATGGTGTTAGGAAGCGGGTGAAGAGAATTAGAGATGCGATTACGCATTACATTGTCATAGTAATAATAACTCGTTTTTTTTTGTGATTATTTTCGTAAAGAAATTGTTTAATTTCGTAACTTTTATGAACTCGTGTAAATAGTAATTTTATTTGATTGATTAAACATAATTAATCGTTTTCGTGAGTAATTTTAGGGTCGCATCTCATCATCGGGCCTAGTAACGTTGATCCAACTATATTAATCTTGCAGTAACATTTTAGCGGCCCAAATATTGCAACAGTTAAAACAGTTGCATGATAGTATTGCATTGTTGCGAGGCTTAAGTATGTTCGCTACGTACTATTCATGTCGGTCGACTTTCGCAAACGAAACAATATAATCGTTGATGGTGAACACTAATAATTATGGTTTATTTTGTTCTGTCGGCTGGTTTGTTAAGAAATGATAGTACTTGATTATAATTATTAGAGTTGTTGGTTTATAATTATTTGGTTGATTGTTGATTGTTATAGCAAAGGTACTTAGGTACTCGACAACTAAATGTACTATAACTATTGCCCGCGGCTTTGTTCCCGTTATGTTTGATTTATGTAGCCTACATTACTGGAAACTATTAAGTAGTTTTTTTTTAACTTTACATTTCATTTGAAAAGCAACTAAAACTAACAAGCATACATCGTCACAAACTTTCAGATTTAGGTATAATATTAGAGGGAAATTAATTAGAGGCGGCGGTAGTCTTATGGTTAAGGCATCGTACAAGCAATCACGAGGTCGCGGGTTCGAATCCTACCCATTATACTACCGACGTGAACCCACTCCTAACACCAGCAGTAGGGATAGTTTTTTTTATTTTTTTTAAAAGAAGACGACTTCCGCAGTAGGGTACAAGCCCTGTGTCGCGGGGGACTTTACAAACATACAAGTCACGGACACAAAGTACACCCAGACTCGGGATAACAATTTGTGGATCACACAAAGTGGTGTCCCGTGTGGGAATCCAACCCACGACCTCTTGCGTGGCTTATCTGGAAGGGTCAATAAGATTGCTAGTAACGTGGGATCCACAATACCATATTGCTAGCTATAAAAAATAAAATGTCGGGAATAGCATGTACCAATGACCTATACATACATAGTATGAAATTAGATGGCACTAGCTGTCCCGCGCAACTTCGTCTGCGTAAATATTCCCCGTTTTTGCAACATTTCTCATTGCTGCTCCGATCCTGTTTGTCGTAGCGTGATGTTATATAGCCTATAGCCTTCCAAATAGGCTATCCAACAGGGAAATATTGTTTTAATTTGATTCAGTAGTTCCTGAGATTACCGCGTTCAAACAAACAAACTCTTCAGCTTTATAATATTAGTATAGAGTATATTTACCTTCGTAAGTATATTTTTCAACAACTTACTGTAAATTCACACGCGCGCGTTGCATTTTACTTCCTAAGTGAATAAAATTGAATCAGTCATTAATTTATAGAGGAAGTAAAAATAAATTACTTTAATTACATATTTAGTGGCATATTCATGCAATTTTATAAAGTGAAAGAAATATCCTGTTATGTAGTTAATTACGGGAAAACATGCGAAATTAATTAATAATATCTACACAAGAAAACCAAACTACCGAAAGCCGGAAACCAAAACTACTAATCGATCTATATAATCTATGGTTAGTTATGGTTCTAACCACAGACATAGAGACTGAACCATAGACCTGGACTGGGCCATAACGAAAGGGACAGCGCTATTTTGTAGACAATAACTGTCAAAGAGACAGGGCCGCCCGAGATTTTTGTCTCTTTCACACTTTGCAGTCAATATTTAATTTTTAATTGACAGACAAGGATGGCATGGTCCAGGTATACGTCAATGGTAGGAACGCTGGACTGACTAACCTTAAAATATCTTAATACCTACTAGATTAATGTTTGTATACTTACATCACTACATAGTTTAAAACAAAGTCGCTTTCTCTGTCCCTATATCCCTATGTATGCTTAAATCTTTAAAACTACGAAACGGATTTTGATGCGGTTTTTTTAATAGATAGAGTGATTGAAGAGGAAGGTTTAATAACATCCATTAAATAGTGGAGAAATAAGAAGCGGAGCAGCAATAAGAAATGTTGCAAAAACAGGGAAAATTTACGCAGACGAAGTTCCGCGGGTCAACTAGTAATATATAATATATACATGACAGAATATTTAGAAATCCAAACCCTCACAGAATAATAAAAAAAATTTGGATTTTTGCAATTTGCAAAAGTAATCACAGTTGTATAAAATAATCAAGGTCAATCATTACACCTACTCAGCTTAAATACCCTTAAGTACATAAAGCCGGATATAATGCACTTAACGTCATAATCTTTATGCACAGATATAGACCAAAACGTAATCATAATGTTCATTTATCTTTAATACCGAGATATATTGACATTACAAGCGAATTTCGATAAAAATGATATCAAATCTTTGAGAAACATGCAATAGATGACATTCCATCAAGACCAGTGACACAAAATACTGACAAAGCAGAAGCTTCATTCAACGCGCGTTTGTGCAACGTACACACAAAAGCGAATCGGCACTCGGTTCAGCAGTACTTGCCGAACAGCAAAGCCGACCCGAAGCAAGTACTACATGGTCGGCTTCAATAACAAGTTCCGAACGGGTAGTTCATTCAGGTTGGCACATTCATCTACACATATTCAGTTTTACCACCCGGCTGTGACGATTGATGCCGACTCGCTGTTGCCCGGCCTAGTGTTCGCATTTGGCAAAACTGAGCGACTTTTTTCCCGGACATTCATCTCAGTACCATGCGTTTCAAATAAGTTGATATCTGTCATGATAACATTTTGATTCGCATTACGACTGCACTGCAACTTCATTGGTAAGGTCAGCAATAAAATTATTCGTAAAAAGGTGTCATTAGTATTACACAAAAGTACTTACATACACTAATGAACTATACTTAAGCACTGTATTTCAATATTTATTATTAAAGATATGTTTCTGACTGAAAGATCACAAAAGTGTAGAATATTCTTATATTTTGCCTATTTACTTATTTCTGTTTGGTGTTTATTAAATGATAAAGAATACTAATAATATTATAATAAAGAAAAATGTTAGGTACATAGTTCAAAGAAAATAAATATTACGTCCGTTCCATTACTATACACACACGTACTTTACCCGACTAGGAAGTTTTTGTTGCTAGCGGTACAATTTTGACAAGTGAAGTTGTCGCGATCGCGATTATCTTCTCATTTGAAACGCATAGTACATACATTTGGTTTTACCGCCCATCCTGTGCCGAATAATGCCGGCCCGCTTATGTTTGTAGCAACTCTTACGGACACGGAATCTAATCTACCTTTCAAACAAAGTAGACTGTAACTCTGTATGAAATGTACAATGATTATAAAATTATCGTACGTATAAATGTTGTCTTCTTTATTCTCAGTGTCTATTGGCAGTGAGCTCAGAGTTAATTTATAGAGCCTATCTAATCGAATGTGACGTATTTACCACTCAAGATTGTAGGACAAAGAAAGATCAATCATATACTCGTACAAGCTTAGGTGTCCACGCATTGAGAGCCCTCCCGACATATGAGATAAAAATCAGCTGATATCTTAAAACGGGTGGAAATATTTTCATCAATTTGGTGGACATATTTTCAAAAATTGGGAGAGATTTTCATCAAATCAAAAATAAGGAACATCTGTTACAAAAAAACAATCAACCACCAAAAATTTTAAGCTTTTTTGACAAACTTTTTCCACTTGACACTTTTCGAAGTTGCCTATGTAGGGCAGCCATTACACGCTTAATCCAGATTGTGATCTGATCAAGGTTGCGGATCGCAATTGATACACCATGATTCGGTTAGTTGTAACATGTCGCGATCCCTGAATCCAACACGTTACACAGTCAATCTGGATCAAGATCAGTGATCACGATCACGGGATCTCGATCCCCGATCTAGATTGTCATGGTTTCTCGGTTATGGTTTCATCGAACTAATTTCAGGATGGATGGAAATAACAATGTATAAACCTTACTTCATTCCGGCCGAGTTACGTTGATTCAGCTGTAGTAAATTATTTTATATTTATATATTTATTAGTAAAAAAATGTTGTTTTTTAATTTCTCCCAACGGAATTACGATCTTGTTCTTCGGTCCTGGTACCAGCTCTAGGACCAAGCCCACGCTTCAGTACCTACCTAGTACCTACTCACTAGCAATATTTAGAGGCTAGTCTATGATGAATTCAGTTAGGCGAAGCCAAAATACAATTCATCCAAGTCGATGCTTCATGAGGAGTATATACCTATGATATCTGATATAGATGTAAATGACATACACGATAAAACTGATAACGATATCACGCCATTGTCAAGAATATCAGCAAAGATAAAAAACCTTGCATCATTATTCCAATAACCTCTGAATATAGAATGTTGCATGTAGGTAATATTTTGGTAGGTACGTTCGCACATTACGAGATTTGAAACTAATATAATAGATGCTGATTTAGTTAGTCGAATTCCCGCGAGAGAGGGATACTCATACACAAATGAATTAAATAAAAAAATGAAAAACTTTTTTACAAAAAAAAAAATCCGACTTTAAAAATGCAATGAAATAGTTGTTTTTGTTTAATTTGGCACCAGCTTCAAAATGTTAATTGGTTTTTGTTATTTTAGGTAGATCTTATTTTTTGCTTTTTAGTTGCCTTGTATTTATTTTTTGAAGTCGGTAATATGTATTTTTTTGTAAAAAAGTTTTTTATTTCTTACTTTTAAGTGGGTTGGTTTGTAATTTACTTAAGTTACAATAGGCTTATGTCAACTGCTCAAATCCCTTTACAAAATATTGCTTACCCCGATGCAGGGCCGTTAATTGTTGAGTTTACATGATAGTTTACTATCAGCTCTATTACATTGTGTAATAGTAGTATGACGAGAATAAAATGCTACTCAATATCATATTAAAGTAATTGGTCCGCTCGTCATTTGTGGTCTTCATCATCAGTTCTAATGCATACCCTTTCAAACACAAAAATTACTTTTCAAATCGGTCCAGCGTCTTTGCGTAATCGGTGAACAAACATACAAAAAAAATACAGTTTAATTGAGAACCTCCTCCTTTTTGAAGTCGGTTGATTAATCATAAATTTAAAAAAAAATGTGTAAAGGTACCTTTACACATTTTTTTAAAATTTATGATTTGTATCCGAAAATAACGCGCGGTGTCAATTTCAATCTACTAACAATGACTTTATGAACAATCCAGGATCCAGGGGTCGGCAACGGGGACATTTCCCTTCCCCCCCCCCACCCCCAAACTCGACTAAAAGATAATTTTTAGGGAATTTTGACACTGTACCGGTGTGGTTCCTACTTAACACTTCTTCCATACATCGCTCACGGATACGGTATCTAATCTACGGAACAAAATGGTATGACGTGGTCTGGACTGGACTTTAAACTTTTGAGTTATACTCGATTGATGCACAATTAGGTATTTGACTACTATCAAAATAAAATATTTTTTAATAACCGTGTGAAAATACGTCATAAAATGTTCTAAAAAAATTGGTTCATTTATTAATTTAACGTGTTTATTAATTTATAATCATAAAGAGAAACACTAAAAGTAAATGATATGACCATAGAAAACGTGACGTCATATGCTAGCATTCCATACAAATTTGTACGAAGCGAGTCGTTTTTGACGTTTCTTAAAAAGAGGCTGATTTAACTTCAGTCTAATACCCTATTGGTCGATTCTTGCAAACTGAAAATGCCTAAACCTTTTAAGCGATAATTTAGAAGACACGAACATTACAGAGGGACAAATCGTTTGACTTTACTCGTACCTTACTCCATCTACTAAACAAACATTTAGTGAAAGTTTTAACAACATTTTCAATAAACGACTTCGACCACATTTCGCTTAAAACAATGTTATTTTAACTAATCTACTAAAGCTCTTAGTAAGCAACGTCGCTGTAGGTCTTCGTCTTCCGATTTCACGGCGATCGCTTGAAGGATTGACAGGCAGGGCACAATGGGACAGCCATTAAACGAATGTCCTATTATCTCATAATAGTTCGGGTTAAGCTGGGTTACATTGAATGTACCCATAAGATGAATTGATTTGGATTAGGAACGCAGCCATGACTGATGCAGGACATTTGGGGACATTGACGCCATGTTTGTTAGAATTCAAATAAGATTCCATATTTGAATTCTGATTATGTGATTTCAAATGTCATGATGATTCTAATTTTGAATTGTATAGTGTAAAAATTGACATGCCATAGGAACTACCTACACTTCGACAAAAAATCTATACTAATATTATAAAGCTGAAGAGTTTGTTTGTTTGTTTGAACTCGGTAATCTCAGGAACTACTGGTCCGAATTGAAAAAATCTTTCACTGTTAGATAGCCCATTTATCGAGGAAGCTGTATAAGGCTATATATGCAATATAACATCATGTTACGATCAATAGAAGCGGATCAGCAATGAAAAATGTTGCAAAAACGGGGAAAATTGACGCATACGAAGTTGCGCGGGACAGCTAGTATTTTAATATGCACCGTTTTTATTTAATGTTTTCAATATTTTTCAAACGGTATTAATAGACACTTTAATAGAAAAGTAAGTAGGCCTTATATATTAAGAAGCTTCTTATGGCAACGGTTATGAAATATCTAAATCTATATTAATATTATAAAGCTAAAGAGTTTGTTTGTTTGAACACGATAATCTCAGGAACGACTGCTTCGAATTGAAAAATCATTTTTATATTGTATAACCCATTTATCAAGGAAGGCTATAAACTATATAACATCACGCTACGCCCAATAAGAGCGGAGCAGCAACGAAAAATGTTGGAAAAACGAAAAAATTTACGCCGACGAAGTTGCGCGGAACATCTAGGTACTAGATGTCCCGCATACATATAATTTTAGTCACTTTGTCAAACTTAAAAGTTCATTTTCACACTGTTTGTAACTCACACGGACACGACGTGTCTTTTCAATAAATGACAGAATAACAGTACAGTCGGTGTACCACTAAACCAAGTCACTGACCGCGGAAACAAAGAGCAAAAAGGACGCAAACAATTTGCTAGCAAAAACTAAGAAGTTAAAAACAACATGATGGATACCAGCTGGCTAACAGATGTGGGTGTTGATGGTGGCTGTCAGATAAACGCTACATAACGCTAACTGAATCAATGGGTGTATTCATACAAGTCATATCTAGGTTCCATGCCTCTGGAATGTTACTGGGAAGTGTCGTATCGGATTCTGTGGGCTTATTTCCAGGATGATTGATAATTAGCTTAGCCTTATTATGGTCTTATTAATAAAAATCTATAGGTACTAATATTATAAAGCTGAAGAGTTTGTTTGTTTGTTTGAACGCAGTAATCTCAGGAACTACTGAGCCGAATTGAAAGTTTCTTTCACTGTTGGATAGCCCATTTATCGAGGAAGGCTATAGGCTATATAACATCACGCTACGACAATAGGAGCGGAGTAGCAAAGAGAAATGTTGCAAAAACAGGGAAAATGTACGCAGACGACGTTGCGCGGGATAGCTAGTCATATTTATAAGCAGTGTCATAAAAAACGTTATACTCGATTACAACAAATCTTTAAACCTAATCGTGTAGGCACTATGGTGGAACATATGTAAACACAAGTATTTTTTGGTTCATCATAGTAAGTAACTAGCATTTGATTGACAGATATCGTAACAGTTAAGGCCCAAAACGTGCAAACTGAAGCGTCAGAAATAGGTACTATATTGATTTGTTTTTTTTTAAACCAAAACAATTAATAATCGACAGTTCCACCATGGGGTATCGACTGTTCTTTCTTTTGAATATTTAACAGCTATTGTTGAAAATATTCTAAAATAACAAAATAAAAATACCAAAAATGACTAAAATCTACGCACGATTAATGATGAATCAAAATAACCATCAGCGGACAATAGCTAAAATCAAAAAAATATGTAAAACAAATTATCTAACACATTGTTGATCCACGTCTCAATAAGCTAGCGACCGTTAAAGGAACATCCGTAGAATATTTTAAACTAAAAAATAAAAAAAAAACATCATTCATCTCTTGTCCAAAGACACCACCCCAATACGTACAATGACATAGATAAAAGTGCAAAAGTAAATATTATAAGCAAAGGCGTCATTAAAGCGACACGGTGATGATAAAAAACTGAATCATGGTAGGGGACACTCGAACAAAGGTCCGCTTGAAATCCGTGGGAATGAACTCAGTGTAGAGAGAATTTGCATCGGCTGTCCCGTACCAAGAGCGCGTATAACGATGAATACATTTCACATTATTATTGCTTAGAAGATGGTAATGAAACGGAAATATTTGCTATTGTTGTAATTGTTAGGAGTTATTTAGTGGTTAGTGGCTGAACTGGTTTTTAAATAACTTCGTTCGATATTTATGATTCGCTGGAATCTTTTGAGACTGCCTCTGTGGCGCGGTGAGAGTGTATGCGACTGCTACGCAAGAGGTCGTGGGTTCGATCCCCACCCAGGATAAAACTTTGTGTGATGAGCACGATGATTTATTCTGTGCCTGGGTGTTATTTATCTATAGTATGTATGTATTTAGAAATATATAGGTATCCATAGTAAAAGCTCTGCTTAGTTTGGGATCAGATAGCGTTGTGTGAGTTGTCCCAAGATATTATTTTATATTGTTACTTTATTGTTTCACTGATTGTGGTTGGACAATGGTCGGTAAAAGTAGTTGAAAGGTTTCAAGGTTTTATTTAGATTCGAAGGTCAATCTTCCAATTATCAATTAGTACAGTTGTATCAACGTAACTGGACCGGATTGAAGTTAGGTTCTAATCACTTTCGCGCATGTCATAAAGATGCTACCCTAAAATTACTAACGAAAACGATTAATTATGTTTATACGATTAAAAATACTAACAAAATTTTAATTCAACAATATAAAAACACTATTTAAATGAGTTCATAAAAGTTTAAATTTAGAACAGTTACAGTAAATACTAAATAAACTTTGAAAAACAATTTCTTTACGAAAATAATCACAAAAAACATAAGTTAGTAATACTAATTATGACAATGTGATGCGTAATCGCATCTCTAATTCACTTGGTTTAGTTACCGCCCCCGCCCCCCGCTTCCTATCACCATTTACTTCCAAAAAGTGCATCTGCGCAACCACTTGTCGCCTACTTCAGTCCGGCCTAGTTACGTTAATCCAACTGTACCTAAGTGTAGTTCATACCTGTTGCAAAATTGGCAATAATTTCATAATACTTCAGGAGGTCTACTCTAATTCAATAAAAACGAAGTTTCAATCAAATGAGGTGGTAATATACAGAGCTAAGAACATCTATTTAATCCACTCGTTCCAGAAAATCGTCTATGGTTCGAACTTCTTGTGCATAACCATAAATTTAGAAATTTAAGTAAACGAAAATTTATGAATTTCGTTTTAAAGAAGGCCTTCAATTGCCGTAACAACTAGTACAGTTATTAGTCCCTTTTGCGTAATTACGAATTAATACCGATTTTATAATAAACTAGCTGTGCCTGCGACTTCATACGCGTGATGACGCAGTGCTGCTGACCCCCTATAGACGTTAGCATAATCATATAGGTAGGCTAAAACAACATCAACAACCTGCCAGTAAAAGTCTCGTCAAAATCGTTTTACCCGTTTCAGATATTAGCCGGAACACACAGACAAAAATATAAAAATGTTTTTTGTTTTATGTTTCCTATAACCTTTCATATGTATTTAGTAAAAAGTTTTTCAAGATTTTATTCTTTCACTTTGTCGGCGTAAGTAACATGTGTATTCAGTGAAAATTACAGTCTTCTAGCACTAAAACATTACAAACAGTATCTGAGCAAAGCTGCGGTCGGACGAACGGACGGACATGGCGAAACTATAAGGGTTTTGCCATTTTGACTACGGAACCCTAAAAAAATTGAGGAAAATTAAAAATACATTCCTATAATTCTGTGAAATTGAACCACAAATCAAGAATACTTTATTTTTTAGATATATTTCGGGACTTAATCGCGTGAATTTTTTAAAGGTACGAACCTTTTATTTACCCGACGTTTCGATCGAATTGCACCGATCGTGGTCACGGGTCGACTGACTGACGTTCGTACCTTTAAATAATTCACGCGATTAAGTCCCGAAATATATCTAATATGTATAAAAATCGCGAAAGTTTAAAAACAATACTTTATTTTTCTTCCCACCAATTAATTTACAATTCAAACACTTACCGACAATTACAGATAATACCGAACAACGGTAATGAGAACGATCAACTGTAATGATTAGTACCTAATATGTGATTACAAAACTATTGTTTGCCATATCTAAATGTAACTGTTGTGTTAAATGATACTTCGCAACGTATTATCGACATGTTTTATGCTATGTAATATGTTATAATGTATTTATCGTGGCTCGCATTTTTTGCTGTGATAGTACGTAAGTATCTACCGTCAACGATGCGATCCGACGTAAGTATCTAACGGCCGGTCTCAATAATCTATCTATCGATGGATTTGGCTACTAGAGCTATAAATATGACATAGACTTCATACAAAACTAGCTGTCTCGCAACTTCGTCTGCGTAAATTTTCCTCGTTTTTGCAACATTTCTCATTGCTGCTCCGCTCCTATTGGTCGTAGCGTGATGTTATATAGCCTATAGCCTTCCTTGATAAATGGGCTATCCAACAGTGAAATATTTTTTTAATACGGATCAGTAGTTCCTGAGATTACCGCGTTCAAACAAACAAACAAACAAACTTCGGTTTTTATAATATTAGTATAGATTTGCCAAAATTCTCTAGTAGCTAAATCTTTCGATAGATCGAAGAACACTTTTCGGTGTTTGTGTCACAAAAGAATAACTTTTAGCAAAACGAAATGTTTTGAAGTCGAATTTCCGTTACCTAGCTAATGTTGGTCGAAACATCTGTTAACCCTCACAAATACAGTTGAACATTGCATTGATATAACCATTATGAAACCACAGGACATTACAATTTGTGCTCTTTCATACATAGTCAGCTGTTACATTGTTTCATGGCACAAACCTCAGCTTCACCCCTATGATTGCTATCAATTTTATCAAAATATCTATGGGTTATCTCACATCTTTATACATATTTCCAACTGTTGAATGTCATATTGCAATGAATGCTTGGGAATTGTTATACACACAGGAAATCCCCCTTTAGTGTCTTTTGACAATTTGCAAGGTTCTTGTTGGTTATTAATTTACCCTAAGTAATTTTAAGTTTATTTATCTATACTAATATAATAAAGAGGAAAGATTTGTATTTTTGTATGTAACAAATAAACTTAAAATTCAAAGATTCTTTTACCGTTGCGAACCTACACTATCCCCGGGTTACATCGACTTTTTATCCCTCTTTTCGCAAGGGAACGGGAAATACGCGGGTAAAACCGCAAGGCATCTGCTAGTCTAGATTAAATCCAAACGAATATTATAAATGTGATTGTAACTCTGTATGTCTGTTACATTTTCATTCTTAAGCCGCTGAACCGATTTAGATGAAATTTGGTACGGCGATAGTTTAAATCCTGGGAAAGGACATAATACAGCTTTTATCACGATAACCCACATCCAAGCGGGCAGTGCAGTTTTTGATAATATCAACATTGGTATAGTCATAATGAAGAATTTTGAAACTGAAGGTGAAAGGAGGTTAAGAGAAATTACGAGGACAACAATTAAATAAATAAACTTAATCCTACTTTACATATAGTTAAACACCAAGTCTAATATCAAGCAATAAAACTTTATAATAAATTGCCCTATGAATTGAAGAAAGATATAAAATTTAAACTCCATACCAAAAAAATAATCAGGTCCAAAACGACTACAAAATCGCGGTGTATATAAAAAAAGATGATCAATCAATCAATCAAATCATGTATTTGCGTCATACAGGTTGTAACTATTTATGAGAACACTCAATGGGTGTTTTACTGAAAAAATGATTTTATTTCGTAAAGGAATTTATAGTTATAAGGTAATCAAAATTGTCATTATTATTAAATCCATGATTAAATTAATTGTTGTTGGTTTTTTTTTGTTTACTTGATTTTTTATTTATTTTTTGACTTGTTTAATTTTATAAAATCTCTATTTTGATTAAAATATATTTTAAATAAATTATTATAATTATCATTAGTTATACCCACATTAGCAATTAAGTAGCGATTAAAGTAGTAATTAAGAATTTAATGGCAAACAAAATTGTATTATTGTTATAGATAAATAAAAAAAAATAAACTAATTGCCAACTAACAACTTGACCATTAAAAGTATTCCTTGTGACTCGTATTTTGTAGCATTTAGTTAATACGTACTTGGATAAAAATTAAACCATTTTTACCCGACTGCGTTATTTTTTTTTTAAGTGTACCTGTGTATCGTATGCTGTATACATGTATATTTCTTTGGCATGCTCTAGAGCCTAAATAGCTTGATGAATTTTAGCATGAAATCAAAATTAGCAAAAAATAAACGCGTGGATTTATGGCGCCAAAATATTTAAATTATTAATTTTAAGCAGTCGGGGTTTTTGTTTGGTAATAATTAAATTGTTAAGTGATGACTCCTCCGTATTATGTGTCATCCTTGCTTAAATTGTCGCCCTTTACAAATTGTTGGGAGACGAATCACTCAAATCATCATGCACATAGTAATTCCAACCACGTATCGAATATGTATTCATTAAATATGTGATATTTCTTGTTCATGGTTCAATTGTAAAATCAATTAAAACTATATCAATTAAATCTATAGATAGGTACGAGTATGTCAAATTAGAACAAGGTTTACTGGTCAATACAATTATTTTTTATTCGATTCTTTATTATAACATATAATCAAAAAGCTATTTATTTAATTAATTAAAACACCTTTGAAAAATTGAATTACATTTATAGTAAGTAGGTACCTAGGTAATTAAGATTGCAAGTAACTAATGTATTAAAGAAATAGTTAATTAGTACAGAGGTTGATTTTTAATATAGGTATTAATAACCTCGAGCTCTTGGCTTCTTTACATTACACCAAATAACTTGGTAATATAATTTTTGAAAAAAAAAATACAAATTAACCCTTCATCTACTTTCGTCACACAACCATTTACCACACATCTGAGAGACTCCGGAGTGTAATAGATGTTTCTTTGTCAGGTTTAGGGCCAAAAGTATACTAGTATCTAGTGAAATAGTATGTAGGTGGTTAAAGTCATAACTTCAAAAACAAGTGGTAGGTGATTAAGGTTTAAAATATTAAATATTTTCCAAAACTGATATTACAAAGTTATTTAGTGTTATGTAAAGAAGCCACGAACGGAACGTAATTAGTATATTACAAATCACCCTGTATATTGGTACACTAGCTGTCCCGCGCAACGTCGTCTGCGTAAATTTTCCCCGTTTTTGCAACATTTCTTATTGCTGCTCCGCTCCTATTTGTCTTACCGTGATGTTATATAGCCTATAGCCTTCCTCGATAAATAGGCTATCTAACAGTGAAAGAATTTTTCAATTCGGATCAGTAGTTCCTGAGATTACCGCGTTCAAACAAACAAACCAACTTCAGCTTTTTATTATTAGTATAGATTGTATATATTCTTTCAATCAATTAATATTGAAATTGATATAATTTTAATTGCGAGAAGTAGGCCTCGGGATTTGATTGGCCTGTCTCGAGATAGGCCTTGTAGCTAGATTAGGTACCTACTTATATTAATGGGTCTGAATTTTTTATCCAATTAGGTTTATGACTGACAGAGTTCAGTTGAGTTGAGTCAAACATATTGATACTGAATCGATCCCAGTACGAGATAAGCTTTTATTTTTAACTTCATTATATCGATAGATAACAGAAGTACCTTTCGATTAATGTATTGTTATATGTATCTATCGATATCTGCCTCTGTGGCGCGGTGGGAGTGTATCCGACTGCTACGCAAGAGGTCGTGGGTTCGATCCCCACCCAGGATAAAACTTTGTGTGATGAGCATGATGGTTTATTCTGTGTCTGGGTGTTATTTATCTATAATATGTATGTATTTAGAAATATATAAGTATGTTTATCAGTTGTCTGGTTTCCATAGTACAAGCTTTACTTAGTTTGGGATCAGATAGCGTTGTGTGAGTTGTCCCAAGATATTATTATATAGTATGTTTACAATATTCAGTGCAACATTTGTATTAAAAGCTTATTTTTTTACCCGACTGTAAGGAAAGATAATGTTTTTCGCGTGTATCTTGTATGTACCTATGTAATATTCTTTATATATTTCATGGTCGGTGTGACATGTCAAAATAAAAAGTTGTGTGTCTGAAAAAAAAGTAGTTTTGAATACTGCAATATAGGTATCAAATTAAAGGGCTCATCTTAAGCATTTCAAAAAGGTATAACATGATTATGACTGTAATACTAAAAAAGTTAGTTAGCAACTATTTTTTTCCTAAACGGAAGCACATTATACCTATCCGATGCGATACATTGCAACGCGCCACTAACATGTAAGCGGTCCTACAAGTGAAAGTCCCAGCTGGCACGGGCCCATTCATCATTCGCTATACGACCATACACTATAGTCACAGTGTAGGAGCGTTTACAACGAACGCCCATTACTGTCCATCTGTCTATAATTCCATTATTCTGTTCAAACTGCAAGTTATGTAATACGGAACTTACGGATTCCGGTTTTGGAGACGTGTTGATTTTTTAAGTTAGCGTAGGTATTCTCGTATTTGAGCATTTAGGTAATAGTTTTGAAGTCAAAAGATATAAAACGTTTAAACAAGTTACAAGTTTACTTTTACAAACAGACCAACCAACATACCTCTAGTATTAGTTTAAAAAAGATGATAACTAAAAAAAAATGTGTAATTCACTTGACGAAAATCCGTTTAGTCATTCGTCTCAAGTGTCGGGGTTTTTTAATGTACTGATTGCATACAATATGTTATACGTATCGGTTGGGTAATTCAAATAATGGGCCAAAGCTATGGGCCAAAACAATTTGTAAAGAGGACACCAGAAAATAGAAAAAGACGCGAGCGCGGCATGCCATGTGCAATTTTAATGAAAGCAGTAGTATTTTAACTTTATTAACTATAATGAAATAAAACGAAAATGCAATATCTGCTAGTAATGACCAAAGAGTACAAAGAGATAGATACATACATACTAAAAATCTATACTAATATTATAAAGCTGAAGAGTTTGTTTGAACACGGTAATCTCAAGAACTACTGCCCGAATTAAAAAAACCTTTCACTATTGGATAGCCCATTTATTGAGGAAGGCTATGGGCTATATAACATCACGCTACAACCAATAGTAGCGGAGCAGCAATGAGAAATGTTGCAAAAACGGGGAAAATTTACGCAGACCAAGTTGCGCGGGACAGCTAGGAATTAAATAAAACAAAAATGCAATATCTGCTAGTAATGGCCACAGAGTACAGAGAGATATAGCATACAGACTAATAATATATCATAAAGCTAAGAACAGATTACTTAAAGAAGGCGCATTTTTTTAATAACAACACTCTAAAAGAGATGATGAGCCGAACTAGATGCACACTCCAAGGGAGATCCGGAGGGCCTGGAACGGAATACAGTGAAAGAAGGAACTGAATGAAACCTTCGCTCACTCAGCAGTGGAACAACATGACCTAGTTTATAATAATGTCAGTTGAATCGTCTTTGCTATTAGGTCTAATATCCACAACAAACTGTAAAAATGGCAACCAATTAATTATAATTTAGAGCTATTCTTGAAGAATATTTTACACATTAATGGAAGTACTAACAACGCTAAAAGTAATTTATGATGTTTCACAAAGACATTTCAAAATATTCTTTTTAAACACATTACAGTTAACGATGTGTAAAACTACGAGTAATTCACGCTCTATTATTGTATTATTATGTTTGAAGACCTTGCTTTAAATATTTTACGTCAAAATTACATTAACTTTATATTGTTAAGAACTACGACATTGAAAGATCCTTGGTTGGCGTTTGAAACTACATCAGAGTTAATAAAATGTGATGATTCTCCTAATTGATTTTGATCTTCGATCTTACTGAAAGAAGATTTTTGTGCTCAAGTGAGCGAAAATGGATTGCTGTATTCTTTCACACACATAGTCAAATGGAGGAAAATTTCACATGACTGAAGAGATAAAGCCTAGGATAGATTAAGTATGGGATAGATTCGTGTTCTCCGAGGCACAGAACGGGACAGTTACGCCATCTTTACGAGTTTGTAACAGGACAACTGATAAACATACTTATATATTTCTAAATACATACATATTATAGATGTTACACCCAGACACAGAATAAACAATCGTGATCATCACACAAAGTTTTATCCTGGGTGGGGATCGAAGCAGCGATCTCTGGCTTAGCAGTCAAGGTCACTAACCACAAGACCTTAGTTTAATTTTATTATTTTAATTGTAATTGTACAATTCAACTTAAATCACAAAGATTTTATTTTATTAATAAAACATCTTAAAATTGACTAATATGTTTGCAAGAAAATAAGCATTTTTGTTTAAATTAGGTCTGTTACTACATAAAATAATTATTTTGTATATGCGCGGAGCCATTCACTCTTTATCCTTTTATGGTTACATAAATAAAAATGTATTGTATTATAATTGTAGGTACTTTAACCTACAATTATAATACAATATAAATACTGGATTTCTTTCTGGAAAGAAAGTTTTAAAGTTACAAAGTATTGTCTCTGAAACATAGTCAGACCTACCTACTAGGTACTTATTTCAATATAAACTAACAATACTGTAACCAATCGAGAAATGATCGCCCCTGGGCGTTGGCCTATTTCCTTCAATTGAACGGAATGTATGTTTATTTGTCACTTCGAAAGGGAATGTATCAAATCATTTGTTGTTAAGGAAGATATCCAGAAATGTAATGTTGAACTCCAGCCTGGAGAGCAAAAAAAATAAGCGATATGTCTTTAGAACGGCTTTTTATAGTTCTTCTATGACGGGAAATATCAAATTACCGGGGAAACAGAAATTGCAATCTCAAAGCAACGGGCTGAGCGTTGATTAATCAGTCAGTTTCCAATTAATTGTTCTTAGCCGATGCCTATGTCATAAAACTATGTGTGTACCAAACATCAGCCCGATCCGTTCAGTGGTTTGAGCAGCGCGTTGATAATTCTATGTCACAATTATTGATATGATTAAGAAATACAACTAATAGACTAGATAAATGACAACTCCATGTAAACTAGAAAAGCAAATTGACGAAGGGCAATTGCCAAAGAAGACATACAATTACCAAATCCGACGGCAAAATCCACTTAACGATGCTAATAAACCTTGATGCAGTACGACGTTATTTTAAAAGTAAAAGTGTGTGAGCTTGACCCAACCGTCGCGTCGGTAATTATTAGAGATGTGCCGACTGTTCGGGAAAGTCGACTAGTGGATTTACAAGTGACAGGTCTAAGCCATAGGCCATCTTAGTTTTATCATCCAGTTATTCTTCCGTGTAATAGTAGATAATGTTAACGCATCACTGTGTTTCGGTTGAAGGGCACTGGAGCAAGTGTAATTACTGGGCAAATGAGATTTATGAACTAATGTCACAAATGAGGACCGCGGTGCGCTAACTTTCAGATCTCTTGCAAAAAAGGATTTGGGTGGCACTGACACTGTTATGGGTTGTCATGACGCTTATCATCAGGCGCACGACCTGCTCGTGTCTTCATTTCGTTGTATAAAAAAACAAGCGGGCTAATCGGCAGTGATCATTTTGAGTCAGAGCAAATCTCGATAATAGTGCCTTTCGCTTTCAGTGTTTCGTGAGTTAAAGTGCTTACAACGACGGTTAAGGGAGAAGGGGAGGGGGTGCATTCGACTTGACTGATATTATGCACTCCCTTTAACAAAGCAAATTGGGCCCAGCATTTGGGTTATCTTCATTTGTTGTCCCTTAAACATGGCGCCTGGGATAAAGGAATGCAATTTAAATAAAATATGGTGTTATGTGAATGAATTCTACGCGTACGCCGATGACACGGCGATAATAGTCTACGGTACTACCTGGGACAGCGTGAAAATCAATGCGGAAGATGCTTTAACCAAAGTATCTAGATGGCTACACTCAAACCTTCTCACTCTTAACTTAGACAAAACGTGCTACATTCCATTCGCTATTCGCAAAAATACATTACCAGATAACAATTTCTCGGTAATAGCTCATAAGTGTTCTCTTACGCAGATGCAGTGCGCCTGTCCGAAACTTAAAAGAACAAGCGATGTAAGGTATCTAGGTGTACGTATAGATTCGGGGTTGCGATGGGACAAACAAATTGACGCAGTAACAACACGAACCTTAAGACTCATTCCCATCTTTAAATCTCTGCGACACTCTGCGAACCTGGATACCCTCAAAATGGTATTTTATGCACTGTGCCAATCAGTCATCGGGTTCTGCATCTCAGTTTGGGGAGGCGCTCATAAAACTCAATTTCTTAGAGTGGAGAGAGCACAAAGAGCTGTTCTAAAAGTTATGACCCAAAAATCATATCGATATCCCACAACACAGCTATATTTGGATTGTGGAGTTCTGACAGTAAGACAGCTCTTTGTGCTCCAAACCACTCTTAGAAAGCATGCTAGCATTCCCCCTTCTGATCCCAATAAACGGGTTAACTTTCCCACAGGCGCAAGACACAAGACATCTTTTGCCAAGCATCAGTATCACACGTTAAGTACACATATCTATAAGAAAATACATAAACTAATAAATATACTAGACTTAAACTCAAATGTTCTAAAATCTAAAATGTCAGAATGGCTTCTCCAACAGGATTATTCAAAAACTGAATCTCTCCTTACGTACATCGCCTAAAAAAACACTCGTCAAACCAATCAAATCTCATCAGTCATCATTTACAAACAAAGACAGACACACACTCACATGCACAACACACTTACACACGCGAACACACACAAACTGACATACACACACATACACACACACACACACATACACACACATTCATACACTCACACATACATTAAACTTTATAATTAGCTCGTATCCTAGTAGTAAAAATAAACATATCTTCAACATAAATAAATGTAAATCAGCATAGTACTATTTAAATCACATTTATTTCATATTCAAGCAAATAGTAGAACGATACAAAGTTCACTAAATATGTCTACATAAGTCAATCAATAGCCGAACACTGTCTCTTAAGATACAGGTTTACCCTAGTTTAAGAGACAGGATTAATAAATTATGTACACAGATATAGACTTAGGAAAACGAATATTGTTTGTATCAACCTGTAATCTGTAACCATTTTCGTTGAAATAAATTATTATTATTATTATTATTATTATTCTCACTGTAGGACTGTTATTAACCATAAGATTTAACCTAGTTCCCAAAGAGAATCAAGACGTGATCATCACTAGTATTATTTAGTCCCTTAGAGAATAAAGAAATTAGAATTTGAGTCTTCAAGAAATATATCATAAATAATGGCTTGGCCGACGCCAATGTCATAGTCGGCCCATCTCTAGTAATGATCGACGGCAAACGCCATTCATGTCACAAAGCAGTGCGAGTTGCGCGCGCGCATCCCATCACTCTCACTTTCTGCATCGCTGTAGATGTACAAATGTTTAGAAGGGAAATAGACATAATAATTAGTGACGGATTGTTCTTTATTGTGTGAACAAAATTTTATATTGCCGTATTAAAGTTATCATGTAACTAAGTGTTTCTCGCGGCTGCACCTGCGTTTATATTGGTTATCATGATAAAATGTAGGCTGTTTTTCCAAGCCATCATCATCACTGCAAAGTCATTCAATGACTCTCACGATTTGCTACTCGGTTCTTTGTTTTCCGGATCCAGTATATATTTCCGTATTAGAAATATTTAAATATTAATAATTAAATCTAAGTTTATTAAGCGTAGTGGACGAGTTGCCTTTTTAGAAGACGCAAATAACACCATAAACGACAAAGAACCAAACCAATTCCAACTTTTTAATTAGGACCAAAGTGGTGCAATTAGATACTTACTACACTATAATGAGGTAATACCAAAAGTAATTCAAGTTACCATATTTGAATTAAGATTGATATCTAATGGGTTGACAGAGTGTGACTGATTGTGCCTCAGTAGCTCCCTATAAAATAAAATTTATTACACCAAATTACCAAGTCAGAATAATTCAATTATCAAGAAAATAACCACCCACCTAAAGAGAAAGTTGTATACCGCATTCATCTCTAAAAACCCAGAACAAATCAGACAAATGGGCCTAATTCCTCTAATCACTTTTTCCATTGAGTTCTCTGAGTACATTTTTCATTTCAACCAAACTAGGCCGTTGAAGAAATAACAATCTTTCTAAACAATTTATCAATTACCCAAGAACGGTGAAGGAATCCCACACATTTATTAAAGAGTAATTGAATCAAATTTGCTTTAGACACCAAACCGTTATTGTAGATATACCTAAGTTAGAAGGTAAGTATACAAAATTGTAAGTTTTTATAGACGGTTACGGTACTAGGATTTTTTAAGGTAAATTTTCCAACATTATACTTACTCACAAGTAATCTAATGATACGTGTTCAAAAGTAATTCTGTCACTCTATCTGTTATGATTTAAAAAGAGTGGAGTAGAGTAGGGTACTCGACTCTTTTTAAGTGACATAAAGAGTTAACGGGCGCCTTAAATCGAAATAATATTTGAGTATGACTTGAAAAATGTCGTTGAATATGATAAATGCTGATCAGAAATAAAACTTTGGCCATTATGCCTATTTTAGTGTAGGTAATGACGTAAATTTCAACTGAGATGATGGATACCGTTTATCAACATCGTGGAATCCCGTGATCAGCAAGTGTATACACCGCCGAACAAACATTACACGACAGTGTGCAGATGTCCTTAGTGTTGTGTGTCGAAGTACCGACAGTTCGTGACAACAGACAGTGAGTGATAAAAATCAAGCGAGGGTAGTTTCGGAAATCTACACGGAGGCGACGCTGAGCTGGACCAGTCTACCCACGGCCGTTACAATACGGTCGAAACGTCGGGCAATGAACAAGGTATTTTACCTTAAATTATTCACGCGATTAAGACCCGTAATATAAATAATTTTACAATGTGTACAAATCGTGAAAGCTTATCAACATTATAGCGACCAAGAAAAGTACATGCCGAGTCAGATCGAGATCATAAATGAAAAAAAAATTGAGAACTGCCTCGTTTTTGAAGTTGGTTGAAAAGTCTGAAGAGCCTTTACCCGTCTCCGTGTGTCTCCTTCTATCATAGATTGTTTTGTCTATTAAAATGATAAGGTTGATATGATTAATACATTTATCTGTCTGTTTGTATGACAGTCTGTGCGAAGGCCTACGACACGATTGTTTGCGGTTCGCTTTGTTTGCCTCAACGCGGTTCGTGACGGGCTTGCACGTGAAAAAGCTGCACTTTCACGGATTGTGGTAGGGCTGCGGTGTGAGTTCGATGCCTCACGTATCGATTATGTTATAATCGATTCGACTCGAATAACATTATATCAACATATGTTATGTGTATCCTATTTGTAATTATCTTATTACGTCATAGTTTTATTTTTAGATTTGAATCAAGCTATTAAGCTTTCGATTAGTTTGTTTCATATAGCTTGGTTAAAGTGGAGAACGTATGGAAACATATCCTATTACGGAATATTCTCTATAAATAGAAGACGTTTTGAAGCCAAATGTTCTAAATGCTATTGTAAATATATAGAAGGTGTAGAAAAAGTATTCCTAAGAATGTAAAAAAAAAATGGACATACATAACCACCGGGATAAGTGTGGATTTTTTTGGAGAATGTATTACGGCAATGAAATCTCGTCTGACCCTATCAGTATAAGTGTTCTCTTTTCAACCTATTTTCAATCCATGTACGAACCTACGAGTATTACAACTGACTGGTGTCCCACATCTGACCAATCCCTGATATAAATTAAACCTCACAATTCAAAATATTAGATACTACATTGAAAATTATCGGCCCATCTCTCTTCTTAGTACTCTTGCTAAATTATTTGAAAGACTTGTGCACCAAGATATCTATCCTTTTTTCCTGTAAAATATAAAAAAGAACAACATGGTTGAAACTTAAATCAACTGTTACTAATTTAATGGTATTTATAACTTCTGTGTTCAATATATGGACAGTGGTGCCCAAACTAATACTATCTATACGGACTTTAAAAAGCCTTTGATAGAGTCGATCACAAAATATTACTAAACAGAATTGCATTCAATGGTATTGTGGGTAATTTATTGCGCTGGTCAGTTTTATATTAGTAATCGTAGCCAAAGTGTAGTGAGTAACGGATATCATTGTAACTCTTTCTTGGCTTCTTCAGGCGTCCCACAGGGATATATTCTCAGCCCATTTAATTAATTATTTAAATGTATAAAAAACACATTTTTCTTTTCCCCTGCAATCTTTTCAATCACAATTGAACTTAACGCGGGAAGAAGCTAAAACATTAATAAATAAATTCGTTACACGAGATGCAGACGACTACTGAGCCAGGTCTGTAGAGAGTCTTCGAATACCGAGCAATAATCGAATGAATTTGTTCCATCGATTAAGAACACACAGCCCTACACTATAACTAATTGCTACCTCTGCTAGTATTGTTCTTGTTATTATTTCGTTTTTACGCAATCGAGATCACAATCACGTTTAATAACGTGGTTACACAATCATATTCTACTTTTTATCTCTTAACCATGTGAATGAGTTTTCATTGATTCTTTTATTACGTATACATACAATGGAGACAATTATGTTCGTATGTGGTCACAAAATACCAAGAGTATAGAAAGCCAGTGCCGGCCTTAGGGGGAACAAGCAGGCCAATCCCCCGAGGCCTCGTTCTTGCAGGGGCCTTGAGGCTATGCGAAAAATGACGAATGACGAAAAAGTGTCACGTTATTCATTGGTTGGTAAGCAATGCGAATGGCGATATGTCATTAATCTATACTAATATTATAAAGCGGAAAAGTTGTTTGTTTGTTTGTTTAAACGCGCTAGTCTCAGAAACTACTGGTCCGATTTTAAAAAACTTTTTGTTGGATAGCCCATTTATCGAGGAAGGCTATAGGCTATATACCATCGCGCTACGACCAATAGGAGAGGAGCAGCGACGAGAAATGTTGCAATAACGGGAACAATTTACGTATACGAAGTTGCGCGGGACAGCTAGTGTTTTTATATGATATATAATAAAATTATCGTCCGTAAACCGACTTTACAGACAACAAACTTTTTTTTAAGAATTTTAAGTTTGTGGTGGAGACCTGAGGCATTTTTTAAATTTTTTATTTATTTCTTGTAGACGTTAACGAATTTGCCATGGAACGTTCGAACCTTGTTCAAGCCCCCTGGATGCTTTCCGAACAAAGTGGTCTGAAGTAGTCTGTAATTTGGTGTTCGTGAACAATCAAGCCTCAGCTGATCGAAGTAGGTAGGTACGTATAAAGGTCACCGTCTGCGCTCGTGGTATTTTGTGATATGGTATTTTTATTGGCGGTTTTGAAACGAATTTTCTCTTAAGAATTGACTTGCGTCAATGAGGAATTGTTGTGATGAAAGTGCTATTTGGTTTTACTGCACGTTGGTTCCACTACATGGTTTAATGTTGGCCATATATGAGCCAACATAGCCGTAGACAAACATTGGATTACTTATATAATTTAATTGGCAGTAAAACACTGGTAGTATTTTTCTGTGTTAAGCAACGTTACCACTGTCTTACTGACAGTGGTAATGTTGCTTAATACATAGATGGCACTGGCGTAGGGTTCTTAGAATACCATTACTTAGGTATATAGAACTATGTCCAGCAAGATATGTTTTGTATAGAGTTACCTCAGAAAAAAAAAATGTGTGGCACTCGGGGACTGCCGCGGTAAAGCTATTGCATAGCAATTTTTATCAACTTATGCAATTATAATTATTTATTTATTTTTTATTTATGCAGTATTTTTTTTTTCATTACATTTCGGAGCAGCTCTTCTTGATCCGTGCGAGCTTCGTACAATCGTACCATATACATATACGTTAAGCGAACTTTGCGAGCTACATGGTAGGCGGAGTGGGGGTGTTAGGTTTTTTTCGTTACGGAATTTCTTGATTCGGTCGCCGCGCTCAAAGCCCGCGATACAAGCTATGCAATAGCTTAAAAAATAACCCTACACTTCTGATAGATGGTGATAGTTTTAGAAAATCATCACAACTCTCCATGCCTCAGAAAGCACATTAAGCAATCGATCCTGCGCCTAATTTATCTGCGGTCGTGTTTGATCATTGACGTAGAGACCAGGACTGCGCCATAACCTCACAAAATTGACCACTCTCTAGAAAGAGACAACGCTACTTTGTGGACAATACCTGTCAAAGGCCAAACGAGTTTTTTCTCTCTTTCAAGCTTTGCAGTCAATATTTACTTTTTAATTGAAAGGGATGGCACGGTTCAGGTCTATACGCCAATGTGTTGGATTTCCGTCCTATCGGACTATGAGAATGAGGAAATAGAGAGTGCACTTGTGTCTGCACATACACTTGTACACCTAGTCCCTGATTAGTTTGGCCGCCAAAATCGGTTAATAGAACATTATTATGGTACAAAAATCAATACTAAATTTAAAAAAAAACAATAGGTAGTACATTCTCTTTACAATAAAGGTCTTAAACCAACAGCTGTTTACAAAACAGGTCTTATTAAAATGTGACTCAAGCTCTATTATCTGATGACCAGTACACAAAGACCCTCATCCTATTAAGATTGCTTCCGAAAATGCCAGTATCACATTTGAAATCTGAGAAGTCAGGGGTCTTATTTTAATGGTGGATCTGCCACGTTATTGTGAGACACCGGAATTAGTCGCAAGCGCAGTAACGCTTGCAAGTGCCATTTAATTTTCTTAAATTTTATTCGTTGTGATTGTGTAGTATCCCTTTGTTTGTTTTCATTGTAAGTAATGTAATAATAATTATTATATACATAGTTATTCTTGGTATAGTGCAAACCTGAAAGTAGTTTACTCAGAATCAGTAACACAATCCAATGGGGTTGTTTTTGGACCTGGTTACATTTTACAATCATTAATTAATTACCTAATTAATCATTGTAACCGTCCAAATCTTGTTCACAATCTGATGAGAAATGTAATCGATAACTTATCTATATTAATATGAAGAGTATGATTAATTGTTTTAACGCGATAATCTCGAGAACTACTGGGGCGAATTTAAAAAATCTGTTACTGTTGTATAGCCCATTTATCGAAGAAGGCTATAGGCTATATAACATCACGCTATGACCGATAGGAACGGAGCAGCAATGAAACATGTGGTAAAAGCGGGAAAAATTGACCAGACGAAGTGGCGCGGGTCTGGTAGTTTTTAATAATAACCATGGATTACTAATTAATGAGCATGGTACTGCGAAGAACATAAGACAATTTTAATGGAGTTTTAAGCTTTGCAAGTTTTCAATATTTTCTTTTTGTTAAGGTGTCTGAGCTTTGCACTATACAAAAAAACAAAAAAACCCGCCTGCACAAAACAGATGGAAACAAGATCCCCTACATAATTATATAATTTCATGCAGTCGGAGGCATTAATGAATCTCGATGAACTTAGTGAAGTGCCTCCGACTGAAACTGCATGAAATTATATAATTATGTATGGGATCTTGTTTCCATCTTTTTTGTGCAGGCGGGTTTTTTTGTTTTTATATTTTTTTTTTTTATTTATTACTTTTTAGTAGTTGTAATATGTAACCGATGTTACAACTAACTTTCATGACAGCTGTTGTGAAGTAATGAAAATTGAAAAAAGAATGGTTGCTAACTAACTTTTTTAGTATTACAGTCATAACCATGTTATACCTTTTTGAAATGCTTAAGATGAGCCCTTTAATTTGATACCCATATTGCAGTATTCAAAACAACTTTTATTTTCACACCTCTTTATTTTGACATCTCACAGCCGCCATGTTTGTTTGTTTCAAACGTCACATGTCTAAGAACACTCGGGCAATTAATATGAATCTAACGTACACGTCTTAATTGTACAAATCCGTTCAGTAGATTGTGAGATATCAGGTAATAAAGAATATTACATACATACAAGATACGCGCGAAAAACATAACCCTTCTTTACAGTCGGATAATAAAAATAACCTTGTATAGTATCATTGTAAGTCAGAGGTCTTATTATAATGGTGGAACTGCCACGTTATTGTGAGACACCGGAATTAGTCGCAACGCTTGCAAGAGCCATATAATCTTCTTAAATTTTATTCGTTGTTATTGTGTAGTATCTATCCCTTTGTTTGTTTTCATTGTAATGTAATGATAATCATTGTTTGTAGTATCATAGTTGGATTCTAGTTTATTCGAACGGAAATGCTATCGGATTTTGTTTTAAATTAATGTAAATTATACTCTTTATTATTTATATAGACGCTAACGTTGATTTGATTATTTCATTGCATAACCATTCGACCGATTCGCATCGGTTGGCTGGAGTGACAGATAGATAAGTAGAACACGTACAATGGCCCAATTGTGAGGCTAAGTGCGGTTTTCTTGTTCGCCCAGGTAAAACTAACTAACTAACTAACCATTCGACCGAATAGTCTTGTATTCACTTCCGACAGCTGATTTTAATAATAAATAAGTATTTTTGGACAAATCACACCGCCATTTGATATCAAACTAGTCGAAGCCACTGTTGTGGAAAATAGACAACTGATTCTTATTTTAAATTTTTAACTAGTTTTTGACCTCCCTTCTTGCTTGGTGATACTTGGTAAGGTTATAGACTACCCCCCCCCCCCTCCACCTAAGTTCACGTGTATTTTATCCAACACCGGTCAAGTGTAAGTCGGTCGCTCGACAGGGGGCGGTCCAATTTACCGGCCAAGTCTGGGGAATCACGATCCGAAATAATTAATATACGTGATTTTTCACTACTGACTGTCTTCTACTATTTCAATTTTACTCAGTAATAATATGTATTTTTTTTTAAATACGACTCCCGTATTAGGGTAGAAGCCCTGTGTCGCGGGAGACTTTACAAACATTCAATTCACGGATACAAAGTACACCCAGACTCAGATCACACAAAGTGGTGTCCCGTGTCGGAATCGAACCCACGACCTCTTGCGTAGCAGTCGGACACACACCTACCGCGCTACAGATGCGCCAGAGACAGAGTATTAACACAATAGTCAAGAATATGACACTATATTGTCATAAGGAAGTCAAACAATACTCTTTAAAATTACATAACATACATCTTGTAGCAATGTTTGGACAAGTATGTTAACACTGCTCGTTTCACGGCTGTTAACGATTATAATGAACTCATTAACTGAACTAATTATACCATAAGTATTATCATATTTGAGAATACATCAAGCGAATGACCCCATTAATTAATGTCCCGAAGACACTTTCCTTTAGATATGAAGCCTCGTTATAATCATCAATATGACAGATGAGCTAATAAAAAATCTCTGTGTGTTATCTTAAGGCTCTCCTTCACCGAGTGCATGCTTTTGTAATGTTACATTAAATGTGTTATCTTAAGGCTCTCCCTCACCGAGTGCATGCTTTTGTAATGTAACATTTTAATGTTACATTGCAAAAGCATGCACTCGGTGAGGAAGAGCCTTAAGATAACACACGCCTAAAAATAAATAAATAAAATTAAGCTTAAATGTTTTTCGTTAGAAAAATTACATTGTTTAATACTTAAGTTTATAGATATATCCACTTAAAGGTACAGTAACAAAAAGAAGCAACAAAGTATTAGGTAACATATTAGTATGTTGTTAATCATATCGACCCATATGTCCCACAGCTGGGCTCGGGTCTCCCCAGTACAACCTCTTTATTATAGATCGATGGAGTTTGCGATCGCAGTAGGCTTTAAAGTACGCAAAAGACGCTGCTGCCCGTCCTTCGGTTTGAAATCCCTTAGTCGCCTTGACGACACCCACGGGAAAAGATGGGGGGGGGCACTGTTCTTAAGCCGGTACCACACAGCGTATATAGTTAATAGTATCTAATATTATTGTATCTAATAATAAAGTAAATTAAATAAAAACTAATACAAGTTGAAAAACCATCGTAGTTTTAAATAAAATTAGACAGTCTTAAATTAAATTATTTGTCCAATTGGTTATTTCTAGCGAATTCATAAGCTTATTAAAAAAACAGGAAAATAAGCATTATAACGATAGTTATAATATCGACCACAGTGAAAGCTAGACATAGAGCATTTCTTAATTGTTTCTTAGGGACGTGTAACTCAGCATTGTTCAGAAGATCAGAAGAATTCGATTTCGAACTTTACTACCTCTGACTGACGAGCATGCGCTTGTAATGTAACATTTATGATTCGATTTTCGAAGCGATCGTTTAATTTTGTAATTTATTTTACAAGTTGTATCAAAACAAAACTGATTGCGTCATTATAGATTGCGCATTGTGATGCTCGATTCTTCTCCTTTACCAATGTAATCTATAACGTTACATTACAGGCGAATGCTCGCGGTGAGGGAGCACCCTTAGAAGAGGCTAGAGTTATGACAGTCGTCCATGTCCAAATAATATGTTGTGTTAAGGATAGAACTATGGGTTCGTTCCGAAATGCACTGGAGCACTGTAAGGTGTGACGTCAATTAAAAATACTGCGAAGCCGTTCCTTTCCTTTTCCGTTTCCTCCTTTATTACCCGACTGCGGAGGGTAATGTGTTTGATGTGTATGTATGTATGTGTTCCTTTGTGGCACTATCTACATCAAACGCGTAGGCCAAATTTGATGATTCATACGTCAATTGATTCGTATTAATCTTGCGATAGTCACTAAAAGTCATAACAGTAATCAAAATTCAAAATGGCGGCAAAATATTGTGATAGAGATAAATTAATGTCAACAAACTATGTCATGTGTGGTATCATCGTGTAGGTATTTTAAAATTATTATGAGGTTTCTTAAATCATTTCACTTAAAATAACCGTTTAGGATATATAGCGATTTCAGATTTCAGTTTAGGATATTTATAAGGTGTTCAGATTGAACCCATTAATAAGATCGATGACTAAATTTTAAAAATATATTTTTAAGTATCCGGAAACTTTGTCATCGCCCTCGTATTTTCTCTGCTTTAGTTCTTACTACAGATTACCATGTAAACAAACTATTAATAAAAAAAATAATTAAAAATATCAAAAATCCTTTCTGTTTAAAAAAAATAAAACAAGATAACCTTAAATCATGCATGAGGCATTTTATTAAGCTCAGTGGGATTCATGATTTTTTTTTTTAATACTTTTTACTGCTTAGTTAGTTGTAAGACGTAACGTTAAGTAATAACTGTAACTACCGAAAATTTGAGGGAAAATAGTTGGTAACAAACTTTAAACCGCTTTGTATTCTAAACGGTTATTTTAAGTGAAAAATTATTTAAGAAAACCCATCATGATTTTAAAATACCTACACGATGTTACCCCACATGACATACTTTGTTTATTTTTTTTCTTTATCACAATATGGCGTCTGGCTATCGCCATTTTGAATTTTGATTGCTGTCAAGTCTTTAGTGACACTCGCAAGATTAATACAAAACGATTGACGCATGAATCATCAAAATCGGCCCACGCGTTTGGTCTATATAGTGCCACAAAGGAACACACATACTTCTACAACCCATAACTCTCCACAGTCAGGTAAAAATATGGCTGTTTTTTTAAAGCTATGTTGCTATATACACTACCATTACTACATAACAATAGACTATCATCAAACGTATGTATTATAAACTTTTCCTTGGAAATGAAACGGCTCATTAGACATCGATATGCTTGATGTATCTCCTTGCAACATGATTTACTGCGTTTGATGTAGTCGCTATGATCATGCTATTGCGATAAATTTGTTGTTTCTGTCACAGTTGATTGCAGAACTAGGTTTATACGTCCACATATATCATTAACTAGCGCATCTTCGTCTGCGTAAATTTTCCCCGTTTTTGCAATATTTCTCATTGCTGCTCCGCTCCTATTGGTCGTAGCGTGTAGCCTATAGCCTTCCTCGATAAATGGGCTATCCAAAAGAAAAAAAACAAAAAACCATAATTTTTCAATTCGAACAAGTAGTTCCTGAGATTACCTCGTTCAACCAAACAAACTCTTCAGCTTTATAGTATTAGTATAGAAATTTAGATCCATTGCTGGCATTCTACCAAGGCTAGTAAAACTAGAAACCGATCAGGAGAAAATCTTGGTGAAGATGTGTTCTCTGACTTCACCGTCATCTACTGAACCATTTTATTTCGTTAATTTGACAAGGCAAAATACTCTTGATTGAAGTGTGTATAATTATAGTTTGCCAAAATTCGGAAATGATCCAAGGGGGGGCACGTCCCCTGACGATTGTTTTGTACTTACCAAATTTCATTTTTTTTTTAAAGATAACTAGCAGTGTGGGATTGAATCCCACATTACTAGCAATCTTGTTAACTCCTCCAGCTAAGCTCAAAGGCTTGTCTTAGGAGTGGGTTCACGTAGGTAGTATAATGGGTAGGATTCAAACCCGCGACCTCACGATTGCGAGACCGATGCCTTAGCCATTAGGCTACCGCCCGCTTCATATTCATCAATTGTATTAAATTTCTTTGCCTCTTTGCTCCCCCCCGCCCCCTCCACCATAAACGATTTTTTAGGGCTTTTAAGCCCCTCGTCGTGTCTGCAACTTACACTTGACCGATGTCGGATGTTAGATCCGGTACTGCCATTTGCCTCTAGTGCCCCAGAATTCAATCCTGGATCCACCCCTGGCCACCGTATCGCCTGTCAACTGTTAGTGAGCTTGTCCCGAGGCGAGGCGATTACGTTACGAATCCGTTAAGTATGCGATGCAGTACGGAGTTTCGTCCTTTACATCAAGATCTTTACATAAAAAAGCAAAGACAGCTGAAGTATATTCCAATATCTGAGTATGACGAAAAGCCACAGGATAATTTCATACAAAATAAGAATCAAAATTTCCTGTTACTACGCAGTGAGGTAAAAAAAAATATAAAAGGTAAAGATGGTACAAGTCGCTGTCACAAATTGAAATAAAAAAATGTTAGGACGTCAATACACGAATATTTTATACTAGCTGTCCCGCGCAACTTCGTATGCGTAAATTTTCCCCGTTTTTACAACATTTCTCGTCGCTACTCTGCTCCTATTAGTCGTAGCGCGATGTTATATAGCCTATAGCCTTCCTCGATAAATGGGCTATCCAGCAAAAAATTAAATATTTTTTCAAATCGGATCGGTAGTTCCTGAGATTAGCGCGTTTAAACAAACAAACAAACAAAGCAAACAAACAAACAAACTCTTCCACTTTATAATATTAGTATAGACGAGTATATACTGTGAGTATGTGACTGTTGACTGCAATTTTTGTTCTTATTTCGAATAAAAACAAAAAAAATGTTTTATACAACTATGAAGACAATTAAATAATCGAGTAGGTATATATTTTAAGGTTAAATACTTTCGATTTAATTCCCGATGTTTCGATCGTTTTGCAATTACAACCACGGCCATTGCAATACGAGAACGACGTAACGTCTAGGAATAAAACAAATGTGTATAAAAAAATTAACGAAGCAAAAAACATATTACAATGAATACAAAATATTAGGTTAATAACGTTTTTTTGAAGGAATAGGACTTTAAAAATGTGATCTTAATCAACGAATGGATTTTAAATAGCTGTAGATAGTTCATTCTACATTCAGTGTTAAAAGCGTTTTTTTTACTGCTTAAAGCAGTAAGTTAGGTTGTGTATTCACGACTTTATACTCAAACCATATCTCACTCGCCCCAGGCACAAGGCTTGATTACCCGAATCCTATAGAAATGTTGACTTAATCTAAAGGGATGATTGAAAATGTGATCTTGGAACTTTCATTTTTCGCTCGAACAAATTTTGCGCTCTGCGAGTTTTTATATTCTACCTGTACCTTTTTTTGTTGCCAACCAAACGGTTAACGATTTTTTATGCCCGTGTCTTTGGGGGTCTAAGATCAAGGTCAAAGGTCATTGAATTATAGGATGATACATATCGATACTAATATTATAAAGCTGAAGTTATAGTAAGAGTTTGTTTCTTTGTTTGAACGGGATAATGTCAGGAACTACTGATCCGAATTGAAAAATTGTTTCACTGTTGGATAACCTGTTTATCGAGGAAGGCTATAGGTTATATATCATCACGCTATGACCAATAGGAGCGGAGCAGCAATGAGAATGTTGCCAAAACGGGGAAAATTTACGCAGACGAAGTTGCGTGGGACAGCTAGTGAATAGGTATTATTGGATTTTTTTTTGTTTAAAGATAACTAGGAATGTGGGATTGAGTCACATTACTAGCAATCCTGTTAACCCCTCCAGCTAAGCTCAAAGGTTTGTGTTAGGAGAGGGTTCACTTCGGTAGTATAATGGGTAGGATTCGAATCCGCAACCTCACGATTACGAGACCGATGCCTTAGCCATTAGGCTACCGCCGCTTCAGGATGAATAGATGCTAACCATTCAATGCCAAGAAGGTAGAAAGTAATTGAGTCCATTTGTTCTAATTTAAAGTCACGCGATACTTTTGATCAGAATAAAGTGACTACATTACAAATAAAAAAAATAAAATAAAAAAAAACAACCGTTTATTTCAAAGGAAGAAAATGTTATTTTAAATTGAAACAAACCCATCAATTTGTTACATTATACCATATTTATTACATAAAAGCTTGTCGCGAGATTTTTTTTTATGCATACATTTCATGACTTCCAGTACCACTGTCTCACCTTCCAGGTCCATCAACAGACTCCGGAAACCATCTAGGATCGGAGTACTTGTCAAGACGAATCAAACGAGTCCAAACTTGCAAGGTTTGTGTTTTTTAATTTAGTAGTTCCTATGGTCTCCTTCCGACTCCATCATCAGATCAGGTCTATGTAATATTGCATTGTCATCAAAGATACACTGGTGTATCGAACGGAACGGAATCAGGAAATAGTACTAATTTAGCTTCCAAAATTTGACTTACACAAATTAACATACAAACTAACATACACTAATGGCAAGTTAAATCATATCAACCCATATGATGGCCCACTGCTGGGCACGGGTCTCCCCAGTAGATCCTGGGGGTAATTGCCATAATCGCCACGCTTGGCGAGCGGGTTGGCGATCGCAGTAAGGCTTTAAGTACGCAGAGGACGCTGCTGCCCGTCCTCCGGAGTGAAATCCCTTAGTCGCCTTGACGACACCCACGGGAAGAGATGGGGTGGTACTATTCTTAAGCCGGCACCACACGGCAATAAAAACATTTAAAACTGCATTTAGAATCAATTACATCACTTTCAATATCCTGAACTGCGTGACTCATGGAGTCCTTTTTAGTTTCTCAACCCAATTTGGGATTACTTACTGACAATAATGCTGACTGGGCACCCACACTGTCTTACTCATGGATACTTGCTTTACTTGCAGCGTAAGTTTCTTTTTTAATTCCCTATGCAAAAAATATATAACCACTGAATACTCTTTTAAGTAAAGACCTCTTTCTGTCTGTTCTGTTTTTTATCGCAGTGAAACCTATGAAACCACAGTGTTGCATTATGACTTTTGCAACTAGGTACGAGTATGTATTTTTCTTCCATATCCAACGACTTAGATACTTAGATAAATCTATACTAATATTATAAAGCGGAAGAGTTTGTTTGTTTGTTTAAACGCGCTAATCTCAGGATCTACTGGTCCGATTTGAAAAGTTTTTCTTTTTTCTTGGATAGCCCATTTATCGAGGAAGGCTGTAGGCTATATGACATCGCGCTACGACTTATAGGAGCGGAGAAACGACGAGAAATGTTTCAAAAACGGGGGAAAATTTACGCATACGAAGTTGCGCGTGACAGCTAGTCGATGTATAAAGATGATACATTACATCGATGCCTATGTAAGTATCGATTCGATTTCGTATATCCAATAAATCATTTCGATTAATTGAATAATACCTACCCACAATTCCAAAACATGTACTAGAGTATGACAGCATTGCTACGCTCGTTGATTGGTCACAACTTTGAAATGGCTCGTCTTCCTCAATTCTTACTACGGGGTCGTTATTTCTGTCTCTCCTCAAATAATGAGTAATCAAGAGGCGCCTGTCTCGCCATCGATTGTCGCTTTAGATTAATTTATAACTTCAGAGCCCTTGACTCATTGCCTCGAAAATATTCTTTAAAACAAACGGTGACTCAATTGTTAGTTATTGTGTTCCGTTTCTTGCCTTATTCGGCATGGTTATTGGGGTTCATATTTTTGGGAATTCTAAGTATTTGAATCTAACGTAAATCTTAATTTTTACTGCTTTGGTGGCATGCAGAGCCCATTCTAGCCATTAAGCCGCTAATTTTCGTCATCCTTTAGGTACGCTATCTTATTTTGCCAAAGGTCCAAATCATTTCACCAAAACCGCCTAAGTACCTCGCGCGACGGCAATCATTTTCCGTGCAGGCCTGACACCCTCAATTTTGCCGCTCGGAGCATTCGCCTGGCTTGCCTTGCCTAGCTGGTGACATTGGGGCACACAGGGGGATTTCAGAGTTCAACAACTCTCCCCTCCCTCCGAAATCCTAGAAGAAGAAATCCTATCCGACTCCACTTGACTGCTAGGCGCTTCCCCGGCAAGCGAGGCACCCGCGTCTCTTGGAGATCGGTGCAATTCGATCGAAACGTCAGGTAAATAAAGGCAGTACCTTCAAATATTTCACGCGTTTAAGTTTCGATAATATTCTAAAATTAACGAGGCACACTTACACTTAACCAGTAGTATTATAAGCCATTACACATAACTGACGCCCCCTGAAAAAAAAATGCCTGGTACCTTTGCCCATGTTTCGGGTTTTGACATGGACTGGGATAAGCGAGGCATCCGTAATGTGTCTGTTTGTCTATCTCAACGGCACTTTCCTAAATGGGGTACCTAACTAAATACCTATGTATTCTAAGAAAATGGTAATTTCGTTGCAGCAATCACTGTGGTGTTTACTCGTAACTAATGCGGCAGTTTTTCGTTGAAATCGGTTTAATTTGATTACGTACGACATATGATGATACAAGTGGCGTGACGAGCTACATTTTGTAAGCAATCAGGTTATTTCAACGCTACGAGTAAATTAGTGAGTTTTTCTAACATTTTACAAGTTTGTTATATGTTTGTAAGCTTTTTTTGCACTACTAAATGAATATACGAGCAGGTCTTAAGTTTGTAAGTAAGCGTCACGCTAGCTCATAACAGTATCAGTGCCGCCCAAATCTTTGTTTAGCAAAGATATGGGGTCCTTATTCACTATCATTTTTTGACGTGACAACGTCTTATAAATTGGTTTGCCGGGTGACACTTCAAGAAACTGCGTTACGCTCCGCTCACGTTATGCGCTCACAATGAGAGCGAGTGAGAGGCACGCGTCCCTTCCACTCGGGCATCGTTGTCACGTAAAACTTTCGCCCGTATACCGACTTTACAGGCAACCAATTTTTTTTTCGTTTCCGCGGCAATCCCGCACTAACTGGCGCTTGCGCGGTGCTCTCAAAGTTGTCTGCGCGCGCGCGCCCATACGCTATGCATTTCTAAGCGCGGCTCTCTATTTACCATTATGACAAGATTTTGACAGTTAGACGCGTGGGCTTGCCGCGACAACGAAAAAAAGATAGTGAATAAGGACTCTGAATGTCACCGCACCGCGCTCCTCATTTGAGACATTAGTTCGTAAAGCTCATGTGCGTAGTAATTACACTTGCTACAGTGCCCTTCAACCGAAACACAGTAATGTGTACACCCATACAAAGATTAACAGCCAATGTCAATGCATCAATTTTATATTATAACCAAAGGTATCTTACATTTTAAAAGCATTGATTTAGATAACGTACGAAGCATATTGCACAACGCAAAATGAATAATAATAATAATATCATGGAACAACTCACACAACGTCTTCTGATCCTAACAGAAGCTGAGAAATCTGAGCTTAACTAAGCAGAGCTTGTACTATGGCAACCAGACAACTGATATAAATTCTTATATATTTCTGCCTCTGTGGCGCTGTGGGATTCTTCAACTGCTACGCAAGAGGTCGTGGGTTCGATTCCCACACGGGACACTACTTTGTGTGATCCACAAATTGTTGTTCCGAATCTGGGTGTACTTTGTGTCCGTGACTGTATGTATGTTTGTAAAGTTAAAAGGCTTGTACCCTACTGCGGGAGTAGTCTCTTTATAAAAAAAAATAATATTATAGATAGATTACACCCAGACCCAGAATAAACCATCGTACTCATCACACAAAGTTTTATCCTGGATGGAGATCGAACCCACGTCCTCCGGCTTAGCAGTCAGGGTCACTAACCACTAGTCCAACAGGCCAGTCAACATGAATTTAAACACGTCGCACTGTTTTCGTACTTAATTACAATTTTTAGTCTCTTTAACCGAAAAGTCAGTTTCTGAAGTCTTATCCAATCAAGCCTCTTGGTATCACCAAATTCAATTACCACCATATACTTAAGAGTAAGAACACCAACGCCTACAATATTAACAGGACTGCTATAAGCCCTATATCACGAGACATTAATCTCTATCAAAACGATATTAAGTCCCTGATCAAAATTGACACGGCGTAGCCCGACCACCACGCATACCGTGACCTAACCTAACAACTTATTTATTTCTAGCTGTCCCGCGCAACTTCCTCTGCGTAAATTTTTCCCGTTTTTCCAACATTTCTCATTGCTGCTCCGCTTCTATTGGTCGTAGCGTGATGTTATATAGCCTATAGCCTTCCTCGATAAATGAGCTATCGAACAGTGAAATATTTTTTTAATTTGGATTAGTTGCTCCTGAGATTACCGCGTTCAAACAAACAAACTCTTCAGCTTTACAATATTAGTATAGATGCTATTAAAAACATATCTAAGGAATGCCGCTCTTTATCAATATCCGCTGGAGATTAGTTTTAAATCTATATTATCTTATTTACTTACACTTCATATGAAACCCTATAAACCGATTAAACATATTGACCTCCATGAGTGTTAAGTACTTTAATTTGTAACCTAAAGGGGTGTCTAAACGGGCCATTTTTTACGGCAATTTGTGGCGGCAATGCTATGGCCGGCAATATGTCAGTACTCTCCAATATTGATTTGATGTCTGCCGGACGCTGAGCTGAGCGATCTATTTTCCGCAATGTTGCCCGGCCAATTTTGTTGTTGTTTCAGTCGGCCTCTATTTTATTGTTGCCGGGTTGTGTAGCCCGTTTAGGAAACTCAATCATGCGCCATACAATTGTACACATTAGCCGATCAATTAGTCGCCAATAGTGCCGCCACCAATTGCCGTAAAAATGGCCCGTTTAGACGCCTCTTAAGTCTGCCAGTATTTGAAAACGAGCATTCACATAGTGTTTGAACGCAATAATCTCAGAACTACTGGTGTGAATTGTAAAATTCTTTTTACTGTTGGATAGCTCATTTATCGAGAAGGGCAATTGGCTATATTACATCACGCTACGACCAACAGGAGTGCAGCAGCAATGAAAAGTGTAGCCAAAATGGGGAAAATTTACGCAGACGAAGTTGCACAGGTCAGCTAGTCTTACTCACAAAGGTCATCCGTAGGAGGCCAGAGTCATCATTTCTTAGTAGTTTGGTAAAGAATTCTATCAATAAAATTATCAAGTCGTCGACCTACCAAGTTCATTGTACAATTATAGATAAGAGTAAAAGTAATATTAAATCATCAAACATCCGTTTCCGAATTCTGTTCTACATAAATATTGAATAACAATTATTGATATGGCTGATGTATCTATTTATTATATAGGATGTTATCTGTTGAAAAACAAAAGGACAAAGCTTTTTGAAGATTAGGTACCTACTTTGGATGAATGGACGGATACCACTTGCGTATTTGTTTTTAATCATTGTCATGCTAAATAAAAATCATCGTTAGTGCTAAATAAAAATATTACTATAAGATAGATTTTGTGTGAGTGAAGAAATAATGTAAATATCAATGGATTTGACGCACTTTTCAGTCGGATGCGCGCGGACTCCGCGGCAGCCAGACGGCTCTTAGCGCATGCTCGCGCACGCGGATGGCAACGGGCGTCGGCTGCAGACGCGTGCGGCCGGCTCCACTCGGCCTCCGCCGCGCGCGCTCGTGTGTTGTATTCTAGTGGCTGAGAGCATGGCGACGTATACGCGAGCATGCGCCCAGGTTCCAGCAGATTGTGGCCGTTGGGCGGACGCTGTCAGCTGCTCGTGCATCCGCTAAGGTGCGCTGTGCTGCTCCTGCGTTGCCCACTTGCTTTAAATCGTACATATGTAAATAAAAAGAGACAGATATAGTACTGCGGTTTTTTTTCTCTTTCTAATCAATGGACAATCAGCTGGCAGTCTCCCCCACTCTATATATAATACAGCTTTTCAGAAACCGTTCATCAGCGTCAAACAGACAATCAGGGCTTATTTATTGGAACTAATAAAATATTTAGAAAAATAACCTTGGTACATACCTAATAACTGAATTACATATTATTAAGAATGCAATGGTTCACATAATATATACTAATATTATAAAGCGGAAGAGTTTGTTTGTTTGTTTGCTTTGTTTGTTTGTTTGTTTGTTTAAACGCGCTAATCTCAGGAACTACTGGTCCGATTTGAAAAATTCTTTTTTTGTTGGATAGCCCATTTATTGAGGAAGGCTAAGGCTATATAACATTGCGCTACGACTAATAGGAGCGGAGTAGCGACGTGAAATGTTGCAAAAACGGGGAAAATTTACGCATACGAAGTTGCGCGGGACAGCTAGTAATATTATAAAGCTGAAGAGTTTGTTTGTTGGTTTGAACGCGGTAATCTCAGGAACTACTGATCCGAATGAAACAAATCTTTCAGTGTTGGATAGACCATTTATCGAGGAAGGCTATAGGCTATATAACATTACGCTACGACCAATAGGAGCGGAGCAGCAATGAGAAATGTTGCAAAAACGGGGAAAATTTACGCAGACGAAGTTGCGCGGGACAGCTAGTATTATTATAAAATGATAATAAATTTCAAAAATCTCGATGTTCCTTTTTTCTTAAGACAACAATTTCACATCTAATTGGCTAGAAATGAGATCACATAACAATTAAAATTATTCTGTGAGCAATATTTCTATTACGCAGTTTACTGTGAGAACCTGGTGTTTTAGTTGGCTTCAAACAATAAAACATTGCAACCAACTATTATGTAAGAAGTGCTTTTTCATACCATAACTGTTGATTTCACTCGGGTGTAATAATTACTAAATAATTTCGCAGCGTCTATGTGTAATGAAACTCTGTTTTCAACATGTGTTTCTATTGGTTTCTGCCTCGTTTCTGCCTCGTTTCTGCCATCAACATTCAAGTGATATTAAGTAAAACAGTTGAAATAATGAAGTGTACGTAATAGCCGGGGAGCCCAACTAGCTATCTTGGATTTACTCAAGCGTCGTGGGGACCTATTTGATTTCGAAGATTATTATGGTGCGAAGAATTTTTTTTTTTTAATAAGTCATATAACGCAATAAAAAAAATACTAAAAGTCATCATACGTAATTGATAATAATAATGCCACGACGAAATTCATAGAAATATTCATACTTTGTTACACTCTAGTCTAAACTCACAACTTTCCTTGAATAACAATTTTCCGCCAGATTTGTAATATACAACTTAATTTTAGAGACCAAAAGACCTTACATTTAAAGAGTTGATAATAATAATGCCACGACGAAATTCATAGAAATACTCATACTTCGCTATACTCTAGTCTAAACTCACAACTTTCCTTGAATAACAATTTTCCGCTAGATTTGTGATTTACAACTTAATTTTAGAGACCAAAAGACCTTACATTTAAACAGTTGTAGCTACATTATTACCTTAAATTTAATAACAGTACCTACCTACCTAACTAGTAAAAATTGTAGTTATTGTTTCTTTCTGTTCTATTGTTGTTTCAAGTGTTGAATGCTTAGCCTCATTTCTCATTGATATGAAAAGCTAAGAAGAAATGCTAAAATGTTGCCTATTGAGTCTTTAGTTGGTTTCTTCTATTAGTAATTAGTCACAGTGTGCAAATCGAAGCCAAGTTAGGTGTATTAAGCTTATCTTTACTAATATTATAAAGCTGAAGAGTTTGTTTGTTTAAACGCAGTAATCTCTACTAACTACTGGTCCGAATTGAATTCCTTATAACAACACGCGACCAAAAGTAGCGGAGCAGCAATGAAAAATGTTGCAAAAACGGGGAAAATTGACGCATACGAAGTTGCGCTGGTCAGCTAGTTTATAATAATCATACACAGTCCCGTCTTAAGGCTGCAATTTTCTAAATATCATCCAAAAAATGTTAGAATTGTCAACATGCATACGTACATACATATTTATCAAAAATACCCTCAAAATGTGTATTGTATAAAATGGGATGACGCGGCAAGGATTAATGAAGAAATGACGACCCCACATAAAACATGGGTTCAGGCAGATGATGATGATGAAGATTTTTATACAAAAAATCACTGTCACTGCATATCTGACTTCTGGATTTTCGAAAATTATTCAACTTTGATAAATCATGTCCTGACAATACTAATTGTGAACGCAACAAATAAATCAACCTAACCAACAAATTTTATGTAGATAAATATAACAACAGATCTTATTGATGTTTATATAGAAATACAAAATATATCTATGATCTCGTTCCTTGCTTATGTTTAAATATTGCAAAGTCCTGCCGAGTTACGTTGATCCAGCTGTAGATACAGTTGGATCAACGTAACTCGGCCGGATTGAAGTTGGGAACAAGTGGTTGCGCAGATGCATTTTTTGAAAGTAAATGGTGACAGGAAGCGGGGGCGGGACGGTAACCAAACCAAGAGAATTAGAGATGCGATTACGCATTACATTGTCATACTTTGTATACTAACTCATGCTTTTTGTAATTTTTTTTGTAAAGACATTGTTTTTCAAACTTTCTTTAGTATTTACTTTAACTGTTCTAAATTTAAACTTTTATGAACTCGTGTAAATAGTGAATTATATTGTTGAATTAAAATGTTGTTAGTTTTTTAATATATCAAACATAATTAATCGTTTTCGTAAATAATTTTAGGGTCGCATCTCTATGACATGCGCGAAAGTGATATGAACCTAACTTCAATCCGGCCGAGTTACGTTGAACCAACTGTAATTTATTAAGTATGTGTTAGAATGTTGATGAATTAAATAAAACGGTACGGCCTACATACTGCTAATATGCGGGCAAAATCCTAAACCTAAAAAAATAAAAATAACTGTTACACCGTTACTGTTAATATTTCAAAGACGATAATGCCATTGTCATTAATTTCCCGAGACTTTTGACTTGTACGCTTACCATTACTTTACCTTATGTAATATAGGTATATCTATTGATGTAAATAATGTACTATGCGTTTCAAATCAGTTGATAACTATCATGATGACATTTTGTTTGGCATTACGACTGCAACTTCATTGTATGTCAGCAATAAAATGATTAGTAAAAAGGTGTCATTAGTATTACAGAGAAGTACCTACCTACTCTAATGAACTATATTTATGTACCTACTGTATTTTACTATTTTTTATGTTTTAGTTAAAAAATATATTACGTCTGACTGAAAGGCCACTAAAGTGTAGAATATTCTTATATTTTGCCTATTTACTTATTTCTGTTTGGTGTTTATTAAATAATAAAGAATACTAATAATATTATAATAAAGAAAAATGTTAGGTAGGCACCTATATAGTTCAAAGAAAATAAATATAACGTCCGTTCCATTACCATAATACACATCGTACTTTACCCGACTTGGAACTTTTTGTTGCTAGCGGTACAATTTTGTTAAGTACAGAGTGAAGTTGTCGCGATCGCGATTACGTACGTACTATGTGTTTCAATTATGAAGATCATTTGAAACGCATAGTACGTAAACTCTGCTATTTAGAAGTCTTCTGTACACTAAAATATAATTAGTGCTAATAGCTATTTAAGTATTAGCGGTCCCTCATAATCCTCATATAAGTGCAAAAAATCGTAGGTAGGTATATTCTATGAGGCATTTGCATATGAGGTAAACATTCAATTCATTCGCTAATGTGTCCAAAACTTTGAAAATGACGGATTGATATAACAAACTTTAACATGGTGTATAGTATATTAGTTGCAGCACCTTACCCCCATATCAAGTTTATAAACATTCAAACATTGTAAAATTGGCAATTTGAAAAGAGTGGGCGCGAGTTTTTATTGCCAGGTTTTTTTCTCTGGCTTTACCTATTGTTAGCGAACTTGGCATTACATGTACATGTAGAATCCCGACTTATGACAAATCACAAGAGTTGTTTTGCATCCTAAGTGAATAAAGAATTTTGAATTTCATCATGATCATAATATCTATTGATAGGTACGTACCCTGACAGAATAATATCTCAGCTAAAATGTCTTCTACTTACAATATTGCACAAAAACTCGTCAAATAATGTAATTTCGTCAATTCTCGCGAATCTGTTGATTAAATAAACAAGCCTTGTCAAGATAATTCATTTAATTACATACCTAAACCTGTAATCATTGTAATTCGTGTTACAGATAACTGGAACAAGAGAGATTAATGATAACAACTGTAGTCGGAAATGAACCGGTGACTCAGTGGACATTGGTAGATAAGATCTCGAAAGATAGCAAATTATGTTGGAACATTGAAACTAGTAATATTAATAGTATCTTGGGACAACTCACACAACGCTATCTGATCCCAAACTAAGTAGAGCTTGTGCTATGGAAACCAGACAACCGATCATCACATCTATATACATATATATAAAACAAAGTCGTGTTAGTTACACCACTTATAACTCAAGAACGGCTGAACCAATTATTATCATTTTTGTGTTTTCGGATTTGCCACAATATTCGGATAATCACGTATTTTAGATTTTAAATCTGTAGAATAGTGTCAGTAATGGAAAAGGATTGACATATTTATTGGCAGTCAAATATTTATCAGAAACTTTTTCGTACGTGTGCCCGGTCATCAATACTGATATCATAAAGCTAAAGTTTTTTTGTTTGTTTGTTTGAACGCGATAATTTCAGGAACTACGGGTCCGAATTGAAAAAATATTTTACTGTTGAATAGCCCATTTATCGAGGAAGGCTATAGGCTATATAACATCACGCTACGACCAATAGGAGCGGAGCAGTAATGAAAAATGTTGCAAAAACGGGGAAAATTAATGCAAACGATGTTGTGTGCGTTAATACACAACATCGTTTGCGTTAATTTTCCCCGTTTTTGCAACATTTTTTTGCAAATTAACGCACACGAAGTTGCGCGGGTTTGCTAATAACATAATATATGTATACTTTATAAAACAACCTTCGCAGAAGAGATAAAGAGTTTAGAGAGTTTAGAGAGCATAGGTAGTTACTGAATACTCTGCTAAACTAATTCTTAGTTCGTCATGATCGAACGCATGTACCTACATGTAGTCGATCATGAAAAACTTCTTATTGATGTCCTTCCACCGGTCAATCATAGTATTAGACGTGATGATTACATTTACATCGTGTCTAACCGGCCCGTCGTACAAGTTTATGTCATCCTCCACTGTTACCAAGTTTAGATTGATCGATGTCTTTTGGCAGCGTGTGAACTTGCTCGGTATATTATGACCAACATTTTTCCAAATCGCACTCAATTTAGAATAAGGGGTCTGGTCCGAGATAGAGGCTATCGTGAAGCCATTGATATTCATGAACATTGAAATCACGAATGACTACACAAGACAGAATGAGGAATTGTTATTAGGTACTTTACTATTACTTAGGTAAAGTCTAAAGATGTGATTTATGTATGTGTGGTTTTAAAAGCGGCGGTTGCTTAGTGGTTGGCATCGGACTCGCAATCGTGAGGTCATGGGTTCGAATCCTAGCTATTATACTACCGACGTAACCCCACTCCTAACACAAGCCTTTGAGCTTAGTTAGAGGTGTTAACAAGATTGCTAGTAATGTGGGACAAAATTCCACATTTTAGTTATCTTTTATAAAAAAAGGTCTGCGACTCTGTTAATGGTCTGAACCGAACAGATACCGTTGGGAAGAAGGAGCAGTGAACAGAAAATTAGAAGATTAATCGATCTCTGGTGCGATTGCCTGCCATGACCGAAACCGGTCATTACCATTATTATAGCTAGGTATTAAGTAAAGTCGGATCACTTTTTGGTTGACGATCTGTCAGCCATCCCTCTATTATTACTACCTTAAAATCTGAAGTAGCCTAAGGCTAAGGTATCGGACTCGCAATCGTGAGGTCGCGGTTTCGAATCCTACCTATTGTACTATCGACGTAAACCCACATTTTTTTTTTTTTTTTTTTTTTTTATGGCCGTAAAAAATGCCTAACGCACACCTCCAGCACCCGGGGCAGACGCTGGAGGTAGTGTGGGACCTGCCCCCACTAAAAAATCGGCCGTGTACCTACTCGCCGCCATCACGGATAGGCCGCCAGGACTTGTTATATCTTCGGCGACCCACCCAGCGGCATAGCCCTATCGGGCATTCCTGCTCCTGCGGCGTCCTGGGTACACACAGAACGCCGCCATCGCGAAAGGCCGCGAGCGTGGGAAACTTCCCCGTCCATCACGCTCACAGCCCCACCAAGCGACGTCACGCGCGACTGCGCCTCGACGTCGCTCGGTTCGCCGGCGACGGGGCAGACTATCCCCGCCGCCTCCCCCCGCGAGATGAAGTTCCCGCAGGAGGGTGCGACCGCGTCCTGGACCCCCTACCGCGCAACGCATCCGGTTCCCCTATCACTGACGACAGGGGCGAGGAGCGAGCATGGCTAAGGAGTCCATTAGGTGGAGGGTGTAGAGGCATGGGAAGGCGCCTCGTCCCCACCCTCCTCCATCCGCACCGGAGCCTGGGTGCGAGGAGCTCGGCTAGTCCCCGCAGGCGGCTTTGCGGCCTTGGGAGGCTTACAGCCCTCCCTCCCTATCATGTGGTTGGCGGGTAGATTGCCCGCCGCACACACGGGGCAGTGGGGAGCGGCAGAACACGCCGCTGCCGCATGCCCCGGTTGACCGCAGCGGAAACAAAGTCCGCTGCAGTCAAAACTACTGGTGCATTGCGGGCGCAAGTGCCCCGCGCCCATGCACCGGTAGCACCTCGCGGGCCTCGCCTCGAGGATGGTGATCCTCGCGGCAGAGAAACCCACGAGGAGCCGGCCTGCTTCTGCCAAAATTTTGGCCGCAGCGACGGGGCAACGCGCCCACACCGCACCAACTCCACCAGGGCCGGGGCGGATCGCGCCGACCTTCACGGTTCCGGGAGAGCACTGAGCCTTCTGCTCTATCGCCTCCCGGACCTCCTCAGACGACACAGAGTCGTCCAGGCCTGAAATGCGCAACTCGGCGCACTTCATTGGCCTGACGACCCTTACGCCCTCTTCTCCTTCTACGAGACGCCTCAGCGTCTCCGCCACGAAGTCGGCCTTCTTCGCGCCCTCTGTCCCCGGAACTTCGAGGAGCCGGGCCCCGGTCTGTGAGCGGCGGAAGCTCACCTGCACGCCCCCAGCTGCTAAAAGAGCAGCCTTCGCCCCGCTGAAGAGGCTGGCGTATGTTATGCCCCTACTCTCCGCCTCCGGCGACACCGTCACAAGGACGGCGGCCGTTTTCGGCGGAGACAGTTTCGGCTTTCGCTTAACTGTTTCTTTTGTCAGGGCAACCTCCTGCACGGTAACGGCGGGAGTGGCCTTCCTCTTCTGCCGGCGCCGCGATTTCCTGCTCTCCGCTGTTCGCCATTCCTCACCAGAGGGGGCAGTAGCGGGAGCGGACGCAGGCGCTGGGCAATGTACAGCCGGCTCTGAGGCAGCCGCTGCTGCAAGAGCCACGGCGCGTCCCCCTGCACGTGGAGGTGGCGCCTTAGGTACCATCGAGGGCCTCTGAGGGGGCTTCGGTCTGGACGCCGCGAGCGGTGGCCGACAACTCGGCTCCGGGGGCAGGCGTGCCTTAACGCCCTCTAGGCGCGCGTCAATCAGGCCCCCGAAAAGGAGTGATAGCTGCCTCATCTGTGACTCCGTAAAGGAGTCATCAGGAGACCGCTCTCCTCTATGAGCCGGGACAGAAGCGGGCGGCACAGCGCTGACTGAGGCCGGAGCAGAACCAGCTCTAATCGTTCCAAAATCAGCCCGCAATTGGGCTATCTCAGCTCGGAGAACCTTCAGCTCTCCTTCCATGCGGGTGTTGTTCTTGAACAGCGCCGCCACTACTTCTGTCAGCACAGAGGCGGACTCTCTCAGTCCCTTGGCGAAGGTGCCTTTGAGGTTTCTACTCTTAGAGGCGACCTCCGTGATGACCGCTATTGAAGCGGTTGCCGAGCTCTTAAGCTCCTCCGCGGTTTTCAGGGCATTAGCCCCTCCCGTAGATTGGAGTCCACCTAACAGCTCTTGGACTTGGTCCTCAGCCACCAGTTCCCTTTCTGTGCGGCCTCGATTATAGGCCTCCCGCCTAGAGAAAACGCTGGATGTTGTAGCGACCGGCGTCACATTGGTAGCCGTCTTTGCAGGGGGTGTCTGCGGCCGGGCAAACCTAGCCACAGATCCCCCTCTTTGGGAGGAGTGAACTTTCCTAGGGACATCAAGGTCAACCTCAGGAAGGTTCTCACCGTCTCCAGGAGAGGCTCCACGCTTCTGCTGTCGAGCGCGGCACTTATCCACCAACTGCTCCATATCGCTAACCGCTGAGCTTAGCGAGGATTCTGAGCCAAACCGGCCAGAGCGCAACAGACTGTCCAGTGACGCAGACGTCACTGAGGTTCTGGAACCGCTTAAACGGCCGGTCACTTCTCGGGACAAATTGCCCCCACTCCTTGTTGCGTCCACTTCCACTGTCTCTACCTCCCTATTTCCTTCCACGAGCCTTGGGCTCCTCCTCCTATTAAAAATGTTTTTCAGTTTATTATTGTCCATTCTGTTCCCACGAGTATGGGGGAAATAAACGTCCACCCGGGCAGTGCCCCCTGTACCCGGGTAAGCGTAAATTTGTATCCCAACTGGGGGGTCCGCAGGTGCCCCAGCTGGGGGTAGCGCTTGGAACCGAACATCCCATCGGCCATGCATCCTCTGGTCACGCTCCGCAACACAGGATTCGGGGATTTTTTATAGAGGTTGTCATCCTCGCGGCCCAGGCGACCAAGCCAAGACCCTCGTTCCCGTTCAAAGCCGTAAGACATGTCTACGACACTCCTACTAGGGATTACGATATTCCAACGGTGGCAGAAAGATGATCTCCCCGCCCGCTCGACGGCAGTGTGAGTGCACGTCAAGCCCGTCCTCCGGGCAGCCCAGGAATGGGCCACCCCCTACTCTGCCAGAACATTAGCCGTGTGACGGTGGTTTCGCGAAACGCCGCGAATCCACAGGCACACGTTGCCCAGGGTGCACCACGAGGAGGTTTTCCGGCACTTAGCACCCCGACGTAAACCCACCTAACACAAGCCTTAGCTTAGCTGGAGGGGTTAACAAGATTGCTAGTAATGTGAGACTCAATTAAACATACCTTAAAAAAAAGTTAAGTTTCGATTAAAAAGGCCATTTTTGTAATTTTGTAACTTTGGGATTGGTCTCCAATACGCTTGCGTACTGTACTAGAATGCCGCTATTGCACTCTCGAGACGCATACTTGACACAAGCGTAGGTATTTGAAATCGATCCCAAATTTACAAGAAAACAATAATGGCCGTCTTAACTACAACTGCACTGTTTTAAATACGTGAATTGGCCCGCTGGTTAAAAAGGCACGACCCCAAATAAATTTTGAATAATAAACCCTAAGAAAGAACGTCTACTTTTAACAATATCAGAAAGACCGTTATATTGAGGGCGGGAAATTGAACAATTAATTTTGTAATTGAAATTGTATACTTAATACATTCAAATGGTCACTGTTCACTCCCCCAGGGAACTACTTTCACACCCAGTTGAGGGCGTTGGTCCATTTGCAGACAATGCCCGCAATGCCCTACATTTTATTTTAGTGTCGTGTTTATGACTTAATAATAAATTTTGCGTGACGCTGCCATTGTTTGAATTAAAAATATTATGGTTTTTATTTTAGTTTTAACTTTTTAGAGAGCGGCCTCTGACTTGCTTTTTTGGAGAAGTGTTTTATAATTCGTAAATAAATTATCTAGATAAATGATAGTGGAATCTGTATCAAAGTAAATTGCGTAGTATAATTAACTAAGCACACAGACTAGAAACTTACTAAAATATCAGGATACTCACAACCCTTGTCGTGGACGAAAAAAATAGTCTTAAACGTACCTTATTATAACACTGCTTTGGCAGTCTGTTTGCCACCGTCTACTGGACATTTCAACCAGATTGCACCCTATCTGGTTGAAATATCCAGCAAATCAAAGGGCAAATATTAACAAGCCCGATTTCAATTATTTAGGCATCAACAAATTGAATGAATACAACACATTATTAGCATATTATACATTATACTAATACGCCTACATAAAGTAGCTTCGTAGACAATTTCGAATATACCTAACCAGTATCAAAACTGCTCACTCATCGAAATACCGCAATTACAACTTACAAGTATCAATAATGTGGTCGCATTGTTCTGCTACAGTTTTTTTACAACATAACTGTAAACGCCCATGATATGATGAACTACTGGTTGTGGTTGGAATTTTGGCACAAACAATCTTTGACATTCCAGATGTCAAAGATACCGAATATCGAATCGAATATTTAGAATATTCGATTCGAGATTCGGAGAGTTAATTAAACTTGGCTGTCTGATGGTAGACGCAACAATTACGCAAGAGCAAAACTACCCTTTTTTCACCCTTGGCTATGGACGTTATGAGCAACGGGAATATGGAATCAAGTCGAAATGTATTAAGAGTTAACGAAATAGCTGATACGCTTCCCACAGGCGATTTGCAAAACACGAATTTTAATATAGTTTGTAGGTTTTGCCACGAGGGTGAGAAAACACCTATACACTTAGATACTCTAGATATGGCTGCAGGGCAGTCCACCACAGCAGAAGCCAGTACCTTAGAGGGCACTTAATCACACCAGATGACGTTAAGTCGTCTTCAAAAAGGTGCATATTCGACTTAATGGTCAGACTACACTTGGAGATATCCTTTAATATGATTCATGGGCATGCCCAAGATCATTTTTCGGGGGTAGAGTTTCGTAATTTCGGAAGATTCAAGGTATTTTGGGGGGGGGAATGTCAACCTCCAAATCCCTCCTCCCCTGGGTACATCTATGATACGATTTACACGGGCAGACTCACTAGCAAAAGCTATTTTTCTATACTAATATCTTATCGGTAGCCTAATTGCTAAGGCATCGGTATCGCAATCGTGAGGTCGTGTGTTCGAATCCTACCCATTATACTACCGACCCACTCCTAACACAAGCCTTTAAGCTTAGTTGGAGGGGTTAACAGGATTGCTCGTAATGTGGGGCTCAATCTCACATTGCTAGTTATCTTTTATAAAAATATATGATTTTTTTGTTCGTTTGTAACGATTTTACACAAAAACTACTGGACCGATTTAAAAAGATCTTTCGCCATTAGAAAGCTACATTATCAGGGAGTAATAGTTGCTATATTTTGTTGTAAAAAAAATAGAAACCCCTACGAAAATTGCAATAATGTACCTCAATGTATAAAAAACTACCCCGTGCAATGCCGGGACAGGCAGCGTTTAAATAAATTCCGAAATGCACTTTGGTGTGTCAAACATCTTACGAACCCTACTTTGAACTCACATTGTCCCAATTTGGAATTATGGAGCGTTTCATAATTAATGACATAATGAATTGGGTTTCCGTCCCAATTCTTTTATTGATTACGAAGAAGTCGTACTGTGAGCGGCATTAACAAAGGTTTTATATTAAGTTTATTATAAACAGAGTCACAAACTAATTGGTTCAGAGTTCAGATAAATGGGGCATTGTTGCTGTTTGTTGTTGCGTAGTGGATTGGGACCATATTTAAAATGGAGATTAAATCTATATAGATGTATTGAAATATTTGTTTACTGTTTGCTCCCATTCGTAATATTTAATTGCGTACTTGAGAAGCAGTAAAATCATCTTGTCGTTTGATTTTAGTTTACATCGGTCTATTTGAATTACTTACGCTAAAAACATCAAGAAGATGTATCGCTGTGAAATTCAAATGATAACGTTTCTGAAATTGTCATAAAATGTTATGAAAATAAATTAGAATCTGCACTATATTATGAATTTGACACTAAGTGCCAATTTTGTCTGATTACGTACAATGAGGCGTTGGGGAATCAGAAAAGTCAAATCAGCCTCTTTTTAAGAATTGTCAAAAACGACCCGCCTCGCACAAATTTGTATGAAATGCTAGCATATGACGTCACATTTTCTATGGTCAAATCATTTACTTTTTATGTTTCTTTTTATGATTAAAAAATAGATCAGTGTGTCTACTAAGTAACTATGTATGCATGTAATAACGAATTATTGTTTTTTTTTAATAATAGGTATTAAGAAAATTGACTAATAGTCAACTTTTGTTTACCTCCAAAACAGAAAAAAACGTCCGTAAACATATAACCCTCCTCTGCAGTCGTGTATAAATACCAAGTCACAAATTCAATCCAGAAACAGCTGACCGTAAGTCAAAAGACACAATAGAGATTTCGCCGACTTTTAAAATGGAATTGAATTTCCATCAAAAGCGCCAACCGTACACTACAACTATCCATATTGTTCCTCAATGGTCAATTCTAAAAAGCAACAAATGGGTCACCCAATTAAGAACAATAGCGATTGGAGCCCAGATTAATTATTCTCTGCCCCAAAAGTCCACAATCGCTGACCTCCATAAAAGAATACCGAAGAAAGAAAAAATAATTCGATTATTTCGTCCCTTGCATCTTTGTGAACCCTTTCGTTTTCAATTGTTGGTGTCTCGTACTTAATCCTAACGACTAGACTGTTCTCATAGATACAATGAAAAGCCCGTCTCTAGTCTTCATGGTTGTCAAGACGTATTTTGATTCCCACAGAAGCAACTGGTTTTCTGAAGTAAGTACGAGTATTTGATTGGATTCATAGATCTGTGAGCCGTTCAACGGCTACTGGTCGCAAGCTTAACTATGTATTTAACTTTACAATTTTGTCTATAATGTATTGTGTAGGGTGTTGAAATGTATACAAATGTAACTGAAGAAGTTGTTTGCGGGAAAATTGATTGAATGTGGAGAATCTCGTTTATATATTAAGATTCTTCTGAATAATACGGAACTGGAATTCGTATATTGTTGATTCTCTCACGGGACAACTGAAGTACTTTGAAAAGGCTGAAGATAAAGCAATTGACGGCCGTAAGTCTTTGGTAATAAAAATTGGGCTTCGTTATTAATTATGAAAATATTCACTTTTTGCAAAGTGGGTTTGAAATTCCAAATATGAAAATAATAAAAAAAAATGTTTTTTTTCTGGATAAAGGTACTACCACATGTTAGGCGGTTTACACACTGCCCTGCAACAGCGTAGTGCGTGGCGTCGAAAACGCGCGCTTGATTGCGGGAGAGCAGATCTGAATCATCAGATTTCGCACTAACCAATATCAATAAAACCAACATGCGATGGCACATGTTTCTCTGCATCGACTGACTCTGTGGCGCGGTGGGAATGTATCCGACTGCTACGCAAGAGGTCGTGGGTTCGATTCCCACACGGGGCATCATTTTGTGTGATCCACAAATTGTTGTTCCGAGTCTGTAAAGTCCCCCGCGTGACAGGGCTTGTACCCAAACTGCGGGGATCGTCTTTAAAATAAAATAAAAAATGTAAACGCGTGATCTGCAACACTGCGTGTGAATGCTTTTTCTGTGTGTTGCACTATGCGTGTTTTCAATACAAAGAGATACTTACAAGCAACGTTAGAACATGCACTCCCGCGCTACGCTGCGTGATGCGGGGTAGAGTGCCAACCGCCTTACACTCTACCTACAATCTAGGCAAAAAATCAGTCATCGTTAGTGGCCGAAAGCAAAACAAACTAAAAAAACAACTATGTAATTAAACCTAATTGAAATTGTACCAAATATAACTCTCCAATCAATCAACTATACATCGATTGCTAATAGAAAAATCTTACAAATAATACTCGATTACACACACTAAACCCTTCTAACATCGAGTTCACGGTCTTGTCTCTCTATACTATAGGACCACTGACATTTACATTTGCTAAGGGAATATGAACCTTAAATCTATGTAGTTCTATGAACGATCAGGCATGCTGCCAAATCGATTGTATCGAGACATAGCTAACCTTATTCGATTCATACTAACCTTGCACCTGCTGTTAAACATTCTAATGTGTTATTTTTTTGTCATATACCTTAGTTTGTACGTAGAAACGAATGTAGACAACATTGAACTATTTCGCTTTATAGTTTTAATAGAGGTTTAGGCATTTGACCAACTAAAGGTGAGAAAGCAAGCAACTATCAACTATTTTTTTGTTCAAGTAACAACAGATCTACGATGAAAAACCGCAAGAGCATATCGGACCATGCTCAGTGTAGGGTTCCGCAGCCTCGAATAAATGCATCAGCAGAAAATCGCATGTTCATGGCACTTACGCCCTTTTGTTGAGATTTGCAGTTTTTCAGTAATTACTCAATGACGGTATATCCGATCCTGTCCAAAATAATTTTAGTTTATAGTTTATAACCTTTGTGATTTTTTCCATATTTTTTGGTCACACGGTTCAAAAGAGGGGGGGGGGGGGACATCATTATTGCAGCTTTATTAATAACAACATTTTTGCAAGATTATTTATAAAAATATTCACTAGTCAAAAATTGTATTAGAAACCTTAAAAAGACCTGCCGAAGGATGTACCACACGTTGTTTTTTTTTTCCATCTTCAGTTACATGTACGGAGTGCCCCCCTAAAAATATTTATTTTTATTATATTTATATATACGGAAAGACGGACAGACGGACATGATGAAACTATAAGGGTTCCGTTTTTGTCATTTTTGCTACGGAACCCCAAATTCGGGACCGAAAGTTGCAAAGTTGTGTATCTTTATCTTTTAAACTGCATGGCCAAAAAATATGAAAAAATTACAAAGGTATTTTTAAGTAACCTTTGTAATTTTTTCTCTCTTCAAATAAATACTTACAACAAAAATCATTTTCAACATGTTCTTATATTCTGTCTTTGAGTTATTGGCGAAAAACTGCTCTTGTCATTTAGACCTTTTTTGAAGGCGGTTAAAAAACATCCTCGTCTTCAGCAATCTGGTAAAAATAGCGTTACAGGTACTTACTAGTGTTGCTAATATATAACTGTGTCTCATCAGGAGGGCTGTATGCTTATTTGCTACTTTAAAGTAAAACGAACAAGATTATACGTAAGTACCGGTTCTTATGACATTATACCTACCTATTCATAGTGACTCCATGATATTTTCTTATGTAAAACGCATTATCGCACATTATACAAAATCTTATCCATACTTCCATCCATACTCCGTACTATATAATTATACTATATACTATATACTATATATCCATACTTTAATTTTTATCCATACTAATATTATAAATGTAAAAGTAACTCTGTCTGTCTGTCTGTCTGTCTGTCTGTTACGCTTTCACGCTCATACTACTGAACCGATTTAGATGAAATTTGGTATGGAGATAGTTTGAGTCTCGGGGAAGGACATAGGGTAGTTTTTATCGCGATAACCGACATCCACGCGGGCGGAGCCGCGGGCGAAAGCTAGTAATATTATAAATGTGAAAGTAACTCTGTCTGTTACGCTTTCACGCTCAAACAGCTGAAACGATTTAGATGAAATTTGGTATGGAGATAGTTTGAGTCCCCGGGAAGGACATAGGATCGCGATAACTGACATTCACGCGGGTGGAGCCGATAGCGAATGCTAGTTAATTTAATAAACTTACTCTCCCTTGGAGGGCGTTTAAGGTATAACGCCAAAGAATGAAAAATCATTCATCAAACAGTTAACATTTATGGCAGAACGAAGACCATTGGCAAGACTGAATGCCAAATGACAACCTCGGCGGCGCGGTGGGAGTGTGTCCGACTGCTATACATACGGGTTTGATTCCACACGGTACACCACTCTATGTGATCCATAAATTGTTGTTCCGAGTCTGAGTGTACTATGTGTCCGTGACTTGTATGTTTGTAAAGTCTCTATTACATAAACCTTGGATGCTTTTTGGTCATCTATCATTTTAAACTTTGATCATACCTATTTGGATTTGGACAACAAGTTTATTACAGTCAAATGTTCTCGTTATTTTATATCAATGACTCACACACTTTAATGTCACCTTCGATATAATAAATAACACGTAGGTACTACCTGATATACTACCTACCTATAAAGACACAATGGGTAGGTTCTAAATACCTTTGAAGTATTCAGCGAATATTTTTTACAGCTACCCGCGTCACCTTAGTAAAAAGTTAACTAACATTTTACACAACTTTTTCATAAATTTAATTGAGACCGTAACAGTTGACTTCTATAAACGGTAACTGCCAGTCACGTTCAAGGCTACAGCATTCACTGACCGAGTTATTTGATTGATATTGGATTTTTGGACGGATACCTTTGCCTACAATATGACTGAATTGAAATGGCACGTCATATGCTCTATTATATTTAACGTATATTTGATGTAGAGTACGTGGCAAAGTCATACAAGTTAAATTTCAAGGTCTTTAATAGCGTAAGTTATCAATCTGGCCTTGTTTCCAGAATCAATTAAAAAAAAAACATATTTTATTTTATCTTCGTCACCACGAGCTATTGATGGGGCTGGCAATAAGCATTTTGCAAGGGATGTTTTCGCCCCCAAAAGCCACTGTGACGAATTACCGTGTGATTTTTAGTCGCATCGATTGCAACATTACAAACCGCCTTGTCATTATTTCCATGGGTATAATCCTCTGATAGCGTATGGGGTAGGGATGGTACGCGTGAGGCTATAAATTAAGGTGGATTCAACCAGTTTTGTTATGTTTTAAGTGGGAGAATCAGTACAGAGCTTGTGTACAGTTGGATCAACGTAACTAGGCCGGACTGAAGTAGGCGACAAGTGGTTGCGCAGATGCATTTTGTGGAAGTAAATGGTGACAGGAAGGGGGGGGGGGGGCGGGGGCGGTAACTAAATCAAGAGAATTAGAGATGCGATTACGCATTACATTGTCATAATTAATATTACTAACTCATGTTTTTTTGTGATTATTTTCGTAAAGAAATTGTTTTACAAAGTTTTTTTAGTATTTACTGTAACTGTTCTAAATTTAAACTTTTATGAACTCATTTAAATAGTGTTTTTTTAATGTTGAATTAAAATGTTATTAGTATTTTTAATCGATTAAACATAATTAATCGTTTTCGTAAGTAATTTTAGGGTCGCATCTCTATGACATGCGCGAAAGTGATAAAAACCTAACTTCAATCCGTCAAGTTTCGTTGATCGTACTTACTGTACGTCTCGGTGGCCGGTAGTTGACAACCCTAGCTACGCTATAGTAGGTGTTCCTTATTATGTCTCATGGCACGGCAGGTAATTTAAAAAGACATGAACACCTACAATGTTATTAGTAATGATACCGTACGCGTAGTATCCAGAGAATGGCATAACTGTAAGTTCCACATTAGGTCATTCATCAATTTTTCAATTTAGAGTCTTAGTCAATTACAGGTGACAGTCGACTTTCCCTTCTAAGCTTTAAGTTTACAGTTACAGAACTAAAGAATTTAGGTGAGTGATTTATTTGAAACTAGCTTTCGCCAGAGATTTCATTCGCGTGGGCTTATAAAAAGTAACTTCAACTTTTAACTGAAAACATTTTTCTGGACTCTGCATTTTGATCAAGAGTATCTTGGAAGTAACTTCTTAAATCGAACTCCTTGATCTAGTTTGACCTTGTACCTACAGCATTATTTTTTTTTAAATTTTATTAAGTTACTTACCTAGTTCAATTCAACCTAGTTCAATTATAAAGCTCAAAAGATGCCTTTGCTCAAAGAATTACTTATTTGGCGCAATAGAAAATAACTTTACGACGGTGTCCGTTAAAACTTTTATATAACTTATATCAAAATTCTTTGTAATCCGCTACCTGTCTCATCCCTCGGCACCCTTTGTGGTTTTTTCTTTTCCTATCTCTATTGTTAGTTTTTTTGTAGATTGAATTACGGGTTTGTGAGGTTGCAGCCACATTCGACGCGGCCACATTCCGGCTGCTAATTTGGTAGTATTAAATGAAACACCCATGTTATGATGGGACCAATATCCTGCTCTCTGTCTATATTTCTAGGATAGAGTGAGATGGATAGTGGATCATATTTTATAATGGATCATGGTGTAGCGTGCTTTTGATTGTGTCCCTCGGTGATGCGCGCAAGCCTGAATGAATAATAGTTTTAGTAATACGCTTCTTGAAACAGTCGTGCGTCGTCGGTTGGAATACATTAAAAGGTAATTAAGGCGATATGGAACGAGTATGATTCAGATTTTTGTAGAATTACGTATTAACAAGATTAATTATGAGATAAGATGTTTTAGGAAACTCTTCCAAAAACTATTCTCATCATCGAGTACAGGGAGTAAGCCGGTGATTCTTAAATAGGGCTGCAGATAAAGAAATCTTTTTGCTATAAAAGCCGTGTCAAGGAGGACTGCTTTCTGCATCATTGTCTAAGTTATTATTACAGAAAGGGCACCACTACCAGCTGTTTTATAGAAAGCGATTATGGGGTCGAACGGAGGGTAATTCAACTGTGGTTTCGGTGTGCTGTGGCCGGTTGTATTGCAACCTGTTGTTAAATTGACCTACTTTTTATACCGAATCAAGAATTCAAATAGTTTATTTGCAACTAAGTGTACAATAGTTGGTTTTAAAGTAAGAAAGTACAGGATTGAGTACCTTTTTCAGGTGCTGCATGAAATGCTTACATTTTTAGCACTTATGCTGATTTTTGTGGAAAATAAATGCTTTCATTTTATAATTACTTAATCTATTAATGTATAAATTTATAATGCAACTAGGTACCTACTTATCTCTTGAATTTATACTTTTACAACAAAACCAAAACTTCACAGTTTAGGTTATTCCAAACCCCCCTGAATATAAAAACAAATTTTCGGAACACACCATTAGAAACAGTAGAAACATAAAATTTTCTTGGCATAAACATTGATACACACATAACTTGGAAAACCCACATTGAATCAACTACTTAATGCAAAATTATTAAAGCTTACATAAGCGCTCTTCCAACTAAAATGTAACACATTTTAGTTGGAAGAGTTATTTCCAAGTTGTGATCATTAACCAGCTTGTTACTGTTTCTAGCGTTTCTTGTAGTATGGGATACATCATTTGCAAATAGAACTGTTAAAGAATTTGTTCCATACCGAAGTAGATAGTTAGGTAAGTACTTAGATACGTGTTTTTTGTTTTGTGATTACATTATGTTTCCAAAACCATCAATCTTTCGACAACAGCATGCAAATGAAGTACGTGAATATTTGAAATAGTAATTGTAGACACCGAACTACTCGTTGTCATAACAGCTGGTCTTATCTATACTTACATAAATACTACTAGTGGTAGATCTAAGCTATAAGCCATGTTAGTGGTTAACACCACAGTATCAGTTATTCTGCTCTGAATTAGTGATGCGAACATTAGGTACAGTGTTTCAATTGAAAGGCACTGTAGGGTGCAAGTGTACTTGGCAAATGAAACTTAGATACAAACGAATGTCTCAGAATGAAGAGAGCTGTGGTGCGGCACTCGGATTTATGCAAAACAAGGATTTGAATGGCATTGATGCTGTAACGGGCAGGCATGACTTAAGGACACGTTGCTCGCATCGGCCCATGGTGTCATTCTATAGTGATTTTATCATATCTTTGGAGATGTATATAAGCGGTCGAAAGAGACGTCTGTACGAGTTTACAGGCTTCATAGAACAAAACGATAGAAGCCAATCAAATTTACAGTAGGATCAACGTAAATTGACCGGATTGAAGTTGGCGAAAAGTGGTTGCGCAGATGCATTTTTAGTAGTAAATGGCTGGGTCGGTAACTAAACGAAGAGAATTAGAGATGTGATTACGCATTACATTGTCATAATTAGTATTACCTACCTACTAACTCATGTTATTAAAATATATATATTACGGGTCTTAATCGCGTGAATAATTTAAGGTAAAATATATATATTTTAATAATGTGTACAAATCGCGAAAGTTTATCAACATTTATAACTCATGTTTTTTGTGTTTTTTTTCGTAAAGAAATTGTTTTTCTAAATTTCTTTAGTATTTACTGTAACTGTTCTAAATTTAAACTTTTATGAACTCATAATTTTATATTGTTGAATTAAATTTTTGTTACTATTTTTACTATTTTTAATCGTTTCGTAAGTAATTTTAGGGTCTCATCTCTATGACATGCGCGAAAGTGATAAGAACCTAACTACAATCCGGTCAAGTTACGTTGATCCAACTGTGGCACTATACTAGATAACAAGTCATAGACATAGTCTAAAATCGATTCAGCAATTTATACCAATTAGTTCAAACTACTACCGCTGCAGAAGCGTGGGTTCACCTGAATCATCTTTTATATCCGGAGGTTAATTGAATGCAATGCCCACAACGCATTTATGTCAACTAATTACTTAAGAATATTTCCACAGACCGGCAATTGTCGCCAATTTGTTTAAATGAAATGTTTGTTTTAGATTTAGTGAATGAAATGAATTTTATTGCAGTAATATGTAATAATAATATCTTGGGACAACTCACACAACGCTATCTGATCCCAAACTAAGAGCAGAGCAGAAACAGAAAGAACAGAACTTGTACTATGGAAACCAGACAACTGATAAATATACTTATATATTTCTAAATCATCATCATCATCATCAGCCTATCGCAGTCCACTGCTGGACTTAGACCTCACCAATTGCACGCCACTTTGTTCTATCTTCGGCTTCTCGCATCCAGCTCCTGCCAGCAGTTTTGCGTAAATCATCACTCCACCTGCCTTAGGGCGTTTTTCTGTCTGAATAAAGATAACTAAAGGCCAATTCATGTATTTAAAGCAGTGCAGTTGCAATTCAATTCGATTAAAACAGCCATTTTTGTAATCTTGTAACTTTGGGATCGGTCTCCAATACGCTTGCACACTGTACTAGAATGCTGCTATTGCACTCTCGAGACGCATACTTGACACAAGCGTAGGTATTTGAGATCGATACCAAAGTTACAAGAAAACGAAAATGGCCGTTTTAATAGAAACTTAACTGCAACTGCACTGATTTAAATACGTGAATTGGCGCGCAGAAGTGGCATTTAAATACTTGGCCCCTTTTAGATACTACCTAATATAAAAATGCAGTGTCTTAATTATCTATAAACGTCCTATCTATAAGTTTATATGACATATGAGTTGCATGCCTATCTATGCGTACACTCATATTGTAGTTTCTTAATATCTAAGCCACTTAAATACCCACTTCAGAATTTAAAGAACCGTGATTCATGTCAAAAGGGTTCATTAGTTATCAACGGCGTGCCATTCCACTTTCGTAATATTTCGGAATCTTATCAACTTGTACGGCATTCGTGCATTCCACTTTCGTTCATGACAATAGAAAGGGAGAGTTTGTCACGACATCCAAGTATTCAAAGTAAGGATAACAGATTCCATTGTTTAGCGTGGATCACGCATATTATTGACGACAAGACGTACAGAGACGCTCTTCTTGAATCGCTGTAGTCTATTCTTAAAAGCAATTTGCATAATACAAGTACTAAACACGCAATTCTGCTCCATATTGTACTAAATGCGCAGTTACCGTACTATTACAATATGAAGAACTGAACAAATGAAAACAATAGATAAGTACCGTGTTTAAAGTTTCGAAATATAATGATCCTAACAACATAGTAACTCAGATTCGAGGACACGAACACCATGACTCCCAACCTTTGCGGAACATTGACATTTCACTGCCTTCTGTGTCCAAATGTTATTCATATCTTTAATTATCTACCCGCACCAATTGTCTCTTGACAAATTGAGTTTACAATAAACAATACGTCGTGTCAGAATAAGGCTACAGAGAATTAGTCAACATGCAGAACATACTTGTAGTTGTATGTAGACCTAGATGCTTGAAATGAGGTTAAGTGTAGATGAATAAAACTGCTGTATAATAGACAATACATCTCATTTTATTTATATTAGGTACATCTATAACAATACTTTTAACAGTCTTAAAACGAACGACTTAGTGAGATAGCGGTCAACGCAGAGGTTCTATCTACAATATTTACAAAAGAGGATGCGTCAGGCGCACGTGAGTGAGGTAAAGGCGCGCGGCACGGGATTTGGAGGCACGCTGTGCCGCTGCACGACGCAACCGCCCGCGCCGCGCGCCACCGCCTCGAAGAACTGCCGCAGGTCGCTCACCGACCGCGTCGGCGGAGCCTGCAAGTCGTGAAGAGAAGCAGCGCGTCTCGGTGTCGTCTCTGAAGGAGCCCGCTCGATACGAGCCAACTGCTCACTACTCCGCGCCAGACTACTAGCCGTAGTCCGCGACATCGATTCAAACAATGCCCTACGTTCCCTCACAGGAACATATTTAGCCACAGCTTCATGTACATTCGGGGAGCATGATCTCGCCCGATTCTCCATTGACGCAGTTTTGCGTCTAGCCGCCTCCATAGCATACCGGCCTCTTTCTGCGCCTCCGGCCGTCCCCTCCCATCTTTTCAAGTATCGGCGACCTTGCTCAGATTCTGATCGTGCGGCGCGTGGCAGCGTGTGGTGTTGCTGCGTACTCGAGTTTAATTTGCTACAACTGTCACATTTAATCACCTCTGCTTTCCGTACTGGCGCATCGACCACGTCTGTGGTCTTTAAGGCGTCGAGGGACAGGGTTAGGTCGAGGCTGCGATCGGACGAAGAGTCGTAGTCGTCGTCTTCGACGACGATGCCTTCGTCCGTTGCGGCTGGGGAGTGATCTCTGCGCTGCAATAACGTCTCGGTAGACGTCAGCAACCTCCGACGAGCTCGCGGTGGGGCTTTTGGAGGGCAAAGGGGAGTTTCCTGTTGAAGGGCCTCTTTCTTTGATTCCCTGCCAGCGGTATCCGCGGCGGGCAGCACGTCCAAAAATCGTACTTGTGGTAGTGGAGTCTGACCGAGGATCTCGACGCAGAGCGCACGCACCCATCTCGCATATTCAGCCTTATTGCAAGTCTGCAACAATAAATATAATTGTAACATTCAACTGCGATGAATATAATAAATATAAGATTTATGACTTAATCTCCTATAGAAATGTTGGAATTTGCATAAAGCGTTTTAAAAGAAGTCGATCCTTCGACTTATCTATAAAAAGTGAGCGAACGGGTTTCATAGCGTGATAATAATGGAACATCTGATCTTAAGGACAGAACTAGTCACGGTCACATCGCATTCATAGATATTTTTTTATTGCCGAGTATTATTACAGCGCGCAGTTTTCTTAAAACGTGTTTCCTTTACGTGTCAACACCTTCGCGCTTCTAGCCCTTCTTATGGTAAGTAGTACATGAAAAGGTCGCGATGCACAAAGACCTTTGATTTACGGTTGTATGGCTTTATTGAGGTCTATTAAAGTGTACGAATCGTGAGAAAGGTGTTACGCGAAGGGGATTCAACGTCTTGCAAGACGTTGCAATTGCAATCATATGATTTTGCAGTTTCGCATCTAGGAATAAATCAATATTTGATGCGATGATAAACAGTTTTTCAGCCTGTGTCTTTTCTATTTATACTAATATTATAAAGCTGAAGAGTTGGTTTGTTTGAACGCGATTATCTCAGGAACTATTGGTCCAAATTGAAACATTTTTTTTACTGTTGGATAGCCCATTTATCGAGGAAGGCCATAGGCTATATAACATCACGCTACGACCAATAGGAACGGAGCAGCAATGAGAAATGTCGCAAAAACGGGGAAAATTTACGCAGACGAAGTTGCGCAGGTCAGCTAGTATTTTATATGTAGGAATATGTAGGCTCACAAATATACTGCTGATTAATAGTCACCAGGTTTATAACTATGAATTGCCGGCCCTGTTTTTTGAGAAGTGACTGTACGGACAACGTGTATAGATTAGTTCCCTCATGGAGTCGTATAACATCTGTGTTGATAATTATTTATGAAAGCATTGTCTTCTAGACAATGACCGACGTACGTGACTGAACGAACCTATTATAACGATACAGAATCATTGTAATCACTTGTAGTGATTGATATTGATATACAATCTTTTTGTTGCTTCTATTAGATGATCTGATGGCATAAACATTGACATTGTATCAAAAGAGGCGTGTGGAAAATCAATCAATAATAAATTTGATTTTTGGAGCGAGATAAACATTCAGGCGATCTGCTAGGGTGCTATACTCAGTGGTCTAAATGTTTGCTAACCAATCACGCACATGATTTTCTGGGCCATTGGTATGTGGCAGACCCAGAAATTGAGAAATTTGATGAACACGAAAGCACGCATGTATAGAAATCTATGCTAGCTGCGGGCAATACAATTAGATATGATAGGTTTCATAAGATATGATAATACAATTCGTGATTCAGTAGACTGACTAACTTAAATGGATCGATGCCGATGTCTTATACAAGTGGTACAAGGCAGTTAACTAGAGGGGTTATCAGGAATACCGCAATGGAAACAAAAAAACGCATGTTTTTGCCGATCGTTGCTTTCATTTCCTCGTCGCAAGTGATTTTGCGATGTCCGGGAAACGAGGGCGTAATCGATGAAAAAATATTACCGCTTTGTGGTCTTGTGATAGCGTGTCTGGCTTGCGGAAATATACCGAGTTTCACCAAAACCGGAGCACATCACTACATAGTATAAAACAAAGTCGCTTTCTCAGTCCTTATATCCCTACCTCTTTCACAAGATAGACTGGGAAAAAAATGTTCACATTTTAAATACACGGAGCAAATGTCAAAATAAGTTGGCTTTACCGAGACATAAAACTTCATCATACAGGGGCAGTTTCAAGTTCGCGGCTGCTAAAATCTGGAATGACCTACCTCCACCATTAATTAAAAAAAACAGATCTTTCAATAACTTCAAATTGTATCTGAAAACAATACTTTTAAATGATCAAAAAAATAATTATTAATAAATATACAATTATGTATGCAATTTTTAATTATATTTAATTATATTCAATTAGGTATATTCCTCTACTTTTAATTTAAAAATATATTATAATAGTTAATGTTTGATTCGTTTGCGATCCCGTGTTTGTTTATTTGTTATGTATTTGTCATGTGTCTATAAACTGTGTTAGATGTTAGATAATGAACAGTTTTGGTTGGGACCGCAAATATAATATTGCGGTCTTAACCAAATTTGTTCATTATTAGTTCATTATTAATTCTATTATTAATTCTATTATTAATTCTATTATTAATTCTATTATTAATTCTGTTATTAATTCTGTGTTTTTCATAACTAATTTAATTACTTACCTAAATTAATTAAATTATAAAAATTGTAATGATTAATTAATTTATAAATAATATGAAATTGTTCTTTTTTTTTTTTTAATTATTTTATTTTTTTATTTATGAAAGATTATTAATTATTTTTATCTAATTCATTTTATTTTATGATTGACCTTTGTACTTGTACCTGTGATGTTTTTTATGTTATTCTCTCTGTGGTTTTTTTATTCTGTTTATTTTGTTTTTGTTTTTTTTTTATTATTTTTATTATTATTATTTTTTATTATTATTATTTTTCTTGCACGTTGATGTGTCAAAGGGACAGGCTGAAAATCAGCGTTGTTGTATGCAATCTCGCATATAACAGCATTTGCTGAGCTTGTTCCTTTTGCCACAACACGATGTTATGTAATTATTAGTTTAAATTAAGAAAACATTTGTAAATTCGTGTTGGATGGTAATAAAAAAATTCTATTCTATTCTATTCCTATCTATGCTTAATCTTGAAAACTACGCAACGGACTTTGATGCGGTTTTTTTTAATAGATTGAGTGATTTAAGAGGAACGTTTATATGTATAATAACATCCATTAAATAATGGAGAAATAAGGAGCTAAATTTTCCCCGTTTTTGTAACATTTCTTATTGCTGCTCCAGCAATAAGAAATGTTGCAAAAACGGGGAAAATTTACGCAGACGAAGTTGCGCGGGTCAGCTAGTTTTTAATATAATAATTACGTAGTAAAGATGTATTGGAAATAAAAGAGACTCGATGCGCTGGGCTTTAATGATTTCTTGCACGAATATTTTTGACTTTTACATGTTCCACTTGCGGAGAAGGTACCTACTTTGTAAATAATAATAATATCTTGGGACAACTCACACAACCCTATTTGATCCCAAACTAAGCAGAGCTTGTACTATGGAAACTAGACAACTGAAAACCATACTTATATATTTCTAAATACATACGTATTATAGATACATAACACCCAGACACAGAATAAACCATCGAGCTCATCACACAAAGTTTCATCCTGGGTGGAGATCGAACCCACGACCTTTTGCGTAGCAGTCGGATACACTGTCATCTATACTAATATTATAAAGCTGAAGTGTTTGTTTGTTTGAACGCGGCAATCTCAGGAGCTACTGGTTTGGATTAAATAATTGTTTTGTTAGGTAGCCTATTTATCGAGGAAGGCTATAAGCTATATAACATCACGCTACGACCAATAGGAGCGGAGCAGCAATGTAAAAAGTTGTAAAAACAGGGAAAATTGACGCATACGAAGTTGCGCGGGTCAGCTAGTTGATAATAAACAAGGTCGGCAGTTCGGCACTACGATCTTAGCCTCCATTAACTGGTTTCCGTAAGTCCACAAGAGACATCTTTGCAGGATGTATAAACTACCATATTCGAATGTTGAAACAACTCGAGGGTCACACGAACCATCCGCTAATTTCTCGGATTTAGCTAACAATAATATTATTGTATCGCGGATTGACAAATGACACTCTACAAAATGACTGCTAAACGGTGAGTGATGAATCGTCATTTTCAATAAAACGAATTAGATACGCACATTACAATGAAATGATGGATTTTGGTAAGAACATCCATCAAGAATGAAAAGTGGGTAATTTGTAAATACATTACAGCACAGCAAACAACAAATCTATACTTATATTATAAAGCTGAAGAGTTTGTTTGTTTGAACGCGGTAATCTCAGGAACTACTGGTCCGAATTGAAAAAATATTTTACTATTAGATAGCCCATTTATCGAGTAAGGCTATAGGCTGTATAACATCACGCTACGACCAATAGCAGCGGAGCAGCAATGAGAAATGTTGCAAAAACGGGGAAAAATTACGCATACGAAGTTGCGCGGGACAGCTAGTATAAAATATACATAATAACAATCACATAGCATTTAGTTGGAGTTCAATCCCAAGGTAATGCATCGGATTTTTGAAGACAAGTTCGTATTATAAATGATTAATTACAACATTGAATAGAAACACCATAACATTGTTGAAGTTTTTGAAGTCTGATATCCTGTGCTTTATGATTACGAGCATTTCTTTTACAATTTATTCCGGATCAAATCAAGCGGTGTCTGATACAATTTAACCTAATTTATGACTAAACATTGATATTTTATGCTAATCAAATTGTCAGACAAACAAGTGACGTTTTAATACATACAGCAAAAAGTAAATTCAATGCAATATTTCCATCGCGGCAGTCACGTTAATGCAAACCTCGCGTGATCTTCCAATATTTTTTTTTTATATTCCGTAATTCTATTTTTAAAAGAAAGCAATCGAAGGTTATGAGGGCAACTTTGGCTAAAGATCGTAGTAAAATAGACATGCCTGGTGGCATGCCGTATTTGGGAGACCTATTATGCAATTGGACATCTGCAGGAACCGACCCTGAGGGCAACCATTTAATAAATACAAAAGACGTGCCTGGTGTGCTTGCCCCATGCGTGCACGCAATACGACTGTTTTCAACCCAGATATTTTTATTATTGAACAATTTCTTATCGCATTAAAGAAACGTTCCTTGGTGTACATACTTTTTAGACCTCTAAGATGGCAAACTCTTGCTTACAGCAAAAAAGCAATAACGCTTTTTTTTTTTCTTAATTTATTCTGTCTAATTTTGGACATAGGGTCTTTTCTATGAGCTTCCCGACGTCCCATATGTTAAATTTACATTTTATTCGAAAACGTCCATATGCGGTTGATACATTGACGTATAGACCTGGACCGCGCCATCCCTTTCAATTAAAAAGTAAATATTTGTCTGCAAAGCGTTAAAGAGAGAAAAAACTCGTGCGGCCGTCTCATTGACAGGTATTGTCCACAAAGTAGAGTTGTCTCTTTCTAGAGAGTGGTCAATTTTGTGAGGTTATGGCGCAGTCCAGGTCTATACGTCAATGGTTTCATACGACTGTTTTTTTTTTAATATTCACCTGAAACGTGGCGACGGCACTGTCGTCGCGGAGCCGGGAAAGCTGGAACGCGTTGGGCAACGTTGTCGCAGTGCGCAAGTGCAGGTCTCTAAGTGGTAAACGGGCTGCAGGCCTTCTGGGGAGAGTGCCGTCCCTCCAAGCGAGGAGGCAGCCGCTCTTGACGGCTGCTTGCACCCAAGCCCAGGATTCTGTATCGTCATTGTAATACTGGCGGAGGACACCTGGTGGACAAGAGAAATAGGAGTTAGATATTGTAGTATCAATGATAACTTTTTGTTTGACGAAATTGGCTGGAATGTCTTGGCGCTATCCAACGTAGTGCGTATAGAATTATGCATTTAATATAATCTACATATGACCCAGATTTCATCGATGTCTATTCAATTAAAAGATAGAGAACAGGATTATTTTTATCCGACTGCGCAAGAAGGAGGGTTATGTTTTTGCGTGTATGTATTATTTGTATAAAGTACCTATATTTATTTGGCACGCTCTGAAGCCTAAATGGCTTGATGGATTTCAGCTTGAGAGGTATCGTTAGATTCGTCTCAGTCGTGAGAGTGACACTGTGTACATAAAAATTAGAAAAAAATGGCCGATTTTTGGCGCCAAAATATTTCAGCTATTAATTTTAAGCAGTCTGGTTTTTTTTTTGTAATACAAAACAAAAAACCAGACTGCTTACTGACTGACACATATATTAATTGATTTTAGACATTTAGAGTAGTACAAAAACAATAAACTTAGTTTTTTTTGTCTTTATGATTTGTATATGTATACAGATTAGTATTAAGTACCTATGCATTATGTATTTACAATAATTACGTTGCGTGTAAAGTAATAATTCCTCTGTGCCAATATGTCATTACGATTTTCCTCCTCATTCGGTATTATATAAATCTGCAATTTATTTCCTTAATGCTGACCTTGAAGCATGCTTTCCAGAGGAAGAGAACTAAAAGATTCTGATATATATAATTTAAAAAAAAAATAGAGTAGGGCTCTACTATTATAATTGTAGGTAGACAACACAATTGACTGATTATAAGTAATAGGAATATTAAATATTTTGATAAATATAGGAACATAAATGTTACTATGGGCTCCCCATCTATAAGCTTAAAATGTATAAACATGTTAGCTGCTTAAGTATACTTAACAACAAGTAAATTAAATAGAAGGGTGTTGATAAGGCACCTGTCCCACCAACGGCGATAAGCGTGAAGCGAGTAGCGATTTTATCGCTCAAGAAACGTAAGTACAATAGATGTATGTTGTGGATCCCGTAAAAAAAGATATGCGGTATAGAGATCACACACAACGATCAACTATTCATATTTATATCTCTTTCGTTTACATGGGAACTACATAAGTAGGTATGTACGTTTCTTGAGCGATAAAATCGCTACTCGCTTTCTAGCTATTGGTGGAACAGTTGCCTAAAGCGACCAAAAAAAAAAATTGTGTGGCATTCGGGGACTGCCGCGGTAAAGCTATTGCATAGCATTTTTATCAAATTAAGCAATTAAAAAAAAAAAATTTTTCATTATAAAAAATAATGTTTTTTTAAATTACAAAAAAAGGAATTAAATTTTTTTTTTTTTTTTTAATTATAACAAAACAATGTTTTTAATTTTTTTTCTTTAAAAATTTTTTTTTTTTTTAATTTAAAAAAAAGTCATTAAAAGTTCTGCTATTCATCGATAGATGGCAAAACTAAAAAGTATCACCGCTGTGCCCGTCGGAGTGGGGGGGGGGGGGAGCGTGAGGTTTTTTCGTTACGGAATTTCTGGATTCGGTCCCCGCGCTCAAGGCCCGCGATAGAAGCTATGCAATAGCTTAAAAAATATAATTTGTTCGTAAAAATAACAACTGGAAATGAAATACATAATGACTTCTCGGAAAAAAAAGCGCAATCAATGACATTCCTTTTGAGTTCGTAACCAAGGGGTTGATAACATTTCAAACCCACAATTATAATCTGTGCTCATAAATATTAACTGTCAAGTACAATCTCCCATACTACAAGGAAAGTTCAAGGACTCGATGTAGTACTCTCGATACTCGAACTTTCATTCGATTTAATAATCGATCCATTGGTTAGTAATCGATTTATTTTAATTACGCTTTCAATTTTGATGATTATATCTACGTAAGTATGGCCTGCCGTTACTGTTAATTAATAGTATACAGCTACATCGATTTATTAGTTCAATACCGATCATAAGTTATACGAGTAACATTCAAAAATATATATACCATAATAAAATGATTCTTGCTCTTATGTGAATAACGTAGAGTTTCGATTGGATAAGGTTTCTACTAAAATAGTGATCCCTTTTGGTCGATTTTCATCTCATTACACGTCAGACAATAAAGTTGAATAGGTATCTTAACACAAAGCTAATTACTTTAATTCGCATCGAAATACGTCCACCCGTTTGAGCTCTATGATTTATTTATTAGCTGACCCGCGCAACTTCGTCTGCGTAAATTTTCCCCGTTTTTGCAACATTTCTTATTGCTGCTCCGCTCCTTATTTCTCTACAATTTAATGGATGTTATTATGTCATATAAACCTTCCTCTTCAATCACTCTATCTATTAAAAAAAAACCGCATCAAAATCCGTTGCGAAGTTTTAAAGATTTAAGCATACATAGGGATATAGGGACAGAGAAAGCGATATTGTTTTATACTATGTAGTGATTTATTTAAGCTTTATGCACAAAATTGTACAAAGGTGGACTTAATGCTAAAAGCATTCTCTGCCAGTCTACCTTAGGGTGATGTAGAAATGGAATGTGTAGGTGCAGTAACCTCATTGTTATTGAAAAACTTCATATTATTCTTACATATGATGCGACATACATGACAAAGATTCATTCATATCCACCTATATGGTGTCCCACAGCTGGGCAAGGTTCTCTCCGGTAGAACCTATTATGTCTATAATCGCCATGCCATAATCAAAAGTATTATAGATATATGCCATGCCATAATCAAAAGTATATAGCTGACCCGCACAACTTCGTCTGCGTAAATTTTCCTCGTTTTTGCAACATTTCTCATTGCTGCTCCGCTCCTATTGGTCGTAGCGTGATGTTATATAGCCTATAGCCTTCCTCGATAAATTGGCTATCCAACAGTGAACGATTTTTTCAATTCAGATCAGTAGTTCCTGAGATTACCGCGTTCAAACAAACAAACTATCCAGCTTTATAATATTAAGTAAAGATGAGCAATCGCAAAAAGCCTATACATAAATGCATAATCATGCTCAATATTTACCATAAGCTTATTTACCATCTGTTGTTATTAATTCTACCTATTGTATTTGTATCTACAACATTATCTCACATACAGTATGGCCACCTCGGTATTGTGGTATGGCTATGACCAATGACATGTGATTCCACAATGTTATTTTGTGGTTATCATCACCAGGGTTAGGTATACCTATAACTTGTCTATTGTATTGAGTATAAAAACCATACAACTTTTCCCATTTCAATTGTATTACTCATGAAGTCATGATCATGAAAGAAAGTCAACAAATACTGGTTTTTCCTTAAAATCATGAAATGTGACAAACTATTACAATATGACGGGCCTTTTGGTTAGTGACCCTGACTGCTAAGCCGGAGGTCGTGGGTTCGATCCCCACCCAGTATAAAACTTTGTGTGATGAGCACGATGGTTTATTCTATGTCTGGGTGTTATGTATCTATTATATGTATGTATTTAGAAATATATAATATATAAGTATGTTTATCAGTTGTCTGGTTTCCATAGTACATGCTCTACTTAGTTTGGGATCAGATGTCGTTGTGTTAGTTGTCCCAAGATATTATTTACTATTATGTCCTACTTATATACCTACTAGCTGACCCTCGCAACTTCGTCTGCGTCAAATTAACCAGTTTTGCAAAATAGGGGTTGAAGGGTAAAAATTCGGGGGATGAAAAATAGATGTTGTCCGATTCTCAGACCTACCCAATATGCACACAAAATTTCATGACAATCGGTCGAGCCGTTTCGGAGGAGTTAAATTACAAACACCGCGTGACACGAGAATTTTATATATTAGAGATATATTGGGTGTGTGCAATTATACATAGTATGCACTTAATGGGGAATCACTCATTCAATAAGTATCGTCGCCGATGACCTCATGAACTTGACAGTATCAAGTACAAAGAAATCAATATCATGTTTCATTCATATAACATTTATGATGCATTGCTCTGCAAGTTATTATAATGTATGTTTTGAATTTGTATCTATGCTTATCGAGTGTTTCAGGAGATCTAGACAAAGTCACAAGCGAAAAGCGATGTCGTTAATAGAAAAGAATTATAGTATAGAATTAGACGTATGCGGTTGAGACCATAGACATTTTTTTCGAACGATTAGTACGGCGTTATCGAATTCGCCACGGAACGAATATATCTTGTCTATCCCCCCAGCCCAGACGATAAAGCAAAAAAATAAAAAACCCGCCTGCACAAAAAAGATGGAAACAAGATCCCCTACATAATTATATAATTTCATGCAGTCGGAGGCATTAATGCATTAATGAATCTCGGTGAACTTAGTAAAGTGCCTGTGTTTGTGAGATATGAGGTAATAAAGAATATTACATACATACAAGATAAGCGCGAAAAATATAACCCTTCTTTACAGTCGGGTAAAAAAGGCGAAGATGACCTAGACCTTCGTTTTGCCACAAACTCGTTATACAATCAATCTTTTTCACAATTAGGTAAGTAGGGACAAAAAGATCTTGCTCTATTAACCTGAATGGCTTTACGTGGTCAGTCCATTGCCTAAATAGTACTGTAGCCGCATAGGGATTATGTCATAAGGGAGTGTGTCCGACTGCTACGCAAGAGGTCGTGGGTTCGATTCCCACACGAGACACCACTTTGTGTGATCCACAAATTTTTGTTCCGAGTCTGGGTGTACTTTGTGTCTGTGATTTGTATGTTTGTAAAGTCCCCCGCGACACAGGGCTTGCACCCTAATGCGGGAGTTGTCTTTAAAAAAAAAACGTGATGACGTTTGCTGACGAGATTAATCTTCAAAAGATACCATGTGGATAAGTCGAATGAAGGCAGTATAAACAAGGTGTTAGTAACATGATTGGAATGTGCAGACAGAGTAACTAATTAATAACAATAATTTCTCTATTGATGACTAAACGTTTAAGAAGTATGTTTAGAAGTACATTAGGTTTGATATTTGATTATTTGAGTAGTTTTTTATTGTTGTTTATGAATAGTAAGTAGTCTGAGTAAGGTAGAGTATCATGTATCTTTTGCAAAAGTCAGAGGAATTGGCGAGGAAAAGCGGAACAACAATTTGTGGATCACACAAATTGGTGTCCCGTGTGGGAATCGAATCCACAACCTCTTGCGTAGCAGTCGGACACATTCCCACCGCGCCACAGAGGCAGTTATGTGAGTATAACAGTTTTTACAAAACCATAACCCATCTATGCACCGACTGTGGTAACATTGCTTAACTTCGCAAAGGACTATCTACTAATAATCTAAACAGCATTTAAACCGATGAGTTATACTACTATTACAATAATAGACATCTTAAAATTGACTTAGTAGATATATTTCGGGACTTAATCGCGTGTATTATTTACACGGTGCAATTCGATCGAAAAGGTTCGTACCTTTAAATAATACACGCGATTAAGTCCCGAAATATCACACTAATATTATAAAAGCGGAAGTTTGTGAGTATGTGAGTGTGTATGTTTGTTACTTCTTCACGTCTAAACGGCTGCAGCGATTTTAATAAAATTTGGTATGGAGTTAGCTAGACACCCTGGATTAACACATAGGCTAATAAACCGCGGGTAACACCGCGGGGCACAGCTAGTATCTAATATGTATAAAAACGCGAAAATTTAAAAACAAAAATTGACTATGTTTGAGTATTTTACCTTAAAGTGTATCTAATCTAATCGTATTTTCTTACCCAATTAGGTAATATCGGCGAGCTCTTATCGGTCTATGCTTTTATGTGCACCATGATAAATACTTATGTAGGAAGGCAGGTACAACGTATCTTATAACATAGGCAAGTAAACCACATATGCAAGAAATACAAATATTTCAATTACAGTGCAAAGTATGCACATTATTTCGTTTTGCAAACCACCGAACCATAAGGAGGGATGTTATAAGTTTAATGGTGTGTCTGTTCTATCGTATTGTCTAAACGGATGAACCGATTTGGATCCGGCTTTTCGGAATGGTTCTTAGCATTGTCCGACGAAAATCTGTTTACCTATTTGTTGAAGATACAAGTAACGCTTAGTCCAAAGTATCGCTTTTTTTATTCCAAATAAATTTATTAAACGTCAAAGCGATTCTCTCTGTAGTGATTTGTATGCAATTTAACATTAGACGTCGTTATGTACTGGTGGTGTTAAATTATTTGCTTTTAGTATTTATTTTGATAATTATAAAAACTAAAATTATTTACCTATTATAAAAAAAAATTAAGCTCGATTAATGTCGTATCATTTTTATTACGCGGTTAGGGTAAAATAAGTTATTGTTATTGGTTAATTTGACATTCAATTACCTACCTACCTAATTATGAATATAATTTACTCTCCAAAAGAAGACTTCATACCTACGTAAATCTATCTAAAATGGCGATGATAAATGACGTCTTCGTACGGTATTGTGATCACATCGTCATTGACGACAAACAGCTGATTCCATCTAAGCACAGCAAATTTATCTTTCTATTGTGTTATATGACGAAAAAACTTCACGGTTTTTGGCGGTTTATCCTTATAAAATATCACAAATTCACAACTATGACAGGTAAACTCATGGGAGCTAGGCATTTATACGAGACATGTTTAGGTAAAATACGAGTAGGTATCTGTATCTACATATAACGTCTGTCACTTATTTTGAAGGCATGAATTAGGAACGAAGGAGTTCCTTACTATAAACAGCTGGCAATTTTAAAAGATTGAAGACAATGGATATTATATTATTATTTAGTTTTCGTGCTTTTTTTAATAAGGCAAAAGCGATATACGAAGACTAAAGAACAGGGCCATGAAAATACTGTCCGCTTCTGGTTTATAGGTAAACAAAAAGCTTCGCTTTTGGTCTGGAATCGATTTTAAAGTAAGCTGCAATTTACTAGGTATAACGTTGATAAAATGCAAGTTTACCAACATGCAGACTCAGTAGTTAAGTATCGACCAAAACTTGTCTAGACAGAAGTAATAGACTACATTGACCTTTATCTAGGCATACTTATAGTACTAGTATAGTATTATATTATCTGTGCATAAATGAGCTAGACAGTTCCGAACAACTATTATAACATTATTAGGTATAATTTCTATGAATGGTGAATCTTCATTTAGGTATTAATTATTCGTTTTATGTAATCTAATGGATTAAGTAGATGGTTACGTTATTAGATAATCTTAGCTAACACAAATTAATGAATAATCAATAAGAAATTTAGTAGAAACATTTCCGGAAATTATACTAGTAGGTCACTTCTATTTTTTAGCGAAAGAAAAGTCGCTTGGTCCAATTCTGTCATTATAACTCAGTATGATAATGGAAATAGGTGGTTTTGAAAACATCGTATAGTTAAAGAAGTATCATTTGAGTATACCTATTAATGGGGATAAAAAAAGAGCATGATTTGATTGATGGAAAATTTCATAGACAAAAAATAACTTTACATAGAGTAAACTCTATGTAGAGGTTTTTTTTTTATTTGTTATGGTCGGTTGGTCAACAACAAGTTTATAAGTCCTATGTTGGATCTTATCACTTACGTGTAGCATAAAAATGTGTCAATTCTTGTTTACATAATCCACAAATGACTATTGCCTATTTATTCTTGAAGCCTGAATGCTTAAAGTCGAAGGATCCAAGTTTAGCGACATCGACATGACCAGCTGATGTTTTTAAAGTAATGGTGAACGAACAAGAATTTATTGTAAATATTTTACAATCATTAGTTTCTAATGACGCCAGATGTTTAATACATTAAAAAACTAATGAGACTAGACAGAATGGTTTTGAACAGCCAGTTGTGTATTTGAATTTATTCAATTTTAGGTAAATAATTTAAAATGAGCTTTTAATATAGTTTGCAAGCCGTTGACGGGGGGCGTGTCTATAATTATCACGATATATTTCGACATAAAGCTAACTTGTCCTTAACTAGTAAGACTTGTTTACTAACCTGATATCCTAAAATTAGGATCTAAAGGCGTAGGAATTGGTCCAGGTGTCAATTCAGGTCGAAGTTTCCTCAAACCGGCCACCACCCGTGGTGCCGGCGACTGTTCTCCAACAAGCATCTCCTTACCACAACATTGCACAGAAAAACCACTTTCCACCACTTTTAACAACAATTCATCACAAATATCACAAAAACAATTCAATTTCACTACTTATTTGTTTATAATTTTATGTCAAGTCAAAATAAATAACTGTCAAATTCGTATTCAAACGTCGAAATAGTTCGTTACAAATGCGTTGCGCATTTTGCCATTCGTTAAAACGGCCTTTCGTCAAGCCACTAAGTTACCGACTGGTTGGCCGGCCGGCGCGTTTATGAATGAATGGTGTTGATTCGCGCGCCCCACTTTACCTACTCCATTCTACTATACTATCAGAAGACGAAAGATACGAGTGACATCTATTGGTGAGTAGAATTTTTAGAAAATTCTTTGAGTTCCGTAAATTATATAAATTAAAAATCTTTCAGAAGGAGTATTGTGTCTAATAACTTAACTAATAATTTATTATTATTTTAACTATAAGTACAAATTAGAAAGTGTTGGTATTATTATTTTTTCGTAGTAGGTATTTTAAGTTAATCATCTCCAAAACTTCAAACTAAAATTATTTAGATCTAGGATATCTCACTATATAAAGAGTTAACAAAAATATATCTTCCTTCTTCATAATTTCAAAATTACTTCAAAAAATCGTTTATAATGCCGTAAAGCGTTATCTACTGGGAAGCAGCTGGCACTATTACTTGAATTGTATTCTAATATACTGCCATCTAGACAAACTTGAGAAATCCTTCTTATTACAAAGAACTAATAGATGGCAGCAGTGAAGAATGAGTGCTATACTGCCATCTATCGTCCCATTTTGTAACTAATTGATGAAAACAAGAATGAAGTAGTTTCTTATAGTATACATAGATGGCGTGCCATTGCGTAGATTGCTGTGATCAAAGTCGTAGTCCAGTACATTCAGGTTTAGCATAATTACACCAGATGGCTTCAACGAGTAAACAATATTTTTGTTGTACATAAGTTTGATAATCTACTAGAGGGCGTTAGATGCATCGTTTTTACCAATGTTTATGCATTTTTAACTAAAACCTAGTATTGTGGATTCAGCAGTTGTTGTTCATCATATCGCCACCTAAGTAATTTTCTAGTCATCTAGAACACCTGAAACACCTACTGGGACACGAAGAATGTTAACTTCGAGATTTTTTTTTGTTTTTTTTTGAGAATTCACCCTAATTAGGTTACTTGCATATTTTTAAGATTAATTTCCTGTGTAGGTACTTATGAATTCACAAGTAATACCTACCAAATTAGTCGTTTAATAATAGGTACATTTGTGGATCGCGATCACCCAATTCAAACTAAATCACGTAGAGCAATACCTACAGTGGGAGATGTAACCAGTTAATCAGTATAATCGGACCCTGATCTTGTGTTCTTTTTGCCCCAGGAGTATTATATTATCTGTGCCCCAGGTAAAGCTTCGCAAGCGTCATTTACGCGAGTTAAAGAATAGGAGAAGGCTTTAGAAGCTCCTGTGAGGAGACGAGACTTGATTTGTTAATTCCGTCTCTGTCCTTGAGTTTTAGCCTTCAGACTAATTAGGATGTCTAACCAACAGGTATAATCATTTAAGGTAAATTAGGCCCTGTATCTAATACTTTGACGTAATAATGTAATATTATGATTTGAATAGCTGTCCTGCACAACTTCGTCTGCGTAATTTTTCCCCGTTTTTGCAACATTTTTCATTGCTGCTCCGCTCTTATTTGTCGTAGCATTATTATATGTTATATAGCCTATAGCCTTTCTCGATAAAAAAGGGCTATCCAACATAAAAAGGATTTTTCAATACGTAAGCTAAGTAAGCTCCTGAGATTATCGCGTTCAAACAAACGAAGAAACTCTTCAATCTTATAATATTAGTGTAGTTACTGACGTGCCTATAGGCTACAATTTAGTGTCCTTTGGTTACCCGCGAATAATGATCACCTGGATGTTCATAAGTGACTCCATTAAACTATTATTTCGGTATACTGTAATCCGATATGATGTATTATGTAAAAATATATAGGTACATAGGTTACAAGCGCTCAGCATGCGGCACCTTAAAATTTAGACAATTGACCAAGTTTTTACAATCAGTGTCGCATCGCCGGCGTCAACAGATGAAAGCAGCGAACTAGATTTTTCTCTTTTTCGCTTGTGATAATTAAATCATACTTTCTTACTTTTACAGCTTTTAGAGATCGAATGTTGTGTAACCTATCTACACCTTTTTACGTAACATCATTGATAATCTGTATTTACCAACTAAGATATATTCAAAGCTTAAAACATTGTATGAACACCTAACAAAATATTTCAACTTGCACCTACTTTATCTATTTTTATCCGCTTTATTTTTAATTGAACTTGCAACTTGAACTTATTTTCCCAGAATAAGAATAATGTGCTTATTTTGCGTCACGATGACGAACAATACAAAGTTATACTTACCTACTAAGTATTCATATACTAAGCAGTCCATCTACTCAAATCTTGAGCAGTTTGTTTTGAGACTTCAGCAAATTCGGTTACATTAACGCATGGGTGATATAAAACAACTAAATCCGATACATCGTTTAATACAGTTAAAGTTCATTATTGTACACATTGGAAGACTAACACCCGTCTACATAAGTACAAATAGGAAGACATCGAGATCAAAACAACACATGGCACATAAATAATGTTCAGTACCTATACCTATCCATTAACAATTTTAAAGCAAATAAGGCACTTAATATCTTAAACTACAATACTAACTCTACATACATAAATTAAAACAAATTAAAGCTTTTTCGTGGAAGAAGAGACTATTAATATCACAAAAGGCGAGTGTCAAGACACTTCACCACGGCCGCCACTTATTTTCTTCATCCGCCGATGGGCCTTCGGCTTTTTTGTCGTACAAAGCCTCGAGTTGACGACGAGCCGCCTCCTGCTTTTTGTACTCCTGATACTCGATTAATTTCCTTTTCTTTTTAGGCGGTAGGTTACTGTAATCCATCGGCAATTCGCATTGTTCCGGAACATTAGGAATCACTTCCACTTTGCTCTGGGGAGGCGCGTCTAATTGATTAGCGCCGGAGTGTGCGACAAACTTTTTCGGTGAGTCGTTAGACTTCATTGGTGATCTAACCTTTCTGAGATCAAGGGTGTCGGTGTTTGCGTTTGGTGGGGAGTATTGATACGAATACTCGGCTCTGTATGGCTCGTCTCTTTGTAAATATTTAGGTTCGGGCGCCGGTTCTGCGCTCGCGTTCATGTCAACGTTGTCATTACTCCGTTTGTCCATTATATGTTGTCTAATTTTTTGCAGTATAACGTCCTTTGCTTCAGCCGGAACTCTTTTCAAATATGGTCCGTTTCTCTGGTTGCTTTGGTCTGTTGGGTGATGATTTAGCTTGTCGACCGTTGTGAGTAGCCCTGTGGGTGGTATTTTATGGTTGGGTCTCGCAACGGGTGCCTGTCTATTGTACGCCCATTGTTTCGGAGCTTCGCCTGAATATACTGAGTCTTCTGCGTCTGACGAAGATCTGTCTTGGTCGCTGTAGTAATGATGTCTGTCAGAGATAACTGATGACGGCGAAGTCGGTGGTGAGAAAGGCGGTCTCTCTGGAACTTGTATTGTTAGAGGCTGAGCGGTGATGAGTCTCGACAGATGACTTACCAAATTCTGACTGACATTCGCGTCTAAGTCCGGCACGGACATTATAAACCGGCACGCTTCAGCGGCACATTGCCCAAAACCCGCTTGGAACTTCTTCGCTTCTAAAACCGGGTCTCTAGGACTGTGCAACTTTGTGAGATGGTTAACGGTTAATTCAAGGATATCTGCCTTCTCCAACTTGCTCAGGTTGTCGTCATCGATCTGTGTAAAAAGACAAAAGTGAGTAAAGTCGAAAGCAGGTGCGTTCTGTGTTTCTCACGGTACGAAACGTCACATTAATATAACGGTAATCATGTGAGTAAACGACTCCTGTTCCTTAATGGAACTTGTACTTTTATATTCCAGTTTAGAGACGGTACGGTTGATAAATGCATCGTGCAGTCGTAAAGAGAAGGACGACCGGTCTGATAAAAATAAATGGCGTGTGAATGAATGATGGATTGCATTTTGATGAACTAAAAAGATGGATAGGTGATACAAGTACTTTTTATACAAACTATGTTAATGGAAATGTTCAAAATGTTATTAATAGTGAGACATCTATTTATTTTTTAAGATAAAGTGTATGACGGTCATCTATAATTGGAAGATTGTAAATATTTACTTATGAAAATAGCAGGAACTGACTAGTATGATATTATTAACAAGTTAAAGTTAATTAATCATTTCCATGTGATTTTTTAGCCCGTATAACTGAACTTCAAAGCAGGTACTCATACATAACAAGAAAAGACTTACTTTATAAATACAAAAAAAAATATTTCAGAAAGAACATCACTTTTAATAATAAAAAAAGAATTACAAACCTCCAGAGCTCCGACCATAAGGTCTTTAAGTTCATCCAAACATCGGTTGATGCGCGCGCGCCGCTTTCGTTCCAAAAGTGGTTTCGTTATCTTCTTATATTTTGCCGTCTTCGACAGCGGAGCCGGATCGGACGACATTTTCATATCTGATAAACAATTTATTTTTAATTAATTTGAATCTATTAATTATTCAAATATTCACGACAACTATATTGGCACATCTGGATGTAAATCAAACTATTATTTTCACGATAAATTATACTTTAAAGTTAATATCTAATGCAGATTTATGAATAAGTTTACATAAGATAACGTAAAACACGGAAAGACGCTTTAACTTCAGGTAAAGGAAGCCCAACATTACTATGATGTATTCAAGAAAAAAAAATACAAGTATCAATAAAATAAAATTTAAAAAAAAATTTTAATACTTACAAATTATAAAACTTCACAAATAAACACTGAACAATCACAAACAGTCTTTAATTGACACTATATTAATGTAGGAGCCTGCAATAACAGGACGCGCGTCTCCGTCCGCGCTTCGACTGGTACTGCCTGAAAAAAGCCTTTTCGCCCCCGCACCCCGCACGGCTCAGCCCTTCCCCCCCCCCTGCCCTTGCCCTGTCCCATTCATACACTGCGCAGGAGCACGTGTGGCCCAACGATCGAGTTTCAAGCATGCGTAACATACTTTCCCAGGGAATTCTCGGAGATTGGAGAACACTTTGGTTTTTTGTCCATTATGAAATATTTTAATCACTGGCGGTTGTTATATACATTTTGAGCTTACGGTATGCTCGTACTGAAAACCAAAGGGCACGTGGATGGTTTTTTTTTTCTTATAAATATGACAAAGGAGGTTGCGTGATGGTTCTTGCGCAGGTAATTTTACATATTTGGATGGTAGGAATTTGAGGTTCAATTCAAATATAAACTAACTGGACACTGACTTCTTGGTATCAAAGCGGCAACCTAGACTGTATGACATACGTTGCATTTGTTTAAAGCGTGAGATATTCCGGTTGTTTTTTAAAAAACACCTTTTATATTTAGTGACCTTCACATAACGTACCGATATTATTAAATAATATTTATATTCAACACTTAAAAAGACATTATGTGTTATCTATTAGATTTGAAGATACGGAATTTTTCTGTATCTTGAAATCTCAGATAAGAGTTAATGTATTTAGAAAAAAATCCATATTAAATGAAGGCGGCCGAAATACTTGTTTGATAAATTTTAATGAATCAAGTGACAAACACATCTCAGTTTATTACTGGGTAGGTACTTGGCTATTATTTTTATTTCCCGTTCAATGTTTGCCTTTTCTCCCTTTAAGTACATAAGGAGGTTTAACCCCCTTCAAAAAAAGGAGGAGGTACTCAATTCGGATGTGAATATTTTTTTTTATGTATGTTCGGACGTAACTCCGTCATTTATAGACGGATTTGTAAAATTATTTTTTTGTTTAAATGAGGTTTAAATATAGAAAAGCCTTGGCAAAGATCGAGTTTAGATAAGGCTTTGGCGATAGTTGAGGGGTTTTAGTTTTTAATTATTGTATGTATTATCAGTAAGTCTATGACTTTTTACCTCCGATGCTAAGAGAGGGTTGCCTTAAGCTTATAGTGTGTTTTTATGTATTTGTATGTGCCATCGCAGTTAGCTCCCGAATGTATAGATTGACATTGATGGGAATAATAGAAAGTTATTTAATTTTAAAGACTGGCCTGTTTGTCTAATGGTTAGTGACCCTGACTGCTAAATCAGAGGTCGTGAGTTTGATCCCCACCCAGGATAATACTTTATGTGATGAGCACGATGGTTTTATTCTGTGTCGGGGTATATGTATATATACCTAAGTCAGATTCAGTTGTCATGGTACAGGCTCTGCCTAGTTTGGAATCAGATGTTATGTGAGTTGTTTGTTTCATAAATCTCTTCTTGCGTTTTGAAATTAAATATCTTTTAGCACGTGTCGGAGATTTAAAAATGCACTCATTAGCTTGTTATTATTATTACATTCTTGGCTTTACCAAAGGTACCTAATCTTTTCCCAAGCAGCGGTATCTATTAACAGTTAGTCAAAGCTATCACCTATTGTTTTAAACTCAACGTTTCCAAAACATCATAATGGACTTTATTACTGGTAATGTTATTTAAACCCGTATTGTAATTAGAAGTTCCCTGTTAACGGTCTTATCTCCAATTGATGTTACCGACTTGGGAGTTGGGACCTCGACGGACTTTGGCGGCATTCTCTTCATGACGTAGACAAAAGGACCGAGTAAAAAATCCTTAGTAATAAATGGCACGGTCCAAATGGGCTAAGTTAAATGGGGCTTGTGGCACGGAGTACGGCATACCAACAGTAAACCGGCTCGCTACAAAGCGAAATCAGGCTCACGCACACGTATAAATGTGAACTTACCCTGATCTCAGTCGAATCTCAACAGAAACAGCGCTAATTGAGATCATTTGTATGTTACTCACATTGTGTGTGTGAATTTCTGGTTATGCTGTGAGCTGGCCTTCTACCTATGTATTTTCGGCTTGCGGTGTCCATTTTTTCTCGGACGATCAGGTAGAGGCGCGAGCGAGATTACTCGTCTTTTGTCATTCCCGTTGTTAAGATTGCCGTTTAAAAACGATGTAATTATAGGTTTTGCGGACGATTTTAGGATCTTTTGAATTTTTAATGTTTGCTTAAAAAGCGGTGACATTTGTTTCTTTTTTTTATGTTTTTTTTTTATGATATTTGCGATTTGTACAATTGTAAGAGACAATATTATGTTACCTCCTTGTTAAGAAAATAAATACCTGTAACTGTTGCGTAACTTAGCCAACATGCTATATATGAACACAGGAGTGACGGGAAGACATTGATAGTTTTGGTTTTGAGCTCCGTTGCCTCTGAAGCCAGTTGGGTGACTTTTTAATATTTCTGCAACATTTTTTTTTAAAGACGACTTCCACAGTATGTTACGTAGTAGCCCTGTATCGCGGAGGACTTTACAAACATATAAGTCACGGACACAAAGTGCGCCTAGACTCTAAACAACAATTTGTGAATCACACAAAGTGGTGTCCCGTTTGGGAATCGAACCCACGACCTCGTTCATAGCCCAACGTCCGTTTATTTCGGACACACTCCCACCGCGCCACAGAGGCAGTTATTTCTCGTGAAAATGTTAAGGGGATTATTAAATACGTAATAGTGATAGATTGAGAATGCTATGTGTAAGCTACGTGAAGTATTACCGGATGGGGGCGATTAATTTATAACTATTATTAAGATTGTAACTTTTAAATGACTCGGTGGCGCGGTGGGAGTGTGTACGAGTGCTGCGTAAGACGTTGTGGGTTCGATTTCTACACGAGACACCACTTTGTGTGATCCACAAACTGTTGTGTCGAGTCTGGGTGTAAGCTGTGGCCGTGACCTGTATATTTGTAAAATCCCAGGAAATGTAGTTAGGGAGTTATCTTTTTTTTTAAAAACTTAGGTAGGTACATATTGCATGATATACCTATACACAATTATGTTTTAAGTAAAAAGATGTAGATAGGTTACAAGAGCTCAGAAAGCGGCACCTTAAATAATATACCTATATATTTTTTTCTTTTGTTTTTTTATCTGCAATCAGTTTATAACTTTAAGCAGATGTCTTTCAGGTTTAAGATATATTTATTTCTCAAAAGAATACAATTCACTTACATGATAAATTTACACAAAATTACTTATAAGTAACAAACAAAGAAATTGATACTTTAGAGCATAAAAAGCAAAAAACCTTAAATAATATACAATTGACTTAGTCTTTTATATGTCAGTGTCGCATCGCCGGCGTCAACAGATGAAAGCAGCGGATTACATTTTTCTCATTTTCACCCGTGATATTTAAATCATGCTTTTTCATTTTAACAATTTTTTTATAATAGTGTGACATTGCAAGATATAGGTTATCTATGTGTACATTAGTTTGTCGTTTTTAAAGATCGAATGTTGTTTATGTCACCTATCTAAGTACACCTTTTTACCCGACTGCGGTGGAGGCGGTGTTGGACGTGCATGTACCTATGTAAGTTCCTTTGTGGCACTATATAGACCAAACGAGTGCGCTGATTTTAATGATTTATACGTCAATCGTTTCGTATTCATTTTGCGAGTGTCACTAAAGACATGACACCAATCAAAATTCAAAAATGTGACAGCCAGACGCCATATTGTGATAGAAAAAAAAATAAAGTCAGCAAACTATGTCATGTGGGATATCATGGTGTAGGCATTTTAAAATCATGATGAGGTTTCCTAAATCATTTTTCACTTAAAGTAACCGTTTAGGATATACAGGTGTTTAAAGTTTGTTACCAACTACTTACAGTTAACTGTAACGTAACGTGATACGTTACGTTACAGTTATAGTACTCGACTAGTTACAGTTATTACGTTACATCTTACAACCGCTTGGTTGTCAATACTAATAATAAAAACATACTAATAATAAAATAATAAAAAAAAATAATAAAAAAAAATAAAAAAACCCGCCTGCTTGAAAAAGATTGAAACAGATAAATCCCCGTGACCTTACTAAAATGACGCAAACGGCACGATTTATACTTAAAATATCTTTGATTTTTACTTAAAATATTATTGCCTACACATACCTACATAATTCGAAACGAGAATAAACGGGTTTATGAAATGTAGGTTAATACCTACATTCCATAAACCCGTTTATTCCCGTTTAAGGTAAGGTAATCCTTACCTTAAGGGTACCTACCCACGTGGCTTGAGGTTTCGACCGGGTTTTACCGACAGTGGTCGCAATTTTAAACAAAAAAAAATCAAATATCAAAAAACCCGTTTGCTTAAAAAAAGATTGAAACAAAATAACCTTAATCATGTAGTCGGAGGCATTCATAAATCCCCGTGAATTTACTAAATATATTATATTAACATTTATACTTAAAATATGTTTGATTTTTACTTAAGATATAATTGCCCAGACATAATTCGGAACGGGAATAAACGGTTTTGTGGAATGTAGGTATTACCTTACCTTAAAGGTACCTACGTGGCTTGACGTTTCGACCGGGTTATACCGACAGTGTCGCAAACTTCGGTTGGTGCAACTCTATCAAAATCTCAAGCAACATATAGGGTAAATACCTGACACAAAAACCCGTTTATTCTTGTATCGAATTCTGATTAATTAGATGAATCATCTCCAAAATTACCGTGTAAACATTACATTTTTATCAGTCTAATTGTATTACATTATTATCACCGTGTTTTGTATTTGGTGTCATAAGTTTAACGTCCTTATCTATATGTTTATCTTTGCAAAGATAGCGCCCAAAAGGATGGACATAATTGGATGCAGTTTTCATTATTAGAAAGCTAGTTTAAGTGGTTTAAAGATAATTAAGGTTTTGTGTGACGTGTTTTTAGGGTTCCGTACCCAAAATGGCAACACAACCGAACCGTATGTCCGTCTGTCCGCAGCTTAGCTCAGAGACTGTTAGAGTTAGTTAAGAATAAAATCTTGAAAACATTTTTTTAGAGTACCTACCTCCGCTATAAAAAAAACACACCCCCACTTTTGTAAAGTGGGATGTGTTTTTTTTTCTCACCAACCCCATCTTGTGGGGTATCATTAGCTAGGAATAAAGGGCAATTTTTTGTTAAAGTCAAGTGTACCCCCCCCCAACCCCGTTGGGTAGGTATGTGAAAAAAATCACGGTAGTAGTGTAGGTGTATGCCGATAAAATATCTACAAGGTTATTTTTGGTATAGTGCAAAGCTCAGACACCCCAATAGGAAATAAAAAAAGATATAAAAAATATAATGAAAATATTGAAAACTTACAGAGTTTAATTTATGTTTTATTAATTATTTAATTGAAAAATATAACATGGTCCAAAAACTACCCCATTGGATTGTGTTACTGATTCTGTGCAAACTACTTTCAGGTTTGCACTATACCAAGAATAACATTGTATAGAGTGAAATTAAAAGGAAAACTATCACAGCTAAGTAGGCTTTAAGTACAAGTTTACGAGTAACAGCTGACCAAATGAAAACAACAAAACCACTTTCAGGTTTGCATTATAACAAGAATAACGCTGTATAAGTGCTAATCAGCTTGCCTTAGAAAAACCAACATTTGTTAAGGGGCCAGGTGCCGTTGACTCTTGACGCCGTTGATTCGGGGGCCCTGGAGCCCTGGGTCCTGTAGCCTTGGGGCCCTGTGTCATTAATACGGGCGATACGGCGGCTGTTACGCCCCTGGTGAGTATTGTCTTAACCAATAGACTATGGCCGTTTTGAAATATTTGTAGGGACCATCGGAAACCATTCGTTATCATAACATATCTCTAAGTACACATATTCGAACACTATAAACAAATATACGAACATGCATCACACACCCACGCATTAGGCTGGTACCCATTTGTTCGTTTTTGATGACGTCATAGAGGTAATTGATGTAATTTATGAAATTAAAACTCAACACTTACCACTTAGACTCTAGTCTAGATTCTGGGTTCCGATATACCTATATCGAGTTCTGTTACAAATGAAAATGCATTTTTTTTAAATGAAGTAATGTAATATTACTAAAACTTATATGTACATATTTATTAAAGTCTGAGCAAAAAATAAAAACAATATTCTACTCAAAATGGCCACCTTTGGCTTTTATACAGGCCTTTAATCTGTCTGGCCACGAATCTATGGATTTACGCACTGTTTCTAAGGGAAATTTCGCCACTGCTTGCTCCAGAGATTTGTTAAGAGACTCAATGTCGCCGTGTCGTTTAGAGCAAGATTTGTATGTGTGTATGTCCTCTAAAACTGACCATAATTTGTAGTCTAAAGGGTTTAGGTCTGGGCTAGATGAGGCCAGTCTTCAGCTCTTATAAAGTCCGGAACGTTGGTTTCAAACCAGGCTTGGGTAGTTCGTGCCTTGTGACCAGGTGCAGAGTCCTGCTGGAAAGTCCACGGTACACTTTTTAAAAGTGTATTGCTGAGAGGTTTCACAACACGATCCAAGACTGTCTCTTGACACAATTTGGCTGAAGTTTCCTCTCCTTCAATGTAGCTTTATGACGCCTTGATAAGACACGCCCCACTAAACCATCACTGACGCAGGATGATGACCACGCTGTACCTTTCCGACCACTTGAGCAGCTTCTTTAGAACTGTGAGCGTACACTTTATCATTTTGCTTATTGTAGTGCTCTTCAATCGTGATTTTTTTTCCATCGGTAAAGAGGATATTTCTGTGCCCTTCACCTGCGTATCGCGACAGAAGGTGTTTTGATCGATCCACTCTCTTTAATTGTAAAGATTGATTCCTAAATCAATTTTTACAATGAAAGAGAGTGGAGTGATGCTTAGCACCGAGTCTTGTTTTATAATTCGCGACAGAGTCCTAGCGGGAATCTTCATTTTCCTCGATAAGAATTTTTGCTTCCTAATGGGATTTCGGCGAATTCTGGCTTTAACAGCATTAACAACCCTTGTAGTTCTAATAGCACGCGGCCGATCTTTTATGGTCTTCGACAGAGGAAGTGTTGAAATATTTTACGGTCGATCTGAGGTCGGGAAGTGGAAGGGAGTGGGTTTTTAAGGGTAAAAAGAGAGAATAGAAAAGATTTAAAAGACTAGGTCTTAGAAAATGCAGCTTTAATCGTAAGATGCATGAAATTTCGGGTTTTGTCAAATCTGGAGGATAAAAATTTGTTTAAAAAAAATATTTTTTAAAGTACCTAGTTACCTACCTTACCGTACCTTTTTAGCAACAATTTTCGACCATGGCCAGTGAACTCATATTTTGACCTCGTTAATTTTAGTGTGACACATTTGAAGGTCATTTTCACACGTTTCAGTTGCAATCCGGGCCCCGGGTAGCCGGCGACCGAGTACCCGGCGCGTAGTGTATGGCGATGTACGGTAGCTTTCACACGTTCCAGCGTCCGTCCGTTCCGGTCGCTAAACATCTAGCCTGACAAGCCACTATTAGATCATTTTTACACGTTCCGGTTTCAATCCGGTGACGGGTAGAAGGTGATAGCCTACCCGTCGCCGGATTGAACTTGAAGCTTTTTTTTACACTTATGACAATCCTCGGTACACTACCAAGGATTTGGCAATCGATTCGATTCGGCATTTGAAATTGCTGTCACTTTCTATGGGATAGTCAGTTCATCATACTGGTACCTACTATAGAGGTCAGTAGTGTGACGTCATAAAACTTTTTTTCTAAACGTTACTTCCTGTGACCTATTCTACATCTACTAAGAAACACACAGATAGGTATATGAAACATAGCCTCAGACTAAACAATGACGCATAATCACTGAATGTTCCGTGATAAGAAGTCTAATATCCTGCCCTTTTGATTACATTTTTGGGGTTCCGTAGCCAAAGGGTAAAACGGGACGACTGCGCCGTGATAGTTAGACAGTTGAAATTTTCACAGATGTATTTCTGTTGCCGCTATAACAGCAAATACTAAAAAAACAGAATAAAATAAATATTTAGGGGCTTTTATACAATAGACATGATTTTTTTTTGCCGTTTTTATAGATAATGGTAATGGTTTTAATCAAGTGTCCGAATCGTGTAGATTTTTAAGATTGGGAGACGTCTTGGTGGACAACAGTGTCAAATATTGTTCCGTGAAATAGTAATAATATTCGCCACTGTGTTTCCGTTGAAGGGCACTTTAGCAAGTGAAATTACTACGCAAATGAGACTTACGATTTAGAAGAGTGCGGTGCGGTTGCTTGTTTGGCAAACATTCAAATGTTTGCCAAACAAGCATTTAGATAAGATTCGGATAGGCGGATCCAGGCCCCCCAGACGGTTGTTTACCTCTATACCGAATTTCTTGTATTGTATTGAAATTCTTTACCAATTTGCCTGTTGCTCCCCCCCATTTGGTTACATAAAAAAAAGATTAGAAGTCTTATTGTATCGTGACTATCACGAGATTACGATCGAATTAAAACAGATTTTTTTTAACTCCTTTATTTTTAAACCTCGACATAAATAGGGATGTTATAAGCACCCAAAGTAATGAACTGATTTTGATGTAGATTTTTATATAAAGAAGTTTGTAATCACGTGTTTGGGCATTTAATGTGCACGTTATGTTTAATGGTTATCACCAGGTCTGACGAAGTTGTAGACCGCTTATTGGATTTCCCCTTCCAAGGAGATACCTACTCCAAATTCGTCATTCTCGCTAGCACCGTGAAGCCTGCACTCAGACTCACTAGATGCCCTAATAACAGCCACACAACTGATTAATAACTCATCTGTGGGACTATTTGTCCGCAAATGAATGACACATTACCGTGTCAGTAAAATCGATACCCACTGATTTTCTCTGATATTCCTGCAACTAATTAGATACATAAACAAAAGAGGAATCTTAGTCACTGATTCTCGAATCGATTGTTTTAGGATAAAACCCAATATAAAATCTTTCTTCTGAGTAAATTTGGCGGCCTCTGTGGCGCGGTGGGAGTGTGTCCGACTGCTACGCAATAGGTTGTGGATTCCCACACGGGACACAACTTTGTGTGATCCACAAATTGTTGTTTCAAGTCTGGGTGTACTTTGTGTCCGTGAATTGAATGTTTGTAAAGTCCCCCGCGACACAGGGCTTGTTCCCTAATGCGGGAGTCGTCGATAAAAAAAAAAAAGTTAATAACAGATCACTTACAGTAATTTGCCATTTGCATATCCTTCATATTTTAAGAAAAGGGGTGATAACGTCACTTTATTACGTTTTATGACATCTAAGTGAAGAGACAAGACAAGAGCAAATCACGACCCTGCCTCTGTGGCGCGGTGGGAGTGTATCCCACTGCTACTCAAGCGGTCGTGGGTTCGATCCCCACCCAGGATAAAACTTTGTGTGATGAGCACGATGGTTTATTCTGTGTCTGGATGTTATTTATCTATAATATGTATGTATTTAGAAATATATAAGTATGTTTATCAGTTGTCCGGTTGCCAAAGTACAAGCTCTGCTTAGTTTGGGATCAGATAGCGTTGTGTGAGTTGTCCCCAGATATTATTATTGATGGTAAGCGCCAGGCCGGCCAGCCTAGTTCCGCAAAGGTTCGTTTGTCCTCCGCACTCTTAATTCAGGCATATTAGTTCATACGTCTCATTTGCTTAATAATTATACTTACTAGAATGCCCTTTAAGCGAAACAGTGATATGTTCGCATTATTATTTCACGGTAAAATAACTGACACTGCGGTAATACCCACAAAGAAAGACCAATTTCGCTTTACAATAAATGGTAGGTATGTTGTATTTTATCTATGTAAAAAGAAATGATAGATCTTCTTAAATTTTTTATTTCTCTTTGCAGAAAACACCTAGTTAGGACGCATTTTGATACTTCGGGGTTATTCTAGGGTGTATTTCAAATCTGCGTGGAAAACAGCTGGACTAATTAACCACTAAACTAGTGTAAAAGAGCGCTAACCTTGCATAACGATGAGGTAATCTAACCGGTAAATATGGAACTTAACGACGTGCCTCTAACCACATCATGACGCTATTAATGATAGAACTATAAGGAAAAGGGGCGTGAACTATGAACAAACATGATGAAAGTTAACTTGTTATCGGTAGCAGTGACATCAGAGTGGTGACGTCAGAGTGGTGACGTCAGCAGTTGTGTCCGTCACTAATCACGAAGTATGAATGTAGTTGTGAAACATGATGAAACTTACCCCGCTAGTCATAATACTTAGTAACAGCCAGGTTCTTTTATTCGGTACATTTAAACATGTCAGACCACGCACAATGTAGGGTTCCATAGTCCTAGTAATGGGGGGGGGGGCATTTGAATAATGCGGCTTAAGAAGTGGGTTATTTGTTGTTTTTGTTTTATACTTACAACGTTAAACCTATTTAATAAAAATTTTCAATGGAATTTGTACGAAAATTGTGTTACTTCTCATTTGATCCGCTGTTATTCGTAAACTTGTAAAGCCTACTTAGCTGTGAGAGTTTTTCTGTTAATTTCACTATATACTACTACCGTGATTTTTTTTACATACCCAACGTCAACCATTTAGCTGGAAGGGGGGGTGGCACTTGACTCTAACAAAAAATCCCCTTTAAAGCTTAATATTTCACAAGGATCCCTTTGTGAAAATTAAATTAAATCTAAAAATGATCTATACAACCTCTAATTGTTTTATTTTTAAAAGACCTATTTAATGATACTTCACGCGATGGGATAGGTGAGAAAAAAATAACATTCCCATACCATCTGGATCGGCCTTAAATCTCATTGCCAACACTGAAAATATAATCTTTCTTTATTTCGAAAGTAAACGTGAATCAGAGTAACATACACCTATGTAAGTACATATATGCATAGGTATTACAAACATGTATCTATATGCAATTGATGTTTGCTTGAGTGTGTTTATGGTCTATGTACCTAATCGACATTCCATTCATATTTAACTTGGATTTTTGAATAATATAAATACTTGTTTATTGTTGAGTCATTGCTTTATCTACTGTGGTCATTGGGAACTAAACGCGTGAGGTTGGACTATCATGGATATTCCTACGTATTTATGATATACCTAAACCTGAATTATGAAACACTACTTGATTTTTTGACACTCTTATAAGTATTTTTGTCGCTATTATCTATACTAATATTACAAAGCTGAAGAGTTTGTTTGTTTTTTTGAACGCGGAAATCTAAGGAACTACTAATCCGAAGAATTGAAAAATTATTTTACTATTGGATAGCCCATTTATCAAGGAAGGCTATAGGCTATATAACATCAGGCTACGACCAATAGGAGCGGAGCAGCAATGAAAAATGTTGTAAAAACGGGCAAGTTACCGTATGGTCAGCTAGTTTACTATAAAGAGACAGGGACAGCATGAGACTTCGATATCTTACACATTGATGTTTTAAGTAAAAAGGTGGACTTGGTGAGGTATCAGTACCCCCCCCCCCCCTCCACCCAAGATAACGTGTATTTTTTGGGAAAATTAATCTAACAATTTTCACACGAGACTCCAAGGACTGGGATTTGGCAATTGGTCCAACACAGGTCGTCAAATGTAGGTTGCGTTGCTCGAGGAACGGGGGGGGGGGTTCAATTTATTCAACGCCAGTCGGAGGAATCACTATCCGAAAAAAATATTGTGATTTCTCACTATACCCGTTGTTTCTTCATACCCCCTCCGAGCCTTACATCATTAATGGACGACCCCTAAATAGTAATTAGGATTACTGAAGGTAAAAGAGCTGTTAGTTGCAGACCGCTCAAGATCTATCGTTGTGGAAGTCATTAGGGGAAGCCTGTTCAGCAGTGGACGTCTTTAGGCTGATGATGATGAATTATCACTAGCTTTGGGTTCCGTACGCGTAACCCCTTAGAATTCAGGTTTCCTGAAACCTTTTCGTATTCTGTAGAAACCTCTCAGCAACTTTTCAACTTTCGAGGTCCAAGTTAATAAGCGAATGAATATGATATGTGGAACAACTCACACAACGCCATCTGATCCCAAACTGTAACTACTATGGTAACCAGACAACTGATAAACACACTTAAATATGTATTTCTAAATACACACATATGATAATAAATTACACCCAGACAGAATAAACTATCGTGCTCATCACATAAAGTTTTATTCTGCGTAGGGGTCGAACCCACGACCTCCAGCTTACCAGTCAGGGTCACTAACCACTAGACCAACAGACCAGTTTGTATGAATGAGTCATATCTTTGACTAAATATTTTGATATATTTTTAAAATCCATTAAATAAAAGAGTTCCATTGATAAATAAATAAATCGTTTCGTTATCATTAGGCTCAACGGCCAAAAGTTGTGCGTAGGCGTTTTTGTTTATCTGCGGCACGCGTGGGAAATGTGCAGAGGACCGTTCCCACATGTGGACAGATACCTACCACACGATGTAGTGATGCGATCATTCGAGAGGTTGACATCGATTTTTTTTTTATCGATTCTGTGAACCCGTTTTTGCGGTGAACTATCTTGGAACTGGTTTGGTTTTGTACCGTTTTGTTGGTTATCTTTTGCTTATATTGCAAAATGTTGTATGCAATTTTAGGTTTAGTGGAATAATTTGAAGAACTAAATACATACTTAATTCATGATTTAAGAAGATCTAGGTATTTTTAGGACGGGCCTTTTGGTCTAGTGGTTAGAGTGATCTTGACCGCTAAGCCAGAGTCCAGAGGTCGTGGGTTCGACCCTACCCAGGCTGCGATGAAAACTTTGTGTGATAAGCACGATGGTTTATTCTGTGTCTGGATGTAATTTATCTATAATATGTAAAAGTATGACTTTAAATTCATGGGTTAAACCCGCGTGTAGTCAATGTTATAAAAAAAAATCTTCATTAGGTATTTTATAAATAATTTTGTATCGCATTCGCACCTGATTAAATTGATAATTTGATTATTAATTTATTTATATATGTATTATACGTTCGACAAAAATAATAAAACGTTGATTTTCAGTTTATTTGTTAGTTTACCTCCTCAATGGCTTTGTTTACGTTTTATTATCAATGGACCATAAAATCTGTTTGAATATTTTGTAACCAATTTAGTTGGGAGTAGGTATTTGTATGTGTATGAGTAAATGTAAAACAAAATATAATGTATGTAAAACAAATAGTATTACTGGTACTGAATCTTCTCTATCAATTTGTCGACTGATTTCAAAGTCACTCTGTATACATCAGCAGTCTGATTGCCATAGTACAGGCTTTGCCTAGTTTTGGATCTAATGGCGTTGTATGAATCGTCCCAAAATATTATTATAAGTATGATACATATTTTAACCAGAATAAAAACTTCTGAAACTTAAGACAAAAAGTTGTTTATCTTCGAAATGGCTGAACTGATATACATCAAACAATTAAACTAGCTTTCTAATAATAAAGACTGCATACAAATCCGTCTATATATTCGCGAGCTACGATGGCCTAATCAGACACACATACACGTAAAAGTCATAATTCCTGTCTTTTTGCGTTGGAATTATCAAGTCCTACTTACCTACTTCGTATTTATGGTCTACTTTCTGGTTATCCATAACACAGGTTTTTAACCTAGCTTGGAGACAAGTCTCACTTATTTGTGTATAACGATGTTTGTGTACATTTGATTGTGTGAGAAATAAATAAATAAAAAATATATATATTATATATTTATTAAAAGGCTCGTAAAGCTCGAGGAAAGTTTTTAACACATTTCAATATTCTAGGGCTAGAACTAAAACACTAGTTATTGTTTTTAAACTTTCGCGATTTTTATACATTATATATTTTATACATTATACAACTGCACCGATCGTGGTCTAGTCAGATCGTGATGACAGTCGACCCGTGACCACAATCGGTGTAATTCGATCGAAACGTCGGGTAAATAAAAGGTTCGTACCTTTAAATAATACACGCTATTAAGCCCCGAAATATATCTAATAAAACACAAGTGTTTACATCAATTACAGACGTGCACAACAATAATTATCATAAAGCATCTACAGTTATGGTGTAAATATCTATAGACTTACTTGTGGCACAGTTAGGTAACTACTCATCAAAGTAGGTAGGTACCTAACTGTGCCATAAATGAGCGGTTAATTTTCTACCACAGAATACGACTTGTTTTTTTTTTAAATAACCAGCAATGTGGTTAGCCATATTACTGGCAATCTTGTTATAGTGAATAAGTTGAAAATAACTATTATTTATAATCTAATATTTAACAGGCTTAATAATGTTGTTAGCCATATTACTAGCAATCTTGTTATAATTAAAAAGTTGATAATAAGTTTTATTTATTATCTAATATTTAACAGGCTTAATAATGTTGTTAGCCATATTACTAGCAATCTTGTTATAGTTAATAAGTTGATAATAAGTTTTATTTATTATCTAATATTTAACAGGCTTAATAGTGTGGTTAGCCATATTACTAGCAATCTTGTTATAGTGAATAAGTTGATAATAAGTTTTATTTATTATCTAATATTTAACAGGCTTAATAATGTGGTTAGCCATATTACTAGCAATCTTGTTATAGTGAATAAGTTGATAATAAGTTTTATTTATTATCTTATATTTAACAGGCTTAATAATGTGGTTAGCCATATTACTGGCAATCTTGTTATAGTGAATAAGTTGAAAATAAGTTTTATTTATTATCTAATATTTAATAGGCTTAATAATGGGGTTAGCCATATTACTAGCAATCTTGTTATAGTGAATAAGTTGATAATAGGTTTAATTTATTATCTAATATTTAACAGGCTTAACAATGTGGTTAGCCATATTACTAGCAATCTTGTTATAGTCAATAAGTTGATAATAAGTATTATTTATTATCTAATATTTAACATGCTTAATAAATATACTAGGTGTCATAAAAAGGTAATTGACCCATGACATTACCAAGAAAATACAAAGCACGATTACTAATCGGAATTTCGCTATCGATTCCAAATAATCGATAACACAATTCTATGCGTGACGTCACTATCAAAGTGCGTCATTGAGCTGATGTAGCGAAGATGTGTGAAGAGTGAAGAACCGTAATTGTTTTATTATGATAAAAATCGTTGAATCATCTACAGGGCGTCGAAATCACGTAGAAAAAGTAACGTTCAAATATATTACCGTTTTATTCTGGCTAGGGCGCCAGTCATAAAACAGCGAGAGTAAAGAAGGTCAGTTCGGACCTCTTTGTTCAGTAGTGTTCCGAGAATACAATAATAATGCGTACGATGCCAATATGAACGTCGCTCGACCTAAGCACGTAATGAAGCTATGATACATTCTGTACTGTCGGTGTTTTATGAGCCAGTAGATAGTTTCATTAAAGTGGTATCTAAAAGAAGAATTATCTACTTTACAAATGTATATATATAACCCTCCACCGTGATTCATAGTATATTATTTACTAACTGACCTGCGCAACTTCGTCTGCGTCAACTTTCCCCGTTTTTGCAACATTTTTCATTGCTGCTCCGCTCCTATGGGTCGCAGCTTAATGTTATTAAACCTATAGCCTTCCTCGATAAATGAACTATTCAACAGTAAATTATTTTTTCAATTCGAACCAGTAGTTCCTGAGATTATTGCGTTCAAACAAACAAACTCTTCAGCTTTATAATATTAGTATAGATACCGTTAGGTACGTTATTATGAAAATCCTCAATGATCCTTCCAATATTGCCCAGAACAAAACGCCATCATTGAGTAATAAAATTTTGCATAGCTACGAGTCTAACAATCCCAGTACTGTTAGGCTCCATAAAAAATGTTTAGACAAGTCGTCTGGCAGACGACAGTAGAGGTCTTTGCCGACTGATGGGCTCTTTTATGGCCTTATTAAGTCCAAAAGGCCGACAAAATGTGGGTTCATTATAAAAATAACAATGGCAAAGCTTAATGTAATAATTGATGTTTATTTTTAAGGTTGTACTGTTGTAAAAACATTAAACTGTAACTGTTAATGCTTTTGTTAACTAATGGTAACTAAATTCTAAAACACCGACAAAGATAATATTATGTTTCTCTGGTACAAGGCCATTTCTCTCAATGTAAAGAAAATCTTCAGTTCTTTGGCACGCTTTTTACCCGACTGCGCAAGAAGGATGTTTTGTTTTTTGAGTGTATGTACGTATGTTTGTATTTCTATGGTACGCCCTAGAGCCAAAACGGCTTGATGGATTTAAAGGTGCCGTTAGATTCGTCTTAGTTGGGAAAGTGACGCTGGGTACATTAAAATTAAAAAAATTAAATGAAAAATTTTTGGCTCCTATATTATGTTCTTTATCAAAACCTATCGAGTGGGGTATCAAAATAAAGGATTTTTAATATATTATATTAAAATGTAATTTGGAATAAGACATCTTATGACAAAAAAAAGAATCCTGCCCGCAAAAAGACGGAAATAAGATACCCTTTACATTTAATATCATGCAGTTGCAGGCACAATTTTTAAGTTCAACACAATTCATTAATGCATTCGACTGCATGATATTAAATATGAAGAGTATATACTCTTCAGAAAAAAGACGGAAACAAGATTTGTTTTAGTCTTTTAGCAGGCGGGTTTTTTAATTTTAAATTATATTTATTCTAGGATGCTATAATAGGTATGTGACCTAAGAGACTCTACTACTTCATTAAGGCAGTAATACAGTCGAATTAATTCTAGGAAGTGTATTAATAATGATCTCATAAAGTCATAACTAATATCGATCACAGTGGCCGATCTAATAAAAGACTAGTCAAATAAGCAGGTGAATTATAATGCTCACATGTGTGTGCTGACAAATGCACTCATTACTCTTATAGTCCAATTTTACGGAAATCCGACACTGCCAAACAGAACTTAAAAACACATTATGCTGTCGGAGCTACGCTTAAACTCTTCTAAAGAGAAGTTGGAGCCGAGGACTTATAGCTCGTGCTCCACCCACGTGGAGCATTAGAGTACGAGGAATTACCCGTACCTGAAAGACCCACCAATCAGGTGTTAATAATGTGGGTCCTCATTCACGTTCTTTTTCAAGCCCGTGCGAACTGTCAAAATCTTATCATAATGGTAATTAGATAGCTCTACGTTTAGAAATGCATCAACACACATGTGCGGCGGACATCTTTGAGTGCACCGCACATGCGCCAGTTCTCACGGACTTAAACACGAATTGAAGATCGTTAATAAGGATATTGGTCAGTCACCACTGAGTCACGGTCACAATCTGAATATATTTTTTATTAAATAACAGATTGCTTACGAAAGCCTAATCTTGAAATCCTTTTAACAAATCATCAACGTTCCTTTTAACGAACGGAAGCCGATTTCAACGTCAGAGTTTATCAGGGACCTTATCGTTGCTATGGCTAGTGTGCACGTGCCCTAAAGAGCCGACAGATCGAAACTAGTTCGCAGCGCCCGCGCAACTAATTGACGGTCAGTCCGGCGCGCGGCGGAAGCGATAGCAAAACCATAGACTAATAATTCAAATGATAATTTTATTTTTGTTTGTGGTTTATTTACCCTATGTTTTTATCTATGATGATGGACCAAACACGTACCTAGGTGGTTTATTATTTTTTAATCGAGGAGAGTAATGATGATTTTTCTACATTGTCTTTACAACTGCACAACATGAATAAATTCAGTAGTACATTTTTTGAAATAGATATGAAGTAATTCTGCCATTAATAAAGGATTCACTAGTAATTAAGTTTTTTTAAAGAAGTGTAAATTGAAATTCGATAATAACTAGTAACTTTTGACGTGGTATACAAACTATAAATATGTTCAGTTTAGAAATAAACCTTACTAATATTTTTCTTGGATAAGTAAAAAAAAATAATATAATTATTTTATTTATTACTAGCTGTCCCGCGCAACTTCGTATGCGTAAATTTTCCCCGTTTTTGCAACATTTCTCGTCGCTGCTCCGCTCCTATTAGTCGTAGCGCGATGTTATATAGCCTATAGCCTTCCTCGATAAATGGGCTATCCAACGAAAAAAGATTATTTTAAATCGGACCAGTAGATCCTGAGATTAGCGCGTTTAAACAAACAAACAAACAAACAAACAAACAAACAAACTCTTCCGCTTTATAATATTAGTATAGATCAGGCGGGAGATCCGGCTCTTTGCTGATGTGTAATAATATCCATCGCCTCTAAAAAAAAACCTTAACAAAACTATTAAAATATAACTAAAAGTAATACTATTTATACTGCTGCTACACAATAATAAAATACGAATAATGATAATGAAGTTAAAAATAACAAAGAGCTTTTTGTTAACTACTTAACTTTTTTCATCTTAAAGTTACAGATGTGCAATTTAAAACTCTAGCTTAATCACTGCCAATTGTAATGATACAATGTAGATTGGCTGTCAAAAAGAGGGGTACAACACAAAATATTGGGAAAGTTAACGAGCCGTGAAAGTATTGACAAAGAAAATATCATTAGTTTATTTGAAACCACATCTACACTCGTGTCAAGAATATTGAACAAAGAAAAGATAAATTATAAAATTAAGAAAGCGAACTATTAATCTTCTACTTATTTTTGCTATCGCTACCAATATAGTTAATTCTGAAGATATCTGTCAAAATTCGCCTCGGCCGGAAGGCATGCCGTGGGAACCGAGAACGATCGCTTTTCTCAAAAACAACTATATCTATCACAAATAAGACAACTCTTTCATTTTGATACATTTTTTTTAGTTTCGCGAATCGTGAAACGGACGAATGGAAATTAGGTTTTTATTGCACAGACTTTTTTAATCGATTGCGAATGAATGATGGTGTCATTCATTTTATTTGCGAGCTCTATATTCTATAATGATTTCGATTTATTCAGTTGGAAGTTGTAAGCAACTATTATGTAAATATGGGGCTGTTCATCTTTAGGTATACCTTCGGAATACAATCAATAATTATCATCTTTCTATAATAATAAAAAGCTGAAGAGCTCCTTTATTTGGTTGAAGACGATAGTCTCAGAAGGTAGGAAAATTATTTTAATGTTGTCTAGCCTATTTATCGAGGGAGACTATTTGCTATATAATATCACGCTGCGACCGATGGGACCAATAGTGTGTCCTTTAACTGAAGAAGCCTAATGTCTATTATTTTTTCCTAAGTATCGTGGCGTACTTTGAAAGAGGCTTATGTCCAGAAGTGGATGGATAAAACTGATGATAGCGGTGATTCTTTGTTGGACACCCAAATATATAAATCAATGTATGACCGTTTTAGAGAAATTGACGTATAGAGCAATCAGTTTTTTGTAGAATAAGTTATATGCCAAGATATAATAGGAGACTAACTTATATGTAGTTTTTAATTCTTTTATTTTATCGAGGCTTTTATCCACAATGTCATGTCAGCCTCATAAGACTAACTTTAAGAAAGAATCCAACTTAATATTGTTAAACATGGTTTTTTGACCAATCTATGAAATTATTAACGCTATTACTCGTTTGAAACTTGGTCGAAGCAAGTAATAGAGTTCGTAGTTTTTTTTTAAATATGAAAAATGAACAGACCGTTTGTGCGCCTGATAGTAAGCGTCTCGCAAACAATGATGTGGCACTGATACTGTTATGGGCATAACAGTATCAGTGCCACATCATTGTTTGGCAAAAATCTGAATATCGCCGCACTGCGCTCCTCATTTGAGAAATGCGCAAATCTCATTTACCCAGTAATTGCTACAGTGCCCTTCCTTCAACCGAAACACAGTGATGCGTTAACATTACTATTTTACACTTTCGTAGAATTAAAACAACTTGGTTCGAACAAGTTCGATCATCGAATCAACCAAGTTGGTTCATTGGTTGACACTTTTACTCGCTTGAAATCACTTTTACTCGCTCAAGATTGGCCCATAAAGTCGTAGTTCTCGGCCCTTGTGGTGACCCTTGGAAGTGTGACGAGTCATATAGTTACCCATAGGGCCTCGGGCAATAGATCCTAAAAATAAATCTGAGTGTACTTTAATTTTAAGTGGGTCACACGCATTACTAGCAATCTTGTTAACCCTTCTAAGCTAAATTGCTTGGGTCAGGAGTCACATCGCATCGGAATTATAGGGGTGGGTAGTATAATGAGTGTTTTCGATTCTATTCCTAACCACTAGGCTATCACCACTTCAGATTTACAAATAACATACCTACACAAATTACAGTAGGTACCTTCCGTTTCTTAGGAGCTTGCTTGCAATACTGCTTCGTGTATTTGTCTTGTAAATTTTACGATTATTTCTGCGAATTCTATTTACAGAATTGACTGCAACAATACCGTTGATAATAAATTAAGGTGACCTATATAAGTTATGTTTCTTGAACACGGCTGCTTGCAAATGAGAATAGGTATTTTATTACTAGATACGCTAATATAATCTAAGTTAATATTTTTACCAAAGGTCTACAATTTTGATAACGGTGGACAATTTGAAACGATAAAATGTAAGATAATAAAGGAAGTGTGCGAGACCTACTATTAATTGTCCGATTGGTTTAAAATATTTTTTAAAGTAATCGGCAATTTAATTTTTACAATTTTCCAAATTTGCTGCCTCGGTGGCGTGGTGGGAGTATATCCGACTGCTACGCAAGAGGTCATGGATCCCATATGGGAAACCACTTTGTGTGATCCACAAATTGTTGTTCCGAGCCTGGGTGTAATTTGTGTCGGTGCCCCGTGCGACACAGGGCTTGTAACCTACTGCGGGAGTCGTCCTTAAAAAAAAACATTGCCGTCAACTACCCAATTGTGGTTTCGATTCTGTGTTTACTTTGTGTCCGAGATTTGTTACCATAAAGCTTCCCGCGATGCGACGCTAAGATAATTTCATACAGAGGGACAGTTACGAAAGAAAAACTGCCAGTACTCCCCTCTCCAATTAAAATGGAGGAGGAATCAAGCTCAGGATCGCTGCATTTACTTTACTTTCTTCGATGCAGACAGACTTTAGCAAGAGCCCTAGTTCTAGGTATAACCTAAAGCCTTACTTTTTAGGTACGTTGAATATAATGGAACTCTAAAAAGTAATGAAGACTTCTTAAGATTCTGATCAATCTTAAGATTACATTTATAATTAAAATAAGACTGATTAGCTTGTAGCTACGCTCTGTTTTAATATCGTATCGTTTATTAAGCTTTGTCATAAAACACGTAGAAGACAGAAGGAAAGATTCATACTTACTCGTCGGCGCGGCCATCGGACTCGTAATCTTGTTTCCATCTTTTTTGTGCAGGTGGTTTTTTTTTTATTTTTATAATTTATTTTTTATTTAATACTTTTTAGTAGTTGTAGGATGTAACCAATGCAACAACTAACTTTTATCTATTTTTTTATTTAATAGTGTTAAAAGCACTTCGGGCGACTTCAATGCAGGTTTTTATTTCTGTGTCACAATTCCAGTCTTCACTCACGTGTCCAAATATTTGTACTTGGTGACTATTTCTGTCTGGTGGCTTGATATTCTAACCGCAGTGTCCAAGTTGACATCATGGGACGCAACCATTAGTTTTTATTAGTCACCTTACATTTCTGTGTTTATTTATTAAATAATAATAATAATAATGCCTTGGGACAACTCACACAACGCTATCTGATCCCAAACTAAGCAGAGCTTGTACTATGGAAACCAGACAACTGATAAACATACTTATATATTTCTAAATACATACATATTATAGATAAATAACACCCCGACACAGCAAAAACCATCGTGCTCATCACACAAAGTTTTATCCTGGGTGAGGATCGAACTCACGACCTGTTGCGTAGCAGTCAGATACACTCCCATCGCGCCACAGAGGCAGTCGCGATTTGTACACATTATAGAATTTTTATAAGAGTCTACCCGTGACCGCGGCCGTTGCAATACGGTCGAAACGTCGGGCACAAAACAAAGGTATTTAGCCTTAAAATAAAATATTTGCGCTATTAAGACCCGTAGCATATAACAATTCCAAAAGAAGTATATTATAATGTTTATCAGTTGGTTATCATAGTTCAGGCTCTGCCTAGTTTAGATTTGGATGTCTGTGTATAGGTTTGTCTCAAGATACTATTTACTAGCTGCCTGCCCCGGCTTCTCACGGGTGTCATATCGTAGCTTACTTTGAGTTACATTATTGTAATTTTCCTAGGGATCTCTAAATTTTTAACAATAAAATATAGCCCATGTTACTCCCCGATAATGTAGCTTTCTAATGGTAAAAGAATTTTTAAAATCGATCCAGTAGTTGCGGAGCCTATTCAATTCAAACAAACAATCAAATCTTTTGTATTTAAATTAATTGCAGGTATAGATTTATTTCCTTCTGTTATCTCTTAACTGTTTTGTGGCCTTGAGCGGCACGGGCCTGTGATTACAGGGTCGGTTTCGGCTTCTTTAGCAGACTGGTTATACCCCTATTACTGGAGAATCGACTAATCAAGAGGCGTATAAATCAGGAATAAAGAATTGCTTTTGAGATTGAAGGCGGATTTCAGTGAATGGGTTTAAGTTGCTTGTTTTTTTTTTTGAATCAATGATATGTTGTGGAGGGGATTTATTAAATGATTAAACTATGCTAATTATAATCCGTCGGAGTATTGTATAATAAATAAGATATCGAATACTAGTTAACGTTTTTAAATAATTATCTGTTTAATTTAAAGATGGGTCATCTGTAAATTAGGCAGAGGCAATGTTGCTTAGCCTGACCAAGTGATCGCAGTTCATTGGAAGTGAGAGATCCGATGCAGAACCTGACACATACAGAAAAAAAATACACAAATAAGCACTAATAATAATAATTATTGATAAACTTCCGCGATTTGTACACATTATGAAATTATATTTATTACGGGTCTTAATCGCGTGAATAATTTAACGTAACATACCTTGTTTATTGCCCGACGTTTCGACCGTGTTGCAACGGCCCTGGTCACGGATAGACTAGTTCAACTCAGCGTCGCCTCCGTGAAGCGCGAGTTTCGGAAACTACCCTCGTTTGATTTTTATCACTCACTATAACGTCGGGCAATAAACAAGGTATTTTACTTTAAATTATTCACGCGATTAAGACCCGTAGTATATATTAATCTTAAATCCTAAAGAAAACGACTCCCGCATTAGGGTACGAGCCCTGTGTCGCGGGGGACTTTACAAACATACAAGTCACGGACACAAAGTACACCCAGACCCGGAACAACAATTTGTGGATCACACAAAGTGGTGTCCCGTGTGGGAATCGAACCCACGACCTCTTGCGTAGCAGTTGGATTTGGTTAGCCTCCTCTGAATTTTCTCCCTGGGAACACTCCCATCGCGTCACAGAGGCAGTAAAATAATATAATAGATATATATATATATATATATACCCTACTGCGGGAGTCGTTCTTTAAAAAAAAATATATATATATATATTCATAACTAATAAAGCGGCGGTAGCTTAATGGCTAAGGCATCGGTCTCGTAATCGTGAGGTCGCGGGTTCGAATCCTAACCATTGTACTACCGACGTGAACCCACTCGTAACACAAGCCTTTGAGCTTAGCTGGAGAGGTTAACAAGATTGCTAGTAATGTGGGATTCAATCCCACATTGCTAGTTATCTTTTTAATAAAAATAAAAAAAACTAATAATAATGTTATCTAAGGTTTTCGGTCACAATAGCGAGAAAATTCAGAGGAGGCTAACCAAATCAACTCCATAGGTGATAGACACCGGGCAAGATTAGACACGCAGAAAAAATGAGGCAAAGTACTCAGCGAGCACCTAAATACAAGTACTTACTCGTACACATTTTCGTATATTCCCTTACTCTCATAGTCCCATGGAGAGAGCGCAAGCGCTGGATCGACGCCGAAAGAGGTGTGACGTTTCCACAAAATGGTCACCCATCTCCATATAAGTAATGATGCTGAACCTCAGTGAACTTTTGATCATCCATCTATAGATTGAATTGTGTGGGAACTTTACTTAACCTTTCTAACCTTTTGAACACAAAATACATTTCTACTAAAATGTTCTCTAAACAGACCGGATTATTGAGAGGATACAAATCACTGAGAGAAAGAGAAACTTCATACTTTAATCGAGCAACGTGTGTGGAGGGGGGGGGGGGCAGTCAGAATTTGAAGGGTGAACTCCCCCCAAAAAAGTTCTTACACAGTTCAATCTATAGATGGATGATGGAAACATCAATGAGGTTAAGCATAGTAAGTTACCGATATAAGATGGGTGACAATTAATGCGACTCCGATTTCGGTATTAGTATTAAGGGGTACATTCATTAATTGTGACGACTCTTCATCCCTATTAATGTGAGATTCGGGTCGATAACTTTCCGGCTCTTTATGGTGCGTTCAGACGCGTGGCAAGCAGCCCGACACGGGCCGGGCGCGGAAAAAAAACTGTTGACTGCCTCTGCGGCGCGGTGAGAGTGTGTCCAACTGCTACGCAAGAGATTGTTAGAGGGTTTGATTCTCACACAGGACATCACTTTTTGTGATCTACAAATTGTTGTTCCGAGTCTGGGTGTAGGTACTTTGTGTCCGTGTCGTGTAAAGTCCTCCGCTATATTGGGCTTGTAACCTACTGCGGGAGACGTCTTTATAAAAAAAAAACAGCCGAGCAGCAAATTTACGCCTTTTCACATGCTGGTGCTCATGTTCGTGCCCGTTTAATGTGCTTAGAACGCGAGCGTGTAAACCCACCGTTATACATATATAGTAGACAGAGGCGAAAGGTTAAAATTTTTCAGAGGTAAACCGATACAAAATTATGCCTTACTGGACATGGTTCTTTAATAATAATAATAATAATAATATCTTGGGACAACTCACACAACGCTATCTGATCCCAAACTAAGCAGAGCTTGTACTATGGAAACCAGACAACTGATAAACATACTTATATATTTCTAAATACATACATATTATAGATCAATAACACACAGACACCGAATAAACCATCGTGCTCATCACACAAAGTTTTATCCTGGGTGGGGATCGAACCCACAACCTCTTGCGTAGCAGTCGGATACACTCCCACCGCGCCACAGAGGCAGTCACCATAATACTATGTAACTACAATCGAAAGGGAAACCGAAAGTAATAGTGTTCTACGGATCCTCCGCCACTGATATTAGAGTCATTTTTAATCCTTTCCCCATCAGGCGAGTATAAAAATAATCCTGTGCTAGACGTAGTTCACGGAACAGCATCGGAAGTTCGAAACAAAGTGTTCCGAGATGTCTAATGTGCGTTGTTCGAGATCGTTTGTATGAAGCCTTGCTTCAATATTCTCATTAGTAATTGCTGTAGTTAACACCTTTTATGGTTTATGCTTTGAAGGTCTAAAGAACCGTATTAGTGAAAGTGAAATTCATTCCGTGGTCGTTTGAAAGGGAACTGGGAATCGTGAACTTGATATAGGGATATCGTCTTTGCGGTTATGGATTTAAGGTTGTTTTAGTTAGTTGTAGTTGGTAGTTTTATGTTAGTACAACGCACATTTGATAGTCGCATTCATGTATAACACCGCAATAAAACGTATAACCACTTTTTTTTACGTGATTTTGTAGTCGTTTTGGAGTAGAAAAATTTGAACTCTATACTCTATATCAATAACCTAGTCCATAAAAAAAAATCAGTATATGTACTTAGTTTATTTTAAGTATTTTATTATATATTAGATAATAATATAAGTATATTATTTTAAGGCTAAATACCTTCGTTTATAACCCGACGTTTCAACCGTATTGCAACGACGTGGTCACGGGTAGACTTTGGTTGACCGTTTCGACCGTTTCAATACGGTCGAAACGTCGGGTATTTACGCGATTAGGACCCGTAGCTTATAAAACTCTAAAAGTTTACGAACATATACTTAGTAGGTATTCTGACTTTAAAGCTTAGCAGCTTTTCAGCTCAGCTCAGTAAAAATGCTACAAATAAAAATTGCAGCGCTGATTTTCAGCTGAAACCCCACATATATAGACACCTCGGACCAACTTGTTCCGAACTTCCAATGCCGTTCTAGATATCAGAATCCGTGAACTACATCCTAGCACAGTCATACCCAGGAGTATTTCTGCCTCTATCACCTAACATATTTTTTTAATACCTTAAAATCTGACACGACCGGAAAGAGATTGGGTGTAGGGCCGACGGCTTAACGTGCTCGCCGAGGCACAGAGGTAGGTATGTGACAAATTTTGAAAACTGTCACCCATCTATGGACCGACAGTGGTAACATTGCTTAACCTCGCTGATATCCTCGACCGCTCGGTCGCCACTGAGTCAGGGATCCTTCCATGTAGGTTTAATGTGTAACCTATAAAATTTTCAGCATAGTATGGACTAAATAGATATAATTAACCTTAAAAATGTGTCGATCTTATTTAGTCTATGTGGTGTGGAGATTTAGGTAAACAAAAATTACAATTAGATCATTTGAAAGCATTTCAAGAAACTCAAGCTAGGGTGTAAATAAACTAAACGCGAGCAAAGCTGCGGACATAAGTTAGTCGAATATATTAGAATGCATTTAATTGTCCAAATATGGGTGTACAATGTTGTTGCATTACCTATATAGTAAGTTTTTTCTTTTTTAAAGATAACACAAATATTCTTCTCAAAACTAAATTGAGTACCTAAGTACGTTTAAATGTAATCAAATTAAAATAAATAAATTAATATAAATTAAATTAAAATATACTCATATTTTAATTTAATTTATTACCATTATTTAGCATTCTTAAAATATGAATTGATGATTTAAAAGGTAGTCTATTTTAATGTCAAATAATTAATTATTATTTTATAAATCATATCGTAGGGTATTTAAATATCTCATGATTAATAATAATGTATAAATTCATATTATTAATGCTACAGCTTAATGTCATCTAAAAATTCTTTAATACTATAAAAGCATCTATTTAACATTTGGCATTGGGTACGAACGCATGTCCTCGTTCCCGGTGCCCCTGATAGTGGCAGATTTCTAAGTTAATTTTAGTTACTAGAATTAGATACTAACATAGTCTTTAGGTCAATGTATTTACTAACAAAATATGAACCATAGTCTGAAATAAATGTATTTTTTTATTTTATTTATTTATCAATAGTTATTAGATATATTTCGTGACTTAACCGCGTGAATTATTTAAAGGTACGAACCTTTTATTTACCCGACCACCGATTTTATCGACCCGTGACCACGATCGGTGCAATTCGATCGAAACGTCGGGTAAATAAAAGGTTCGTACCTTTAAATAATTCACGCGGTTAAGTCCCGAAATATATCTAATATGTATAAAAATCGCGAAAGTTTAAAAACAATTATCAATAGTTAAAATGATTTTCTTTTAAAAATATTATAAGTATCATTTGTCTTAACCACAACATTCTTTTGTTAGCCAATGATATTCTTGTTGTCAAATTCTACAAGACAACATTATGCACCGATAATCAAAGACCAATAAACTCAGCAAAAACTAAACCCAGTCGAAAGTCACAACGTTATCGACCTTCTCAAAACATTTTCCCATGCGAATCGATAGCATAATATATGCACAGGAGGTCTACGTCCGTTAATGACAATGTTGTCAAAATAACGATCGGCAGAAACATCACCTATACAAATCTAGTCGAACTAGTCCTACATTAGCCAGTCTCGGTCTATTAAGAAATGAATTGACTATCGTTACCACAAGTACTGTGCAACTAAATGAAGAAGTTGTCAGTTTAATCTGCGTGTCTTCCTGCGTCGAGTACTTGGTATCTTGGCAGTGTAATACGGTAGGCTGAGGGGGGGCGGGTATGCAAATGGCAGAGCTATACTTGGCCACGAAGCAGGCCGCCCGCGACCGTGGGAAAACTATCGCCTGTGGCGAGTTGCGGGCAGGCACGGATTTGGGTTCAAGGATTTTACTATACACCTTACATTTTAATTGGTGTTTAAATTTTAGTATGACGGTACCTAAATACATATAAATGGGGATATTGGGTGCAGGAAAATAAATGTATGTTATGATTACAGTTTGCTCATAAGCGTAGGTTAGGCTTTTAGCGATAAATGATGCAAAAATTGGATTAAAAGTAAATTACCTACCTACAACTATCGTTTCGATCTATCGCGAAAAGTTCCGTTACTTAGGTACAGTTCTATTGGTAAATAAATAATTTGGTAAATATCTACCTTAAACAGTATCTAATATAATTTGTCTTTAATTATAGCTTGTAGGATGTTTAAGTAAAGATAAATCCAGATAAAACTGCCTTTGTTAATCTTTATTATGCAGCTTTCATAAGTTGGTGCGTTTTCTGTATCTAAATATTCATTTTTATATTTCGACTGGCTTGTTGGTCAAGTGGTTAGTGACCCTGATTACTAAGCCGGAGGTCGTGGGTTCGATTCCTATCTAGGGTAAAACCTTGTGTGATGAGCACGATGGTTTATTGTGTCGGGGTGTAATTTATTTATTGGTATAGTTTATGAGTTGCCTGGTTGCCATAGTGTGAGTTGTCACAAGATATCTATAATATAATACCTTTAAACGAGCAATTCAAGTATATATGTATATATATAATGTGAATCTCGGCAACGGCTTCAACGATTTCATGAAATTTAGTGCTTAGGAGGTTTTGGGGGCGATAAATCGATCAAGCTAGGTTTCATTTTTAGAAAACGTCGTTGTAAAAATAATATCGAGCATAGTAAGGTCATACAGGTACTTATTATTATATTAAGAACGGATTGTTTTTGGTTAAATATACTGGTGATGGTGTGTAGAGTCCATCCCTGGCTTGCTCGTGCACGGCCCACGGGCGCGTGACGGCGATCGGCGCGCGCCGCAATCACGAAGCTTCTGACGTGCGACTTTTGACGCAACCGCGGTCGCTCGTCTAACGTAATACTTTACTTTTGTTCTTTTAAAGTTATCTTAAAAAAAAAAAACCCTATCTCTATACTTCTTGCCCCCGATTAACAAAGTATGTGTTAAGAAATGATATTACGAATCGTTAAAATTGATTACGGGATTTCATTGCGCGCACGATTTAGGTAAATTGCAAAACTATTTTTGATATTTTAGTAATTGTGGGTGGTAAACTGATTGGTGGAGTGACTGCAAGGTCTTTCGAGACAGGGGGAATTGTAGCTGCTGTTTGTCTGCCGCGCCTCCAGTCATAGGCCACTGTGTCAAATAGTATGCCGCCTTAGATCTTTCGATAAGCAAACTAGTTGGTATGTATTCTACTTATTTTGTGGTAGTATTTTTATCTGATTGCAGTGAAGCCAGAAAAAGTGTTTAACAGACTATGTGTGTATGAATTGTATGGTGTTTTGAACTAACTAAACTTAGCAAGGCATCGGCCTCGCAATCGTGAGGTTGCGGGTTTGGATCCTACCCATTATACTGCCGACGTGAACTCACTCCTAACACAAGCTATTGAGCTTAGCTGGAGGGGTTAAGAGGATTTCTAGTAATGTGGGACCGAATCCCATATTACTAGTTATCTTTTTCTTTCCATGTATACAGTCAGTTGTCCCTCTGGGAATTTGTAAGCGGCGCGCTAGTTTAAATCCGAAGTCAGAAGTATTTTTTTCCCTTTAACATATTATAGATAAATAACACTCAGACACATAATAAACCATCTTGCTCATCACACAAAGTTTTATCCTGGGTGGGGATCGAACCCACGACCTCTTGCGTAGCAGTCGGATACACTTCCACCGCGCCACAGATTCAGTCAAAGTCACTATGACTGGATTTTAACAGTCAGTCAGACACTGAAAAAAAATCTTGAATAAGGTCCCTGTACAAGTTTTTGCAAGTAAGGAACAACAATTAAATTCGAAATAGGTACAGTCAGCTACATAATTCGCTTAACGATTGCAAAAACTCCAAATGAATATCCATGATGAATTGGGTAGATGACTACAATAACATTAAATTATTTTACCTTATACAGGAAATAGGTTTTGCAAAAAGATTCTGGAAAACAATCTTTCTGTACAATTTTACGTTGTCATGTGTATTTATAAACATCAAAACAAACATTAAAACTACATGATTTGACCATACAAAAGAATGGCGTTATTATTTTGTATTTCATATAAATTAGTACGAGGCGCATCGTTTTGACGTTTCTTAAAAAGATACTGATTTGACTTGACAGTCATACATCTACCCTATTAACTTTAACTTTATTTTAGGGCGGCTACGCTCTAAAACGTAAAATTCACGAAAATTTGCATAACATCAAAAAAATAATTCAATAATTTTTGTTCTCGTCTAAATTTTCGTGAATATGTGGTATTTATTTACTTTATTTAAAACTGCACCATTAAATTATTATAAAAGTATGAATTATAACGCATTTTATCTAAAATCCATTCAAAAGAAAATGACATGTCGCTATTCAATGTTTTCGTTTCTTGCCATAATGACAAGCACAATACGAGTGAGGAGTACTTGAACCTGTGCTGCCTGTGTGATATAATTGTGCTGAAATGCTTTGAAAATTTTCAAATGTTAAGCGACTTATGTAGCTGACTGTGTACCTCAATAATTTAATTGAAATACTTTCAACAATTTATCTCAATTTTATTTAGTTCTAGTTGAGTGAGTTGTCGTTTATGTAAATGTTTGTAGTTTGGCCCGTCTGTCAAACTCGAGTGCTCCTACGTTACCTAACTAGTTGCGCTGCTGTTGCAAATTGCTCTCATTGTTAAGGAAGACCGTGTCGGTTTGTACATAATACGACACCTCATTCAAATGTCCTATAAAATATTATAATACATAGATGGAATGTTATACATGCCATCTATCCTATACTAGCTCGGCGTCGCGCGAGTGTTATTTGACCGTATGATTTTTAGGGTCCCGTAGCCAAAAGGACAAAACGAACCCTTATAGTTTCTCCATGTCCGTCCGCACCTTTGCTCAGAGCCTGTTAGTGCTAGGAGGCTGTAATTTTGCTTGAAGTAAAAGAATAAAATCTTTAAAAAAATATATTTTTATGGTACCTACCTCCCTTCCCGTTCTCACCTATATGTAAGGTCCCCCCTTTACATATGGGTGAGAACGGGAAGGGAGGTGATGTCTTTTCCTCACCTACCCCATCGTGTGGGGTATCATTAGATAGGTCTTTTAAACATTTCTTCTTTAGCGGCGTTGGGCACTTTTTGGGATGGGTAAAAAATGTTAAACTCGCGACAGGACAAGTGACCCTGTTCGAAAATTCATAGATCACGTGACCTTGATCAAAAATACGTAAGACGGAGAGCAATGACAAAACTGCTACAATATTATTAGAATAGGAAGGTAAATTTCGCCACCATCTACAATGTTATTATCAATGGTCCAAAACCCACGTTCGAGTCCGAGTAACGATATTTTTTTCCCTTTTTTATTTTAATTTTTGATTTGTGATTTATAATGTCATATTTTTTATTATTTTAATGTCAGTAGGATCGAAAAATATTATTCAAATTTCATCAGTCTGTGTTCAAGTTTTTACTTCTGCCGGCACTTCCGGAGTGCAGCCCGTTGTTTTTTTTATTTAAATTGAATTGCATGTCGCTGCAATCGTCAAAACATTGATGACATTGTAATAAACAACCATACCTATGCCAGCTTTAGTGGATCTGGACGCATGCGACCGACGGCCACAATACTTCAGCCTATCAGCAGGCGGAATGATCATTCGCGTTGCTTATCAACCAGTCAATAACACGATATATAAGACGTTATTACGTCAAAAAAAGGTTCTTCTAAAAGGAATAATAGTTCTCTCTTTACGGATGCAGAAATTTGTTGGGGTGGACTGAATGCGAAAGGCGAAAGACTAGAAAGACCATGTATGTTGTGCCATACCTTTGGAAAGACCTACTTATAGGTATCTATAGGCCGACCGCTTAACTCGTATATCGCCTGCGCGGTGAGAAGGGAGCGCGGGGTGATGTTAACGGGTGGGTGAGCGGTGTGCGCGGGACGTTCTCTGTCCCGCGCACACCGCTCACCCACCCGTTAACATCACCCCGCGCTCCCTTCTCACCGCGCAGGCGATATACGAGTTAAGCGGTCGGCCTATAGCAGTGTATAAAAAAAAAAAAAAAAAAGTTTTTGGTTTTGTGCTATAGAACAATCGTTTATCTTTTATCGAATTAATTATTTTTTAAATTGATTTTATTTTTATTTTATTCTGTTATTTCTTTTTAAATATTTTTATGTTATTATTTATATTGTGTTAACTACTATATCATTTTCTGTTGAAGCTGTGGCTTATGTTATTTTCTTTTCGCCGGTAAAAGGTTACAGAAACATAGAACTGTTGCAAAAATATTTTAGTTTTTTGGTGACACTATTCCAGACGAATAAACTTGGTGCGCAGTTTGTTAGCAAAGATTGCATGTGATTTTGTTCTGTCACGGTTTACCGCTCACTAGTTTCTAGACAATCACGTAAAAAATATAAATATACATTACAAGAGATCTCTAAAACCGGCTGAAATACTAGAAAACTTAAGAGAAATTTTATGTATTTTGCTTTCTGCAAAAGAATTTTGGTTGTAAATAGCGATGAATTATGTATGTGACGTTTATATTTATAGTGCACATCAAAAATAAATATTTTTGTGTATCACATAGTCGTTTAAAAAAAAGATTTTAAGTTGATAAAAGAAGTGAAGTGGCTTATATATCGCATAATTATGGACTGTTTGCATGTTGGGTTAACCGACCAAATCCATGATACTTTTTCGTCGCGGCTCCGCCCGCGAGGCGATATACGCTACTGCTCAGCAGGTCAATTCACGTATTTTAAGCGGCGCAGTTGCAATTCAGTTGCAGTTAACTTGTAACTTTGGTATCGATCTTAAAAACGCTTGCGCACCGTACTAGAATGTCATTATTGCGCTCTCGAGACGCATACTTAACGCAAGCGTATTTGAAATCGATCCCAAAGTTACAAGAATATAAAAATGGTCGTTTTAATCGAAACTTAACTGCAACTGCACTGCTTTATACGTGAATTGACCCCCAGGTCCTAAGGAAAATAGCGTGATGAAATATAGGTTATAACTTAATCCGAACATAGAAGAGTATGCTCCCAAAATTTAAATAGAATCTGTTCAGTAGTTTCTGCGCCAACTCTGAGTAAAGAAACAAACAGACATGAATTAAACTGAGCATGGTTTTTAATTATTATTTAAAAAAACTAACCTAGATCGACTAATTAAAGGTTTCTGCCCTTAATTAGTCGATCTATGTTAGTTTTTTTAAAATATCTGTAATGAACAGACACAACTACTTTGACTGCCTCTGTGGTGGGAGTGTATCCAACTGCTACGCAAGAGGTCGTGGGTTCGATTCCCATCCGGGATACCACTTTGTGTCATCCATAAATTATTGTTCCGAGTCTGGGTATACTTTGTGTCCGTGACTTGTATGTTTGTAAAGTCCCCACACAAGACACAGGGGTTGTACCCTTCTGCGGGTGTCTTTGTCTTTTAATTAAAAAAAAAAAGTTATTTTACAGTTTTATAAAACACCTTATACACTACCATCTTTCACGAAAATAAAGACCATTTCATTTCTAAAATCATTTCATTTCACTCATAGCAAGTAATCTATAATAGGTACACATACTATACTATATTATCAATGTTTGACGTAAGACACAACTTAATTGGTCTACAAATAAAGACCTCCTTTAAAGATAGCCAATCCTCTCTTTGTTTTAAACTTGAATAATTCCTACAAACAAAAAATCTATGCAAATCGTTTGTTCTAAATGTCACTTGCACTACTAGCAGTTGTAAAAAAAACAGCATAAAAATGCGCTGTAGCTCGAGGTAGAAGAAAAAACCAACGCTGGCATTATTGTTAGTCTATTTTGTACTTAGAAAACAAAATTTAATTTCTGTTTTTCCAAAGATAGATTTAAAAAAAGTGAGACGATATATTGCTATTGGAGCTAAAGATAGGATTAATAAATCTTATTTGCATCTTCAAGCGCTTAATTTACCCTCTTATGATATATTTTTACTCTATCGAATACATGATAAAAAAGACTAATCTTTAGTAATGACAATTAATCTATACTAATATTATAAAGCGGAAAAGTTTGTTTGTTTGTTTGCTTTGTTTGTTTGTTTGTTTGTTTAAACGCGCTAATCTCAGGAACTACTGGTCCGATTTGAAAAAAACTTTTTTTGTTGGATAGCCCATTTATCGAGGAAGGCTATAGGCTATATAACATCGCGCTACGACTAAAAAGAGTGGAGCAGCGACGAGAAATGTTTCAAAATCGGGGAAAAATTACGCATACGAAGTTGCGCGGGACCGCTAGTGTATTATATACATTTATAATTTAATTATTCCATTTTAAGGAAAGTACGTGTATAGCTATTTTCAAATGGCTAATTTTATTAAACTTCTTTAAACATACTGTAATAAATTAACAAAACATCAGTTATACAAATTTGTTGACGCATAATGTACTATATTTTTGAAAATTCATTATATTTAATTGTAAAAAAATATAAACTGCCGTCAATTTTTGCGAAAAATAATGCCATTTTACAATGTTTTTTTTTTGTAGTAAATAATACGTATTTACAAATAAAATTAAATGACAAAATACGCTTTGACATTCAAGTAATAAAGTTATGCCTTTTTATTTATTACTAACTGTCCTGCGCAACTTCGTATGCGTTTATTTTCCCCGTTATTGCAACATTTTTCATTATTTCCCCACTCCTATTGTTCGTAGCGAAGGTATACAAGCCTATAGCCTTCCTCAATAAATAGGCTACCCAACAGAAAAATATTTTTTAAATTCGGACCAGTAGTTGCTGAGATAGTCGCGTTCAAACAAACAAACAAACAAAGCTTAATAATATTAGTATAGATTACTAGATGTCCCGCACAACTTCGTATGCGTAATTTTTCCCCGTTTTTGAAACATTTCTCGTCGCTTCTCCGCTCCTATTAGTCGTAGCGCGATGTTATATAGCCTATAGCCTTCCTCGATAAATGGGCTATTCAACAAAAAAAACAATTTTCAAATCGGACCAGTAGTTCCTGAGATTAGCGCGTTTAAGCAAACAAACAAACAAAGCAAACAAACAAACAAACTAGATTATAATATTAATATGGATATCATTTATTTAGACCTAAAAACATATATATTATCAATCCGAATTTGAATAAATTATGATGCACAAACGAATTATGTCAAATTTGCGAAATGGCTCATAAATGTTTTTTTTTTTTTTATAATTAATGATTATATTTTTTTATAATTATAGTACGAGTATCTACTAGCCATTTCCTTTATACAAAAACTTGGTGTTGTTTGTTTAACGACGTTTTAAATTTCCGTCAACAGCTAACCCTGACCACTGAAACGGAACTCTAAAAACAAGTCACCGGCTATCTGTGCGCTTTTGCGAGTTTTTTTTACTACAATCAATTAATTCTATTGCTTTAAACTGTTTAAGTCGAGAGATCGTCACGATTCTAATTGCTTTTTTTCATTTTGTCGATGTGTGAACGACTCTATGACCAAAAATGATGTCAGGGCTTTAATATGAAATTCTAGTAGTTTCAATACTAATGATAGGTACGCTAACCTCAAATATGAAGTATAGTCCGCGCCAGCTAAACGTGCATAAAAAGTTATTGACACCCCTCTACCAATGTATTTCAATATTCGGGAATATACGACAACAATGTATGAATCATGGTACGGGGCGCCCTTGAATCCGTGAACTAGGCATATATTACAAACAATTTTTCAAGAAATTGTTTTTTTTTTTTAAATTTAGTTTTGTTTTAATATGTATATATATATATATATATTTATGTATTATACTTACGTATGATATATCGTCAGATTATAATATAGTCTAAGAATATAATAAATTGGACCTTAACTTACACCGCTTTACTTATATTTGTATTATATTTTTATGTTTATTAAGGAGAAATATTGATTGCGTTTTTTATGACCGCTAATGTTAACAAAATAACAAAACTTATTTAACAATTAAATAACGAAACAAATTTAACAACCTCTCTCATCAATGACTTTTTGTGCACATTTAGCTGGCGCAGATTATAGAGTGGCGTATCCAGGATTTTGATGTGGTCGAGAAGAAGGTAGTGGAGGGGAGATTTGACCACGCTGAGATAGCTACTTAAACACATGTACTTCAAATATATTGAAGGTCCCGTACGTTATAAAATAAACTTTAAAAACCTTATTTTTAAAATTCTACTCAACGAATAGGTAAACTCAACGTAGCGCGTTGCTGCCATTAATAGTATTAAATTGAAAATATTTTTTTTTTGTCAAGTAATATTAAAAATTGAAAAGGTTGGTCAATTATTTTAAGTGCAGTTTTAATTGAAGGGCCTGCCTTCGATTAAAAAGTGAAAATTAATGACCTATCGGATTCCATAGGCAGGTCATCAGTATCCATCGATACAGATGATCATCAATTAGCCGTACTCTCATTAATTAAAAAAACCTTTATTCATGGACGCATTTCGTTAAGTTGTCATCTTGACTGATGACAGGTTAGCGAAAGGCCACCGTGGAGCAAGGATGCAATTTGTTCGTTATGGAAAATGATAGGTATCGTATCTTGAATAATTACTACAATTATAATTAAAGCCTCGATATACCTAGATATGAGATACATTTGAAGTCTGATCTCGAATTTATCAGGTTTAAAGATAGGAGAGTAAATATATATTGTTAAATATATAATAAATTGCAGACATTTGAACACTTTATTTAAAAGCTATATTTACTTAGTGATTTTTAAAATTAAACGTAACTACCACTATAGACACTACAGTGACTCCCCGTCAGTTTGATAATCGCACAGAAGTCCAACTTATTAATTTCTACAACATTCGATAGCAAAAATAAAAACCCAAAAAATATGTTATTATCTGCACATCGTGCGATTCTGTAATCGATTTACAATTGTAATATTTATTACCATTGTGAAGAAAGTAGCAATATTCTTAATCGATACACCATAGACATAGAGACTGGACTGAGCAATAGCCTCACAAAATTGATCATTCAGCAAGAGAAAACGCGACTGTGCAGCCAATAGCCGTCACTTTTCTGTAATGACAATGACATGAAATAGACGTCATGTCACTTTGGCCAAATGTGTGTAGCCTGTGACTGGCCGCACGATTGTTTTGTCTCTGCAGCCTGTATAGGTACGTCATACCTGGAATGCTAAGTCCAGTCCGTATGTCTATGGGTACTACAGTGACCGGTGACTCGATTAATCGGTTCTATCGAAAGGGACTTACGTAAAACTAGAAGCAGATCCGTACTGTGACTTTTACTTTTTATCCAGTTACGCGTTCGGCCCTACACTTTGTTGGTTTTAGTTATCCATTTGCTTGAATAAATTTCAATTCCATTAAACTTTTGAACTTTTTGTTGATTTATCTTTTATCAACTGTTGTAATTTGAACAATTTGATTGTTGTATTGCTTAATGGGCATAACATGTATTGTGCAATGTACCAACTAAGAAATTGAAAGCATACAATTGCTGCGTATACTTACCTATTTACAGTTACTTTTTTATTGTTTGCAGTATATCATTACTAGGTTATGTCCGTGCTTTGCTTGCGTTGTATTTGTTTACTCCCTTTGAGCTTAGAATTTTCTGAAATATTTTTTTCCAGGATTTTATATCACCAAAATTCAAAAGTTCAAATCTCCTGGAGATAATTGTAAGTAAAAACTATCGAGATTTAATTTTGTTAGTAAATATTTTGCGTGATAAATTAAGGCCATTATTTTCTTTCTTTCGCAAAATATTTATACTTAGGTACTTATTCATTAATTAACAGTATTTTGGCCAATATTTAAGCACATATTATAGTTTTTACATTGTAAGTGGATTATCCTACTATTTTGGACCCATTCTTTTTTTAATACTTTTATCAGTCCTCTAATATGGTATATATTATAATGGAGGCAGCACCTTACATTGGCAATTTGCAAAGAGTGGCCGCGAGTTTTTATTGCCTGTTCTTTTCTCAGGCTTTATTGTTTGCGAACAGGCATAACATGTAAATGTAGAATCGACTTTTCGCAAAAGTAGTATTTTGCTGCCTAAGTGAATAAATAATAATTATTATTACAAGACTTCCATTTTCATATGCAAAAGATTTTGCCTAATTTATTTAACATCTGTATGTAAATAATAGCGTATGTATTATTCTTCTATTACCGTTATCTTCAGCAGTTTTTAAGTGGCCTTCCATGAAGCAAACATCAAGACAAACAAACAATCATCCTCACCAAAGGATTACTAAAAAAGTTAAAAGTAAATAAGAATACATTTGAGTCATGCTCAAAAGTATTTCTGTCTCCATTATTAACCTTTAAGTGACAATGACAGCATGATACTTAAGGCGTCTTAAATCTAAATAACGTTGTGTATTCGACGCTATAAAAACTAAATCGTCAAAAACCTTTAACCTTTTGCTATCTCATTTATCTAAATAATCGATAACATGACTATAAAATTCACACACGCCAGAGATAGTCACATTTCCATATTATCGTTACGATACGGAACACAATTAACGAAATCGATTCGTGTACCTCTCGAGTAGGAAGTTGTTTTGTCCGATTATTTACCTATATAGTTTTATGTAATTAAACTGTTGCAACAATGTGTGAGACACGCGAACATAACTGTTGATGACTCAAATTGGCAGTTCTTTTTACACTGTTGGTTTATTTGGGCTTATTAGAGTCCAAAAATATATTTGCTTAACTTCAAAAGGCAGGAAAATATCATGAGATAATAACTGGCATGTTGGCGAAACCCAGCTCCAGGCCACGTAGTGGATTATGGTTCGTGTCCCTCTTTCAGAGAGGCCTGTGTACAATAGTGAATCCATGTTTTTTTTTGTTTTGAGTGAGTTTTGATGAGTGAAGTTCTACCCGGTTTGAGTTCGTTATCGATGTATTATTGACCCATCACTTTTATCTAATACATAAAAAAGTTCAATTCATTTCATCATTTATAAACGATCTAAAGAAGGTCGCTGGGATGGACGGGATGTGAAAGGCAAATATTAGGAGAGGTCTCTATCCAGCAGTGGACCGATACAGGCTGATGATATGCCCAACTCAATACCTTGAATCTAGAAAGCTGAAATTGTAGATAGGTCTATTTTGTAATGTAGACAATGGTTAGTTAGGCTTCCAGAGCACTTAAGCTTTAAGGAACCAAGCGAGCAGAGCTGCAGGAAATATCAACCAATACACACAAGAACGCTAAAACTAAATTTCATTTTGGTGATAAGGTTTTCATTATCTATACCTACTAATATTATAAAGCTTAAGAGTTTGTTTGTTTGAACGCGATAATCTCAGGAACTACTGGTTGGAATTGAAAAGTTATTTTACTGTTGGATAGCCCATTTATCAAGGAAGGCTATAGGCTATATAACACCACGCTACTTCCAATAGGAGCAGAGCAGCAAATCATGTGCGTAAATTTTTTCCGTTTTTGCAACATTTTTTATTGCTGCTCCCTTCCTATTAGTCATAGCGTGATGTTAGCCTATAGCCTTCCTCGATAAATGGGTTATCTAACAATAAAATATTTTTTCGATTCCGTCCCGTCATTCTTAAAATTATCGCGTTCAAACAAACAAACTCTTCAGCTTTATAATATTTGCATAGATGTAAGTATGTCTCTTTATCTTTCATACAACTTGCAGCCATAATTTACTCACGAACAAACCACGAAATCAAATAAAAGTCCAATTATGTCTAATCACAGAGGATTTCCTTGTCAAAAACATACGGCATGATGTTCTCAAGCGCAGGAAATCCTGTGAAAGTGTTTCAGCAAACGAGTGTTCTAACAACTGGTATATAACGATACCAGTAGGTTTTCTAACAAGCCGGGTTATAGAGGTCAACATGTAGATATACCTACTATCTGAATTATGATTATAAGCCACGTCCGGTGTTTTGCTAATCATCCCTAACAGAGAACAAGTAATATAAACGGTCATGCAAGAAATGATGTCTTGGTACTGCCAAAATAGAGGTGATAGTTCATTAATCTACCAAAAAACTTGCTCGTTTGAATTAAGACCCAAATTATAAGGATGACATGGGCTAGGTTTGTTTTTTACTCCACTGTGCGAGAAGGAGTTAGGACTATGTTTGTGTGTATTTTTAGGGTTCCGTAACCAAAATGGCAAAACGGAATCCTTATTGTTTTGCCATGTCCATCTGTCTAGCGCGCCATGTTAGCTCAGAGACCCTAAGTATCTTCTAACAAGCTGCAATTTTACATTACTATACATATTAGGTTCGCTGATAAAGTGGCAGTATAAAATCTTGAAAAAAAAAAATCGGGTACCTTCCCTACACGTAAAGCGCCTCACTTACCGCATCATGTGGGGTGTCGTTGGATATGTCTTTTAAAAATATTAATAACTAGCGGACGCCTCGCGGTTTCACCCACGTACCCGTTCCCATGGGAATACAGGGATAAAAAAGCCAATGTCACCCGGGGTTAGTGTAGCTTTCCAACGGTGAAAGAATTTTTGAAATCGGTCCAGTAGTTTTTGAGTTTATTCATTACAAACATACACACACATATAAATACAAAAATACAAATCTTTCATCTTTATAATATTAGTAAAAAAAGTTTGTGAATACTAATTTTCGATTTAAGCCATAAAGTGCAAATTTTTGTTCAGCCCCCTCCTCCGTACCAGGTAAATGGTTGTTTTTAAAGATGTAGAAAAATTCAGGATAGTATCATATAATTATAATGATATTAAAAGGAAAACTATCACAACTAAGTAGGCTTTACAAGTTTGACGAGTAACAGCAGACTAAGTGAGAAGTAACAAAATTGTCGTACAAAGTCCATTAAATAATATGTACATACTTATATTTTGAACGTTGTTAGTAGCAGGTAAACAAAAACATCAGAAAACCCACTTCTTATACAGCATTATTGTGCTGGGTACAGAACCCAACATTGTGCGTGGCCCGACATGCACTTAACCGTTTTTTTGGCATACTTTACAACCCGAACGTCAATTGTGGGAGTGACATAGACCACATTATTATGCAATTTATTAATTATAAGCAGTCAGGTTTTTATACTTTTATGATAATTTCTTGTTTTTCTGTGTATTAAGTAGGGTCGAAATATTTGCTACCTACGGCGTCAACTTCGACAACTGTGTTTCTAAATTGAATGGCAAATAAGATCGTCATTTAAAATGTAAGACTCACAGGCCGTACGTACGTACACAATTAGTAAAATTAGTTCATAGTCACCAAGTATGCAAGTAGGTACCTATCTTTCTTTCTTATCAAAGCTTCTGGTGAAATGTTTTATAGAATTCTTAAAACGTTCTCTCCAATTCTTTAATTTATAATTTGTTGCAATCACGCTCGGATCCAGAGCTTTGTTCTAAGGGGGGGTAAATTGACTGAACTGGCGAAGTGTGAGTCGTTCGCGTGACTGGGGGTATTTGATGCAATTGCCAGTCAGTGTCAAAGTTCTCAAATTCCCCAACAAAAAGGTCATTCAGTCGAGCCTAGTGGGGCGGGGGGCAATTGCTGCTGTTGTCCCCCCCCCCACTTCTAGTATTCACGCCTGGATGCAATGTATGGCATAAACGTGAGCGTTAATAATTCGCTGCCAAATCGTTCGGCAAATTGTTAAGTGCTCCCAAAAAAGTTCACATCTTATAATAACATAGCATAAACGTTATTAATAACTAATCGATAGAAAGTGTTACATAATATATAGCATATCATATCAATAGCAGTGCTTATTATTGTCACAAACGAGACAATCTCAATTGTAGTTCATTGTTAAGAGTCATTATCAATTAAAACGGATACAGAGGAAGCACACGACGTACGAAGAGGAGAGACTCCCGACCGGGGGTTGACAGGGCTCCAGCTTTTCTACCGTATGTGAAAGGAGTGACGGACAAAGTTGGAACAGTACTGCAGAAATACTCCATTAAGACTGTATATAGTCCGCACTCCAAGGTAGCTAAGCACCTACGTACTCCTAAGGATGTAATTCCTCTACAGACACCTGGCGTCTACAAAGTGGATTGCAGCTGTGGCAGTTCCTACATCGGACAAACCAAGCGAACAATAGCGGAAAGGGTTAAGGAACATATCGCGGCTGTGAAAAACCGACAGACAAACAAGTCAGCAATAGCGGAACACTTGCTGGATGCGGGAACCAATCACTGGATTGAACTACACAAACCACAGGTCCTCTCCACTGACCGTCACTATTACTCCAGGATGGCGAGGGAAGCGGTTGAAATCAAAAAACATGTCAATTTCAACCGAGAAGACGGATACCGTTTGTCAACATCGTGGAATCCCGTGATCGGCAAGTGTATACACCGCCGAACAAACATTACACGCCAGTGTGCAGATGTCCTTAGTGTTGTGTGTCGAAGTACCGACGGTTCCGTAATAGTGAGTGATAAAAATCAAGCGAGGGTAGTTTCCGAAACCCGCGCTTCACGGAGGCGACGCTGAGCTCAACTAGTCTTCCCGTGACCACGGCCGTTGCAATACGGTCGAAACGTCGGGCAATAAACAAGGTATTTTACCTTAAATTATTCACGCGATTAAGACCCGTAATATATATATTTTAATAATGTGTACAAATCGCGAAAGTTTATCAACATTTATAGCAAACCGATACGGGCCGGAGTTTGTCAACAAAATTAAACAACTAGAATTCCTTCGTATAAAACGTGTGCGGTTAGAAACTTCATTAACCTTTTTAATAAAGTGTCGTGCGTCGGATGTAGTACCTACGGGAGTGCGTATTAAACCGCGTAATGACATTCCACACTCCGAAGGAATTTTAAGAAACGCGAGTGTTCGTCTCTTAAAACAATTAATACGGAACTGTCGGTATGACTTAAATAGTGTGCAGTGCGAACTATACTACCTACATATGGAATGCAGTGCAGTGTTATCAGTGAGTGATTTCGATCGGTGTGACGGCGTAACGTACGAACAAGCTCGTCGTATCTATTATTTGAGTACTATACGACATGACGCGAAATTCAAAAAGTTGCTTTGTCGACGTGAGGGGAGAATTGCTCAAAAATCACCACCTACCCACATTGAAACGGTAATAAATTTATCATCTACCGAAATTGATGGCACTGCACAGAACATACTAGCTAAGGGGTTGAATTATGCAGTAACACCTAAACGGATTCCGTATGAAAATGTTATCAGTGGGGTCGAAGAAGCGATAATGCGTAACAAGGTACCGTCTGCGGACGCGGAATCGCTTAGACAGGATGTTGCCGTTATCCTTCGAAAATCGAAGCTGCCTAAACCGAATATTACTACAGAAGAGCGTCTAGCGTTGAAAGAGCTACGTGATAACACGAATATTTTAGTGCTAAAGGCCGATAAGGGAAACGCCACTGTAGTGATGAATTCGAGTGACTATGATGACAAAATACGGAGTCTTTTAAGTGACACTTCTATATACAAGTCAGTGTCATACAACCCTACAGCCAGAGTCACGAAACGTATACGAGCACTGATTAGGGACCACGAAGATCTGTTCGCGAATGATGTCTATGACCGACTCTTTCGACCCAAGAGCGTACAGCCGCCCAAGTTATATGGGTTGCCAAAGGTTCATAAAGGTAACGTCCCACTACGCCCGATCGTAAGCCAAATTAACTCGCCTACTTACGATCTAGCGAAATACCTTTCTTCAATACTGCAACCTTTAGTGGGTAAAACGACATCGTTCGTAAAGGATTCTCGCCATTTCGTGGACATCATCAAGAGCATGAAAGTGGAACCAGACGAGGTGATGGTGAGTTTTGATGTGGAGTCACTATTCACCAACGTTCCCATTCAGGACTGCCTTGAGGTAATCGAGAGAAAGCTGAGAGCAAACGATCTTTCCAATGAGTACATTGTTTTACTTAAAAACTGTCTGGAAGGCAACTTCTTCATCTACCAGGGACAACACTACCTCCAGATCGACGGAGTGGCCATGGGCAGCCCAGTGGCGCCGGTGATGGCCAACATCTGGATGGAACATTTTGAGGAAACAATTGAGCTACAATTGTCCCAGGTCAAACTGTGGAAGAGGTACGTCGATGACGTGTTCTGCATTATGAAGGGCGGTAGGCAGGAAGTAGAACAATTTGCGAAAGACTTGAACTCCATACACCCTAAGATCAGGTTCACTTTTGAAATGGAGATAAACAGATCGCTAGCTTTTCTCGATGTTAAAATAATGGTTAGAGACAATGGTACCCTAGCACACACTGTGTACAGAAAACCGACCCACACAGACAGATACTTACATGCTGACTCGCATCACCATCCAAGACATCTGCAATCCGTGGTATCATCGCTGACAAATAGAGCATATGAAATTTGTGACCCTGAACATTTAGAAAGTGAGCTCACACATGTTCAGGAAGTACTAAAGCGAAACGGATACAGAGGAAGCACACGACGTACGAAGAGGAGAGACTCCCGACCGGGGGTTGACAGGGCTCCAGCTTTTCTACCGTATGTGAAAGGAGTGACGGACAAAGTTGGAACAGTACTGCAGAAATACTCCATTAAGACTGTATATAGTCCGCACTCCAAGGTAGCTAAGCACCTTGTAGTGAAATGAAAGGGTAGGTTTAAGATAGGACTACATATATTTACAAGAGCTTAAAAGTTACTTAAAATTAAAGATAATTTAGAACCGATGCTGGCGGAGATGCAGTGCTGGTAGGTAGAGGTACGGCGTCCAGGTGGAGATGCGGCGCTGGTAGGTCAAGATGCGGCGCTCGTAGGTAGAGGCGCGGCACCGATAGGTAGAGGCGCGGCACCGGTATGTAGGGGCGCGCCGCCGGTAGGTAGAGGCGCGGCGCCGGTAGGTAGAGGCACGGCGCCGGTAGGCAGAGGCACGGCGCTGGTAGGTAGTAGTGGCGCGACGTCGGCAGGTAGAGGTGCGACGCGTCGTAGAGGTGCGGCCCGGTATATAAGAGAGGCGGCCCGGTAGGTAGAGAGGCGGCCCGGTAGGTAGAGAGGCGACGCCGGTAAGTAGAGAGGCGACGCCGGTAAGTAGAGAGGCGACGCCGGTAAGTAGAGAGGCGACGCCGGTAGGTAGAAAGGCGGCGCCGGTAGGAATGGTCTCTTTCTCTTAATTTCCCACTCCTTCTCTTTTAGAGAGCCCGTTCTTCACTCCTTCTCTTTTAGAGAGCTGGTTCTTCACTTCTTCTCTTTTAGAGAGCTGGTTCTTCACTGACTCTTCTTCGGTTTTGTATTCATAAAGAAAACTCTCTAGAAGCAATTTAAAATTTTAAAGCTTAACTTATTTTTAATTTAGAATTTACGCACAGCCAGTTTCACAATGTAGACCATACTTTATAAAGAACTCTATGCTTATCTTGTTGTCATAGCAACCATAGAAAATATCTGTCGACATGACAGATTTGATGTATGAAAAATAATTGTTTACTTAAGAAGAAATATAATAAATTAATGGCGAAATATATAACTAATATATACAGAAATGCGAACGAAATAACACTACAAGGACATATATACATATACGAGGTAAGAATTATCACTACATTACCCCAAAAACCCGGAAAATTTTCGACTTACGAAAATTTCCTTGTCTTTGAAGTTGGGAAGACAAAAAATCCCAAACATACTCATACAAACATAAATAACCTAGCATCCATCACCAAACAAAAGCGGGGTAGCGTTCACATTCAATGACGCGTACTCCAGGGAAATGTCACTAAGATGCAATAGAAATGCAAAAGATGAAGTCGGAGCTCAAGAGTCTCCAAAATTACGAAGTACATTTAGTACCTTTTGAGCACAAGAAGCTCAGTAGTAGAAGAAGAAGAAGAAGTATTGCGCCGTTCCAAGTTAGGCACAAGTCAAGTTGCTTATGAGCAAGGAGACCCGACAACAAGGCTAGAGACATTAAAGTCCGCCAAGTGTACAAGTCAAAGAAGTAAAAACAGAGAGAATGAGGGCTTGTTTTACGAGTCATAACCCGCTCGTGAAGACAAAGACAAGTTGCTTTAGAGCAAAGAGACCCGACAACAAGGCTAGAGACAGTGGGTTTAGAGCCCTAAAAGTCCGCCAAGTTTACAAGTCAAAGAAGTAAAAATAGAGGGAATGAGGGCTTGTTTTACGAGTCATAACCCGCTCGTGAAGACAAAGACAAGTTGCTTTAGAGCAAAGAGACCCGACAACAAGGCTAGAGACAGTGGGTTTAGAGCCCTAAAAGTCCGCCAAGTGTACAAGTCAAAAAAGTAAAAATAGAGGGAATGAGGGCTTGTTTTACGAGTCATAACCCGCTCGTGAAGACAAAGACAAGTTGCTTTAGAGCAAAGGGGTGTGACACCAACAAGGCTAGAGACAGTGGGTTTAGAGCCCAAAAGTCCGCCAAGTCAAAAAGTCAAAGAGTAGAAATAGAGAGAATGTGGGCTTATTTAAGGAGTCATTACCCGCTCCTGAAGAATGATAAAGAGAAAATGAGGAAAGGAAATAAAAGATGAAAGAAGAAGAAAAGTTAATAAAGTAAGAGAAGGTAGTAAAAAGGAAAGGAAAGAGAAGAAGTAATTAGCATAATTAATAAAATTATGTACAGAACTATACACAAGTTATTTATAACACTGTACAGAGAAAAGGGGAAAAAAATAAAAATAAAATGTGACGCATCGCCAACATTATATAGGGTAAAAGGTAGGAACAGACTAAAAAGAGGTAGATAAAAAGAGCTGACAATAAAATAAGAAAATAAAAAGTAACAGTATAAAATGTGTATAATTTCAGTAAAAAAGTGAAAGGAACAAGTTCAGTAGGGGTATAGGGAGGGAAGAGATAGAGAAGGGAGCTGAAAGAAAAAGAAGCTGAAAGAATAGGGAAAAAAAATAAGCTAAGGAAAAAATACATATATAATAATAATAATATATAGATAGATAGTGAGACAACGATATAGGTAGATAATGAGACTACGATAAAAGCGGTGAGGTGAGAGATGAGTCTTCCAAAGTTGCAGCCAAATTACGCTAAAAGCGGTGGAAACTTGTGCAAGTATTTATTTTTGAATTTTGAGAAGGGTCGTGGGTGGTATGCTTGATGGGCGCCAAACTGTAGTGAAATGAAAGGGTAGGTTTAAGATAGGACTACATATATTTACAAGAGCTTAAAAGTTACTTAAAATTAAAGATAATTTAGAACCGATGCTGGCGGAGATGCAGTGCTGGTAGGTAGAGGTACGGCGTCCAGGTGGAGATGCGGCGCTGGTAGGTCAAGATGCGGCGCTCGTAGGTAGAGGCGCGGCACCGATAGGTAGAGGCGCGGCACCGGTATGTAGGGGCGCGCCGCCGGTAGGTAGAGGCGCGGCGCCGGTAGGTAGAGGCACGGCGCCGGTAGGCAGAGGCACGGCGCTGGTAGGTAGTAGTGGCGCGACGTCGGCAGGTAGAGGTGCGACGCGTCGTAGAGGTGCGGCCCGGTATATAAGAGAGGCGGCCCGGTAGGTAGAGAGGCGGCCCGGTAGGTAGAGAGGCGACGCCGGTAAGTAGAGAGGCGACGCCGGTAAGTAGAGAGGCGACGCCGGTAAGTAGAGAGGCGACGCCGGTAGGTAGAAAGGCGGCGCCGGTAGGAATGGTCTCTTTCTCTTAATTTCCCACTCCTTCTCTTTTAGAGAGCCCGTTCTTCACTCCTTCTCTTTTAGAGAGCTGGTTCTTCACTTCTTCTCTTTTAGAGAGCTGGTTCTTCACTGACTCTTCTTCGGTTTTGTATTCATAAAGAAAACTCTCTAGAAGCAATTTAAAATTTTAAAGCTTAACTTATTTTTAATTTAGAATTTACGCACAGCCAGTTTCACAATGTAGACCATACTTTATAAAGAACTCTATGCTTATCTTGTTGTCATAGCAACCATAGAAAATATCTGTCGACATGACAGATTTGATGTATGAAAAATAATTGTTTACTTAAGAAGAAATATAATAAATTAATGGCGAAATATATAACTAATATATACAGAAATGCGAACGAAATAACACTACAAGGACATATATACATATACGAGGTAAGAATTATCACTACAACCTACGTACTCCTAAGGATGTAATTCCTCTACAGACACCTGGCGTCTACAAAGTGGATTGCAGCTGTGGCAGTTCCTACATCGGACAAACCAAGCGAACAATAGCGGAAAGGGTTAAGGAACATATCGCGGCTGTGAAAAACCGACAGACAAACAAGTCAGCAATAGCGGAACACTTGCTGGATGCGGGAACCAATCACTGGATTGAACTACACAAACCACAGGTCCTCTCCACTGACCGTCACTATTACTCCAGGATGGCGAGGGAAGCGGTTGAAATCAAAAAACATGTCAATTTCAACCGAGAAGACGGATACCGTTTGTCAACATCGTGGAATCCCGTGATCGGCAAGTGTATACACCGCCGAACAAACATTACACGCCAGTGTGCAGATGTCCTTAGTGTTGTGTGTCGAAGTACCGACGGTTCCGTAATAGTGAGTGATAAAAATCAAGCGAGGGTAGTTTCCGAAACCCGCGCTTCACGGAGGCGACGCTGAGCTCAACTAGTCTTCCCGTGACCACGGCCGTTGCAATACGGTCGAAACGTCGGGCAATAAACAAGGTATTTTACCTTAAATTATTCACGCGATTAAGACCCGTAATATATATATTTTAATAATGTGTACAAATCGCAAAAGTTTATCAACATTTATTATCAATTAAGTTTTTCTCTTAATGAAAGCCAGTACACAAATGGAAACCGCTCTTTGAAAATAATAGGTACATTGAAGGCTTATATCTTACTACAGTGTTACGATGGATTCATCATCATCATCGGCTTGTATTGTTCCACTACTGAATCTACGTTCAGTATCTGACGAAGGACCGATATGGCTGCTGGAATAACCGCCAACTTTCTTTAGGTCTTTACCAAAACATGGTTATCACTCTAGGGACTCGTTTGCCATTGGTCCTTTGCTAGATATGGCCATCGGACAAACCAAGCGAACAATAGCGGAAAGGGTTAAGGAACATATCGCGGCTGTGAAAAACCGACAGACAAACAAGTCAGCAATAGCGGAACACTTGCTGGATGCGGGAACCAATCACTGGATTGAACTACACAAACCACAGGTCCTCTCCACTGACCGTCACTATTACTCCAGGATGGCGAGGGAAGCGGTTGAAATCAAAAAACATGTCAATTTCAACCGAGAAGACGGATACCGTTTGTCAACATCGTGGAATCCCGTGATCGGCAAGTGTATACACCGCCGAACAAACATTACACGCCAGTGTGCAGATGTCCTTAGTGTTGTGTGTCGAAGTACCGACGGTTCCGTAATAGTGAGTGATAAAAATCAAGCGAGGGTAGTTTCCGAAACCCGCGCTTCACGGAGGCGACGCTGAGCTCAACTAGTCTTCCCGTGACCACGGCCGTTGCAATACGGTCGAAACGTCGGGCAATAAACAAGGTATTTTACCTTAAATTATTCACGCGATTAAGACCCGTAATATATATATTTTAATAATGTGTACAAATCGCGAAAGTTTATCAACATTTATTATCAATTAAGTTTTTCTCTTAATGAAAGCCAGTACACAAATGGAAACCGCTCTTTGAAAATAATAGGTACATTGAAGGCTTATATCTTACTACAGTGTTACGATGGATTCATCATCATCATCGGCTTGTATTGTTCCACTACTGAATCTACGTTCAGTATCTGACGAAGGACCGATATGGCTGCTGGAATAACCGCCAACTTTCTTTAGGTCTTTACCAAAACATGGTTATCACTCTAGGGACTCGTTTGCCATTGGTCCTTTGCTAGATATGGCCAGCTCATTGCCACTTCATCGTGATTAACTTTCTACATATGTAGGTAAATTTAGTTTTTTCTCGAATGTTTTTGAGAAACGAAACGTCAACGTGAAAAATGGTAGAATGAATCCCAACTTTTCTACAACAAAAACAACAAAATGTTTTACACCTTTTAACTAGGTACTTTTTTTTTTAACCATTTTCTACTTTTTTTTAAAAATTATTTTGAAGAAGAGATATACTTTTTAAATTTTTTTTTTATATTAATACAATAATTATATCGTGGGGCAACTCACACAACGCCATTTGAACCCAAATTAAGCCGAGCTTGTACTATGGAAACCAGACAAATAATAAACTATAGATAAATTACACCCAGACACAGAATAAACCATCGTGCTCATTACACAACGAGTAATCTCCCGTTTGGGACGTTTTTGTACTGGCCGTTTAAGAATGGCAGATACAGATACATAAGAGCCAGAAGAAGCATACAGATATTTGAAACCGGGTACCAGGCGCGAAGTGTATGGCGATGTACGGTAGCTTTCACATGTTTCGGCCTTTAGCCGGTCTGGACGCCATAAATCCGCCCCCGGGTAACCGGCGACCGGGTAACCGGCGCCGGGTTTAAACTGGACCGTATGAAAAGAACCTAATTTTATGTATCACTACTTCGTGACATCCCGTTGACGGGCTGCGGTGGACAAACGAACTTAGACACGATGATAACAAATTTTTAATTTGTTTAATGGTGCTGTTTTCTTTTATTCTCATGCTTGTTCGTAATTCACAACTTTCACAGCACGTAGGTACGCATAATTTATTATAATGGGACAAACAATGATAAATCTATATTAATGTTATGTGAAAGTAACTCTATAGTCTTTGTCTGTAAACACGTAAAAGGTTTAACAATTGTACAGATGGTATTAATAAGCTTATTTGTAAACACATTATAATTCTTTACTCTATATGTTTTGAGGGTTCCGTAGCCAAAATGACAAATAAGAACCCTCATAGTTTCGCCATGTCCGTTCCTCCGTCCACAGCTTAGCAGGCAACTACAAAAGTTGATGACTACATTTATATTTACAAAACACTTGTACATTATAACGTTCTAAACGTAATGGTCATGACTAGGAGGGAAAATAATCAGGTCATCAGTAAATCTATACTAATACTAGCTGTCCCGCGCAACTTCGTATGCGTAATTTTTTCCCGTTTTTGCAACATTTCTCGTCGCTGCTCCGCTCCTATTAGTCGTAACGCGATGTTATATAGCCTATAGCCTTCCTTGATAAATGGGCTATCCAATAAAAAAAGTTTTTTCAAATCGGACTAGTAGTTCCTGAGATTAGCGCGTTTAAACAAACAAACAAACAAACTCTTCCGCTTTATAATATTAGTATAGATTATAAAGCTAAAGAGTTTGTTTGTTTGAACGCGGTAATCTCAGGAACTACTAATCCGAATTGAAAAATTCTTTCACTGTTGGATAGCTCATTAATCCAGGGAGACTATAGGCTATAGAACATCACTCAACGACCGATAGGAGCGGAGCAGTAATGAGAAATGTTGCAAAAACGGGGAAATTTACGAAACAGATGTAGTTGCGCGGGACAGCTAGTTACAAATAAGCGTTGACAGTTGACACCCATTTTCCATAAGTCGCTGAATATAATGTATAGATCGGTTTCCTGTAAGCCTCAGACCAAAAGTAGGTTATCCACATAAATATTTTAATGTTTCTGGGCTCTGTTAATCTAATTATGTAACTTCAAATGTTCAGGAACTTACGGGACAATAAGACTTCTTTAAGTAGGTACATCAAATAATTTTACATCAGACTTGAAAATATTAAAAAAAATGTATTTTTATTTGTTTAACAAAAAAGCCATAGCTCTTAAATAAATGAAACGTTATTTTAATTTAATATAAATTTAACAAACCGGGCAGAGAAGGATAATAATAAAATTATGGGTCAATAAAATTGTCATATATATTACTTTTTATATATATTTAGTTTTATTGTAAGGATGTGGTAAATAACTTACAATAAATATAAATAATTTGTTAAAAAATATAATGAGGAAAAATATCATTAATAAAGAAATATTAAAGTAAACACACCACCTGAGTCCTCAATTGAAAAAAGAGTTTATTTTTTTTAATGCTTGTTGTTCGAATACGATGCGTCCTATCAAAAAAATAATGAAAATTTGTGGCCCCTTTAAAAAACCATCTACAATACCGAATATTGTCTATTGATATATTTTTTTTATGAAAGTCGCTATTTTATACTTTATTCTATACATTACGTACCTATTTAGTATTGGTGCAAGTATTTTTCAATATTTTGCGTAAATGACCTGCGTTGTATCAATAAAATAATGTCAATTTTGGGCCCCTTGAGGAAACACACTACTACTATAGGTCTTCCCCTAAATGTTAATGTGGAATACATTCTTTTTTTTTACGTACCCCATCGTGTGGGATATCATTAGATAGGTTTTTTAAAATATTTAGGGGTTGTAAACCATTTTTCGATTTAGGGATCCGTTTGTGAAATATTAAGTCTTAAAGTGCAAATTATTGTTAGAGTCATGTAGTCATATTAATATCTTGGACAACTCACATAATGTCATATTATGACCCCAAACTAAGCAGAGCTTGTACTATGGCAACCAGACAATTGATATACATACTTTTAAACTTCTAAATACATACATATTATAGATAAATTACACCCAGACACTGTATAAACCATCGTGCTCATCACACAAAGTTTTATCCTGGGTGGGAATCGAAGCCACGACCTCCGGCTTAGCAGTTAGGATCACTAATCACTAGACCAACAGGCCAGTCAATGTGCCAGCCGTATGGTTGTTTCGGTGATGTAAAATAATTCAGGGTAAGCAGTACTTATATAAACATGATGAAATTAAAAGGTAAAGTATCATAGTTAAGTAGGTCATACAAATTTACGAGAATTTTCATACAAATTCCATTGACAATTGCGTAAATACCATTGTTGCTAGTATGAAACGAAAACAACAGAAAACCCATTTTGTTATACTGCATTATTGAGCTGTGTAGCTACGGAACCCTACATTGTGTGGCACGACATGCAATTGCCCGGTTTCAATACCTACTAAGGCGCGTACAGCGAGAAACATGTTAAAGCGTTAATTATTTTCATGTTAAATCGTTTTTTATGTGTTTACCAGCTAAGTTTATATTTGTACTTGTGAAAACCTCTAATAGGCTTTCTGTTGCTGTCAAATTATATTTTATCTTTTTTTGTAATATTTAGCTGTTTTCCTCTAAAAAAAAATACATTTTATTTTGAAGATATAAGGCTGATTTTATTATTATTATTATTAACCACATCCATTATAATTAGCGCAATAATATTGCGTATTAAAATAAAATGCATGCTACTAACCACAATTTGTATTCATAATGGTATTACATCGTTTCCTTCCTTATTTAGGCAAAATTGAAGGTAGGTACAGTTCGCGACATAAGTTTGAGTGTCTGATGTTCGCGCGTAAGCTGCACACAATTCAAATGTAGGTATCGGAGGGGATATAGGAGACGGGCGGGTAAAGATGTCTCTGCGCGGAACTACATTCGAATACAACTTCACAAACGCAAACTTACGTGGCGCGAACTGTACCTACTCCACCACGTAAGGCACCAATAAGGCACGCAAAGCTTTCATTTACTCTCGTATGTTTGTTTACTATACATGGTTAAAGCAGTCAATAATAAATTAATAAAAAAAATATATTTTTGACGTCTAAGATAACGAAAAAGTGTCACGGTCCGTCACGTTACGCATGCTGATAGGCTGAAGTATTGTGACTGTGGCGCGTCTTGCGCATGCACCCCGGTCCACTATAGCTATCACAGGCATCGTTGTTTATTATATTACAATGTCATCAATATTTTGGCGATTGCAATGACCTGCGATACAATTGGATCAAAAAAAGTAGGTGTCGCACACATTGTTGTTTATTAAAATGTCATCAATGTTTTCTTATGACGTTATCGCGTAAAATTATCGTCCGTAAACCGACTTTACAGACAACCATTATTTTTAAACAAGCTTTTCTTAGACCTTGGTTATTATCTTGGAGTTGGACCAGAGCACTAGTTAGAGCGAATTAAACGAGCCCAAACTCGATGGAGTTGCGTCGTTTTATTAGAAATATTATCAGGCACTATCATTAAACCCTGGATATCATTTACGGCCAGAGTACATGTTGAAACAAATTAACAACACCCAAATTATAATTTACTAACTTTCGCCCGCGGCTCCGCCTGCGTGTATGTCGGTTATCGCGATAAAAAGTATCCTATGTACTTCCCCGAGACTCAAACTATCTCTATACCAAATTTCATCTAAATCGGTTTAGCTGTTTGAATGTGAAAGCGTAACAGCCAGACACAGAGTTACTTACACATTTATAATATTAGTATGGATGTAATGGAAAATACTCATGTCCTATTTTTCACTAGGGATTCTTAGCCCCTAAATACAGGAGTCATCATCAGATTAGCTCAATTCATCATAATATTACATTGTTACAGGACTTACATAAGTACGTCAAATTTCAGCTCAATCATATACCAAAAAGTGGTGAAAAAACACGTTATAATAATAATAAAATAATAATAAAAATCATTTATTCACTTAGGAAGCAAAATACTACACTTGTGAAAAGTCGATTCTACATTTACTGGTAATGCCTGTTCGCAAACAATAGGTAAAGCCCGAGAAAAGAACAGGCAATAAAAACTCGTGGCCACTCTTTTCAAATTGCCAATGTTTACAATGTTTCTCTGTTTATAAACTGTATATGCAGGTAAGGTGCTGCCACCATTATATTATACACCATATATTAGAGGACTGATGCAAAAAAAGAGGTCATTAATATTAGAAGAGTACACGAGATCGGATACATCAGCCTCAATGGGCACAACATAGTAGGAGCATCCACTTACGATGTAAATGTAAATGTAAATCGTTTGAAAGCAACTTATTGGTATACGAACATAGCATGTTAATAAAAAGCATATAAAATAAAAACAAATTAAAACCATCTATAGGTACGTTATTTTTGCACGATATTTCTAAATAGAACAGTCCATTAAACTCTCCACTGAAACAAATTCAAAACATTACTTACACATCAAGACTTCCAAATTGTTTAACATTTGATACCAAAAAAAGCTTACTGCCGTAACTAAATCCCAAATTGCGTTGATCCGTAGTATTTTCACCGGGCGTTTCCCACGGCTGCGCTCACGCAAGCGCGTTCCGAATGTTCCAATTACATTGTACAGAACTAATTCCTATGCTCATGCGCGCTCGATCTGAAGCTCGCAATCGAGCCTTCTAATGGTAGCAGGCTTTTGGGAGAATCACGTTTTGTAAATCGATAATTAACAAGCCCTGCTTTGAGAAATATGGATCGGGGATTATAATTTTTTGTTCGATCTTCAGCATACTAGACAAGTTTTTATAAAAAACGATAATAATTGCTAATCCTGCTGGTAACATATTATCCGCTACTTTTGTCATTTCTTAGAGCTACATTTCTGCAGGCCTTATTTTTTTTTTATATAGATGGGAAATCATCATATGACTTCTCCCGCTGCGGGCACGAGCGGGAGGGCGTGTCAGACTCCTACTGACTAAAACCCATATGTGTTCCTTCTTTCGCCCTGGTGTTAAATATCGAATTCTGTTCGAACGTCATTTATTTAGATCGTAAAATGGTTTTCAGTAAAGTTTACGGACGATAATTTTACGAGGTAACGTCATAAGATAACATTGTAATAAATTTTTTAAAAACTTTCCAACTGTATCGCATGTCACTGCCATCACCAAAACATTAATGACATTGTAATAAACAACTATGCCTGTGACATCTTTAAAGTGATGACCTGAAGGAACTGAACATGACAGATCGTATATGTGACACTTTTGCGTGCGTGCACCCGGTCATCGATTTATAAGACGTTATCACGTCAAATAAACTACATTTCGTTTTTTATCCAATTAAACGTAACATCAAATTCAAATTTAACATTACATCGCTCAAATTTATCTAAACGTGACAAAATGTAACTTAATATTATTTCATCGTAGAAGCGATATTACTGGTTTCATAAATGCGCTAAAAGAAGCAACCACAAATCTTCGCGTTAATATTATTACCTATATCTGCCGAGAATATGACAAGCACGATTGAGTCAAGTGAAGCCTCAAATGACGCTTGAGTAGCGTTGGCGTATCTTGGGTTATTTCCTAGGTAATTTGTAGTTTTTAATCGCCTTCGAAAAAGGTTGTTCTCTATTTGACCCGTGTATGTACATATGTAAGTTCGCGAACCAAAAAAGTTCTTCGACCTTAAAATATTTTGAAGGCCCTGTCGAATGACACACGTAGATCGTTGCTGATTTTTTTTTAGGTGTCATAATCCAACATCCTAGGCACTAGACCATTGCGCACCCCCCCTCACCCCTTCCTTATATACGCCCATGTTCAATAGGTATTATACACCTGAAACTAGACTCAATTCTAGATGTTATGCGCTTATTACACTACACTGAATCAGGGAACCTGAATCCTTAAAAAGAGCGGTGTAATAAGAGTTAGGGCCCTAATTCTCTAACAATTTTTCAAGGCTACCTCAATTTAGGGCCCTGATTCAGGGTAGTGTAAGCCGTTTTATGGTCGTCGTCGTAGGCACTTTGTCTTTCACTGTAAAAGCTAATGAAAGCTTCTATTGGAAATTTTTTATACTATACAATTAGCTGAGAGATAGAGATCTTAGCTCTTAGATTTAGCTAGGTAATCAAATTAGTTCTATCTTTCAATAACGCGTCAGTTAGTAGCACAAAAACGGGCGCAATAATTGGTTACCGTTATTTTCAATCACGCGATTCAATATTCTTCAAAGAAAAATGTTATTAACTTTGTATTTTTTTTTTAATTATTAAAAAGCTTCAGCAGGGAACTTTAAAGAAGGTCGCTTCACCACACGAAGCGGTGTCCCGTGTGGGAATCGAACCCTCTTGCGTAGCAGTCGCACCGCGCCACAGATCCAGTCTTAGGCTTTTACTATTGTTCCAGGATACCCTTTAAATGGGTTTATTCATGTGATTTATTGTAAGATAGATAAAGTGGCATTAAAATAAATGTATCTTTCTTTTGTAAATTAATCATGCCATTTCTGTCATCGATTTATCACAAGGTATATTGGAATTGTGAGTTTGTGTAGGTAAACTAGGTTTTTTTTCCTCTAGATCTATTTCTTCACAAGTGAGACTCCTATCGCTGTGGTTATAAAAATACAAGGGAACACATAAATAGAGCTTCAGCAAGGAAACTCCTTAGGAAATCAAGGTTAATCAGGTTGCTTTAGATTTACCAGCCCACTTTCTATGAAAATTCTAGAAATTGGCAAAGATTGAAGCTACTATGTGATGGGCAGCAATAAACACTTACCTACTGCCATAACTCAATTCGATTACCAATTCATTGATCCAGAGTCTCGAACTTGTGCCGTTATTTTTGTTATGATAAGAAACATTTTCGGCAGCGTGAAATAGAAATTAACTTACTATTGAAGTTGACATTAGAACAATAGATTATTAAATCTTAAGCTGTTTGTTATTTTTGGTTTGACAAGCCTTTTAGAAACCGGGCAAGAGCTCGGAGAGATCTCTTTCATAAAAGAGATCTCTTCGATATTAGTTCTTGTGGTTTTGTTTTCACCTTACGAATTTAATATTGCTTGTCTCTAAGAATGACATAAAGAACTGACTTTTCAACTTCTTTTATAATCTGGTTCTATTACTAATGTACCGAATTTCAAATCATAAGTTTCAGAATCGTGATAGTCATCTACAGATTTGTTATAATGAAATAATGTAGCATGTTTGTTCATTATTTCATTATAAAGAGTCCATTACGGTCGATGGACAGCGTGTGAACATAATACAATACAAAGAAATTTACTTTAATATTTCATTAAATATCGTTTCAGTAATTTCATTTTAAATGAATGTGTGCAATGGGATCTGAACAAGCAATGTCAACTTTAAATTAAAACCAGTAAGAATTGTTTTAGCTTGTCAGTTAGGATCTTTTTCTCATGCAATTGCACCTTCTAAGGAAATGAGAAGTAATTATTACGAGAACTAGTGCAATAACAAATAATTAAGTGATTATTTATGTTGATGAATTACAAAGTCAGATATTTTATAAGTGGTTGTAAATAATAACCAATTCTGAATGAATTTTAGATTATCCAATTATTAAATACATCTTTACATTGAGGTTCGAAGGTTTGTTGTACTGAATTTATTGTAAATGTAGAATATTATTACGTAAATAAACTAATATAGTGTGTGATAAATAATGTAAATAAGTATATTATATAGAAATTGTAGCATTAAATAAGTTCGTGGGTGGCCATCGAAACAAAACAAATATGGTTACAAACATTGTTTATTGTCATTACCATCATTTAATTATTCTACAGTAGATACCCTCTGCTTAAGTCATAATATAACCTAACAATGCCTATCAGAGAAACTATTTTATCACAGAACACTTAGGTGCTATTTACACTATGGTACTTATTAAAGTAAATGCTTTAGCGGAAGACGTTGAAGTTAGGAATATAAAAATAACAGATTTTACTGAACAAAAACCTTAATTTATTAAATTAATAAAAAAAAACAACTTCAACAAGCAAAGCGAGTAGGACAATCCATACTTCGTTAACACACTTCAATTCTAGGAACGTTAAAATAAACAAACAACAATAAAAGATATCACACGGTACTCCTTCACATCGCAAAAAGATTAGTACACATTTGCTATTCTATATGCACAATCTTGAATTATGTTTCTTTCCCACAGTCTCGGGTTGGAGTTTGTGCGTGTATTATAGGGGATTCGCAGTCACACGGTCCTTGGGCAGGCATCATGAGGAGCAGCGTCACCACGGCCGCCACATCGACTGGGCGGAGTCTGTCTCGGAGGCGGGGCTGTGCGGCGGTGAAGGCGGTGCGTACGCACGCTTTGCAAGCGCCGCTTCCGAATCCATTGGTTCTGCAAACCTTTTCACCCCTCGGTCTGGAAGTACTGTCCTTTGGATAGCCATCTGCTGTTGTGGAGGCGCAGGAGCAATCGGCTGCAAGGGCGTTGGTCTCGCAACCCCATTCGGCACCACCGGCTGAGGTTGCACCACTTGAGGACTCTCCAATCTTCTGATACAATTGCTCAAATGCTGCAGCAACCTCGCTCCAGCTTGAGGATCAACAGGACCTTGACGCTGCATCGCATTAGCAGCTAACGTAGCATTTGCAATGAACTGAGACACTTCTGTAGCACACTGAGTAAATCCGGCACGAAAGCGTTCGGCGTAAGACATTTCAGGCTTCAGCACTAACTGTCCTCGTCGCTTCAGGCTGTGGAGGTGTCGGACCGTGAGTTCCAGGATGTCGGCTTTTTCAAGTTTGGAGACGTTTTCTCCTTCGGCTTGCAGGGCGGTGACCATTAAGTCTTTGAGTTCGTCGAGGCAACGGTTGATGCGAGCTCTTCGTTTTCTTTCAAGCATTGGTTTCATGACTTTTCTGTATTGGTATGTGCGTGAGACGGGTTCCTCGTCAGGTTGTGCGTGCGCCGGCGGGTGGAAAGCGCCGTGCGGCGGCGACATAGTACGGGCGGGTAGAATCATTGGTGCGCGCGCGACGGTCTGTGAGCGAATGGCGCGCGCGCCGCCCGCCGCGCTGCTTTTATGCGCCCTACACCGATTGTGGCAAAACGCCCGTGATAAAAGTAGGGGTGGCACCTAAGGGAAAATATTTTTTCAGTTTTATTTAAATTCAATTTTTAAATGTTATTTCTATTTATGGCAAATCGCGATTTCGTGAAATATTGGCTAGGATTAAACGGGGCGCAATTATATTGCGCTCAAATCGTATATCATGAACTAAATATATTATGCGTGGAATTTATTCAGAATAATTATCTCTGAATTGGAAGCAGATATTTAATTTATGTATGTTAATTGGTTTCATATCATGTCTACCAAATAAAATAACCTTTAAGTTTTTTATAGATATGCTGCCTAATATATTATGGTCCATATATGAGAAACTAAAAAATATTTAGATAAAATTAATTACTAAAATGGCATACTGAGTCAATGTGTAAAGTATTATTTTTGATCTACTGGCAACTAAAATACGCATAGAGATCGTTATTTTTTTCTTTTTTTTCCTTGTATTATCATGCAATCAGTCGTTTGACTATAAGCAGATGTGATGTTTTGTTTTATAACTATATATTCCAGTATTATTTTCCTTAAATAAAAGTCGGTAAGATCAGACAGCTGTTCATGCACAGCTACTGAGGGTCTCAGCTGATGGCACCTGGCTAGCACGCGTTCCCACGCGCACCCCCCTTACTAAATCTGCGCAGACGCACGGCAAGACGCTCCCCTTGATTTGCGCACCAAATAACAACAGTGACGTCACAACGGCTATTATTCCTATCAAGCGACTCGTGGCAATGAATTAAATCACTGTCAAGGTACAAAGTAGGAGCGTTTATTATTTAGTAATAAAACAAGTATTTAAGATATGTTTCCAGTTTTAAGACATAAACGTCAATATGGATTGCGACGTTGCCATTTAAAATATCTAAGAAATTAAACTGTTAAAGCTTTTTTTTAAATAAAATAGTAATTTAAAAAAATATTCTGAAATTTAACTTTTTTTTAACAATGTTGTAGGTGGCAGCCCTGTGCAAACGGCGGCGCAGGCGCAGGTCTGCGGCGACACGAGGCGTGTTATCGCCTCCGTCGGTCACACAGACAGACGAATAGAAATTATTACGTCGCACTTTTTACTGCTTACCGTTGTTATTAATTATTATTTGTGCCCTACTTCGGAAAATGTTGCCGTTCTACCAACTGCAATTTTATGACAAACGGCATTTGTACGCCTGTCAGCAATGTAAGTCACATTTTAAACTACCTATTTTATAGTAATTTTATTAGAAACATATATCACTGTAATAATTCTTTATATTAAATACTTGGAACGTGAATTATGCAGTTATACCTAATAAAAGTTCAACCGTAAATTTAATACTCTTGACAGGTTACCTACCTATTGACAAATATGTCTTTTAAATATGAATAATGTGATTTTTATTCAACTTAATCCGAGAACACGACGTTGAAAGAGTATAAAACATCAAACACATCCTTGAACGATAAAAACATCATCCTAATTAGTCACTCGAAACAATAACATTGACTATCACCTTGCAAAGGTGTGAGTTTGTTCCCAGCACCGCTAGTCGACTCGACACCGACCCATTGTGCGGTCGAAGCCGCGTGACGCTACTTACTCCAATTCTGTCTTACATCGCTAGACGGCAAAACGTCTTAAGTATAAACAGCGCTTTAAGAATAAGCGAAGAACGGTGAACGGCGCACACCGCTTGTCGGTTACGACCTTTCAACAATAAACGTCATTTGACACGCGATCGGAGAATGGCGTAAGCGACGCTTCTGAATACAGCCAATGAGACGTTCTTCGTCGCGGCTCTGCCTCGTGGGAAAGCCCGTGCCGCGCGCGTTCCCACACACTCGGCCGGCACAAGCCAACCGATAAATTATCATAATTCCATTGTGAGTGAGACGGTACTAAGAAATTTTATACTTCATCAATCGCCGCGTTGAATACATTAGCGCGTGGGCACCGCTTTGTTGATACGGTGACGTAAGGATCAAGGATATGTTTGATATGAAGTACTGAGATACGATCGACCCACCCGGCTCGTCTTCTTATTTTTTCTATCACGTATCTTTTTTATGACAGACACGGTTGTAAATTCCGTGGAGACGATGTAGTATGCTGATGATATACACCCTAAAGTTGGGTTTTTGTGTGAAAAGTAAACCGTTTATTCCACCCACGTTGTTGGGCTAAATACATATATTGCTGGCTGCAAGTAACGTTAACTAAGTAAATATGTACCGTTCATGTAGTACTGATAATAAACATTTCAAATATATTTTTTCTACTGGTGCGTTAATGCAAATAGGACTAGGTTTTAAAAGGAAAATGTCTCCTAAATGTATTTACAGGACATGCGTTGACTAAAAGCTTTAAAAGGTTTGTGTTAATCGCGCCAATGTTTGAGAACGCCTCTGCTTTTTGCAAAATACCTAACATTTTCTAAAATGACTCTTAGTAATTGTTAGTAGGTATATGTGCCTCTCTACAAAAATATTTTTACTACTGTATCAAAGAGACGTACGTGTATAGGGTCGTCCCATAAAGACGTGAGACTTGAAGGGGTTTGGAACGAATCACTAAAGGTCACCACTATGATTGCAAGCCTCGTAGTGCAAGCAACTCACACTTGACCGGTATCTTGTGTGTGAGGGGGGGGGGGGGGGTAGTCTAAAACCTCACCAAGTATTACCAAGGGGGAGAGGGGTGTCAAAAATTTGTTTTAAAAAAAAATCTCGTGATTTACTGACGATTCCTATGGTTTTAAATATGTGATAGATTTTTTTTTAACTTATTAAGCAAAAATGGTCTACATAGAGTCTCTTAAAAAGACGAGGACGGTAATTTTACGGGAACCCAACTTTAAAAATAAGTATCTATGAATAAGCATAGAATACATTTTTTTGTTTAATGTTATAGTAACATGCTTATTCATACCTATTCGATTTGATGGCCTACATTACGGTTTACAACATATCAATAGCAATCTTCACTTACCTACATTTTTTATACAGTCCTGTGTTCAGAATGTTAAGATTAGAGCCTTACATTCTCCTTGTAAAGGTGAATCGTGCCGATCCTCACGATTAGATTTCGGTCCGTTTATCAAATTAGAGCTTCCGTTTATCCTTGTTTAGGGATAAAATATTGTTTATGGAGTTATGAGGCTCTAACTTTATTAAGATAGGATTTTACTATATAATGGTCTCATTAGGTTCGTCATTTGATCACAATTTATTAGACTAAAGTAATTTATTTAAACAAAAAGATTAAATCGCACTATCCTGTAGGATTATTATATTAGGGCTTCGAGATTATAAAAAAAAATGCATACATAATGATTGCAGTTGAGTTTTTTAAGCCGTTTTGAAATTCGTTGTTAAAAATAATAACAAATAAATAATAAAAAAAGTCTTTATTCACTTAGAAAGCAAAATACTGTACTTGTGATAAGCCGATTCTATATTTACATGTAATACCTGTTTGCAAACAATAGCCGCAACCAATAGGTAAAGCCAAAGAAAAGAACGAGGCAATAAAAACTCGCGGCCACTCTTTTTAAATTGCCAATGTTTACAATGTTTCTTTGTTTATAAGCTGTATATTATGTAGGTAAGGATAAGTGTAAGGGCTTACTTATTGATCCCAAAGAACAGATAGATGTGATATTTTTCTGCAAGATACAAATGCAGATTTTATAAAGGCTACCACTTGAAAAGGATGGATAATATTATTGAAATTATCTGTGAAATATCTCAACATAGTTTTAGTTTTTTTAATCTACATAGTTTTGCTACTATAAGCAGATTTTTTTTAATTAGATCATTTGTTTTTACACATAGTCTTGTGAAAATGGAATTATCGTTTTTATATATCTGCGTTTTATGTAATATTTAAAAGACCGAATCTTTGCGTACGTAGTTAAAGTGTGAAATAAAGTCTTGACACTGTCAGAAATCAACCGAGAAACCGCTCAAATTGCCTTGAATTTCAAAATAATAAAAATATTTTCACTTATCTTAACAGCTCACTTATTTACTTCTTAAGCTAGCAAACACAACTCAAAGTAACCCTTCCAAGTAAAGACGTAATAAAAAAACTAATTTCCAGTAATTGATCACAAATATTTAAATAAGTCGCGGAGTAATGACCCTTTAACACGCCTTAATGGACTCTATCGGCGCTTAATCTATAAAAAATCAACATAAGACCTATTTGATGTTTACTTTGAGCACTTGATAGTAAAATATATTATGTTATCAGTGGTCGGTAAGTCGTAAGGTACTGGTATTAACAGGTGTGTACTACGGACTTATAAATGTGACTTTTGAAGTTTGAATGTCACACGTAGAGATTCTACGATATATAATTATGAGTACGTAAAGATAATTTATATGAAGCTTACAGTTAAAGTATTCATTTAGGTTATAAAATATAACTCTTATGTACGTCTAACTGAGTTTAATATAGGTATTTATATTTAAAATAGGCTCTATATTTAACGCTGTGTAGCAATTTAGTTAGTAGAATTTACGGCCGCTCTTTTCAATTGTCAATTATTACAATATTCGTTTGCATTAAATTATGTTAGCAACTACGGTGTCACACACTTAACACTGTAAATACATATTTAAATTGACTCAGTATGAATATATCCTACCGCATAGTGACGAAGATTAGAATTATATCAAAATATTTAGTGTTATGCGACTTATTTAGACACCTGTACCCTCTGTCATTGCTGACAAAATTGAATGCAAACTAATGTTGTATTAAGCGGCAATTGAAAAGAGTGGCCATAAGTTTTTATGTCCCAATTCTTTTAACTAAATTACGATACACTGGAATTTTATTGATTGGAAGTATAATTGAGAAAAGCAAAGCTTTTAGGATAATACAAAGTCTTATTCTACGTGGGAATCGAATGCTCTTGTATAACGTAGTACATAGGTATACAGGTACAGTGGTGTATCACCGAGGCGGTCTAAATTTGCCTCTTGTTTAATTACTATTTTAGAAATTTACGCTCTAATTCTTGCTTGTAGCTTTTAAGTGGAAAGTGACAACACGTTAAAGTACCTAAAACTACACGAACTGGCACTCGTATTCTAGGCCAGGCCAGGATAATGGCTTCGTGAGATCTGTTTCAGTTCAAACATTCTGAAACAAGTAGTCGGATCGCAAAGTTGCTAACGTACGGTTTAGAATAACTGCTTAGGACCGTTTCACAGCATTCAGAATCTGATATGTCTATCTCTCCAAGATAGCATTTGAAGGCTAAGTTTGGTTTATTAAACGACCGAGCGTGGCTACAGGCGTCCCTACCTGTTTGCCTAGGCGGCCTCGGCGTTCGCAAAATTTCTGACGTAAGTTTACCAGCTTTTCTGTCTTCGGTCCACAGCACCGAAGGATTAACCAGGAATATTTTAACGCCTACACTGGTTAATTCTGAAGTGTTGTGTAAGACTGAAGCGCTGAACGCTTGGAAAATGGCTTGCCCTAATACTGACTTACCCGCTAACCCCTTCTCCCAGAGGCAATGGGATAGAGCGCTGTGCAGCATAGTAAGAGAACATTTAATTAGCACATCATCGAACGCTGCAGAGCGCGCTCGCCTGTTGGCTGTGGGGGAATGGGAATCGGGTCTTTGGTTACAGGCACTTCCATCGCCCAATATAGGCACTATGTTGGATGATACGACATTTCGGATTGCTGCGTGCCTACGTTTAGGCGCTTCGTGTGTTTCTCCACATCGATGCCACTGTGGAGAACTGGTCACCGGCCTTGGACACCACGGCCTATCGTGTAGTAGGAGCTCAGGCCGTATATCTCGGCATGCCAGTCTGAACGATATAATCCGTCGGGCTCTTGTCACCGCCGACGATCCAGCCATGCTTGAACCAAATGGTTTGGCGCGCGACGATGGCAAGTGACCGGATGGTATGACATTGCTGCCATGGAGGATGGGGAGGCCATTGGTATGGGACGCAACTTGTGTCGATACCCTTGCGCCCTCCCATCTTTCAAGCACTTCAGACTGTGCCTGCGCAGCTGCTGCATCAGCGGAGACTCTCAAACGTCGCAAATATGTAAATCTAATTGAAAATTATATATTTGAGCCGTTTGGGGTCGAGACGCTGGGTCCGTGGGGTCCAAGTGCCCGACTTCTTTTTAAGGAAATTTCTAATCGGCTTATCAGTTCTTCACGTGACCCGAGGGCTGGGTTTTTCTTTGCACAAAGAATAAACATTGCTATTCAACGTGGCAATGCTGCCAGCCTTCTGGGTACGTTACCAGTCGACATCGATGGAGAAGAATATTTCGACGCGTAAACGGGTCTTGCCTTTTTTTATTTTACTTGGTTTTGTTAGTTTGTAAATATATGTAAATAATTAGTTAGTTGTAAAAAATATATATTAAGTTATTTATATATAAATGTATAATGTTTATTAAACATCTCAAAACAATCAACTTTAGGTTCATCAACTTCAGATTTGCCTATTGAATTAAACTAACAGCGCATCACAAGTTCGCATCTAAAGTTTAAGATCATTTTTGACCCCTAACAAACAAGGGCTGTTGAAGAAATATTAACTAAAACCGGGCAAGTACATGTCGAGCCACGCACAATGTAGGGTTCCGAGAGTCCCCCCCCCCATTATTGTAGCATAAGAAGTGGACTTTCTGTTATTTTCGTTTGATACTTACAACGTTATATCTACCTAATCATATTTTTCAATGGAATTTGTACGAATATTTTGTTATTTCTCAATTGATTAGCTGTTACTCGTAAACTTGTAAAGCCTACTTAGCTGTGATAGTTTTCCTTTTAATTTCACTATATATACTACTAGCGTGATTTTTCACATACCCAACATCAACCATTTAGCTGGCAGGGTGGGGGGGGGGGGGGGGGACTTTACTCCAACAAAAAATTGCACTTTAAAGCTTAAAGACCTATCTAATGATACCCCACACGATGGGGTAGGTAACAAAAAAAAAATCACACCCCTACTTTACAATTTTTTTTGCAAGATTTTTTTATTTCACTTTGTCGTCGTAAGTGTTATGTGTGTGTGTGTGTAATAAATTACTACCTCCTAGCACTTACAGTCTTTGAGCATAGGTGCGGACGGACATGGCGAAACTATAAGGGTTCCTTTTTGCCATTTGGGCTACGGAACACTAAAAATGAGAGATGTTTAAAGTATGTATCTGTATGCTTGCGTATCTATGTCTGTATGTGGCTCATAACTCCCGAAATAACGGATGGCTATTGATACCAATTTGATAACTCACAGAAAAACTTTAGTAAGTTGTTGCTAACGGTCTTCTGTGGTACCACCTGAAGGCTGTAATGTTTGTATCTTGCCTGAATTGGATACGGCGAATTTCTGTCCGAATAGGGAAACTCACTGCGTGACACATTTTGTTATAATTTAGCTATTTTCGACTTTGGATGACTAACCTGGTTTTATGCCAACCTGGTAAAACCGGGCAAGGTAATTGGGTTTGTCATATATTTATTAACCAACAGTAACCACCATTCATAGATTATTAATTTATATATTAATGGGTATTATTATAAAACTAGTTGTCCCGCGCAACTTCGCCTGCGTAAAATTTTCCCGTTTTTGCAACATTTCTCATTGCTGCTCCGCTCCTATTGGTCGTAGCGTGATGTTATATAGCCTATAGCCTTCCTCGATAAATGGGCTATGCAACAGTGAAAAATAATATTAGTATAGATTAGTGTAGATTTATGATAAAAAATCTTATTTAACACAAAATTTAATCGATACTTAATCGTTGGTGGTTTTAATGCTAGTTTTATTTTCTTACTAGCTGACAAGCGCAACTTCGTATGCGTCAATTTTCCCCGTTTTTGCAATATTTTTCATTGCTGCTCCATTCCTATTGGTCGTAGCGCAATCTTATATAGCCTATAGCCTTTCTCGATAAATGGGCTACCCAAAAGAATAAGATTTTTTCAATTGGGATCAGTAGTTCCTGAGATTACCGCGTACAAACAAACTCTTCAGCTTTAGAATATTAGTATAGATTAAAACGAAACTAATGCTTTGTATGCAAAGTTCGCGTATAATAAATAGTTACTACCACAAATGTTACCCTATTCCTACTGAAGTAAATCCTCAACACCAGATTTGTTTGCTTTCAACTTCAAATTATTTGTAACGAGTCATGTAAAAAAAAAAAAGTTTTCACATTTATACCTATGGACTGATTTTCTTTATCTCATATAGAAGTTGGTTTATGTTTAGGAAGCCACATATGAATAGCATGCTTTTTACCACGATAGGCGACTTCTACAAAGTCGTTAAAAGGCTTATTCAATAAGTATTATTATTAACAAAATAGCGAAGTAGCAATATTGCGTAAGGGAGAGTAGATAAATTATGTTACGTGAATTATGAAGTTATTACTCGCTCGAATCAACGGTTATTTTTATAATTTGCACGGTAAGAGCAATTGAAGTGGTTACTACATCATGCTGGACAGCGAATCTTTTAATTCAAACTTTAAAAAAAAGACATGCGTTACGACCTACGCTTGGCCACTATATCACCTAATGGAAGTGACAAAGGATCACGTTTAACTAACAGACATCCTTACAAGCGACTTAAAGACATCCAGATTGTACTCTTTAGGAAACATACACATGCAAGGAGTTTCTATCTTTGACGGTACGTCTGAGTTTTGAGAGAGATTACTTTTCAAATCACCTCGTCTTGATAAAACTTAATGCTATTTCACTGCCTGCAAGCTACAGAAAATGTAGATCCTTACTTCGATCGATTTTACTTTCATACCGACACTAAAATAATGTTGTCTGTAAGTCGGTTTACGTACAATAATTTTACGTGATAACGTCATAAGAAAATATTGATGACGTTGTAATAAACAACGATGCCTGTGATACGTTTTTTTCAATTTCCAATTGTACCGCATGTCGCTGCAATCGCCAAAACATTGATGACATTGTTCTAACAACCGTGCCTGTGACAGCTTTAGTGGACCCGGGCGCAATACTTCAGCGTATCAGCAGGCGGAACGTTAGCGGTGACGTCACACCTTTTGACGTCACCGGAACGTGAGCGTTGATATCATACTTTTTCGTGAGTGCAGCCATCGATTTATAAGACTCTATCACGTCAAAAATAAGCTAGCCGAGCTAAATTTAACTCTACTTACATTATCTAAGATTTTCTGTTCTTTATTTTTTAAAATACTGCGGCATTTATTTTTCATACCTTTGTCAATTAAGCTATGAAGTTGCCCTGTGCCATTATTTTGTCATGTACATAGTTTTTCCTTTGAAACTTCAACAACTAGTAGACAAGCAATCCGGTTTACGAGATTACACATTCAAGATAAGTAACATTCGTTTCCATCAACTTCAAAAGAAATATCTACGATTGCTTACATTCTTTCACTGCACAGATGTTTACATTCCCTTGACCATACTTGGCGGTACTATCAAGTGGACAACTTAATCACCATAGTACGCAACGTGTTTATGATTCAATATATCATATACCTATTAAATATTGACTATAAATACTTGCTCGGTTATTCATTTACTTATCTATTATTTCCAACAACACCGTCTGTTTGGTTTTGGTATTCCGTTACAGCGGTTTGAATGTTTGCCGTGTCGTTTTCATATAACATGAAGACACGATAAACAGGAATATTTAGTATTTAATTGTTTTGTTTAATTGTTATTCATTTTTCACTAGATTTTGAATCACAAAGTCTCGTTGCATGTTTCAAGTTTATTTTCTTTCAAAATCTCGTCCTTATTCAGTTAACTCATATTTCAAGTATATATTACACGTTAAATGCGAAGCTGTGAAAATAGTCACATGTTAGTTTGCCGCCATTTTCACAACTGTCATATCTTTATAGAATTTTATAATGGTCTTAATCGCGTAAATATTTTATTATAAGGCTACCCGTGACCACGGCCGTTGCAATATGGTCGAAATGTCGGGCAATAAACAAAGGTATTTAGCCTTAAAATAAAATAAATACGCGATTAAGACCCGTAGCTTGTAAAACTCTATAATGTGTACAAATCGCGAAAGTTTACGAACATAAATTGTCATATCTTTTTATGATTATATGTAAATAATAACTCATTCGTTCACTTATTTTGTTAAGCGAACGAATAAGTTAGGATAGTCATTTAATCCAATCTCCCTAATGTCTTGGACCTATAAAGCTAAAGTTTTGCAAACAGGTTTTAAGTTAAGGTTGGTTAGTTAGTTATTTATAGGTTTAGGTAGACAAGGGATAACAAAAGATTTAAGAAAACTCAAGTTCTAAGTGCGACGAACGAAGCCGCGGACTAAAGTTGAAATAACTGAATAAATCAGGCATCACATGGCGGCAATCCAACTTAATTAGATTACCTATTAAAGAAGGTGGGTGGTGTGTTCCCTCTATAATAATCTACTAAAGTTGAAATATATTTATTAGAAAGATAAATAGATACTCTTAATTTCGGTTACGACGACCAATCGCATTAGAGACTGGCCAATTACGTAGGAGATATTCGTATTAAAGTGGACAAGTCTATCACACACACAGCGCACTCCCATAGTCCGATGGGACGGAAATCCGACACGACCGGAGAGAGATTAGGCGCAGGACCAACAGGTCTCCGATGCACGGAGGGGTTTGACAGTGTTCGAAAACGGTCACGCATCTATGGACCGACAGTGATAAAGATACTTAAACCTTGCAGATACCTCGATCAGCTCGGTCGCCACTCGCCACTGAATCAGGGACCTCCCTAACAGCACTTATAGGTAGTGGTACAAAAGGCGGTCTTATATTGTTGTCTGGTTTCCATAGTACAAGCTCTGCTTAGTTTAGGATCAGATATCGTTGTGTGAGTTGTCCCAAGATATTATTATTATTATTATTATATGGATATATATCTAAAAGAGATGATTTCTTTCGGCCAATTAGTAATTTTATCTGCAGATTCTTCAAGCTTCATATGTAGTTCGTTCGAAGTGTTCGAACAACGTACACGTATAGACTGCGCTCACGAACTACCACGAACTACCGAACAAAATTCGGAACACCTTTGGAACTAAGTGGTTCGAGATCTCCATTTCGATGTTTACGTGTAAACGCTAACTACTAGACCAACATTCCACTGAGTTTATTTTTTATTACTTGCATTCTTTTTATGGTTTCTCTAGATATACAAGTCTTGCTCCTCATCCCCTTTGCCAAGGTGAAAGATGACATCATACCTATATAAACGCACGGCTACAAGTCGACGCCTACCGCCACGCCTGTACAAATACCGTACTTGTGCAAACATCGACGTGTTTACATATACCGTTGATTGTTCACTGTCCGACGGTGATGTGACGGTCTCCACAACAGCGACGAGTCAATGTCACTAGAGTTTTGACTGAGTGAGATTTTTTAATCAGTTTCTATTACCCTACACTTGGTCTGCATGGTACGAGTACGTAGTAATAGTTAGTATTCTTTAGTAGTGTGCTAGCTACATGTTGAAGTTCATTTAGATGAAGCCTACGGTTTAGCTATTAAAACCACAAATTTTTTTGTACAAAAAATCATCTAACTTCTTCGTGACCACGACCTGTTAGTCTAGTAGTTAGTGACCCTGACTGCTATACCGTTGGTCGTGGGTTCGATCCCCACACAGGATAAGACTTTGTGTGATGAGCACGATGATTTATTATGTGTCTGGCTGTAATATCCATAATATGTATGTATTTAGAAATATATAAGTACAGCGTTGTGTAAATTGTCCCAAGATATTGTTATTATATTATTACATCTAACGTGACTTCAATTACGGTTGATTTGCTGCCATTTATTGGGGAGTTTTGTTGTCTTTCTCCAAAACTCATCATAAAATCTTTACGAAATTTAAAGAGTTTTTTTTACAAAATGGTTCCACCATTTAGTAAAAAAGAATTTTGTATAAATGACGGAGTTATGCCCGAACATACATAGAAAAAATACAAAACACCTCCTTTTTGAAGTCGGTTAAAATTAACAATTGACGAACCCACCCATAATTAGATTTTCCCCGCGACTTTGGGCGCGACGTATTGAGCTATTTGTGTTCTTTCTATTTAGTATGACATCAAATAAGTATCTATAATAAATACTAAGACATAACATTTGCTAGTTCTATTAAATCTTATTTTAATATTGCACATGGGTTATAAAATAAGAAGAAAGATTTTTGGTTTATTCACGGGTTAATATAAAATGTATAGAGGAAGGTACTACGGCCAGATTCATTTGAAAATGAAGTAACAGAGTGACAGCTGTCGGAGATTTCTTTTTCTAAGCTGCGGTAGCCTAATGGACTAAGGCATCGGTCTCGCAATCGTGAGGTGGCGGATTCGAATCCTACCAACTATACTTCCTACATGAACTTACTCCTAACACAAGGCCCTTGAGCTTAGCTGAAAGGGTTAACAAGATTATTAGTAATGTGGGATCCAATCCTACATAAGAAAAATAAATGAAATATAGGCAAACTTGTTTTGCACTTAGACATGGATATTAATGGTTGGATATTTTTTGCCAAATTTGTTGGTCTAAGTTGACTGTCTACGAACACCTAAACCGAACCTAGATATACTCCATAGGAATGGTAACCGTTTGCTATCAGGTCACGCGTCTAAAACTGGTAATTAGGAGAAAGTAATGTACGTACACGGCTTATCATAAATTGCGAACACTACATGATTATAACAACTTTCATAAGCCTGTACGGTGTTAATTTTTCCAACGAGTATGTACTGGCGACACTTACCAACGTAGATAAGTACCGTGTGATCTCACCTTGTAACATAACACTTTGATTACACTCAACTGGACAAGATTAATCTTGGTTTTCGTCAAAGCGAACACTCTTACTATGAACTGTCGAATCTTACTCGTCTTTGAAAGAAAGTAAAGATTTTTTAACAGAGTTGCGGCTGTCGGTGGATGGCTGAGGATTGAAATGGTAAAATACATAGTGATGTTTGTTTACTAGCTACTACGCGCTTTTGTAAACTAGCTGTCCCGCGCAACTTCGTATGCGTAAATTTTCCCTGTTTTTGCAACATTTCACGTCGCTACTCCGCTCCTATTAGTCGTAACGCGATGTTATATAGCCTATAGCCTTTCTCGATAAATGGGCTATCCAACAAAAAAAGAATTTTTCAAATCGGACCAGTAGTTTCTGAGATTAGCGCGTTTAAACAAACAAACAAACAATGCAAACAAACAAACTCTTCCGCTTTATAATATTAGTATAGATATGTTTACACATTTTATTAGAACACTAGCTGTCCCGCGCAACTTCGTCTGCGTAAATTTTCCCCGTTTTTGCAATATTTCTCATTGCTGCTCCGCTCCTGTTGGTCGTAGCGTGATGTCGTATAGCCTATAGCCTTCCTCGATAAATAGGCTATCCAACAGAGAAAGAATTTTTCAATTCGGATCAGTAGTTCCTGAGATTACCGCGTTCAAACAAACAAACTCTTCGGCTTTATAATTTTAGTATAGACTAGCGGACGCCTCGCGGTTTCACCCGCGTAGTTCCCGTTCCCGTGGGAATACAGGGATAAAAAATAGCCTATGTCACCCGGGGTTAGTGTAGCTTTACAACGATTAAAGAATTTTTCAAATCCGTCCAGTAGTTTCGAAACCTATTCAATACAAACAAACCATCAAATCTTTCCTCTTTATAATATTAGTTTAAACTATATCGGTAGCGCTTAACAAACACTTTAAACTAAAATTATTTCGGACATGATCTGATATACCGTCATTCAGTTATTGCCGAAAAACTGCCTTTCTCAACAAAAGGGTGTAAGTGCTATGAATATACGCACTTCTGCTGATACAATTATTCAAGGCTGCGGAACCCTACACTGAGCATGGCCCGACATGCTATTGCCTGGTTTTTTAAAGGTGGGAACAATATCTTTTATTTACCTAACGTTTTGAAATGCACCAATCATTGTCCTTAATCGATTGATATACTTAAAATGTATAAGTAAACGTGTTTTTATCAAATGTTTAAAATGTTAAAATTAATTTCAATCATTTAATAAAATACGCATAAAATTTATTAACTGGTACCGTCTGCCATTTTCTTTTCAATAATTACCTTTAATGTATAATGCTGCTATGATTATGAATATTCATAATTATCTATTTCAAGACATATTATGTAAATGTATTAAGAAGTATCTAATTGGTCGACAGGGGGTATCGCCTGTAATCTGTAAACAAAGAACCAGTTCATTACGTAAAGGGTTTGGAGAAGAACATGGAAAGTGACGAAGCTGTCACTTTCTACTGCAGACTTATCTGTGAGGGCATTTACCGTTACCGTTATTAGTTGTCTTTAAACAAAAACCAAAAGGTTTCTGTGTAATAGGTAACAACTTTGTGTTGGGTAACAAAGTTGTGAAAATAGCGGCAAAGTAACATAGGAGTATATTCAGAGCTCCGCGATTAATGTGCTAAATATATTTGAAATACGTGTTAACTAGATAAGATCGAGATTTTGTGATTCAAAGAAGTAAACTAGAAAGAAAATTAAATTGAAACTGACGTATGCACAGAATGTGCGAGCCATAATCCCTACCTAGTAATATTTGAGGGAAGACAAAAAAAACCGACCGAGTTCGAGTCGGACTCTCGCACGAAGGGTTCTGCGAGCCATTATCTATACAACATTAGACATTATATAACTCGTAATATCGAGCAAAACACGGCAATAATCACATTTGTTGTATGGGAGCCTCAAAACTTAAATACCTATTTATTTTATTCTATTTTTAGTTTTTGTTGGTATTTGTGAAAATTTTAACTGTCTAGCTATCGTGGCTCATGAGGTACAGCCTGGTGACAGACATATGGAGGGTGGAGTCTTAGTAATAGGGTCCCGTTTTTACGGCCACAAAGTGTAAAAACTTTTTTATTTGTAGCTGTCATAAAAAAGTATCATTCAAGAAAAGAACACCAATTTTAAATACAAATGCAACCTTATTGGCAAGTCAACATTTTTTAACGTTGTTTTAAAACGAGGATGGGTAAAGAAAAGACAATTGAAATGAGGAGATTAAGCAAATATTTTGTGTAAATAATATAAAAAATACCTTATTACCTGTCGGCGTAATTTTTTAACAATCGTAACCTTTTTGTGAAAGTATTTTGAGCTTTGTTAAGCATATTATGGCTATGCGTAATACTTAAACAATGGCTGGAGTTTTAGTGAAAGGATATTTTTTAAGAACCTTTATTATTTATTATTATTTGAAAACTTAAAAATCGACAGTGCTTCTTAAAACAATGGTTAAATTCAAGGATCGAAAATCTGGGCACCTAAAAATAGGCAGCGTTTTTGCCATGGTTTTCATTAAAAAAATCACCAGCGACATCAGAAATACAAATTTTAATTAAAAATGATTAATTTTGCAACACCTGAAAAAGGGACCTATTAATCCTGCACCTATTATTATAAAATAAACACTTAGTTGCAAATAAAACATTTTGATATTTTGTATGTTAAATTTAATTTTGATATTCTGGGAAGATGCGCAATTTCGAGGTTCGCGCTGTTTGTTGTGTAGCATAAATCTTACACTATGTACTTAGAAAACCGCAAATGTAGACAGACTATAAAGTGTTGCCAAATTTATTATTAATTGTAATATAAATCTTCTTTTTGTTACCTTAAACAGACTATCTATTTATTTATCTTTAGCCCAAAAAGGTAATGATTGGACAAATTGCTCTCAAGTAAAAAATAAGAAGTATTTTTTTACTTGAGAGTAATCTGTTCAATTTTACGGCAATTTTTTATCAATGTCAAGTAATTATTGTATTGTCAGTATTTACTGTAACAAGAATCGATCTTACGATTTTAGCACGTAGTTCATGTACACACACATACACATTAAATTAAAAATAAAGAAAATTTTGACAGCTCACTTAGCCGCCATTTTGTCACGACTCTAAAGACTACTTGAACTAATGAACTCCAATCAGGAGCTGTAAAAATGGCAGCAAACTAACATGTCGCTTTTTAACAGCTCCGTTTAGCGTGTAAATTAAACTAGAAATACGTAATAACTGGACATAAATAAGACTTTATGATTCAAAGAAGAAAATAAACTTGAAATTGGCGTATGCACAGAATGTGCGAGCCATAATCCCTACCGAAGAAGAAAAAAAAATCCAACCATATATTTTTCCAAAATATTGACACGGACCATGAATAATCATAAGGTCTAATTTTTATAATGATGTGTACCACTTTATTCGAGTTCCAATAGTAATTACTTTACAGGATATTGGTCTGTTATTGGCGTTCGTTCACTTAGTGCGGACGTGTGAAATTGGACACGTTACAAAAAATACCGGTTCAGTGTCCGGCTGACAGATTTAGCCAAAACATGGCTGCCAGAATACATAACCTTCAATAATATTACATTATATGAAAGATTTTAAGGTGCTGTTATCCGTATTATTATTATAAATGCGATATTAGCTCTCTATGACTGTCATTTACTTGGTGATAAACGTCCCGCCGTTGACATATTTTTGTTGTTGATAGTAACTTTTTAATTTTTAGATGGTGTTTATAATTTTTTTGACGCGATAACCTTTGATTGTATAATGTCTAGATGGAGCATTCCCTTAGTAAGTCTATAAAAAAATGAAGCTACTATTTTTGACGTTTGACACTCGTTGAAAATGGCGCGCCAGATTATCTATGGCTAGAACATCTGATGGGAGTTTTCTTACCTGTCAAAAAGTACATCCATTTGACCGTACTTTTTGACAGTTCTTTGCTTCAAGTTTAGATGCCGGATTAGGAATCTAGAAATTATATAATCAAATGTGATAACGAGTTATAAATCGATGATCGGGGTCCTTATTCACGTTCTTTTTTCTTTTTAGTGGCAAGTCCGCGCGAAAAAGTGTCTAAGAAAACTCACGTTATTGATTTGTTGCTAAGCAACGCGAATGGCGTATATAATATGTCATCAATGTTTTCTTATGACGCTATCACGCAAAATTAAACGTAAGCCGACTTTACAGACAACCATTTTTTTGTTATTGTTAATGATAATGTTGTTAATTTCGGTTAGAATATAGCGTGAAAGATTATAAATTATAAACTAAAGATGTTTACAATTATACAGAGACAAATAAAAGGCTCTAGCAATACACTGATAAACCGCATTGCGTGTAGTGTCAGTAGGCTTCCAATTAATCAGTTTATCTCCATTAAAGGCTTACCACAGTTGGGGACCAGTCTCGTATAATCGTTGTTAATTACATTTGCATGAAATGTGAATACACCGTGACATCTTGAATGTGTGGCCTTGTTTACGATCAGCACCGCACGAAATGCGTCGATATGCAAATTTTGATTTGATATGTGCTAAATTGGTGGTTGCAATAAGCGCGATTTTAAGATTATTTCTAGAGATGGCCAACTATAACTTTGGCCGAATCGGTTGCATAAGGACAGAAAGTTTTCTTTAGGTTTGTTTCGTTTAAACTTTTTTTACAAAAAATATCTAACTGACTTCAATCACAGTTGATTCTCGAGGAGTTTCGTTGTATGTCTTCGAAACTCGTGATCAGATCTTTACAAAATCTATATGGGATCATTTCGGAATAAACCTGTTTCGAACAAAAAAATAATTTTGTAATTCCGTCTTTATATGACGGAGTTATTTCCGAACATAATTAAAAAAAAGTGCCGGCAGAAGTGAAAACTAATACATTAACGTTGTGCATTTTTGAATATTTTGGATAGGTTAGGGAATATCTTTTTTAAATCAGTTTAAAAGTACTATCACATAAGTGGTTAAATACAATATTCATCTATTGAGCTATCGTATACAAACAATATAAATGACAATGGCAACGACATGACAATTAAATCAAAAATATGAAATGTTATATCACAAATTAAAACACAAAAAATAAAAATAAAAAAGGGAAACAATCATTTGAACTCGAACCGGGGTCATCTGGTTTCTAGACTGCCCGAATTCCCACCTGACCTATTATAACGTTGTAGATCGCGGCGAAATTGACCTTCGTATTCTAATAATATTGTGTATTGTGTATTAAAGCAAACAAAACAATAAGGAATATGAAAACGGTTAAACCGTGGTTTAGTTATAGTTAGACTAACAAACAACAACTATTTTTTAAGAAATATCAAAACATAGATTTTATATGGAGATCTCATGCAACTGATATATGACGTAATTTTTTTTTTAAGTCATATCGATCTCTTCTTTTTATGATATGACTAGCTGACCAGCGCAACTTCGTATGCATTAATTTTCCCCGTTTTTGAAACATTTTTCATTGCGGCTCCACTCCTATTGGTCGTGGCATAATGGTATATAGCCTTCCTCAATTAATGGGCTATGCAACAGTAAAAGAAATTATCGATTCGGGGCCGTAGTTCCTGATATAATCGCGTTCAAACAAACAAACTCTTCGGCTTTATAATATATACATATTAGTGTAGATTAATAATAAAAAATCTTATTTAACACAACATTTAATCGAGACTTAATCGCTGGTGGTTTTAATGCTAGTTTTATTTTCTTACTAGCTGACCAGCGCAACTTCGTATGCGTCACTTTTCCCCGTTTTTGTAACATTTTTCATTGCTGCTCCACTACTATTGGTCGTAGCGCAATCTTATATAGCCTATAGCCTTTCTCGATAAATGGGCTACCCAAAAGAATAAGATTTTTTCAATTCGGACTAGTAGTTCCTGAGATTGCCGCGTTCAAACAAACAAACTCTTCAGCTTTATAATATTAGAGTATAGATTAGTATTTTGTTTTTTTTTGTTTACCTAGGAAACAAGTCACTCTATTCTATAAAGAGAGTGATTCATCAGACTCAGGTCTAGTGACACCATTTATTCCACACTTTCTTAGCGAACCACAACACGTGTTGGTAGTTCACGTTCAATTTGAATCATTTACACATGACAGATTCGGACACGTGTTTCGTTGTAAATTATATACGTACATGCTATGTTTAATTAGGTGATGTTTATGCTGAGACTTTGATTGTAGAATGTTGCTGACTATTAGAAAAGATGCAAATCGTTGCAGTATTGCAGAGCAAGTAGTGCAAGTTATGATTACTTGATTAGTTCTTAACCTGGTCATTTGTCATTGAGTTTATGACATTAATAATAATAATAATAATTTATTTTATTTTATTTCTTCTCACAATACTTTTAAAAACAGAGGTAAATTAAATACAATTGAATAGAATTGAATAACCAATTCACAATTATTAATGAAGGTATGTGAGAAGCTGGTGTCCGTTGTAGGTGTAAACCTGTAGTACAGACCACCAGGTCCTCACCCCTTGGAAATTTGGTAAACACTAAAAATAACATTGTTTACTTCTTAAAATATATATTTTACTAGATAATGTATATTCGCACATGTCACTTCAAAGTCATATTATCTGAAATTTCCGTCGTCATGTCTGTCTGTCTGTTTGTCCGTCCGTATGTCTCAGGCATTTTACGTTTATTCAAAGACTATTCAATGAATATTGTTGAAATTTGGTGAAAAGGTGTCTTGTAGCAGCCGCTACTTAGTTTGATAGTTAAATAATAAAAATAATTATTTTTAGTGCGATAGTTAAATAATAAAAATAATTATTGTTAAATGTATGTTCACTCCATACATGTACAACAGAAGCTGATTTTTTTTAGCTAACATCAACGTTTGGCACATCATTCGACAGGTATTTCAAAAATATTTAAAGGTTTTTAATAAACTTTTTTGATTGAGTCAATATTTTCGGAAATACTTAATCGCTTCGAAAGTTGCATAAATTGGGTCACTTAACTATTGAACCGTATGATAAGTACTTTAAACTAAAATTATTTTGGACATAATCGGATATACCGTCATTCAGATATTGCTGAGAAACTACGTTTCACAACAAAGGGCCTAAGTGCCATGACCATACGCTCTTTTGCTAATGCAATTATTCAAGACTGCGGAACACGGAGCATGGTCCAACATGCTCTTGCCTTGCCTATTTAAATTATAATTATTTTCAGAAAACGTAGTAGATAAACAAAGCCTATAAAGAAAAATGTCATAGAGAAATCTAATAAGATTTTACTGGTATAGAATCTAGGTCTATAGCAGAAATATAAGAGCTATATCAATGTATATAGGAATAAATACTCAACTATGTAATTATATCCCGCAACATTGACTATGTCTGTACCTTAACGACATAAATATGTGTTTTCGATAAGGATCGTTAGCAATTGTGTTCATATTCACAACTACTTTACTTTTTAACTTTTTATACGTTGTAAGATCGATATGTTTTTGCTTAAGGCACCAATTATTCTGTACTTTTGTTCTGTATGTCGCATATTTTGTTAACGCCTCAGGATATACTTTAATGTTTTCGAAACATCGTATGGTTTATATAAATTACTTATTAAATGTCTTGTAAACCCTATGGCATTCAAGGCTTTTGATTCTTATTCCAAATAGTTTTTGTATGTGGTTTTATATTGATAAATGTCAGAGTTCATTGGTATTTAGTACCTACTCGACAATTTGGAATTATTTTAAGAAGTCTGCGTAATGTTACAATAATAATATTCGCATGTAAGTGAAAATATGGGCATAGTTATTTCGTAATATGCCAATGGTAGTTGGCAAATCCTCTCCTCTTGGCCTTCTGTAAACCTAATCTATAAAAATATAGGTATTTGTAAGAAAGAATACTTGTTGCTTAGGATGTCAAGCACATAATTCAGTTGTACTAATTTTAAAATATTCTTATTCTACTTTAATGATAAATGTAAAGTTTGTGAGCAGGTTTTTTTTAGGTGTTCAGCAGGTTTTATTACTCTTTCACGTAATTTGTAGAATGGCTTTGATGAAATTTTACTTCATTACGGGTATTTGTGACCCAAAATATATTTTTGGCTTGAAAACGTTTATGACGGGGTGCACGCACGAAAAAGTGTGACGTAGCAACGGTCACGTTATTTTTTTTTTAAAGACGACTTCCGCAGTAGGGTACAAGCCCTGTATCGCGGGGGACTTTACAAACATACAAGTCACGGACACAAAGTACATCCAGACTCGGAACATCGGTCGTGGGAATCGAACCCACGACCTCTTGCGTAGCAGTCGGACACACTCCCACCGCGCAATCACATTATTGATTGGTTGCTAAGCAATAGCAAATGGCGATTGCAGTGACATGACATGCGATGCAACGAGAACTAACATTATTGACTGGTTGCTAAGCAACGCAAATAGCGATATGTCATCAATAATTTCTTATGACGTCATCACGTTAAATGATCGTTTACAGGCAATCATTCTTTCTTCCACATCACGAAAAATGAATCCAAAGAAAATGTTCGCAGAATCGCGAGCAGAAAAAGAATATAACAAAAACATCGAATGACAAAAAAGTAAGATAAAAATATGGCCTATGGCATATTTGTAGCAATAACGCGGTGGTATATTATTCTTGGTACTGATGGCTAGCCCTTTATTGGACAAATTGCCTTAGGGCACCAGCACTAACATTTAAATCAGTCTTAATGGAGCCCATTTCCATAAGTAATGTGAGTATGTCCTTCGGAGTTACAATGTTGCAACAGATGTGGCAAATATTATGAAAATATGTTATACTAGCTGTCCCGCGCAACTTCGTATGCGTAATTTTTCCCCGTTTTTTAAACATTTCTCGTCGCTTCTCCACTCCTATTAGTCGTCGCGCGATGTTATATAGCCTATAGCCTTCCTCGATAAATGGGCTATCCAACAAAAAAAGATTTTTTTAAATCGGACCAGTAGTTCCTGAGATTAGCGCGTTTAAACAAACAAACAAACAAACAAACAAACAAACAAACAAACAAACAAACAAACAAACAAACAAACTCTTCCGCTTTATAATATTAGTATAGATTTGTTATCTTTGAAGACCATCTGATGTACTAGTGGCTTATAATTATCCCTAATACCTTTGCGAACCTGACATGTTACCTAAAGACAAATTGTTGTTTGTTGCTTAGAGTACTATTTAAAAAAAATAATGGTCGATGTAGCTGTCAACGTAATGGATCTTTCAATTTAATTAGCATCTGCTTCCTTTGAATATTAAAAAAATGCGCAAATAATAATGCAATAATTTCAAAAGTATATAACCAATTCTGTCACAAAAATGATACAGAAGGAACTTATTAGTTTTAGTTACAGCTCGATTGTAATATAGTATCAATTTCTGAAACTAGTTTTGATTTGATTTTTGGATCTAAAGATTATTTATGAAGTTAAAAATTTCTAACGCCCGGTCTCAATAATTTATCTAACGATGGATTTGCCTACTAGAGGTAGAATTTTGACATATTTTATATGAAACTTATGTCAAATATATAACTCTAGTACCCACTTCCATCGATAGTTATAATAGTATAGTTACAGTTATTGAGACTGGCCGTAAGTAAGACCGCCCACAGACTACAAACTTTTCGTCGACTACATAGACGTAGGTATAGACTAGGACTGCGCTATAACCTCACAAAATTGACCACTCTTTAGAAAGAGACAACGCTACTTAGTGGACAATACCTGTCAAAGAGACTGTTGAGAGACGAGTTGTTTCTCTCTTTCACGCTTTGCAGTTTTTAATTGAATATTTAATTTTTGTTTGCAATATTTAATTGTAAGGGAAAGCACGGTCCAGGTCTAAACGTCAATGGTCGACTAATAGTTTTTTTGCTAATTGTATAAAAACTTACAATTTGCAATAATCATAGAACCACCATAGAACAAATAAACTGCTGAGGTTTGTCGGGCTGTTAGTCAATATGAGCATGTATGGCAGTACGCATTACACCGATTTATTAGCCGGTATTTGGTATAAAGACCCACCCGATCAAAAAATCGGCCAATTAAAAAGTTTATAGTCTTCGGGGCCTCCTAAAAGTATAAAAATGTGTACTAGTATCTGAATACCATTGTAAAATATATTGTTACTGCTCTATGGTTCTCTCCGCGGTCGCATACTCAGATTCATAGATCCAAGCCATATTCCGCATACAATTGAGTTATCATGTTAATGCGTTTTAAATTGGCCCTTGGGCTGTTTGACACCTGTGCCGACCTATGGGAACGATTGGGCGACATGTACCATCATTTGCATGTATGGTGACCATGAATACCACATATTCTAGATTTTACTGAAGTTTATATAAGATTTCCTACAATTTCCATCAGTGCTCTAACGTGTTGATCCTCCGCTTTATTATATATTTTGTTAAATCCATACTATATTATTAACAACCCGTTTTGTAACTTTTTCACCATACTGGGACAAAAAAAGCCTTTTGTAAGAGGTTATAACGTTTCTGTCTATAATATGTATGTAACTATTTAGAAATATATAAGTATGTTTATCAGTTCTCTGGTTTCCATAGTACAACAAGCTCTGCTTAGTTTGCGTGAATAGCGTTGTGTAAATTGTCCCTGACTGCTAAGCCGGAGGTCGTGGGTTTGATCCCCACCCAGGATAAAACGTTGTGTGATGAGCGATGGTTTATTCTGTATCGGGGTGTCATTTATATTTGACTTGCTGACCCGCGCAACTTCGTTTGCGTACATTTAGCGGAGCAGCAATGAAAAATGATGTAAAAACGGGGTTTTACATCATTTTTCATTGCTGCTCCGCTCCTATTGGTCATAGCGTGATGATGTATAGCCTATAGCCTTCCTCGATAAATGGGCTATTCAACAGTAAAACAAATTTTCAACTTGGACCAATAGTTCCTGAGATAATCGCGTTCAAACAAACAAACTCTTCAGCTTTATAACATTAGTATAGATACGTGTCTGTTTGCCATAGTACAAGCTCTGTTTAATTTGGGATCAGATGGCGTTGTGTGAGTTGTCTTGTTATTATATTAATTGAGAACTTAATTGAGTCACAAAACACTCGATTATCTATGTACCGTTGTGACATAACAAATTAATAAACGTCCGCGTTTTTCCCCATATATGGTGTCTCTATCGACGTGTGACTTATTGTAGCCAATCCAACTGAACTACGCATGTCTGTGAATAATTCACCAACCATATTACGTTTTTGCATACATCTGCCTACCTAACTGCTAGTAGGTATTCTGAATTAGTCACTTTTTGTTGCGTTAATGTGGTCATTACCTACGATGCGGTTTGCTATGAATACTATTGCATATTGCGTTTGGTGGTGACGAATTGAGATTAATATACGAGTATGCGGTACAGAATCAGGCCATTATGTGACTATGGTGCTATTTTTGTAATCATAGCATTTGTTAAAGTAAAAAAAACCGGACAAGTGCGAATATAGAAGTAATTTTTATAGGCATTTCTTGCCAATTACTTTACAAATACAATAAAAATAAAATGCAATTATTGTATTTGTAATTTTTAGACTTTTCCCTATATTTGTAGTTTAAGACGGTGTTAATTGCCAAATTTCGTAGTTCTTGGCGAAGGACCGGAGGAAATGGCGTAAGTTAGGAGAGGCCTATGTCCAGCAGTGGACCGACACATGCTGATTGATTGATTTGATAGTTCTAGGTCAAGGGAAAATACCCTATATACTCGTATTTCAATTCCTTGTGAGTATTGTAATGTACGTTTTTTGCAGCATAAACAGCCGTATCTTTTTTTTTATATTAACTTAGAAGTTTGATTTTTTGTTTGACAACTTCAAACCTGAGTAGGTATATGGTTTTAATTTCAATTCGATACGTCCACGCGTTCCCGATTTAAAGGGTCATGACAAACAGACGGGCGGACCCAAAAAAACAACGGAACCCTTATATGGGTTCCGTTTTTTTCTTTCGGTATGGAACCCTAAATATGTTTGTCGTTATACATATATTTAGGGTTCCATGATCCATTATTTATTTATTTATTCTCAATAAATAAATAAATAAATAATGGATTGAGAGCATTATTTATTTATTTATTTTAATTCCCATTTAATAGAGTAAATACATGTGGTTCTACAAATATAAGAAGCCAGCTTCGTCTGTTAAGCCGCACAACAGCGTGTACACATTTTTGGTTGAACTTTGTCAATTACCTACAGACTTAAAAAACTACGTAATATTAATAAGGTACCCATATTCTTTTGTCGTAGGTTGAAATAAGAAACAACGGATGTTTCAGATTTATTTTTTATCAATACCATTGACATCATCATATTGTTATTTCACTAAACTTCCTTCATGTAGTACATTGGTTACGGTTTATCTTCAGGTACCTAGGTAGTGGCTACCTATACCTATATAACTATAGGTACTACTAGCTGTCCCGCGAAAAATCGTATGCGTACATTTTCCCCGTTTTTTCAACATTTTTCATTACTGCTCCGCTCCTATTGGTCGTAGCGTGATGTTATATAGCCTATGGACGTCCTCGATTAATGGGCTATCCAACAGTGAAAGAATGTTTCAATTCGGATCAGTAGTTCCTGAGATTGCCGCGTTCAAACAAACTCTTCAGCTTTATAATATTAGTATAGATAAGCAATAATCACTGCCGCGCTCAGAGTCAATTAATGCTTATTATATATTCGTTAAAAATGTAAGTAAGCATTAAACGACAGCTCTAGAATAGTACCACTCCATCTCTCTTTATTTAAAACTTTATGCACAAAGTTATTCAGAGGCGGACTTAATGCTAAAAGCATTCTCTGCCAATCTACCTTTGGGTGATACAGAAAAGGAGTGTGTAGGTGTAGTAAACAAAATGGCGATGAATAACCTCACATTATTCTTCATAACACACAAATAAAAATAGCTAGAAGAGAATATAAAATAAATACTGAAAAACAATATAACTATGCAATAGTATACATACTTAAAAAAAACATATACATACATACTCGTATATACATACATCTACCAAACTCGAGAACGAAGGTATCCCTAACGATTGACTCATTTAACGATTTTCTAATCTATAAGCATCTGTTAGGGTGATATTATATCCGTCGAAACTGGATTTTTAATCAGTAACTATTCACTACATGATGTAAACTTAAACTCTATGTATCGCTCTCAGCCTTTATGGCGTAATATTGGTTTTAAATGAATATAATCACCATCAAGCCTCATAAACATTTAACTTTATTATCTTCTTTAATTAAAATGAGATAAGGTTCACTTTTCTTTGAATTTTAATTGGACAAATGAATTTTATGTTTGCTTGTGATATATACAGAACTTCCGTTCGATTGGATCCAATTTGTCTCTATATGTAGATTCCGCTAATAAATTTAGTTAATAGATGCAGTAAATAATCCTTTCCTGAGTTTGTAATCGAGTAATAATACGATTAAGTACGTACGCGGGTAGTAGGAATACATTGGTATCTAACCACTGTAATAAATCTAAACTGGAAGCCACAGTAACACCTAAATCTTATGTTTCAACTTAATATTTAAACATTTTAATAAAATATAATTACAAATATAATACAATATATTATAATATCTTGGGACAATTCACACAACGTCATCGGATCTTAAACTAAGCAGAGCCTGTACTATGGAAACCAGACAATAAACATACTTGTATATTTCTAAATAAATAACACCCAGACACAGAATAAACCATCGTGCTCATCACACAAAGTTTTATCTTGGGTGGGAATCGAACCCACGACCTCCGGCTCAGCAGTCAGGGTCACTAACCACTAGATCAGCAGGCCAGTCGTTCGTCGTCGATACAGTATAATATATTGGGACATCTCACACAACTTCATCTGATCCCAAACTGAGCAGAGCTTGTACTATGGTAACCAAACAACTAATGAACATAATTAAAATATATTTCTAAATACATACATATTATAGATAAATAACACCCAGACACTGAATAAACCATCGTGCTCATCATACAAAGTTTTATCCTGGGTGGAGATCGAACCCAACAGGCCAGTGTTAAAGTCAGAGTTCTCAAATTAAAAATAACCTTGATAAAATAAAAAAAATATGCATCTATCAGAACATTAGGTGCTTAATGATTATCAAAACGGCTGATTTACATCTAATCTGTCTAAGATGCATCCTGAGGTAAATCGACTTTAAAATAAATAAACCACTTTCATTTTGAAAGAAATATGCCCCAAAAAACATAGATGTTGGGAGTTTTGACAGCGTTTGTTTAACTTAGGTACGGTCGGCCAAAAAGTGGTCTATAAGTTTTGACAAAGCTTCCTTTGCTACCAAAATAGAGATAAGGTTGAAATTAGAAACTGTCAAAATATTATTGCAAGGAAAAATCGACCTTGTTGTTTATAACGTGCAAATGAATTTTAACCGTAAGGTGATAGACCATATTATTGGCCGCCGATGGGACCAAAGCGTGTTTACCATCTCAAAAATGGTTACGATGAAAATCGTAATTTCAATGTTTTATTCATGGTTTCATACTCTCAGATAGATGATCTATCAGATATAAAGTTAAAAATTTGAAGTTATTTGGTTTTAGATATTAATAATCACTCACAAATATTGGACTTGGATATTTTTACATAAAAGAAATTACCGATATTGAAAGTTGAGCTCACGATTACTTTTAAGTTTTCCAAGAAAGTATATGTGTGTATATACATCAATAGATAGCTTAGAAACCCTAGTTTAGTAATACGTTATGTATTTATTGAAAATATTTTTTTTATTATTTTTTTTTATTTTTTTTGTAACATGACCAAAATTTTTGTTTTTTTAAATTTCAAATGGAGCTTTCCTATTTGCCGAAAGCTGCCGATGTCGAGTTAATATCATTTTTAGATGCCTTAACTACTCATAAATGTAAGCATTTAAAAAAAACCTGCGTCATTGGTGCGCGAAAATGAGCTGTTGACCAAAATGTAAATATAGGGAAGGAAAAAAATCGCTTAAAATTACGACTTTTCTTTTTTCTGTTCATTAATTGAATTTTAACGTGATTACGGTTTTTTTTTATAATTTGTAAGATATTAACATACATTAAAATAAATTATTAGGTACCTACTCATTTTTAATCAAAAAATATTTCCCATGGGACAATTGTTCGCAGTGATAACTTTAACCACAGGCATGAAGAACTTTATAGTTGAGGAAGTGTTTTATCTTTTGTGGTAATTTATTACAATCAGTATTGGTTACACCAATACGGTGTGAACTGCAGATATCAATCGTGGCATGCACAATGTACTAATAGATGGGTCCTTTATATACTCGTGTTTTCAGCATATTCGTTAAAGTGTTTTGGCTACTTCAACTCAGTAACAACTTATTGACAAAATATAAAAATGAGTGAATTCGTTTGTGTTCGACGCGATCTATGTAGTCAAATTATAAGTGGAAAAAGTACTTCGGATATTGAAAAATATTTGTTGGATAACTTTCAATTATCGCCAACAGACATAAATGCTGTAATACAGAGTATTCAAAAAGATTTGATATCGAGTTGTAACAAGAAATGGACGAAAGCTCAAAGAAAACGAGACCGTTTTGAGAGTCAAAACGCAGATTGGTTAAATGGTGAGTTTAAAGTAGCATTGAATACTTGCAGCACTTCAACTGATACATCATCTGAAAATGCCGATATAAACACTTCTGGTGATCGAGGTAGACCAACAAAGCCATATGAAGAGTGTTCGGCAAATACAAAGAAACGCAAAAATATGGAACTCGTCCAAGAATATGGAATGGGACATGTACATAACGCTTATGTGCAAGGTTTACGATCCATGGGTGAAAATAACGAAGCATCGATTGTTAGTATTATCAGAAATACAGAAAGAGAAGATAAAAAAGGGATACTGCAGAAAATACTTAATCCAGATAACGCACTTTCATTTACCAAAGAGGAGGCATTGAGCTTTTACATTGAAACTGATCTATCCAAAGCCCAATATGCGTACCTTAGACAAAGGCTTGCTGAAAAGAATTTAAGTTCCATATTGCCTTCGTATCAGTCTTTAAGTGTAGCAAAAAGGGCTTGCTATCCGCCTGCATCCGGCATAACGGTCACAAATATCAGCGCCAAAATAAATCTGCAAGATATATTGGATCACACTGTCAGTCGTACTATGAAGATTATGTCAGGATCAATAAATTACAATCATGTCAAGCTGTTAAGTAAATGGGGATGCGATGGATCCTCCGGGCAGAGTGAGTATAAACAAGCTCTGCCGGAAGAAAGTGAACTAATATCGGATGCTAATTTGTTTATAGTTTCATTTGTACCACTGCGACTAGTAGACGAGCAAAGTAACGCAATTATATGGCAAAATCCAACTTCCTCTTCAGTTAGATATTGCAGACCAATTTCCTTGGAATTTGCAAAAGAAACACCAGAAAAAACTGCAACAGTTGTCAGAGAAATTGAAGATAAAATTAATGAATTGACTCCTACTATTTTGTCTATAGATGATAAAGTTATACAAGTTAAACACGAGCTGTTCATGACTATGATTGATGGGAAAGTTGCTCAAGTGTTAACACAGACATCATCAAGTGCTACGTGTACGGTTTGTGGAGCAACACCAAGACAGATGAACGATCTGTTAAAAGTAACAGCAAGAGTTGAAAATGAAAATGCGTTTAAATACGGACTATCAACTTTACACGCATGGATTAGATGCATGGAAATGGTACTCCACATTTCTTACAATATAGATTTTGAAAAGTGGTCAGTAACAACTCCAGAGAATAAGACACTTAAAGAAAATAAGAAGAAACTGGTCCAAAAACGATTTCGAGAATTGCTTGGTTTACATATTGATAAACCTCGTCAAGGTTCCGGTAACAGCAATGATGGTAATACGGCAAGAAAGTTTTTTCAAAATTATCAGTGTTCTGCAGAGATCACAGGTGTTGATGAAGATTTAATCAAGAGATTATACATAATTCTACAAACTATGTCATCGGGTATCTCTGTAAACACTGAAAAATTTGGACAATATACGTTAACAACCGCGCAGTTGTATGTAAGTAAATATAACTGGTATTACATGCCGTCTTCAGTCCATAAAATACTGATACATGGTGCTAAAGTAATAAAGCATTTTGCAATTTTGCCTATAGGGCAATTATCCGAAGATGCTCAGGAAGCTCGAAATAAAGATTATAAGAGGTATAGGTTACATCACGCCCGAAAGTGTTCCAGGTCAGCTACAAACGAAGACGTTCTGCATGTTTTGTTGTATACTTCTGATCCCTATATATCTAGCTTAAATAAACCAAGTTTTATAATATCTAAAGAATTGTTTGACGAAGCTAAAGATTTGTTGGTAATCACAAATGATGAGTAAGATAGGTATTGAAAATTAACAAACAGGTGCTTATTACTTTATGTTTTAGGCGGAGACAATTTCAACAAATTTAAAATCATTAAAATCCGTTCAACCGTTCTCGAGTTATAAATGATGTCACTAACACGACTTTTTTATGTATATTAGGTAAATAATTATTTTTAATTACTAATAATTTAGCTTTAAACTTATTTCATGCAACAATATAACATTAATTACTTTTGTAACACCACTACCTTTTTTTGTATGATTTTTCGCATAACTTGATTTTCAATCTGCTTTTATTAAATAAATATAATTTTTAAAATTATGGTGTTTCATTTATTTTATAGCCTCAATATTCAAAAATACGTGCACAAAATTTCAATAAGATATGTCACAAAACAAAAAAGTTATCGATTTTTGAGATGGAAAAGACGCTTTGGTCCCATAGTGCGCCGGTACAATGTACATATTTGAGTTTGAATTTCAGGAAATTATAAAATCGGTAGCTAAAGATACAATCATCAATTATTGTACTTGTGTCCACGGTCTACCCCAACATCAAACATTACAAACAATTTAATTGCAATTACAATCTTGTTTCAATCGTGTCTGCAAATCAAATTGAATTATAATCTCATGTATAGGGTTGACAACATTACTTTACAGGTTGTCCCCCAAAAAGAGGCACATATAATGGTAAATAATGTTGATAACATTACAATTTATATGTTATTTCTTATATCTCACTGTCTTCGTATAAATTTAATTTTTAATAGTATAGTATTTGCCCTGTATTATCTATGATAATATATACCTCAGCATAAAGAAAATATGAAGTATTTGTTAAACGAAATTAACAAACATAGTTAAATAAAATGTTGCCGATACAGAAAATAATTTATAAAATGAGATAGAGTGTGTGATATTGATGATACACGTGAATAAATTATACCAACTGTTTTATTTTATTATTTAGCATTTGCCATTTAGCGACAACCCTAAAGCTTAGTCATCACCATCCTGCAATCACGACAATTGTCAACTCACGATGGATGGATTGTGCATTGAAACAAATGAAACGTCGTAAAACAAGCTGTTAAACGATCGTTAAACCGATAATGCTTGCAGTTTCTAACAGTGGAGAGGATGCAGTAAAAATGGATATAGGCATGTACTTCCATCACTACAGCTCCCGTCATCATTGCAACCCAGTATAGACGGACAGTGATACGATGATGATAAGTTACTATGGCTACCATTATTTTCTAGTTTGGAATGGAAAAACAGACCAGATCACTTTGTTCGGAATGCTTCCCTAGATTCCGTGATTGTGACGCGTGCTTGGGTAAAATGAGATGTCCATGTGTACATAGACATCCGTTTTGCCCGAGCACGCGTTGTTTAAAGGTAGAGTAACCAACTTTTATTACAAGAAATAGAGTATATCTGATTTCAAAGGAGGAAAATAAAGAGTACGGACTTATAAAAAGTATAATTCATTTAAAAAAATAAAAAGGTATTTTTTGGTACTTTTTTGTTGCTTATGTAAAATAATATTTTAGCGTACTCCATTAGTGTCATATAACATAGAGTACGCCTACTTGATATAGAGTACAATATTCTATTTTAAAGTACGGTTGGCAACCCTATTTGAAGGTTTCATTCTATTCCAAATTTGGTCTGACGATCTTAAACGTTACATTTGTAACCTAAATGAATAAAGTATTTTGACTTTGACTTTACTTTCTGAATTATCGGTATTTAGTGATAGCGCTTCATAGTGCAGAGCTCTTGACAATTCGAGGTCAGCATACAGATCGCTTGCTTTATGCCAAAGATGTTCTGGGATTTCCCTGAATGTGTTGAGAGTTTTTTACCACCTATAAATCGATCAACGATAGGCATATTTAGAATTGTATAAAAGTTGCTTATCGAGTTCGATTTTTTAAACTAGTTGGGTCTAAATAAAAGAGAACGGTTCAAATATTTTTAAATATTTACCAAAATCTCGTGTCACGGAGTTTGTGATCGAACTTCTCCGAAACGGCTCGATCGATTTTATTTGACCGTACAGAAACAACTATAATATAGTTCAATAAAGCGGGTACATTTCTGTTTACGCCCGGCACTTGTCCTGTCACCCGATAAGAATTATAATATAATATATTGGGACGACTCACACAACACCATCTGATCCCAAACTAGGCAGAGCTTGTACTATGGCAACCAGACATTTTTTTTTTTATTGCCTATAGTTGGCAGAGGAGCCAGCGGCCTCAACTGATGGTAAGCGGTAACCGCTGCTCATGGACTACAGGAATGTCAGAGACACTCCCGCCGCTGCCTACCGTGAAGTGAAAATTCTCTTTAAACCTCGTTTGAAGAAAGACATGTCGTAGGGCTCGAGAAACACCGCAGCAGGTAGGCATTCCAGAGCCTACACGTACGTGGAAGAAAAAAACGCCGGAATCGATCCGTACAGGACCGCATCGTTTCCAGGTAGAATGGATGAACCCTACTACAATGTCGAGTGGTGCGGTGGTAGAAAGGTGACGGTGGCACCATGTCAAACAGTTCCTCAGAGCACTCCCCGTTGAACAGACGACCCAAGTACTTTTATCCTGGGTAGAACCCACGACCGCTGGCTTAGCAGTCAGTGTCAGTAACCACTATACAACAGGCCACTCAGACTCAGATAGCAGGATACTATCTATATCCTCGCTCAAGAAATGTACAATAGACGTGAATCCCGTGTAAACAATATCAGTGTCCCAAAGTTGATATTCAGTCAGTCACGATTTCCTTTCATATCTTGGGAGAACTCACACAACGCCATCTGATCCCAAAGTAAGCAGAGCTTGTACTGTGGCAACCAGACAACTTATAAACATACTTATATATTTCTAAATACATACATATTATAGACAAATAACACCCAGATACAGAATAAGCCATCGTGCTCATCATACAAAGTATTATCCTGGGTGGGGATCGAACCCACGACCTTCGGCTTAGCAGTCAGGATCACTAACCACTAGACCTACAGGCCAGTCCATTGAACCTTTCAGCAAAGAGTTCCATTCATAGAATCTATACTAATATTTTAAAGCTGATGAATTAGTTTGGTTGGACGCGATAATCTCAGAAACTGCTAGTTTGAATCAAAAAGTCCTTTTACTGTTAAAGGCATAACATCAAGCTACGCCAATAGGAGCGGAGCAGCAATAAAAATATTTGCAAAAACGGAGAAAATTAACGCAGACGAAGTTGCGCGGGTCAGCTAGTCCATAATAAAATAATTAAAAATCATAATATATGCACGTCGTCGTTGAGAACTTCCTTCTTTTGTTCAATTGGTCGGTTTTGTTGAAGTGTGATCATTTATTCTCCATCTGTATATCATTTAAATGTAAATGTAGAACATAATGGTAATGACATTAACATAATGGTAATGACTTTTACAAGAGATATATTGCTAATATCATGAAGAAGTATTTGAGTATGAGTACGAGTCTAAATTTAAACTCACTCGGTTTTAAATTTAGTTCAAGCCTACTTACTTTGACTATTTCATTAATTTGATTTACTTTGGACGGTCCATCTGCATATATCTCGACTGCCGCAACGAACAGTATGAAATGTGCAATAACTCATTTTTTTAGTAAGACACTTTACTGTAGTATCAAATGAAAAAATAAATAATGAAATATATCATTTAAACAAGTTTACAATCGAATAAAATCGACGCTGCTCTGTTTAAGCGGCAAACATGACCGAATATACCACGTTATCAAGCAGTTGAACCTATAAAAAGGAAATTGTAGATGAAAAAAGTATTGAAACTGCTAAACTTACCACATTCGATATTTTTTAATCGTTACTAAGCCTTGAATACTAACGAAACTGTTACTTTCGATAAAAAAATAATTGTAACTAGGTTTATTATCGAAAAATAACTGGAAAACTACAATAAATAATGTAAATATCATTAGGTAGAAGAAAAACGCGTAAAAATGAATTTACTTCTTAGGCATTACCCGTTCGTTCCATTAGGCGTACACCGTTGTAATTTGAAATCAAACATAAAAGTACTCTATTAGCAATTATAGTATGTTATTAGCGATTATAGTGTTGTGACAGTAGGTCTTTCTACAATGTCTAACTGAATATCGGTCCAAACGAGAAAGAAAGAAAAACCACCAACGTCGAATATACTGACTTCGAGTATTTTGACGGCCTAAACGTAAATCATCGAAACTGACCGTTCATAGTTTGGTTAGTGCATATTTGTTACACTAAATAATACTTAAGCATTCAAATTTCGACAGAGCAGATCGAAAAAACTGCGAGGTTAAACATCTCTACCACTGTCGGTCTATAGATGGGTGTCGGTTTTCGAATATTATCATACCTTTTCGTGCCTCTGAGAGAACGTTAAGCCGTCGGTCCTGCGCACAATCTCTCTCCGGTCGTGTCGGTTTTCCATCCCATCGGACTATGAGAGTGAGGAAATAGGGAGTGCACTTGTGTCTGCGCATACACTTGTGCACTATGATATGTCCTGCGTAGTTGGCTAGTATCTGTTGAGATTGGCAACCGAAATCGGTTAGGATACTATAATTACAGTATTATTTTTTTGGAATAACAATATTAATAAACCTACGCTCTAAAACAAACTTTTAGCGGCTCTCCATAAAACTGTCAAAAATCAGTTTCGATGATTTACGTGGATTTGTAACGTGGGACTCCACATATAGATTTAATCTCGATAATATTTTCGTTTACATAATCAAGACTCAATCAAATTCAATTCTCATCTATACCCGACCAAATTAAAAAGTAACATCATATAAAATATCTACAAGTTTAATTAATAGTCCATATTTAGTCTCTCAACATTGTATCACTGCTTCCGTAGATGATTTATGTTGGCGTCGAGATCTGGGTGGTCCATGCTACTCTTGCGCAACGGTAGAAACTAAACAATTAATAAAATACACCTGTTATTTACTGAAAGTTAATGACTATGATTTGATTGTTAAACTAAGGAGGTCATGGTTTGAAGTGGTGTGTGAAAGTCCGGTTAAATCGAATAAGAGTCAGGGCTTATCATGTGCTACTGAACTATTGTCATAAAAATCGGGCAAGAACATGTCGGGTCATGCTCAGGGTTTCGCAGCCTTGTATAATTGCATCAGCAGAAGAGTCACTTAGGCCCTTTTGTTGAGAAACACCGTTTTTCGGCAATAACTCAATGACGGTATATCCGATCATGGCCAAAATAATTTTAGTATAAAGTATTTATTTAGTGCTAACTTTGTGTTTTTTTTTTTCATATTTTTTGGTCACACGTGTTAAAAGTTAAGGGGGGGACACAATTTATGCAACTTTCGGAGCGATTAATTTCAAAAATAATCACATGTTGAATGATGTGCCACACGTTGATGTGTGTGTATACATGCGATTGGATAATATAATATCAACCTCAATTGGTACAAAATAATAGGAGCATCCACTTATTATTCTCTCAATGTCATAATCGGATCAATACCATGAAAAGGGGTAATTCAAGTCTCCCCCTTATCAGTAAAAGTAAGCAAAGCTCTCACCTCCCCCTCCCCCACTCCCCACTCCCCCCAATGTAACGTAAACGTTCCTGTTTTTGTATATAACGTCTAGATTTTTGCGAAACCAGCAACCTAACTGCAATCACTACTCAAGTAATAGCATAAATACTGCCACATTTTATTGGTGGGTTCACAATAACATGTTCATGTAGAACCTAACTTTTCGATACAAATGCGACTATCTTTGCTGACGCTAACATTACAAGTTAGGACTGTTTATCACCAGCCATGCGGTACGCTTCCTTAAAAGGAATGATCACGATGATGATGAATGGAATGGTGATATCCGAGCAGATCAAAAGATTACCGTTGTTTATACTATCCGTGCCTCGGGGGTAACGTGAATCCCTTGGCCTTGCATCTAAATTCTCCATGCTTATATCCGAATATGGAAATGAACTAATGCCCTTCGATTTGTACTTCGATATCTTCTTCAAAGGTTTATTCTGACTGCCTGTCAAACCTCTGTGGCGCGGTGGGAGTGTATCCGACCGCTACGCAAGAGGTCGTGGTTTCGATCCCCACCCAGGATAAAACTTTGTGTGATGAGCACGATGGTTTATTCTGTGTCTGGGTGTTATTTATCTATAATATGTATGTATTTAGAAATATATAAGTATGTTTATCAGTTGTCTGGTTTCCATAATACAAGCTCTGCTTAGTTTGGGATCAGATAGCGTTGTGTGAGTTGTCCCAAGATATTATTATTATAGATATTATTCTCAGCATAGCACCATTAGCACCGGTACACACCGGTTAATTAGGAAAACATTATTGTTTAAAAACAATGACTATGCAAGTCTACAAGTTGTAGCGGTATTATCAACACTGTTGTACTTCATAGAATTCTGGGGTGCAACAGCTCATGTATACTTACAAATTCACACGGTGACGTCATCATTCGAACGAACAAATCACATAACAGCAGCAATAAATGCGTTTCATTTAACACTAACGTAGGTGTTCCAAGACGCTCGTATATGTTTTCAGATAGCTTGACAGTCGACATCCGTTCTTCTGTGGGAAAAGTGGACAGGTGTTGTCACTTATCGCTTTTAAACACTGCAAGTACATCTTAACTACATGTGCGTACACTGGAAAATACACTCTAGTTTGTAGAGCTACAGTTTCTTTTCGTATGGAGTGTAAATCAAGTTAGGATGTTTTAGTTGGAGAAAGAATCGACTCAAATGAAAGACTAAGTGCAATGAGATATCAATACAGTCTTAAAACAGTATTGAAATGAAGATAGTAGGTACTTTAAGCATAATATTTTTGTTGAACGTATGAGCTATACCTATTTCAAAATGGATTGCGATTAATACATTAGTTGAAAGAAAAAATCGTACCATGTATAGAAAAGAACGGAACTGAAAAAATAATCATGATTTCGGCCAGTTATTTTTTGCCAAATAATTTGGCCAGCCATCATTTGACCTCGAGATTTACCCCATTCCCTATTGTCAGGACAGTAACTCCTCAGTCATTGAGATAATTGATAAAAAAAACAACAAGGCATTTCTTAAGCCTATAGGGCAGTGATATTAGATATACGAGTATATCGGGACTTAAACGAGTGAATTATATAAAGGTTCGAACCTTTTATTTACCAAACGTTAGAAAGGTTCGTACCTTTAAATAATTCACGCGATTAAGTCCCGAAATATATCTAATATGTATAAAAATCGCGAAAGTTTAAGAACAATAATTGTAGTAATAGTTCCTCAATTAGACTTACAACTTGAGCATCCTTGAGCAAAGAAACTCGTTGTGCCCAATCTCTATCAATATCCTTTCTCCTAACATTTTGCGTGTGAAAGAAACCGTACAACATTCCCAATATCATATCCTAACCACTTCCACTTTGCCCTTGAAATCTGACAAAAGTGCGTAAAAAAATTACGCCGTGTATTAAATTACGCAAAGCCAAATAAATGCTCAACGGTACTTCAGTGATTTTCTATACACGCAGCGGCCAATTAGGGCGTTTATGGTAACCGTCAATGAGTCCAGTGACCTTGCTATATCTACCTCAGCTATTGCAATGACTATTGTTTGGAATATTTATGTAAGCATCATCATCATTATGCATCTCATAGTTGGTTTTGGCTACACCGACTACTTCTATCCACTGTAGGTATATAATGCGAGTACCTACTTACGTTACGCACTATTATAATTTGACGTTGAGCGTCCTCTGTTTTGTATTCGTCTTTAACTGCAATTCCAGGCATTAATTGATATTGTTTGATGAACCTAAACAACCAATCTATACTAATATTATAAAGCTGAAGAGTTTGTTTGTTTGAACGCGGTAATCTCAGAAACTACCATTCCGAATTGAAAAATTATATCATTGTTGGATAGCCCATTTATCGAAGAAGGCTATAGGTTACATAACATCACGCTACGACCAACAGCAGCGGAGCAGCAATGAGAAATGTTGCAAAAACGGGGAAATTGAAGCAGACGAAGTTGCGCGGGACAGTCTGTGTGTGATAAAAGTATAGATAGAAGAGTGTCCAGTAACAGTCAGTCTATAAACCAGAATGTCAGAAATAAGTTATTAGACTTAGTAATGGACTTGCTAAGATTATTTACACAGTACCTAATGATTGCCTAAGTCTGATTTAAAATCAATTCTAGCTTCAATTGGATAGCTTAAGCTGGTAAAATACTTCTGCCTTGAAAGACCCAAGTAAGATAAATCAGTGATTAAATATCGAGTCCTTGTACTAAGCTTCTGGTTGTTGTCTGTACTTATAATATAAAGTTGAAGAGTTTGTTAGAACGCGATAATCTCAGGAATGACCAGTCCGAATATATAAAAAATATTTCCCTGTTGGGTAGCCCAGTTATCAAGGAAGCAACCAATAGAGGCGGAGCAGCATTGAGAAACGTTGCAAAAACGGGGAAAGTTAAGACACACGAAGTGGCGCGAGTCATATAGTAGTAATATAAAGTTGAAGAATTAGTTGTTTGAATGCGCTTATGTTGATGAAGGAACATTCGGACATATACTACTTTTTATTGTAATATAACTAATATTTATGAGGAAGCAGCATTCATAACATTATGCAAGTTACTAAAATTAGACTCGCCGTTCTCTAAAAAGGCCGGTTTTCTATTTGCTAAAATTTGTAAATCGAATTAATAAATAACAGGTTGAAAACGCAGGTGCATAAAAACACAAATATCACGTTTTACATAAAGATAAGGATATGAAAGTATTGAATGATATACGCTTTCATATTTAACGTAAATGGTGATATATAATTTCCGACAACATTCATTATTATATTATACCCTTAATGGAATAAATTTTGCAATCTTTAAACGATAATAATGCAAGGGATTATAAGTACACTGCTGACTTTGTTTGCAAGGGCATTATTAAACTCGGAACATTTGCCTTTGTGGCGCGGTGGGAGTGTATCCGACTGCTACGCAAGAGGTCGTGGGTTCGATCCTCACCCAGGATAAAACGTTGTGTGATGAGCACGATGGTTTATTCTGTGTCTGGGTGTTGTTGATCTATAATATGTATGTATTTAGAAATATATAAGTATGTTTATCAGTTGTATGGTTTCCATAGTAAAAGCTCTGCTTAGTTTGAGATCAGATAGCCTTGTGTGAGTTGTCCCAAGATATTATTATTATTTGCCAGGTAGGCCCGGACAAAAAACACTCACTAATTTTAACAAAATAAACCAAGTGCGAGTGGTACGCGCGCACCTAGTTGTACTCCGTACATGTACTACTACTACTACAGGGATAGTTATCCCTGTTGCACATGTACGGAACCTTTCCTTCTTAAGTACACCCTAAGTATTTAGTAGGGTCTAATTTTTTTTATTTAATCTGAATTTGATTTGAATGTATGGATGGATTTTTTACGCAAAAAATCCTACATCATAATAAATAACACATAGGCAGTAAAAAGGTAGTAACTTAATCTTAATAGATAGCTTATTTCGATGACAAGTTTGCCTGAAAGAGAATGCCTACAACATCATAAACAAACCTACAATGTATTGACAGGAACTTTAAATAAATAAAAAACAACTCTTTTAACGAAATCTTAAAGACATCTATATACCGCTATAACAGTAAGTAGAAGCGCCTAATACCAGTTTTTAAACGATTACAATCAACAACTTCATAGAGATAGCACAGTTTTCCCACAAAATATAATAAAAAATACGTACAGATACAATCGCCACACTTACTTCACTTAATTAGACCCCACTTGTCCGACATATTAACATTTTGAAAGCCTTAAAATGTTAATACGCTTTCATTAAAACGGGTTTTTATTGACTATTTGTTTAAAATATGGCTACTGAATATTTGACGTGCAAAGATCTTGATGTAGGTACAAAATAATGAAACTACAGATACAATAATTGCATTTTTAAACGATAGAAAAATTTGATATCCAGACTCAGGAATCGAACCCGAGACTTCCGTAGCCAAACCGGGGCCAGAAGCGAACGACCTATCTGGACTATGTTACTAGATATCAAATCTTTCCATCTCTTAATGCTTGCAGGTTAGGCCCCCGCAGCGCCATCTAGTCGGTAGTTAAATAACTATCACGGCTTTTGTTATTGTTTCGTTACAGATAGCATTTTAACAAATTATGATGACGCAGGCCGAATATTGAAGTAATTTTTATAGGCATTTCTTGCCAATTACTTTCCAAATACAATAATTATTGTATTTGTAAAAATTACTTCGAGACTACAGATGTTTAATTTGACACGTACATCTTTGTTCTAAAGATGTTCACAGATTCTATTAAGCCACAGGCCGTGGGTTAAATTCGCATACGAGACACCACTTTGTGTTATCTACAAATTGTTATTCCGATTTTGGATGTAGGTACCTTGTGTTCGTGACATGTATGTTTGTAAAGTCCCCCGTGACACAGGGCTTTTACCCTAAAGTGGGAGAAATCCCGCATTAGCGTAAAAGCCTTGCGTCACAGGGTAGGTTGTCTTTAATAATGTAAACATGAATTACCTTAAGGATGGACTCATTTTAGCACTGGCTTAAACCTTGCTGGTTTTTAGTTGCTATTATTAAGTTAAAATGTTTAACATTGTATTTAATTAAAAAAAAAAATTATATATAAAAAAATGGTTGTCTGTAAAGTCGGTTTACGTACGACAATTTTATGCGATAACGTCATTAGAAAACATTGATGACATATCGCCATTCACATTGCTTACCAACCAGTCAATAACTTTAGTTCCAATTTTATCACATGTCGCTACAATCGCCATCCGCGTTGCTGAGCAATGAGTACATAACGTGAGCGGTGACGTCACACTTTTTCGTGCGTGTACCCGATCATCAATTTACAAGACGTTATCACGTCAAAATAAATACAGAAGAAGATAATAACGCGTGCTCGAGCGACACACACAGATATCGCTCATGAACGCGTAATCTTGGACCACTTTGTTCCGAATGAGTTGTCTGAGATTTGGAGTCTATAAGCGAGGTCTATGTGACCATTGCCGAGCGTAGTATGTCTGAAATATTCCTTCTGTACTTTTTATACCTACATTATACAGTCGTGATCATATAATTATAGTCTTGGAATCTATTTGCTTTTAATGTTTTTATACCCTGTCGTCAATTTATCTTGGCTAGGAACATGTGAGCGTTTGATAGGTGCTTCCTACGTCTAGAAGTTTCGTCTTTTTTACCAAAGACTGCAAGAATTTCCATTCAAGCGTCATTAGGTACACGACAACGGTGCAGAGAAATGTACAATGTCTAGATCGTTTATATATTTTTATTTTGATGTTTTTTTCTGTAGCCTACAGTCTTTGCTTCTGAATGAAATGTTTACGCAGTACCAAACTGACGGTTTCCATTCGCAAAAAAATTGCCTCATTAGTGCACAGAGCGCGGGTCAGTGACAACAGCATTTTAAAAATGATAGCGGAGAGTATCATGTTTTTTTTTTAACGTCGCTTATAAGAATTAACATTATTTGAATTACTTAGTACCATAAGATATAAGCATTTTACTAACACTATGGATCTCTGTTATCTGCCAATAAACAAATTGAAATAGTTGTAAGTTTAATTAGTTAATTCCAGGCTGTTAGTATAAATAAATTCGCTTTACACTGTCTAACTAAACCTCACATTTTTTGTTGAATTTTTCCACCACCCGAATTTCCAACGGAATAACGAATAACGGATAAGAACAAATTACATGAACACAAAAAATCACCCTAATCGAGCTGAGCTGAAACTTATTATCCATACTAATATTATAAATGTGAAAGTAACTCTGTCTGTCTGTCTGTCTGTTACGCTTTCACGCTCAAACAGCTAAACCGATTTAGATGAAATTTTGTATGGAGATAGTTTGAGTCCCGAGGAAGGACATAGGATAGTTTTTATCGCGATAACCGACATCCACGCGGGCGGAGCCGCGGGCGAAAGCTAGTGCTTTATAAATAAGATCTCTATCGCTGAATATAAAGAAAATCGCTACGAGTTTCATTACTAGCCAGATATATAATATAATATTTCGAAATACTTCATTGTTCTCTCCAGCCATATCTCCAGCACGTGTAATTATCAAAATAAACTATTTCTTTACTTATTTAACATTTTTTCTTTAATTATTAAATATTTCTTAGAAAAGTGTTCTACATTTATCCACAAATCATAACATCAATGGACACAATACCTCAGAAATCAAAACATTATAACGTCTTATTTTAAATATTGTTGAGATTATTGCAGTATTAACTAGATATTTCCGAAGCATAACTGCGTAAATGCAGATATTGTAATAAATTACAATGTCCTTTCCTTCAGATTCAAGCAATATTATTAGCAAATGTCATAAAATGGGGCCAGTGGATTAGCTGTGAAAATAAAACACACACAGACAGTCACTTTCACATTTATGTGTAATTTTTAGCATGGGTTATGTATGTATCCGTGACTTAATAGTGATCGAGCAGATCTCTCATTCAACAAATCAAATTTACAGATAAAAAGACCGTCTTCATAAAAATATTATCCTTGCCTCGAGGAGTATGTTTAAGCCTTCTTGCGTCTAATCCCTCTCTGATTGAGTCCGATTCCGTCCAATTAGATTAAGAGAGTATACCTACTTATATTTGCGTACACTCTTGTGCACTATAATATCTCCAGCGCGTTGGCTAGTCTTGTTAAGTTTAATTGCCATGACCGAAATCATTTTTCTTTCTCTCGAATCGCTCCTTCATTAGTGATAATCATGGTCACTGAAACCTCTTACTCTGTATCTATTGATTCCGGTCTGAAATCGTTTAGGTATTATAATCTCTAGTTTTATATATACTCTAGTTTTATGCAGTTCCGCTGTTCCGCAGTATACCATGCATAACCCCTTGGTTGAGATAAGTTACAAAATACAGTAATATTTTGCCAAAGTTTAGAACTACTATGATCTCATATTGATAAACTTTCGCTATTGGTACACATTATGAAAATATATATACTATGGTTCTTAATTACGTAAATAATTTAAGGCAAAATACCTTATTTATTGCCCGACGTTTCGACCGTATTGCAACGCCGTGGTCACAGATACACAGTCTAGCCGTGACCACGGCTAGTAAACGGTAATATATATTTTGATAATAATATGATCTCGTTTTAAGTAAGTTAAACTTTTTACCACTCTGTTTACAAAAAACTTTCAACACCGTTATTCAGATATTTTTAAACTGATATTCTTATTATATACCGTGGATAATGAGGTGTTATGGTTGTGTTAGTGCCACGTGTGTAGCGACGAGGGGCGAGCGTGAGAACCGAGCTCCCTCTGAACGTCTTACAAGTAGGGATATTGTTTCTTGAGCACATGCCAGCCTACAGTTGGGTGTAATGTGGATATTCTCATAAAAAATAAAAGACTCCCGCTTTTGGGTACAAGCTCTGTGTAGCGGAGGGCTTTATAAACATACAAGTCGTGGACCCAAATTACACGGAGTTTCGGAACAACAATATATAAAGTGCTAAGTGTATACAGCAGCGGGCTGGCTCCTCCACTCTCACTCTAACCCACAGCTCTCGCCGAAGATTAGTTGCTATTACTTCTGTTGGACGTCCCTAGACGCACACGATATTTTTATTACAATTTTAACATATTTCATAGAAAGTATTTTTAACTGAATTTAAGTAGGCAGTCTAAATAAACAAAATTGCTAAATATATTGCTAAGTGCAAAACTCGTAAAGAGCTAATCAAATTGTTCGTTGAAAGCCAAACAAGGGTCTAATGAAGAGCAAAATTGCCCGGACAGACGTAAAAACCCGATTGTTCTTTTTTGCATCCTAGCTATTATATATATTCCTGCTTCATCCCTGATTTACAATCGCAATAACGGACAATCACGCAAGCATAAACTAGTATTATTATTATTACATAATAATTTGGTATTCACAAGTACGTACATAATTTATACATAACAATCAGTGTCAGCTTTCAAACATATATTTTTATTAATATATGCACCTATTAGTAATATGAAAATGTAAATGTATTTTTAATATTAAATTAATGAAGTATTAGTGATTAAAATGATAATTTTAAAAGCGTAAATGCTGACAACAAAAATAAACTTAAATAAGATCGTCGTATCCATATTTTTCTCATCATCTGACGTTCCCGTCTGATTGAATACGTCCCGCATAAAAGGATGATTCGCCATCTGCCGTCGCCCGCACTTCGATATACATAATAATACTTATATTATACAAACATCAAACTTTTAAGAAAAGCATGCCTATTATTGATATATGTACCCATATTATTGGATTAGTAAATACTAATTACGAATTTTCATTACAAATGTAATGAAAATTCGTAGACTCTTAATATTTGCCTAGTTAGCTATTTATTTGAACTAACTGACTCGTGCATCTTTGTATGCGTAAATTTTCCCCGCTTTTGCAACAGTTTTCATTGCTGCTCCGCTCCTATTAGTTGTGGCGTGATGTTTTATAGCCTATATCCTTCCTCGATAAATGGGTTACCCAACAGTAAAATACATTTTCAATTCGGACCAGTAGTTCCTGAGATTATTACGTTCAAACAAACAAACTCTTCAGCCTTATAATATTAGTATAGACTAGCTGACCCGTGAAACGTGTTTTTCCCGGTTTTCAACATTTTTAATTGCTGCTCTGCTTCAAATAGTTGTAGCGTGATGTTTTATAGCCTATATCCTTCCTCGATAAATGGGCTATCCAACAGTTAAATATTTTTTTAACTTCAGACTAGTAGTTCCTGAGATTGACGTGTTAAAACAAACAAACTTGTCAGCTTTATAATATTAGTATAGATTTAAAATGTGTAGTTAAATATCAACATTGTTCCAAGGTAAAATGTAAAATCCCTTAGTCGCATATTAAACCGCTTCTATTACGCGAGATCTCAAAATACCTGAAAATAAATACAACGTTAAAACAGTTACAGGGACAAAACACATTTTTGAAGGTATTTTATGGAAATACAGTGGACCCGCGTTAATCCGACAACCGTTTTGCAGGAAGTTGTCGGACTATCGAATTTGTTGGATTATTGAGTACTGCCACAGACCCCTTAAAATTCGTTTTTTTTTTGGAAAAGAGTACCTCGTAATCCAAAATAACAAATCAAAGGATTATACAGTGCCACAGACCCCAATCGGAATTTTTTTGAAGGAGTGTACCTTGTAATCCGACAATTAACAAATCTCAAGCATAACAATTAGATTTTAAGTGGCTTCGGATTAGCCAGGGGCCGGATTACCGGGGTTCTACTGTATATATTACAGGTATTATCTATCGCTTAAGTTTATCAACATTTGAAGGTACTTGGCGAGTACAACATTTATTCTGAACACTTAAATAGGTAAATAGTCACATTTATAGTTAATTTAATACGTATATCATTTAGAAAAAGAGTAATGGAACTCATTAAAGGCGACAGTGTACAGCTGTGCTAATTTAGCAATGTATCACCATTAGTAACTGTTAATAACAGCACCTCTGTCATGATACTGAATGGGACAGAAGTCACATACCATGGATCTTCTGTCTTCAGCTCTCTCACAAAATACTAAAAGTTTAGAACGCAACCTTCATGATTACTAAGCTTGAGTAATGTACTTAGAGACTGAGACTGGCATATTGGTCAAATGGTTGGTGACCCTGGCTACTAAGGCAGAAGTCGAGACAATATTTTGTGTGGACAAGTTGATTGTTCTGTTTGTTGGTGTTCTTTGTGTCCATGATTTATATGTATGTAAAGTTCCTTGCGACACAGGCCTTGTACCCCAGTGTAGGAGTTATATTTTAAAACGAAATTCTCAGACACGGGATTACATACCGCTTTGACGGCTTTGCTCGAAAAGCGTTCCGAGATTTCGTGTCCGTGAGCGATGTGTATAAATGTGTTGCTCAGACGAGGTTACCTTCTGTACTCTTGGTATTTTGTAGCTCTATCCTTGGCATTATTCACAACATTTTTAGCTCCTCATCAAGTCTTACTATTAAGGTGTCAAACACAAACCTTTATGTCAATTACGCTCTTACAATACACTGAAAAATATTCGATTATAGAATTACTTGGGTATAATATATCGTTACTTAATATTTTAAAAATCGATACAAGAAACTAAAAGTTGATTATTTTCAAAACGGTTGAAAAAACTTCGTCTAAATCCGTCAATTCGCAACGATTTTACAGACGGACAAATATCGTTTATTATAATATAATTCCATCACCTTAAACAGTGGCCGTATTTCATATTACATATTAATATCTTTATTTATGTATATATAATTCTTCTGTACGTGTGTTTTTCACCTAACTCTAAACGCTAAACGGGTTGACAGATTTTGATGAAACTTTGTGTGTATTTGAGTGGGTCCTTCGAAGGTTTTAGAATAAAATGGGGATGTTGACTGTCAAGTCAATTCAGTCTCTTTTTATGAAATGCCAAAACTTCAAGCTCTATAGTAATGTATATGGAAAAATAACCTGTGACGTCATAAGATCTTATCGTCAAATAATTACTTTTAGTATTCATTTTCATGCTTTTAAATTAAAAAACATGTTAAATTGTGAAAAAAGCACTTATTTTCAAAAGATTTTAAGACCTATTATTTACTATTTTGTAAAAAATGTTTTTTTTTCTTGTAGTTAACTACCCAATTGAATTCAATTTACAAAAAAAAACATAACGAGGCGATACGAAGTTCGCGGGGCAGCTAGCTTTCTATAAAACATTTTTTTGTTTATGTTCAGTCGAATGGAAACAACTCTATAAGATGTCATATTCGCAATGTCAAGAGTCTTACTTATAAAAAAGTAATACATACCTATTTTGACTCATTTTACCTAGTACTAAGAATGTCTCAAGCTCGAGTAAACAAGAAAGTGGAGAGTGAAGAAGAGTGAAGACAGACTTTCACCAATTGCAGTAAAATCCTGCTTTATAAAAACTTAATTATAGCTACTTTATTTAGCCAGTTGACCCAATAAGTCATGGGAAACAAGATGATTTTAGTCACACCATTAGATTTAACGATAAAATGATTCACTCACAGCCATATGTGCCAACGATGAGTATCAAAACACTGCATAAAAAATCGACAAGCTTATAAATTTTGATAAATATTTATCCTGTTTATTTTATAAATGATTTAGGTCAAGGAATGAGGACTTTATACTATCGACGGATTCAGACGGAGACAACGTTCATATAAAATTTGATAAAAAGCTGGGCAAGTGTATGTTGGGCCACTCACAATGTAGGGTTCCGTAGTCTGTCATCCGAATAATGTGGCTTAAGAAATGGGTTTCCGTTTTTTTAGTTTTTGTTTCATACTACTAACAACGTTATATATGTATTTTTCAAATGAAAACTTTACGAAAATTTTGTTACTTCTCACTTGGTCTGTTGTTACTCTATAAGTTTTAAAGCCTACTTAGCTGTGATAGTTTTCCTTTTAATTTCACTATATACTACTATCGTGATTTTTTTCACATACCAACATCAACCATTTAGCTGAAAGGGGGGGGGGAGGGGACACTTGACTCTAACAAAATTTTTGTTCTTTAAAGCGTGATATTTCACAAACGGATCCCTAAATCAAAAATGGTTTTTACAACCCCAAAGTGTTTTTGAAAGACTTATCTTAGATGAGAAAAAAAATCACATCCCTACTTTACATATACAAAATTACTGCCTTCTGGCACTAACAGTCTCTGAGCTAAACTACGGACGGACAAATGGACATGGCGAAACTATAAGGGTTCCGTTTTGCCACTTTGGCTACGGAACCCTAGAAACGAAATCTAAACGAAACTAGTAATAAATATGGCTAAGGCAAAACCCGATTTATACTTAATCAAACTAGACTTTATATTATTAAGAAAGCTAGCTGACATAAAAAAGCGAATGTAAAACAGAAAATAACAAAAAAAAACAACAAAAATAAACTTGTCTTTAATCTATATCACAAACAGCTATTGGAAGCAACTGATCACGCAATATCTATAGGATTCCTAAATGCACGTCACTTACTAGATGCAATTAAATAATACACAAAAGTTACAATAACATAATTCCGTAAAAACAACATTATCTAACGCCTACGAAACGCTACGAAATAATGCGCTACGAATGCGTAGACCATCAGCGTGACAATTATACGCGAAACTAAAAACATGTTTTGCCCAAATTTTAAGTAGTACAAAACATAATTCATCGCACGGTAGCGGTCTCAAAATTAGTCTCTCTATAACAATCATTGTAAAGTCCGAGGCGCGGACCACGTGTCCCGTATAAAGAACTATTATTACCATCAAGTCGTGTAGGTAGCAGCGTGCGCGATCATAATTGTATTAATCATTCAGCGCGACCGGCAGACGTCGATTTTCTTCAACAAAGTGCTCTTGTTTGTTTTTTTCGTAAGGAAGTCGGCCGAAGGTGAACCGTGGGAACGCCGGGCGGGTGCACTTCCCAAAACATCGACGCACGGCAGCGAGTCCGACATGCGCCGGCCGGAACGAGAAGCAACATACAACAGGCTTAGAGTAAGACAGGGACGGGGAATGTGACGTGTGCGCGCCAAGCGACAGCTCACAATCGCGTGATCATCTACAAGAAATAATAAAACGGCAATAAAAGAAACACGAGACAACGGTAACGATGGCCTGCGCGTGTGAGCGGGACGCAACTCGGTGGCCGAAGGCCTGCGCGCGCGCCGCTCGAGTTACCGCATACGAATTTCAAAGATCAATGATCGATGCGATAGGAGCGAGACGTGCGACAAGCGCTCTAACGCCGTTGTATGAAAGAGAAGACAATACGAGTACGCTGCTGATAAACAAGGAGAGCATTATCAATTTGGCTCGTGGCGGTTTCAGCACGGGTCTACATTGCTTCGACGCTCTGTCGACAGAGGGCGCTGTTTACATTTCAGTGGCCATATTGAAAGGCTTTATGCTATTGTGATTGCTGAGTTTAATAACAAAACGATTTCAATAGCGTTAAAGTGAAATTTGCAGATACGAGTTTAGTAAATATAAAAAAGTTTGTCGTTTGTCGGCAAGCGTCCGTTGCAGACTGAGTGATGGTACATAAAAAAATACGCGTATATTGTAATAGTATTGCTTGCAATTAAATATTAGAAGTAGATGGATTGTATAGTATTGACGTACGTTGTACCTATTTATTGATGATATTTCGATATTAATATGATAGATATTTCAGAGTTAAATTAATTCTAGGATTTCAAAGATTTAATAAAAACAATGCAAAAAATTGTTATGTATGAAGTAATGTAAAAAGAAACAGTTTAGCAGTAATAAACTATGTATAGATTTTAGAGCCGTAGCCTACAGAAATGTAATAAAATGCGACGACAGCGCCCGTGGCCACTTTGTGAAACTTTTAGTTCCACGGTTTTCACACAGATGGCAGTAAGTGTAACATTTGATATGTAAACAAATAGTTTTAAAGACGGTTTGGTTTGTTGGAGTATATTTGAAGACGAAACAATTAAAGTAGTTTAATTGGGTTTAAACCCTATTAGATCAAGTTTATTACTATTTTGTACCTATTGTACCTATCATATCTTAGTGTGATAACTATAAATGCGTATGATAGTGAGCATATGTATGGATGTTTGTTATTTTTTTATCCAAAAATAATGAAAGGGTATTAATAAAACTTTGAGTTTGAATCCTTCTAATATTTTAAATTCAAAAGTTTCCAAGGTTGAATAGATTCATGTACGTAGCTCGTTCACGCAAAAACTACAAAACAGATTTTGATGAAACTTTTTACTAATATCGGTATCTATAGTGTGTAGATAATGTAGATATATCAGAACCTCATCAACCACTTAATTTTGTCATAAGATTTAACTTCGAGGTCTGGGAGACTCGCGGAGTAAAATCACTGTTTTGTGTCAGGTTTAGGCCCGAAACGACGAAATAAAAATCAATGTTTGTATGTTTGTCCTCCATACGTTCCGAAACTATTAATCAGATTGTGATAAAAATTTAAAATTTGATAGGGTATTCTGCGAGGGTTTATGGCCCAAAAATTAATAGAGAAGGGTGGCCATCTTCAGCGAGTAGGCTACTCAAATCAAACATGAGACGAGCAATCCCATACGCATGTCACATACACTGTAGTAAGTCATACATATCAACCCATATGATGGCCCACTGCTGGGCACGGGTCTCCCCAGTAGAACCTACTAATATGTAGACCCTGGGGGTAATTGCCATAATCGCCATGCTTGGCGAGCGGGTTGGCGATCGCAGTAAGACTTTAAGTAGGTACTCCGAGGACGCTGCTGCCCGTTCTCCGGTGTGAAATCCCTTAGTCGCCTTGACGACACCCACGGGAAGAGAAGGGGTGGTACTATTCTTAAGCCGGTACCACACGGCTAAGTAGTAAGTATTACTCGGCAAATGAGACTTATGAACTGATCTTTGCCAAACAAGGATTTGGATGGCGCTGATGCTGTTTTAGGCGGCGTGTGACGCTTACCAACAGGTGCACGACCTGCTCGTCTATTAATTTACTACTATTTTAAAATAGAGAGAGGTGTCTTACGGACACCCGGTTGGAATATATGTAGTTCCTTTTGCTATATATTTTTGTGTTTGTATTAATAATGATTTTAAAAAATCTGGAAGAACATAATGTTGTGAAAATTGTGCTATTTCTAATTAAGATTTTTCACACTCATATTACACACAGACAATTAAAACATTACAAAATTTTACAAAAATACAAACAATCTATATAACACAACCTCCTTATTCTAGCTTCACATAGTCAAATAATAGATTTTTGATCGATGTCAAAATGTTACGCTTATTTTCGTCTAACCTCTCAGCCCGCAAACAAATCAATATATAATAATATAATATAATAGATTTTATCGCAATAAATTTTCACGGCAAATCTAAATGATATTAAGTGTATATGAGGAAAGTATACGATTGTCTTTTGTTTTATAAATATAGGATTGTTTTGTCTTGAGCACGGGTGCTTTACGATTAATGTTGTGATACCTTTTATGAGATGTTATGAATTGGAATAAAAATTAATCTGAATAACATGCTGAGTTTCTGGGGTTCCGTACCGAAAGGGTAAAAACGGGACCCTATTACTAAGACTCTGATATTCTTCTGTCTGTCACCAGGCTGTATCTCACGAACCATGATAGCTAGACAATTGAAATTTTAACAGATAAAGTATTTCTGTTTCCGCTATAACAACAAATAGATACTAAAAACAGATTATTATAAATATTTAAATGGGGCTTCCATAGAAACTCGAACTGTCTGTTACGTTTTCATGCTTAAACCGCTGAACCGATTAAGATTAAATTTGGTATGGAGATAATATAATACGTTTTGTGTTAAATTATTAATTAATTGTGTGTGTGTGTGTGTGTGTGTGTGTGTGTGTGTGTGTGTGTGTGTGTGTGTGTGTGTGTGTGTCTTAATTGGTTTGATGTACATTTGACTGCCTCTGTGGTGCAGTGGGAGTGTGTCCGACTGCTACGCAAAATATCGTGGGTTCGACTCCCACCCGGACACCACTTTGTGTGATCCACAAATTGTTGTTCCGAGTCTGGGTGTTCTTTATGTCCGTGACTTGTATGTATGTAAAATCCCCCGCGTCACAGGGCTTGTACCTTACTGCGGGGACCGTCTTTTATTTGAAAAAAAAAAAACAAATTAGTATTTAAACAAACGATTTTTTTTAAAATGGTTGATTACTTATAAATATAGGCCCACAATATTATGTAGAATACGTTCAAAAACGAATTACAAATTAGGATTTACGATGTGGATGTTCGTGTATCAAGATCTTCATTCAAAAGATAACACTTCCAACAGTTGATGTTAATTTCCTGTAACGCAATTGATTTATCAAGTGTGTGTGGGTATGTTTTGATACTTCGGAATATGTTTTAATTGGAGCGTGGAGAATCGTATTTAATTAAGAAAAAACCGGGTAAGAGCATGTCGGATCATGGTCAGTGTAGGGTTGCCGTATGAAAAAAATGAGATTTGAATAATTGCACCAGCAGAAGAGCGTATGTTTATGGCACTTACGCCTTTTTGTTAAGAAACGCAGTTTTTTGGCTATAACTCAATGATGGTGTATTCGATCATGTCCAAAATAATTTTAGTTTAAAGTATATGTTAAGAGCTACCTTTTTGATTTTTTTCATATTTTTTGGTCACACGGTTCAAAAGTGAAGGGGGGGGGGGACAATTTATGCAACTTTCGGAGCGATTATTTCCAAAAATATTCACTTAATCAAAAAAGTGTATTAGAAACCTTGGTCGCAGATTACTAGCAATCTTGTTAATGCCGCCAACTAAGCTTGATCATTCTTGAAAGATGTTCGAGTGTAGTTGCCCTCTAACAGACGATCCAACTTAACTAACTAATGAAATCAACCAATTATATTTCTTTATCATAAACGTCGTTAAAAAAATTTAGAAAACAATTTAAAAAACGTTAGAAAACATTTTCCATCAAAAGATGGAAAATGTTTGAACGCTGAAATGATATATTCAAATATTTTCGTTTTATTTGACTGGCCTGTTGGTCTAGTGGTTAGTGACCCTGACTGCTAAGCCAAGGTCGTGGGTTCAATCCCCACCCAGGATAAAACTTTGTGTGATGAGCACGGTGGTTTATTCTGTGTCTGGGTGTTATTTATCTATAATATGTATATGTATATTTTTTTTTTCAGTTGTCAATTGCCTTAGTATAAGCTCTACTTAGTTTGGTATTAGATGGCGTTGTTTTAGTTGTCCTAAGATTTTGTGTAGAGCTCAAATGAGATACAGGTAGAAATAGCTATTCTTATTTTACTCTGTGTGCGGGAAAAAAAACTATTAAAAACACTTATAATATAATCTTTGTCTCATATAATAAGTGTACTTATTATGAATGTATGAAGAAAATAAACTCTAGATAGATTCTAACTTACGACAATGTAGGTACCTATTACTGTAATAATAATCATTCTCACAACTCAGCAATCGAATTCCTTTTGTAAGTCTAGAATATTGCAGGGATATTATACAATTTAATACCTCTACGACTTACATATGTAAGTACACTTGAGCTGCAGACGAAGAGAAAAAAAATAAAGCCATCCAAGTAGTGTAAGTAAACAAAGTTATAAACTTAGGTATCAACTTGACATCAATAACAAATACTTCCTAAGTCTCAACAGAAAGTAACGGTCACAAATTAGAACATTTGAACGAAATCTGTTTGAATTTAAAAATAGAAGTTAGGAAGGCGTGCGCTCGAACGCCCGTGGGCCGAAACAAGCATTACTATTGGTCAGAATTGAACCAATCACGGCCCGATGTAGGCCTAGGCGTGATGAGATTTTCCGCACCAAATTGTTTTAATGTCCGGAAAAGTCGTAGACATTTGTCTTATTAGAATTTGGTATGAGAACTTTGAAATTAGAACTTATATTTCTCTGTTTAATTTGGTTGTTATGTGGAGAAGTAAACTCTTATTAGCTTTTTCATCAGAAAATATCTGAAGTGAAATATCTCAAAATATTAAGTAGAGTAAAAGCAAAGAATACGACATTATGAAAAGTTATTTTGATATATCAAGATCAAACTAATCACCAATACTAATATGTAATACCTTTACAATACGTGTTTGCAATTTATAATTTCAATATCACGATAAAAGTACTACTTAACTAAATAGGTCCGGATGACTTCTATCTTTAGTATATACTTCTGCAAAACGTACTTATGCACTGAACATCCTCCTACACAGTGGGCTTTACAGGTCTCCGTAGATTATTCACTGTATTAAAGAATTTCATTATCGGAAAATTGACCTTACGTCTTGCCCTACACAAATATTGTGTACCTATTCAACATCTACACAATATAAAAACTTTTTTCTAACATCGAAGCAGGTATATCACAGAATACTAATGCCGAATTAAAAAAAATAAAACGTATTACTTATTAAAAAAAACATGACGAATCGAACACTCCCTTTTTAAAAAAATAACCAAATCTCTATCAAGGTTTGCTCTAATGCCCTCAAACTAACAATGGGGTACAAAAATACGAAACCCATGCATATTTGGACAATAACAATAGCGCACCTGTTGTATTGCCATCCAATCCAACATTTTCACGTCGCACAGTTTTTTGCTGATCTTCAATCTTTGTACACGGCTTTTGGATTCTGGTTTCGATTTTTTTTTTAATATTTAAAGGTGATTCGTAGTCAATCACGCCATTTTAAAATATGTCTATATTCGAATTTATAATGAACCATTAATATGTATCTAAGTACCTAGAGAGTGTTAATAAAAGTCTTTCCGAAAAGACGTGTACGTATCTTACTAACAGACAAAATTATATCCCACTGCTGGGTACGGGGCTCCCCAATAGAATCTACTTATTAGATCCTAGGAACAATCAGGAATAGTTCAAATCCCATCTCTTCCCGTGGGTCTCGTCAAGGCGACTACATCCTCTGCGTACTTTAAAGCCTTATTACGATCGTCAACACGCTCGCGTGGCTCCAAGCGTCGCGATTACAATTGCCCCCAGGAATTTTATTATACCTAAATGAAAATTACAACTTATTTGTAAGTATATTAATATTCATGATTTTAGTGCTCAATCAATAATCAATTAATCAGCCTGCATCGGTCCACTGCTGGTCCAAGCATAGCCCGCTCTATAGACGGCAGTGCGAATTTGAATTTGTGGACTAGCCCAACCGTAGTGTCTACGTCTCGGCACCGTAGGTCATAACAGGTAGGACGCATTTGATAAATACCTTGGTCTTCAGGCATTGCGGTAAAGGGGAAGAGAAGCCTCGACGAAGTTTGCTAAACGTTGCCCAACCTAATCGGATACTTCTGGCGACTTCTTTCTTAAAGTTGTTTCTTGCAAGTGCTCTATTTCCTCAAAATGTAGCCGATTTCAAGATTTTTATCACCGCTGACCTCGTTATTTTTCTTCAAGAAAACAATATTTATAATTCATTTTTTCGTGATATTATTTTTCATTGGTAAGTTTACGAAGAAGGACAACGTAAAAATAACTTATTTTATTTTATTGCATACACTTCCTATTAATGATGCATCACACTCCAAACGCATGAGTTGCATTTTGTATTACAGACATAAAATTGATTAAATTAAATAGATGACCAAACAACGCGTTCCCAAATGCCTACCACCATTTAAGGACACAAAAAGCAATAAATGTCAAAAGTTTTATCGTTAACTGGCTCCATAAACGCGCTGTAAAATGAGTGACGAGACGCGAGCACAAAAATTGCGAAATTGTAAGGAAAGTGCTTATTTTATGCAAAAAAGCAAAATTAAAAAAAAGCGGCCGTGTGTAACACCGTGGGAGAAGTTGGCAGGTGCGCCTGCGCAAGGAAAAACACGATACGTCGCGCCGTGTACTTGTACATTTTTTGCACTTACCGATATTGATTTTTAATTAATGTGTTTCGAATTACGTTTCTTTTTTTAATTATGAACTTTTTTGGCAACTCGTTTTTAAACCAGAACTGTTTAAGATGACTATCGCTAATTAGCAAAATGTCGTTCCGAATAAGTACTGTAAGTAATGTCATATTAAAATAAAAAAAATATTATGACGTTTTAATTTTTCACGTATGGCAAATTAAGTCGAACTCGTTGGTAAAATAATTAAAAAATAATTATACTTCTAAACTTTTTTTTTGCAGCTCTTCGTTGCTTGCGCAATATGTATGACGTACTTTATTCCTCATAAGAAAATGTTTTTGGTCTCCCCATATTTCATCATCTTTTTTGGGATAAGGTTCTTTAGTTATTATTACCTTTTGTGACCCCGTTTGTACCCATCCGTTATTGGAAAAAATACCTATCACTCAAATCTCAGCATTTTTTTTAATTAAGTAAAAAATAAGCCTAATTTTGGACCCCTATTAGAGACACACACGAGTTTTAAATGTCTGTCATAATTCATGAAAACGGTTGGTTTTTGGTTGGTTTCGATCTGTCGATCTGGATTGGCAATACTCTAATTTAGATACAGCTATTATTTTCGTTGATTAAAGAAAAATAAAGCATAGTTATTTTAACATTTTTGTCTAACTTTAAAGTTACAAAAGTTATAATCATCTTTGAATAAACAACGTACATACAATATTTTACCTCGATCATGATGCACCTACTCCCCAAGACCAGTCTTCAACTCAGCAAAAACCACTAATTATCTCTACTACAAACAAAGTAAACAACCCACTCGAGTTTCATGGCTCGGCTGATTTGTCACAATATTGTCCACACCGTTACCTAGCATAACGGTGCGTCTGCGCCGCGTACATTTTATTTTCTTCATTTATTCTACTCATTTATCGTACTACGCCGTCAGGCAGGTTTTATAGCACCCTGTTTTTTCTACCATAAAAGGACAGTATGACTGTTTTTTAGTAGTTTTGCATCGTTTATTTGGTTTTAATGGTAACGGAGTGGACTTAAAAATAGTGTACGAGACTTTTTTAACGAGGCGCAATTTTACTTACGGTTTATTTATTCATGGAAGTCTATTTTCAATCTACTTTGAAGCAGTATATTTAGCTCGCAGCGTATAGATAAGTAACGGTGAAAGGGTTTGTAATCAAATTAAATCAAAACTTTTTTTTTATGAACTTGTAAGTACAGTATTAAACAACCAAAAGTGACTTTAAAACAAAAATAAAGTAACTTAAAATTAGAACCAATGATTCAACGTATAATATAGATCTTAAAGCTTCTAATAAATAGGTATATTATGCGTAAAAAATAATACGATGGCAACTTAATTAAAATTTACATCATAATTTTACTAAATACATATCTAAGTATTCATGAATACATCAAGCTTTAAGCATTAAAGCAACACCACCCAGATTTAGTCGCGTGACAAGATAAACGTGCATGTTTCTATCATAGCGCGTCGCCTGCGCACCCGAGCTCACCCGACATTACCCGAAGATGGCCGAACGCTGTCGTGGGAAAACGCGGCAGGTGTTACCGATCCGTAGCACTTCTTACTGAGTAAACATTCAGCGTACCTATACAAAATTATAACCGTCTCGAAGCGTCTGTGTAAATGGAAAACATATTTTGTGTGTTTAATGATACTGCTTGCTTTTTTGGTGTGGCACGGTTATCGGGCGACAATGTTTTTTGCGATGGTTTGAGGGCTTGTGTTTCGTTTTTATTTAATTTAAATTTATCGACTCACCCTTAATTGGTATGAGTAAATGAAGTGTAGTCGTTAAGTGCGCGCGTGACCTTTCTGCTTACTTCGTGATTACGAGTATGTTGAGTGGTTTTATGAATATTATATACGAGAAACTAAATAAGTTTTAAATTGTTGTACGTGAGCGTTGCATGCGCGTTGAATGATTCTGAACAATGAATAGTCTATTTAGCATAGCTCGTAAAAGAGATAAGAGCTCTCAATATCAGTTCAAACCTAGTAATTATAAAAAAACTTCTAGTAATTATCTAGTAATGATTTAGAACTTAGAAGTTGAAAGTAATATAGGGTGATTTGTAATAAGTATACTAATAACTTTACTCCAGTAAAGTAGTCTGTAGGTGGTTTAGGTCATAACTCTAAAAACAAGTGGTAGTTGATTAAGGGTTAATATATCATTATATTTTCCAAAACTGATATTACAAAATTATTTAATGTTATGTAAAGAAGCCACAACCGGGAGGTTTTTAGTATTTTAAAAATCATGTATAAGAGTAAGATTTGTTTTAAAGTTTGTCGTCGTGAAGATTTCTAGCTCTTCAATTATCTTTACAAGACGAAATCGGTTATTTAAAATCTTACAGAAACATTTTGTTACTTTACAATCGATGATGACTGCCTCTGTGGCGCGGTGGGAGTGTGTCCGACTGCCACGCAAGAGTTCGTGGGTTCGATTCCCACACGGGACAACACTTTGTGTGATCCACAAATTGTTGTTCTGAGGCTGGGTGTACTTTGTGTCCGTGACTTGTATGTTTGTAAAGTCCCCGCGATACAGGGCTTGTAACCTACTGTAATTGCTTGTAAAAAAATAAAAGTATATCGAGCAGAAGCGTTTCGAGTCATTAAATTTTAAATAATCAATACATTTGGTGGCTTATACATATTAATAAAGGCACTATTATTTTTCCTAGAAGTACATAAATGTCGTTTAAAATTTACAACCAATAGTGTATATGTTCGTAAAAGTTTAATGCAATAATAGTGGTTTTATTGGTTTTAAAACTCTTTGCTTTATTGTTTTACCTTAAGTGGGCATAAATAATCTTAAGTTTATTAAACATGTACTGGTTTTTAAGATAAATATAATCTGTAATCACTATTAAATTACTAGGTACTGTAAAAATACTATTTACTTTTACTGTTATTTTGCCCAGGCTTCTTCCCTTATATGGAAAACAAAATAATTACTTCAATCTATAGGTACTTATAAAATCGTTTGTCATGAATACAATACTACTACGCACATTCAAAACGATGTATGTATAGTCTGCTACAAAAGTTGATGAACATATTCAAATACACAAAACACCTTAACACTAAAACGTTCCTTAGATAAGTGTACCAAGTCGAGATATGTGAAATTTAAAAATTTTAAAACATTTATAATAAAACATTTTTTTGAAAATTTGAATTTTAATGATGATGAAAGTTTGCACAAAAGTTTTTATCATTTGAATTAAGAAATATGACAAACTTACACATTGCTAGTTTTAAAATATATTATGTTTATTTAGGACTAGCTGTACCGTGCAACTTTGTCTGGGTAAAATTTCCCGCTTTTGCAACATTTCCCATTGCTGCTCCGCTCCTATTAGTCGTAACGTGATGCTATATAGCTTATAGCCTTTCTCGATCAATGGGCTATCCAACAGTGAAAGATTTTTTTCAATTCGGATCAGTAGTTCAATCAAACAAACAAACAAACTATTAGCTTAAAATTTTCCATACGAAGATAATAAGACTGCCCATAATTTTTATCAAACATAAAGAAATACCAAGTATCAATTCTTTCGTCTTCCAATCTTTATTGCTATGTTTCTCATCGAATTTGGTTTTTTTTTATACAATTTTCGTCAATTAGTTTTAAAAAAATACTTAACACAATATAGTTAGACCCAACCCATATAGCCATTTTTGGTCGCAGATTTTTTAAAGGTGTAACAAGTCGCATCAGTTTCGTAACTTATACGACACCTTGCGACTGTGTGGGGGTTCCTTTTTATATGTAGTAACCGTTTAGAAACAAAGTGATAGAAAGTACTTTTAGTAATTTAGTGTTGTAGCTGTGTCGACTTGTTACTGAAAAAAATATGTACACACGTTTTACACACTTTGCGTATAGTATGTAACTAGTGTACAATATTGGTAACAATGTGTAGTAACTGGGTGGTAACAGGTGTAGTAACATTACGTCAATGTTCCGGAATAATTATGATAGATAGAAATCACCAGATCCAGTCATTCTCAAACTGTGTCTTGTGTTAACTGCCGGTTTACCGTTTAATTAAAATAAAAAATGAGTAAACAACCCAAGACATCACGTAGATTCCGATGGACTTCAACATTTTACAGAAGAGTAAACTTAAAAGACATACATTACTTCAAGAAAAATTATGGAAATAAAATTAACAACTCCAACTGAGATACAATAAGGACGAATGAGAGAACTAGATACCCTTCATTTTCGAAAAGCCGCTAAATTAAAAATTTGTTGTACTTCGGTCCAGTTGTGCTTAAAGAATATAGTATATAGTAACATTCACATTTTTTTTTTTTTTTAATAAAAGACGGTTCCCGCGATACAGGGCTTGTACCCTAATGGGTACAAGCCCTGTGTCGCGGGGGACTTTACAAACATACAAGTCACGGACACAAACACCCAGACTCGGAACAACTATTTGTGGATCACACAAAGTGGTGTCCCGTGTGGGAATCGAACCCACGACCTCTTGCGTAGCAGTCGGACAAACTCCCACCGCGCCACAGAGGCAGTCAATTTATGTCATATTGTTAATGATGTCTCAAGATTTGGTTCTTTACCTTAAGTGCATTTCCATTTGAAAGCCTGCTATTTAGAATAAAAAACCTGTTACGTTTTCGTAACAGGTTTTTTATTCTAAATAGCAGGCTTTCAATGGCAATCAACCATTAGAGCAAGTAGCGAATCGTATACAGGAGCTTTCAAAATTAAATATTGAAAACCAAAAATGTAACCAAACCTATCCCGTCGCCAAATATGAAAGTTTCCTGGCAACAGGTGAAAAAGTATTTATTACTGTCAAAATGAATGAGAATTACCAGTTGTCCAGAAACATTAAAGATAAATCCTTTTTTTTACCTGCATCTATCAATCTTAAAGAGCTATTAATAAGTGTACCTAATCAGATTAATATGTATTCATAAATAGTGATATCAAAAATAATATATTTGTACGTATTGAGTAGATATTAGTTAGTAAACCTCAATACCTAACATTATAACATCACATACCTTCAAAATCAGTAATTCAATTGAAAAATACTTAATAGAAAGCAACTAAGGTAAGGGTAAGAAAAAATAATCCAAGTCTATTAAAAAAATAGTCCGAGTATGTTCTTAGGCATACGATAGTTTACAGAGGAGCGATCTATACACTTACATGGGTAGTTTGTCGGTAGTACTACAATATAGAGACGAAGCTATAATAAAAGCTTTAAGACACAAAAAACTCTAAGGCAATTAAAATTAATACAAAGTAGGTACTATTAATAATACTTATTCATTATAATTAAATATTAAAAGGTACTCTGTAGGTATTTATTATTAAATTATTCCGCCATTGTATATGTATTCTTTGCAATTTCATGTAGCTGTGCGGCCATTTTGTCACTTCCATCTTGCTAAAGTATCCCTCGGAGTTAGCTAGGAGTTTGTGGGGATGATCAAACTCAACCAAACGGCCGGAGTCCATCACCATAACTCTATCAGAATCCATGATTGTGTTCAGTCGATGTGCTACAGTTAAAGGCAAGGCATTTTGTCTCGCAAACTAAAGTTTGAGAAACTGTAAACAAAAAATCAAGGAGAGACCATTTTAAAAATTCAGTTACTTAGTGACGACATAACGTATTATGTCCACACAATGTCGACACATTTTCGTACACTTTGTAACTAGTTGTGACGAGAATATTTTCACTTAACAAAATATATTTTTTCATTAATTAACGATAAAACAGTTTATTACTGTCAAAATAGTTTGATAATAAATATAAACTTTAGTATTGCATTCAAATAGAAGCTTTTGAGAATAGAAAATAAAAAAATTATTAAAAAAAAAAACAATGTTCATTTTCGTCGGAATGGTAAAATTATGTTATTAATGTGGCGCGTTGGTATATTTCAACCTATCCCATTAAATTACACGATGAATTTAATTTCCCATTAAGATTTGAGTATTAAAAACCATAATAATCAATAAAAACAAAATCTTTGTTTACTTAGCTCGGTGATAGGATGGCGGTTTCTTATTTTTATAATTCACGTCACTTTACGAGTCAATGTCAAGGAATGAGCGGTTATGAGCGATTGAATGAATGATTTGTGGGAACTCTGGTTAAAATATGGTAACAATGTTACTACACAGCGAGGTAAATTAGAAACCGCATGTTACTGTGTTGACTCTTCCCCAATTTTAGTTGCAGCGACTACTCTAACACGAAACTGCGACGAGATTATGTGTCGAGAATAAATCAGTGTAGACACTAGGTTTCGAAACCGTTACGTTATGTTCTCAAAAATGGCTATATGGGAATGGTATCAAAATAAAACCAGAATGGTCCTCGAATTATATATAACCTAACTATAATATTTACTATACAAAACCTATCTGTAGCTATTTTTATACCAGTTTAACATAATTCTATACGATTTTATTACTGAGGTACTGCTGTTGGACACCCATAGCGATGTTCTCGACAATTGCAGTTGCAATCACTATAATAACAACACAACTTATAAAAAATATTTCTGTATTTTCAATTGTACATTATTTGTAACTAGAGATGTGCTGACTAGTCGGTAAAGCCGACTGTCCGGCCATATTTGTAGTGGGCAACTAGTCGGCGAATGATCGGCAAAATTCTCTGACTGTCGGCGTCGGCCTGTTGCTTTACTTATATTTCGATGTTACTCGAAATCGTAACATTCACCATTAACATTTATTGTTTTATAATTAGCCTATTAACGCTTTCTTTTTTAAAGAAAACCTTAAGGATTTCGTGATGTTTTGACCTAGGTGAACTGACAATAATCACATGATAGATCAATTTCTGACCAAAATCTGCACCTGGTCAAAGCATAAAGCACATAAGTTGACTACCTCTGAAGCGCGGTGAGGGTATGTCTGACTGTAGCAGTCGGACATAGCCCCAAGAGCAAGATGTCATCGGTTTGATTCCCATACGGGAGACCACTTTGTGTGATCCACAAATTGTTGTTCTGAGACTGGGTGTACTTTGTGTCCATGACTTGGATGTTTGTAAAGTCCTCCGCGACACAGGGCTTGTACCCTACTGCGGGAGTCGTCTTTATAAAAAGAAAAGAAAAAGTTAAATATCTATCTGGCAACACTACAGTTTTAACAAATAATAAACCATAAAGAAGACTAGTCGATCGACTTATCGAACTTTTCGCAGCCGAATAACCGGCTAAAGTCATAGTCGACCCATCTCTATTTGTATCCAGTATGTATTTAATACTATACCTCCGACTCATTACAGCTGTAGATAATAAATGCTACCACCACTTGAATCCAGTTTCACAAATAATCCAAGAAAGATTTAAAAATACTACATAATGATGTAAATTCTAGGTTATTATAGGCACACTTCTTACTACTTTGAAGTGTTTAAAATTATTACTCGTGAGTGCAATTAGCTATAGAATTATCTACTATTTGCAATATATTTTCTGTCTGCTGACTTTTACCAATATGTATATTTATGTATAATTAATATTATTTATATGTACCTAATATTTGTTGGCAAAAAGTTATATTTTAGTAATTTTGGAAAAATTCCATTCCTGTTTGCCGAATCTAGCCAATTCCGAAACTCTATATCTCTCTTTTATACCGAACAAGGGTTTATAATACGATGCTAAAATAATTTAACTATAATAAATGGTTTGTCTTTCATTTTATAAAAAAGAAGTATGTAATTGTAAGAAACAAAACATTTGATATTATAGTTACATTTCTGTCATTAACAGTTAGTTAGTCAAAATAAATGTCTTAAATAAGGTGAAATAAAATAAATATGTCTTTCTGACCAAGCAATATTTCACCATTTTTTTCCAAAATGGAACTCTTATAGTTTCACCATGTCAGTCCGTCCGCAGCTTTGCTCAGAGACTGTTAGTGCTAGAAGGCTGTAATTTTGCATGGATACACATATTACTTACACCGACGAAGTGAAGAATCTTTAAAACCATTTTTTTAGGGCACCCCATTGGGGTATCGTTAGATAGGTCTTTTCAAAACGTTTAGGGGTTGGAAAAACCATTTTTAGATTTAGGGATCTGTTTGTGAAATATTAAGATTTAAAGTGCATTTTTTTGTTAAAGCCAAGTGTCCCCCCCTGCCAGCTAAATGTATGTGATAAAATTCACGGTAGTAATATATATAGTGAAATTAAAAGGAAAACTATCACAGCTAAGTAGGCTTTACAAGTTTACGAGTAACAGCTGTTCAATCGAGAAGTAACAAAATTTCCTAGAAATTCCTTTGAAAATGATTATTAAGTAGGTATAACGTTGTTTTCAAAGCGGCGGTAGCCTAATGGCTGGCCATTATACTACCGACATGAACCCAATCCTAACACTAGCCATAGAGCTTAGCTGAAGGGGTTTACAAGATTGCTAGTAATGTGGAACCACAATCTCACATTGCTTATCTTTAAAAAAAGAATATAACAAAAACAACCGAAAACCCACTTAGTAAGCTGCATTGGGGAGGGAGGTGACTACTGAACCCTACACTGCGCGTGGCCTGAGGTGCACTTGCCCGGTTTTGTTGTTTATGTGTGAAAAAAAACATGGCAATAGATATTAAAGTATATGTATATACGTTCTTGGTGAGCCAATAAATAAGCAAAGAGTACCTAACAAATAGGCATACATCCATCAATCCTCACATAATTCCAAGTTTATATGTATAAGATATTAAAGCGACGATATACGTGTTTGTTGTTAATTTATAGTTTTATTTTACTTATTTAAACTATTTTATATTCACTACGTAACTGTGAGCTCGTAAATGCTCCTTCAACTAATTTTACTATAACAAATTACGATATCTAAACGTTTCAATAATAACCTTGAATATTATTAAAAAAAGTTGTTTTTTATAATGGCTTCAGGGCCTTATATGGGGTCTTATAATATAAGGACACGACTCTAGACGTACTTATCAAAAGTGTAACTACCTACATTTAAATATACCCATCATTAAGGGTACAGGCGATATAAATTAATTAAATTTATGATGCATGCGGGCGTGAGGTGGTTTATACAATTTTTGCATGATAATAGCACATAGTAATTTTACAGTATCTTTGAGGATTATCAGCAGATTGGAATCTGGCTTCAAAACATATAATTGTCCTTCAAGCAAATTTGTAATTCAAAAAATGTTTAATACATAAGCCCTTTTTATGTTTGTTGACAGCGTCTATATATACATTTCATTTCTGATCACGCCTTGCGACGCCTGGGTCCTTGTTTAAGTTATTTTTTTTGTTTTCGCGGCAAACCCGTGCGAACTGTCAAACTCTTGTCATAATGGTAAATAGAGAGCTGCGCTGAGAAATGCATCAACGCGCATGCGCGGCGGAGATTTTTGAGTGCACCGGGCATGCGCCAGTCTGCGGCTTTCCGCGAAAACGGAAAAAAAGAACGTGAATAAAAAGAGATAAAGTTTGCCAGTACCTATGTGAGGTTGTAAGGGGTAATCACTAGATTTTGAAAATTCTTTTACCTATAGAAAGCCACGTTATAACATCACGCTACGAGCGGAGCATCAATGAAAAATGTTGATAAAATGGGGAAAAATGACGCAAACGAAGTTGCACAGGTCAGCTCGTAAGATATTTAATAAATATTAAACACAATGTTATTGTTGCTGATAACATGACGTTAAAGAAGTCTACTGTACGACTGTTGTTTTCAGCTAAAGTCAACGTGTAGTCAACGGTTAACAAATTATTTATAGTTTAAAACTTTACCGTTTTTTGGCGAGCGGAAAATAAAATCATACAAACACCCCCTCCGTTATCCAGGGAAGACGATAGGGATGGTGAGGGGTCGCATTCACTAAAAAGTGTAATCTCTTAATCTACTCGTAATCTTGAGCTAAACCTAAATACGCTCTACGGCGCGATGGGAGTGTGTCCGACTGCTACGAAAGAGGTCGTGGGTTCGATTCCCACTCGAAACACCACTTTGTGTGATCCAAAAATTGTTGTTCCGAGTCTGGGTGTACTTTGTGTTCGTGATTTGTATGTTTGTAAAGTCCCCCGCGACACAGGGCTTGTACCCTAATGAGGGAGTCGCCTTTTTAAGAATAGATCTAAGACCCCAGATCTATAACGGATCGAATATACCTTATATTCGATCCGTTTCACTAAACAAGAGGTCAATTTTCGAGAGGGAGTCGATTCCAACGATCGTTTGGAATCGACCAAACGATCGTTCGCAAAAAATAAAAATATGTCTATGATCTTCACCGCAAACGTGTTCGATATTCTGAAAAAATAAAATCCCCAATTTTATTTCGTTATGGAAAAAGAAATAAAATTGGGGATTTTATTTTTACATCTAGCAAACGGTGAGACTATATAGACATAGTCTCACCGTTTCCAAGATAAGTGACCAATTAAATGGAAAATAAATAGCGAATATACTGTCAATAGTGTAGCTCAGTGGTTCTCAAACTTTTTAAATGACGGAACCCTTTTGGGAAGCAAAATACTTGATGGAACCCTACAATAAAACAATTATTTTTATAAGTGTATTCTTTATTAATCAGCATAATAAAAGTACAATGTATCAGTTACTAATTATTATTTACTTCACCACTTGGTAAGGACAATAATAGAAAACATTAAAAAAGAAAAAATCTAACTAGTGGGAGGTATGAAACTGTTTTTTATTTTTCATCAATTGCTTGATATCAGGTTTGATGGAAGAAAGTTGGAGTCTCATATCAGCTTCGGCGTCCAGTCTATTGCGATATTTTGTTTTCGTGGCTGCGTAGGTAGAGAATCCTGTTTCGCACAAATATGTAGTTGGGAACGAGAGAAGAATATCCAGAGCCATTTGGCCAAGCATTGCATATTCATCTTGGATTCTGCACCAAAAATCATTAAGAGGCGTCGTTTTGAACAATGACTCCATACTTGTGTCTGATGAAATTTCTAAAAGAGATTCATATATCTCATTTGACATGTTTTCAGGCTTTTCCAAGTTGGGTAAAAAAGGATTATGAATCCAGGAGTTCACTTTAATTTTTGTATTGTGTTCTTCGGGAAAATACTTTTCAAAAGATGCGCGCATCGAACTGAGATATTGGACCAATTCTTCAAACACATTATCTTCAAACATTTCTGAGTCGTTTTCGCTAACAAACTCACTGAGTAACGTAAAACTTTCTATTTCTTTCTTACCAATGCAAATGATCCAAAAATCTAATTTTCTTTTAAAAGCAGTTATTTTATTATAGGCCTGAAACACTGTTGTCTGTTTACCTTGCAACGATAAATTTAATTCGTTAAGTTTTTGAAAGATATCCGCCATAAAAGACAATCGGAACAACCAAGTTTTATCATACAAACGGTCCTTCAAATTAAAAGAAGTATCTGCTGAAAGAAACATTTGTAACTCGGCTCTAAGTTCAAATAGCCTTGTTAAAGTTTTTCCCCGAGACAGCCATCGCACTTCTGTATGGAGCAGCAGTGTTTTATGTTTGCTGCCATAATCTTCACACAATAATGAGAACAATCGGGATTGTAGTGGTCGTGATTTGATAAAATTAATTATTTTTACCGCTTCATCCATAACTAATTTTAGATTAGACGGCATTTGCTTCATCGCAAGTGCTTGTCTATGCAGAATACAATGACTGGAACTACAATTAGGCGCTTTATTTTTCATTCGTGACACTGCTCCTGCTGTTTTACCTGTCATCGCCTTGGCCCCATCTGTACAAATGTCAATGCAATTGTTCCAACTGAGATTATGTTCTTCAAAAAATATATTTATTTTATTAAAAATTTCTTCCCCGGTAGTGTTTGTAAGCAGCGATGAACACATAAGCATGTCTTCTTCAAAAGAACTTTTATATGGATATCTCACAATAACCAGCAGGATAGCCAAACCAGCGACATCAGTCGACTCGTCCATTTGCAAAGCGAATCGTGTATTTTGTAGACGTGTAACTAGTTCTTGTTTGACGTAGCTTGCCAGATCATGGATTCGTCGTGAAACAGTATCGTTTGATAGCGGAACAGTAGAAAGATGCTTTGCAGATTTTTCATCAAGCATACATTTTGTTATGTCTAATACACATGGTTTTATTAATTTCTCAGCGATAGTGTGCGCTTCACCTGCTTGTGCAATGCGATAGCTAACTAAATATGATGCATCCGTGGCCTTTTCGTTGGTAGTTTGTGTTACATGCATCATATTTTTTTGACTTTCTAATAACTGATCTTTTTTGCGAACAAAAAATTTTTTATTCTTGTCTTTAGTCTCGGGGTGTACGGTTTCTAAATGTCGACGCAATTTGGCAGGTGCCATGGAACTATTAGGAAGCAGTTTACTACAGAGCATGCAGAGAGGTGAGCCGTTGGAATCAACAAATCCGAAACTGTTAGAAGATTCATCATACTTCCTTTTTTTCGTCTTTGAAACCGTCGAGCTTGACGTCGTGGCACTCGTGGCATCATCTTCTGGATCGGTGATTGCTAAATTCTCCGCGCGCATTGCTTTTGAACATTCAGCGTCATTTGAAGATGTTGTTGGAACACGTTTAATACCTTTAAGTCAACGTTCCATTCTTCTTTATTTATAATGTTACAAGTCAGGATAGTGGGGTTTAAATAATGCACAATCGTTACTGCGTATAAGAGACTAAATTTAGAACCTACAGGGAAGAAATGTATAAAACTGAGACAACAGAATACAGCAGGCAGTAAAACAATGAACACTAGTTTCTCGCTAGCGAGCTTGTAAGTAGGTAGTAACTTATCGCTCCGAACGCTAATCATCAACTGACGACGCCAACGCGCGATCGCCGCTTTTATACTTAGTCCTAGACTCGATCTCAAATATTCTCGAAAATACTCGAGTCGGCACCTTTGATAAACAAAAAGCAAAAATAAAAACAGAAATTTAAAAATAGCGTTGTAAACAATATCGACTTTATCCTTTGAAGTTAGAGACGAAAGTCGCTTGTTGACAACTATAGCGTCTAATTCAGAGGCGGCTTTTATCAAAGAGACTGAGCGCTTACAAGTATACTACCCGCTCGTTTTAAGTTTGCCGCTGGCGATAGGTATGAGTGTATGACGTTCGAAATTTTTTATTTAATTGTAACAATAAAAATTGTGTACGGTAGATATTTGGGTAAAACTATGACACATTATAAGTTTTGTTGTCACGTGGGGGAGGGTACGCGCATTCCACAGACCGGCAAACTTAGAGCGAACGCGTTGTACAAGTATAAAATTGTTGAGACCAAACTTATAAGATATTGTACCAGCTAATGTAACACAAGCTTATACAAATACAAATAAATAAATAAATAACATTCATAGCGTTTTGTCTCCGCGCGGCCGCGGAGTCCGCACAGCCGCGGAGCGACCAGAGAGAGGTGTTTTGATTTTTTTATTTCTAAATTCTTGCGGAACCCCGACAGAGGTATCACGGAACCCTAGGGTTCCGCGGAACACACTTAGAGTATAGCTGGTGTAGCTTATTTACGCATTGATTTTGATTAACCACGTGACATACTTCAATTCCATACATTTTGTACCCCTGAGCCTCATTTTTAGTAAGGCCTACGTGTCATCATAAACGTATCTAATTATGTATTCATAAAACAAGTCAAAGGTAAATAATAGCAATGTATACATCAAAAATGTTACTTGATAGGTTATACAAATGACTACCATATATAATTGAGACACGTGATCCCGCGGCTACTAAAACACGATTATTCTTGTTGATAAACATTAAAGTTCCACATTAATAAATGACTACACAGTCACTGAATATAAGGGTACAGAAGGTCAGCTTTCTACAACAAGATAAATCAGGTCTACCAACACATAGACACGCAAATTCACAGATCTCGATCGAATCTCAACCGAAACAGTTCAAGCTGAGATCGTTCGTACATGCGCTCTATGTTTGCATGGATTTGTTGTTGCCCTGTAAGCAGGCCTATGTATTTAGTGACAAAGTTGACCACTAAATACAGATACATCTTACCAATTTTAAAGAAGTATTAATGGCTACTTTTTGTTATCGTCAATCTACAGAACCTATTAACCTAATGTAAGTACAACACTACGAAGAAACCAGGTATAAGTGGGCGTACCATTTTCTAAGAATTCTCGCCTTCATCTCTGTCATTATGACAATTTCATTTTTTAATATTTATTTCGATTTCTTGTTGCCGTAATTAAGCAAGTTTTCTTCTTTTTGATTGTTTCAATGATAACTTCAGACGTACAAGGCGAGAATATATTTTTAGATTGAGAGACGTGGATGATTGATTTGCTATAACTCCACGTATAAGTTTTGGACAGGGAAATGTTATGTTTATGTTATAGTGATACATAACAAATGTTTTACAGCTTTGCTTTTAGGAAATGTTATAAGACTTTCTTGTCGGCTGCATACAGCAAGTATCATGATTCATTTATATGCATTATATACCTATTTCAAATGTATTTCAAATATATACCTAGTATTCTATATATTTGAACATGAAAAGAAAAAATGTATCTGCAAGGGAAAGATGCTGACATGGAGAAAAATGAGATTTGCCTTAGTTTAAGTAAGAAAGCTAGTTAGAAAGCTAACAAAATTGATAGGTGTTTGTTACTTTGACGTTGTCAAAAAGAAACAGTCGATTACTAATAAAAATAATCAAAGTTCTTTATTCACTTGGAACGCAAAACAACACTTGTGATATGTCATGATTCTACATTACATGTAACGCCAAATTCGCAAACAATAGGTAAAGCCGGAGAAATGACAAGCCAATATAAACTCGCGGCCACTCTTTTCTCTACAATTTAAACAATGTTGTGAATGTTTATAAACTTGATATGGGGGTAAAGTGCTGCGATTATATATAAGTTAATTTAGTATGCTAATAACCTCCCGCTCTAGGCTTCATTACCAAATAACTTTTTAAAATATTTTTTGAAAAACAAATACAAATTAACCCTGGTTTCACCACCTTACCTACTAATCACACAGACAAAGTTTTTATGAATTACGATCAAATTTCGACCATTTTCGACTAAGTAGTAACAATAAAAGTATCAAGCAATAACAACCTTGAATCAAAACCGTACTTAAAACCACATAAGAGAAATCGTTCATACGAGATGCATCTCCACACCCATGTGGCCTTATTCCTGAAACAGTAGCCGAGTATGACATGAGATGCGATGATTGTACCCCGCGGCATCGAGCCTATACACCCAACCAGGGCTACCAGATGCTATAAATGGATACAAAAATTGTATAATGTAATAATAATGGTCCCTAATATATTGGTTACAGCGTCTTATCATCAGAGACTAGCCAACTATGTAGGAGATAATAATAATAATAAAAATGATTGACACACTTGTGAAAAGTCGATTCGTCGTCGTCGTCTTACTTGTAATGCCAGTTCGCAAACAATAGGTAAAGCCCAAGAAAAGAACAGGCAATAAAAACTCGTGGCCACTCTTTTCAAATTGCCAATGTTTACAATGTTTCTCTGTTTATAAACTGTATATGCAGGTAAGGTGCTGTCACCATTATATTATACACCATATTAGGGGACTGATGCAAAAAAAGAGGTCAATAATATTAGAAGAGTACACGAGATTGGATACATCAGCCTCAATTAGATATTATAGCGTACAAGTGAATTAGACACAAATGTTCTTTCCATTTCCTCACTCTCATAGTCCGATTGAAAGAAAATCCGACACGAACGGAGAGAGATTAGTCGCAGAACAGGGTGTCACATTTTTTGAAAAAGGGTCACTCATCTATATAACACTGATATCTCGATCTGCTCGGTCGCCATTGAGTTAGGGGCCCTTTTATATTTGAATTATATAGTTATCTTCAATGATGTTTTAAGAAAAAGGTGTAGATAGGTTAGGTAAACAATATTCGGTCTTTAAAAACGGCAAACTAATGCACACAAAGGTAACCTATATTTTGCAATGGTACACTTCTTTAAAAAAAAGTCTCAAAACATGATTTAAATAACACGAGCGAAAAAAAAAAGGAATCCGCTACTTTCATCTATTAACGCCGGTGATACGACACTGACATATAAAAACTAAGTCTATTGTGTAGATTTAAGGTGCCGCTTTCTGAGCGCTTGTAACCTATCTACACTTATTTACTTTAAAAAATATTGGTTATCTTGTGTATCCTATATGTAAAAATAGAAAAGTATAAATTACGAGATCAAAACGGTTTATTCGAGAGATCGAATTACATATTAAGAAAAATCACAACTCGACGAGTCCAACATTATTAGGAATACATTTCTTAGTCTTTATTCTATTCCAAAAGTTGGAACAAAAAATATGTTTTCCATATTTTTTTTCCAACTTTTCTTCATAGGTTAGTTGTGTTATATAATGAGATTTGACTTTATATAATTTTGGATGTTTGGCAGTATAAAAGCTACCAACACTGGCAGCCCTAGACCCTACACATTCATTATCATTAAGAAACATGTTCGAACTATAATCAGTAACGATGGAAAATGACATTCTGCCTCCGGACACCTATTTTTAATGATTCACTTGTGTCATTTTTGTGACAAGTTTTAATGTGATGTTGAGTGTTGCCAGTAGTAATAAATATGAATAATTGTATAATTATAATTGCTTCGAAAGTAGCTGCGTGTGTATATTTTTACATATTTTATTTAAGCCTATTTGTAATATTTATAGCGTCATATTTTTAGCACAGGGATATCATTAAATTTAATTATGACGCTTTATATACAATATTTAAAAAAATCTTCAATCCATCATTGAAATAGCTGTATCTTCTTTCAGCAGTAGGATACATGTAACGCGGGCTTTACACACATGTATAAGTCACGGACACAAAGTACACCCAGACTCGGAACAACAACTTGTGGATTACACAAAGTAGTGTCTTGTGTGGGACTCGAACCCATGACCTCTTACGTAGCAGTTACACACACGAGGGAGTCAAAGGAGTAATTGTTTTATTGGTAAAGTAAGTAATAAAAAAAAATAAGAATTAATATTCAAAACATAGTGTTCAGTTCTTCAGAAAATTATAACAATAATTACACTCGTGCGCTCTAAAGATGTTTAAACCGCCCTTATTATTGTCAATATAATTGTCATTCACTGACTACAACGGCCTCTTCAATAGGAAGCGCAAAATATAATTACCCTAATAATTTATCCTTACAAAAAATCATACGTTACAAATGTTACAATTAACAATACTTAGGGGTGGCATCGGTAACTTCAACGGTCATAGCGCACGAGCCGGAACATAATGTACCGGACCGGAACAAATACGGAACAGGTATATTAACAGGTACCGGAACAAGTTGGCTAAAGGTCAACAGGGTGAATGATTGTTATCTATGAACGTTATTGTAACGGCTTTTGTTTGATTTGAAAGGGTTGATTTCGAAATTCGAATTGGGGTATCTTGTTCCGAATCTGTACTGATTGGTTTGATTTTTATTTGTTTTATCTGTTTATTTTTATTGTTTTTATTTGTGGCGGATTATAACTTTAGTTTAAAAAACTCTAGAAAATAAAATAATTTGTATTTTGTTATTTATAGTACCTTTATAGGTTATCTGTGATCATAAGATCGTGTTTTTGATTTGTAGTGAAGTTAATAAGGACTTTTATGGAGTATAAGTGTATAATTACCAGATAAAACTGATATGTTACTAGTTATTAGCTTCCCTTTATGGCAGCTAGAATAGATTTAAGATTACCTGTAAATAGGTTCTCAATATTGTAAATCTACATTTTTAAGCTATAAAGAATCTGCTAGCTGTTATTAAAGCTTTATAAAGAAATCTTCAACGTTACAAAGTTGACGCCGACAAAAACCATGAAATGAGTTTCCTATAATACAAATTTATTGACGCAATCGATTAACTTGGTGAAATCTACATGGGCACTCCTCGAGGGGGCTCCGGTATCATTAAGATAAAATTAATTGGGCTCCACCGGTCTTCCGCGTCCTCGTCAAGATGAAAAAACTGGGCACACGTGGTCACTACCGTTCATTTACGAACGCGAATTATGCGTAGTACGGCAGGTGGCAGGTGGCGGAGAGCATGGGAACTCGGGGTTGAGCTCTGTTCCCACGGCCGCGTCATTCACTACGCCACACCTGCGCCCCTTAACGGGGATGCTACACACACGCCCGCCACGCGAAGGAAAGCGCCGATTAGAAGTGCCACGAGTGTGTGCGGCCGCGCTCGCTACGTGTCCGCACGCGTGTACCTACGCATGTGTGAGTGCGCCGTACGCGCAGCTCGAGTTACACCATTTATTCAACTAAGTGCCCGTAGAAGGGCTGTTTACGTTGCGTTCTACGTCGTATCGCGCTTGTGTGTTTTAACAGGTGCCCTATGTGTGTGTAAGCGTTTGATTTATTCCTTCATGTTATATGATAGCGATGGTCGTGTTAAATTTTCTTTTGCTACTGTAATCTATTTTTATGGGGTGATCTTTATGATAAGTACCCGCAGTGTTTTTATAATCAAAGAAGTTGTCTCTAGAAGTTATGAGCGAATAACAATCTTTGTATGCTTGTCGCGTAGGTAGATGGTATATCATTACGTAGACGTACGTACCTAATTTACATTTTCTTATATTTTCATAATAGCATATAAAGAGGTGTAATTACTCAATAATGACAAGGTCCACATATACAGATATTTAATAACGTGTCACTAGAGAACCAGTACTAACCCTTGCTTGGTGGAACAAGCTTGTCTCTAACAAATTTGCAAATAAGTACAAAAAACTATGTATTTTGTATTGTCAACAATTACCTACTAGGTACTAGGAACTAGGTATTAAGATAATAAGGTATAGATAATAACAGCCTAATCAAAATACCAACTGGATTTTTTTCTGGACAACATATTTCAATATTTTACCATCACATAATGCATGAAACAGGGGTTCCAAATTTCAATCAAAATCAAGCTTTACACGGGCAAAGCCGCGGGGAAAAGCTGAGTTGAATAATGTATACATGAGGTGTCAACGTACCAAATTCAATACATCATACCCTTTATTAATGCATACCTCATTAATAACCAATATAGATATCAAAGCTATCAGAGACAGGTAAGTATACATACTAATAAAGTCCCCCCGTTGACACAACACAATCTTAATGAGTATCACAATCCTATGGTTCATGATCGTCGTCACTAATATAATATTAGAAGCGTATAATGCTACTGTCAAATATTGAAATAGGATTTTGTTAAAACACCCATTTTTAAAAACAAAACCTTTTTTGTTACAATTTGATGTCATGATCACTAAGTACCTACTTTAATGCTTGTCCTTTTTTTATACGGGTTTAGGATTGTGAAATTGCACTGTATTATTGCAAATAGATTCTTAGTTAGAAGTAGTTATTGTCCGTCGAATTCTTAGTACTAAGTAGTATTATTTTTGTAAATAGTTTCAAAGTTTATTGAAAAACGAGCCCCAAACCTAAAGGGATACCAAGATACTGGTATAATTATTATGTTTCGATAATCACTTTTTCTTTAAATCGTTATAAATAAAGTCTGGCCTTATATATGATTAGATCTTCTTAACTATGCATCGGATTTTGATGAAGTTTTTACTATTATTCAGTTAGTTTCTTTAAGACGGGTTACATGTAAATACATGACTGCCTCTGTGGCGCGGTGGGAGTGTATCCGACTGCTACGCAAGAGGTCGTGGGTTCGATCCCCATCCAGGATAAAACTTTGTGTGGTGAGCACGATAGTTTATTCTGTGTCTGGGTGTTATTTATCTATAATATTTATGTATTTAGAAATATATAAGTATGTTTATCAGTTGTCTGGGTTCAGATAGCGTTGTGTGAGTTGTCTCAAGATATTATTATTATAATGTATATTATATGAATGAAAAAAAAAGCTCCGTGCAAAGCCGAGGTCTGCTAGTATCTTAATAAAGTAAAAATATATATTTTCAGTTATCAGTTCTTATCATATTCATTTTTAACATTATGCCTTTGTTTTTCCAGAGCTCGTTGTTTGGTGTGATGGTGCTGTCGTCGATTATGGCGTGAAGTCACGCGACTACGACGCGTGGCGTGCGTAGGCGCACTTTAGTCAACGTTACCCCTTTGTTTAGCGGAACTAATATTTCAATTGAGCTTTATTTTTAGAAAATTGTCATTATCATTTTTCGTATTAGATTGTTATTTTGTGCGTGGTCAGAGTAATTATTATTTCACAGATGCTTATTTGCCCCGTACAAGTAATTGATTCGACAAAACAAACTCACACAACAGGGATTTCCTTACTTTTTTTTGCCCTGGATTATAAAAATTAATTCAAGATTCCCGTTTCAAGCATTTTAAATAAAAATAATCATGAAAAAAATAAAAGGTGTATAACAGCGTGTTTAGCAATTTTTTAATGTATACTAATTTGGTTTCCTTCCATTTCCAAAAATCGAAAACCCTAAAACAAAATGAAATCTGACTAGTAATTTTCAAGTTTTCCTATCAACATTGACTGTAACATATTGGTGTAATGACAACTTAAAGGTAACTGACGGCCCGCATAGGAATGTCATTGTGAAGCGGGCGCCGCGTGCGCATACGCACTTATCTGGCCACGTGATTGTTTTATTAAAAGAGAGATGCTTTGAATAATTATTGTATATAATGGCGTTGGTAACTCAAAACAAACGTTTTGTAATAGTTTTTGAATGGGAAATATTGGTTTGTTTATAGAGTAGGGGAACATTCGTACTTAATAAATTAAGGAAAGATTTCGAAGGGTGTGTGACAGAGGGGTGGTTGAGCATATCGATAGATGAGCAACTTGTATACATGGTTGACTGTATTCCAACCCCATGGTCATTTAATTAACGTCATTTCAGGCTATAGACTGGGTTCATATTCATGTTCTTGTATTCGTGGCAAGCCCGTGCGAACTGTCAAAATCTTGTCATAATTGTAAATAAAAAAACTTATTTATTCGTTGAGATAACGCACACTACATAATAATTAAGATACAGTACAGAAATACAACAATAGGCAGGTAGATAGATAACAAAACAAAGCAAAACAATAAAAAATAGGCGATATAAGACTTTGAATACATCAAATAACATGTGAGACGGACATATTTGTGGCTTGCCGAAAGACCCTATTATTACTTTTTGATCTCGTTACCTTTCTTGAGTACTTCAAAAGCCATTTTATTCCAACATTGGCCAAACGTGAGTCGGTCGAGCGCCCGGAGGGGGTTCCAATAAATGTCAACATTGGACCAAATGTGAGTAGCTCACACATCGAGTGGGACTTATACCACCTTCAGTATCCTGTTATAGCTGTTTACACCCACGGGTTTAAATAACTGTGCTTTCTTAGAATAATAAAACATATGACTGTGTTGCTATCAAGAGGTTTTGTAAGCAATGTAAACAAACGAGACCAAGGTCAAAACCCATTTTCATTGTTAATTTTTAAACCATCTCAAATGTTGTCTATCCCATTACAAAAACTATTAAAAACCTACAAACTCAAACCAATTAATTCACCCAACACTTCCCATCACTTAAAGACAATAAACCCACACGGACTGTCACAATTAACGACACGAAATCCCCTAAAGCTAAATCAAGTGACGTGTGTTGTACACGCTTCGGACACACGAGTACTCTCCAGTGTGTGTACACACACACACACCCTGGTGAACATAATACATACCTTTGTACCCAAGCAGTTGATACGCGCCGAATACAAAGTTCCAATTGTAACCCTACCCGTGGAGAAGGGGCAAAAAGTGAGTTCTTTTTTTAAAAACCAATCGCTGCACGTGGTCGGGTTGTGGTCTAACTTTTTTTCTTTTAACGAAAGTATTACGTTGTGAAATTCTTCAGAGTAGAAGGTATCGGTTACAAGAAGTTTGAAAGGATAAGTAAACTGGATTTATAATATAAAATATTGCCGATTGGATGTTTTAGTGCTGATTAAGGGTTTTTATAATAATAATGAACAGTCGAATTCGAGATTGATTAACGTTACCATTGAGAAAGAGTCGCCAATAATGTTTATTGCCAAATTCTTTTCTATGTCACTGTGTTTATAATAATAGTTATTGCGTTGTGTCTTTGGCATTAAACACAAAGTCATATTTATTAGATGTTTAAAAAGTACCTAATATTTTTTTACCCAAGTGAATAGAGTATTTGAGTTTGACAGGTCTATAAGTGGGTGACTTTTTTATTGTCACACTACGCCGTGTTAGAAATGGCGTTAAGTGGTGATAGTGTGCTTAATCACATTCTGGTCGTGTTCACTACAGGTTTTTATAGATCAATATGGGCACTAATTCAAGTGACATAAAATCTTAATAATTCTAAATTATGCAAAATTTTCATAAAGTAGGAATATATACAGTATAAAATATGTACGCTAAAGTGTATAAAAGAAACTGTAAAATTGGATACAAAAATTAATGATTAGTTAATTTTATGCTAATGCCTTAATCAGCGCAAAGAAATTCCGAAACATTTTGCTAAAAGGTCTTAAAACCAGGATATTAAAGTTTTACTCGACTTTCAGTTTTATAAACTAACGGGTCTCAAAAACCAGTTGATATTGTAAGGGTTAATATATTTTTGACGTTTCCACCAAGTTATTTCTACTGTAATCATAAGTAGAGAAGTAACTTAACGCCGTACGTTCTATTTTACCAATTTTAATGGAGACAGTTTATACACTTGATTATATATTAGTTTTAGTAATTATTTTATCATGGAAATTAATTAAAAATATTTATTTAAAAAATACTTATATCAGGCAATGCGCAGCATGTAATATGTGCGTATATTATACATTTAATGATACTAAAGGAACCGTAAAATTGGTTACTAAAATTCAAAATTGGTTCATTTTATGCTAATGCATTGGAAGGGTTACTCATTCGGCATATTTTTGAAGAGACGTCATGCTGTTGCAGTTGTGTCACGTTGTCTCTTAATGTGTTCAAAAAACGCGAAGACTTTAAAACGCGAGTTAAAATACCGCGTATTAGTTACCACTCAAAAAAAATGCCGAAACATTTAAAGTAAAACGCCATTTGAAGTAAAAGTCGGAACATAAAGTTTTAACTCGACTTACAACGTTCCACTTAATATGTGATTTTTATCTAATTAGAGCAGATTCCAATCTGAATCGTTATGGTCCTACTAATAAGAGTGATAGGCGACTAAGGGCTGAATACTCAAACGAAACTTAATTATAAAACCCCGTTTATTTTAATGTGGTCACTATCGCTTTAAGGCAAATCGCAAAGATGGAAATACTTTTTATAAATGACGCGAAAAATTTGATGCTGAGACTTATTACAGTGTTACATACCACAGTGTTTAGTTGTCAGCTTTTTAACTGGATAACATTAAATTACTTTAAAATACTCTAATAGCGTGGCAAAGTAGTGGAATACAACTTGTAAATAAGTAGTTACAGTAGGTTTAATCCACAGAGTATATGGAGTATAGACTAAAAAATTCTATACTATAAAGTAACTCTTCAAAGGTGTACAAGCAGGCTAATAAAAGGCGCGAATCTTTCCATTCCCACTATTAAATCCTAGTTTTCCTACCGTGCTTATGAAAAACCATCCACCAACGAATGATGGACATACGCCTCTCTCTCGAAATAATAATATTATTTTGACACAACATTAAATAGTTTGACGAAATGAATATAATATAAATTATAGCCTGACTGGGTCACTAAGAGTCATTTAAAGCTTCTTTAATTATTCATTAGTAAAGATTTTTTACTGTCAAATCTTTCATTATTTTAAAAGGAATGATTTAAGTAAGCGTTAGACGACTGTAATACCGGTATAAGAATAATACCACCCCATCTCCTACCGTATGCAAGGGAATTATTCGAATAAATTTTCATCTAGGCACACAGTTCCTTCTTATTGGATTTATACTCTTAATTAACGGTTTCCATTACACCATATCCGAAGCTTCAAATGTCAGTAATGTAGCGTAACAGTCTTTAAATTTTTATCTATTTCCTTGTAATCTAGATGAAGGAATATTTAGTATACATCGTAAAAGAGTACAAGTGACCAAATTTGGTAAGTGCTATCTTTAAAGGCATTAAATTGTTATTACATCCTGCGCGAACGCAGCTAAATGAAAATAAAACGATTGGAGTCAATAGAGTGTGCTATTGCGCACTTGAAGCTAACTGACGCTGTATATTTTATTTTATTGATTATAAAACGATAATAATCAACTTTAATCTGAATATTTATTTTTTTATAAATAAGTTAAAGGTATCATGAATTATTGATTGTATACTTTGTAGTTTGTTTAATTATTCTGAGCAAAATAGGTGGTTTTATTTTAAATAAAGTATATGATAATAATAATAATATATCGGGACAACTCACACAATGTCATCTGATCCCAAACTTAGCACAGCCTCTACTATAGACATCAAACAACTGATAAACATACTTATATATTTCTAAAAACATACATATATATATATATGTTTTAGAATCCGTTCAGCATAATCCATTTCAATGGACGCTTTTACTTTTACTCTTCTGTGTCAAATTAACCTTAACCTTATTAGTCCTTACATATCACTCCATTCTGTATATATATCAACATCACTATTCTCAGAAATAGTTGTATTAACTTGCGTCAATTATTTCGAAAAAAAATGGCACAATATTGGTCATTTTGCTATTAAAAAGACGGTAGAGAATTGTCAGTATGCAATTCCAATTGATATGTTACTTTTATGGCAAAATTTTATGACTATAAAATTTCCTTTTAGTGGAATTGTCTCGCGTTCTGTGCCATTAGTGGCATTAATGTTCAGTAATAATAGTTATTCAAGTAATAAGAGCCTTTTTATTAATTTCCAAAGTCGAAAAATATATTTTTATAGAACCAATAAAAATGTTGATAAACAGCTCCTGTTGAAATAATTACTTGATGCATACTAGTAGTTGTCGTCGATTTCGTCTGCTTATTTCATATATTTTTTATTTTCACGATTTATTTTTAGTAATACAAAATCGCAATTTTTTAATCACAAACACGTGTAGGTTCATGTGATCAAATGTATTACATAATTACAAAAATAAATTCAATACGTTCTGTCTCTAATTTAAAAGTTATACTATATATATTGCAAAGTTTTATCTGTAGTTATTATGCGAAGGAGTCATAAACATATATAAAAATATTCTAATAAACTTTCGCGTTTAAAATATTAGTTAGTAGTTAAAAACGTTCAGTATAAAAAAAGTAACATTTACTAATATCTTTATATAGTAGGCCTTAACGTTCCAAAAAGTTATTCTTATAAGAGATTCTAATTGGCAAGTATTAACTTCGTATTTATAATAGAATAGAACAGAATGGAAAGATTTTTATTTAGTACACAGTAGCCACATATACATACCTACAAAGAAACTAGTGCAAAGATAAACAAAACAAAAAAAAAACAGAACCAAATAACACAAATTAGCAAAAGGGAACAGAATTTATACACAATCAAACGTATCAATTTAACTTTAGCCGCGTACCATGTGTTACAAATTAATAATAATACCTTGGGACAACTCACACAACGCCATCTGATCTCAAACTAACTTATATATTTATAAATATATACATATTATAGATAAATAACACCCAGACACTAAATAAACCATCGTGCTGACCACACAAAGTTTTATCCTGGGTGGGAATCGAACGCACGACCTCCAGCTTAGCAGTCAGAGTCACTAATCACTAGACCAACAGGCCAGTCACAAACACGAAAAAAGTGACAAACACTCAGACATCATCTCAAATGTTTGCGTTTATAATATTAACAGGATTCTTATCTAAAATACCTATTTAGATAACAAAAAAAAGATAAAAATGCTATCATTTTTAGTGCATACCAAATACACCTACATGACTATTATACGTTTAAGAAAAACATATAAATTGCGAATTTTATCAGCCAATTTGTCGGCGAAACTTCTATAAAAAATAGATTTTATCGTGATTTTGATAAGCGTCATTCAAAAGATCCACTTACATTCAAAATGACGACGATTTACTAAATTCTTGTTTGTTTTAGACGTATATCGGGTTACAAATCGTTATAGAAGCTCTATTTACATAATATCACAACTATATGCTAGGAATCTGGACAATGGTCTAAAGATAACATCTTTGAATAAAAATTAGGCGCCTTATAAGGCAATCTTTTATCATTCAAATGCTTGAAGTGATAATCATCTGTGAAATACGAATTTTTCGGTGTTTACTAAACAATTTATATGAAAATGTCTTACGATTCTTATGGAAATTTAATCTGGTAATTACGGAAGCACAATATAAAATAAATAAAGCAAAGAATAAAAAAAACGTTATATATTAAAAGCGGTGGTGGCCTAATGGCTAAGACATCGGCCTCGCAATCGGGATCGCGGTTTCGAATCCTACCCATGATACTACCGACGTGAACCCACTCCTAACACAAGTCATTGAGCTTAGTTAGAGGTGTTAACAGGATTGCTAGTAATGTGGGACCAAATACAAAAAAAAACAAAAATGTTCGAATAGAATAGAATATTTATTTGTCATAAAGTGTGCTAACATACACGATAATTTTAATGAATTTCCAGAACTATAAACACTTTGTTATAATTTGGTGTGACAAAAGTTAACAAGAAAGTGAATATTTATTTTTACTGATAAAATATCATATTATTCAATGCCTTATAGTAGATTAAATAAGATTAAAATTAGTTAAAAGGTTAAATATAAAATTAGTTTAACAATAATCAAAAGGTATAAAATTAATAATCACATAAACATGTCAATAATAGAATTAAAAATAAAAATAAAGTAATGTAAATGGTCAATGGTGTTATATGCACAGGGCATATAACACCATTGACCATTTACATTACTTTATTTTTGTGGACAAAAAGTTCCGTAACTGTGTAAAAGTTTTTATTTAAAAGCCATTTACGCATTTCCTTATTAGATTTCGTTATGGGTAAGTATTTAATTTCACTTGGAATAGCGTAAACGACTTATGGCCTAACAATATCATGCTACCTGCATAAATAAGTGTAGGTATTTACAAAATACGTACCTACATAATTTGACTAATAAATAAGTAAAAGTCAATTAGTTAATCATAACATGTAACAAACAACGTCTACAAATACCCCAACAATTTCTACGAAAGTGCTACGTAACGTTTACGTAGCACTTGTAGATTAGAATACATTTGTTGTTATTGATTGTATTGTATTGTAGGAAAACCTGTTTGGTATCACTTGACGAGGTCATTGTAAACTTTGTTTCTTACTAATAGGGTGACGTTCTTATTCCTTTTAATTATAAAATAAACAGAGACAACTCACACAACGTCATCTGATCCCAAACTAAGAGCTTGTACTATAGCAATCACACAACTAATTAACAAACATACTTAAATATTTCTAAATACATTCATATTATATATCAATAACACTCACAGAATAAGCCGTCGTGCTCATCATACAAAGTTTTATCCTGGATGGAGATCGAACCCACGACCTCCGCCTAGTCAGGGTCACTAACCACTAGATCAACTGGCAATAATGTGTCTTATCGTATTTATTATTAACAAGTTTAATATACAAATGCACCACAAGTATTGAACCTTAAATTTGCGCTTCCGTTTCTAGAAAATAATCCTGTTACGGTCAAACCAGAAATTATGATACACCACATGTCTCAAATCAAACATAATTTAGTCATCGCGTATCCTACGCTCAAGTGACCAGAGGAAATGATTTATCAGTCCTCTGTCCGTGATTTGTGCGCAAGTACATACGATTTAATCACAGGAAGCGACACCGGCGCACTGTGATAAATCTGCACAGGAACTTATCTATCCGATGGCCAGCTGCACCATGATTCATAATGCAGAAATTGCGCTGTTTATTTTGCTAGGAATCGCCTAAGGAAACCGACGGTTAGGACCACAAGTCTCCTGTTACTAACTCACCTAGCAATAATATCCCCTATGTAAATGTCTTGCTTTATCTAGCCAAGATTTATTGGTAGAAAGTCCCACAACGTGCCATCAAATTAATTCAATAGCTCGTTTAATTGCTTGTCGGATTTCCACAATGTTCCAAACTTCCTTTTTCGTACCTCACGACCGTTATTCACGAAAAAAATACAAGTAAAACTGATTTATGTTTTAAAAGTTTTATCGAACGTAAAATCAAACGTATGAGTCATTTATATGAAACCAAAACAAACAAAAACATACATTTTTGAGTGTTACATTAGTCAAAGTTAGTAATCAATAAAGCTAACCTACTCTGTAACTATTTCAAGTCGCGGCACGTCAAAGCCTCTATTCGTAGAAGTTGTTCGTAAAAACCAGTCTGTAGGCGCGCGCTACCGCTCGCGTGCTGCGCGCGCGCTCGCCCCGCTCCCGTCGCACGCGCATGCGCGCGAGCTACAGGGCCCGACCTATAAAAGGGCCCCCGCCCTTCCCGATTCCATCATTCCCTGCTAACGCACCGTGCGCGCATGTCGCTCTGTGTTTAAACGTAGCTCCTGTAAATACGTAGTCGTAACTTGTTAGACTAAGTTTGTAGTATTAACAGTAGACGTAGTAAATAGTTAAAATGTGTTTGGCTAAGGATGAAACACAATCCCCGCAGAAGGAGGTCCCGTCACCTCGCTCGCCTTGGGCTAAGCTCCTAAACCGTCAGGTATGTATCTTTATATTTTGCATTAACTTTGATCTCAACAACTGTATATTGTCTCGAATCTCCCAAAGAAACTGTGTTTGTAATATGTTGTGACTTATATTTTCTTTCTTTTGTCAACAGAGCTCTAAGCCTCGACTGCCTCGCAAGGTGGCGACCTCGACGCGGGTTAATCTTAACAAGTGCTGGTCAAAGTTGGGAGAGTTGATCTCCAACTCGGGCCCGCGCACTGACCTACCATCGCAAAAGACTGCATACCCCGAGGAACCTGTTCTCGTGCCTTTCTCGAACTTCTTCTACCCAGTGGACCCGGTCAAACCGGTGCCCGTCGAAGAAAACGATAACGCTGAAAACCAGAATATCGCAAACAACCGCTTCGAACTAATCAACGAAGATCTGGAGATCAGCGATAACATGGCCAACGAAGTGAGGGAAATCTGTTACTCGGCCACTAAAAACTGCTTCGTATGTAAACTTTGTTATTAGTTTAAAATTATCACTTCTTCTTCCTTCGTTACTTAAATGCAGTGAAAACAAAATCGCGTCTTCCAACGGTAGTTTTAAACGTGCTCGGCAGCACAAATCCAACGTCTTCCATTAGACTTAGTGATATATGCGCAGCGCCTCTGTCCTGTGATTTAGCGAGTAATATTTGTGATCTCTAGCAGTAACCCGAGGCGTTGTGTTATCGTTTAAATTAGTGTGTTAACAGTAAATTGTCACAAGTTTTGGTAGACAGCTTTAATGAACTGCACTGTAATTATCATTGCACCGGCTATCACCTAAACTTCTAAGGTGTGCTACACACTCAATGGTAAGTCTAAATTCGGTTTTTTGATCAAGTGTAGCCTTTAAATTGAGTGTGTAGCATGCCTAATGCGTATCAATTCTGCTTGTTTTCCATTTCTAAATCCAATGTCTTCCATTAGTGTTAAGTTTGCCTGTGATATCAGAGTTTATATAATGATTGAAAGCTTTAACTAGATCGTAAGCAGAGTATAATAGTTTTAAGTATAGGTGTTCACTAAGTGTTCTTAAATATCACTTTAATTTTAATTTGTAAGGTTTAAAGCTTTATCCTCCATGTGATAGTAGCACTATGTGAACTTTATTAGGTTTAGGTAAATTTTATTGGTATGAATCGAAACATATCAGATTTGAAGCTTTAATAGTTTGTAAGGTAAAGTAAGTAATATCATTAATCATGTTAAATTTCATTTCTTTTTGTCTTTTAGTATTTGTCAGATTGTTTTTCTAAATTTCTTATATTGTTTCATTAGTAAGTTTTGCAGAAGTGGGCCGAACGTGCCAATCTTAATAAGTTAAGTTATAGTTAAGTTACTTTAAGTTTATCATAAGTTACTTTTTCTAATGTTTTTTGATGAATTCTTCCATTTGTGTCAATTTATGTAAGTTCATTTTTTTTCTTTTATCTTTGTATTTTTATAGTTAAGTTAGTTTTAAGTTATTATGTATTGTAGACTGATATACTTAGTTAAGAATTCAAGACTTTCGTTTGATCTCCAATTCTTAATAAATATTAATGTATTAACTTTAACTTGATTTTAATTTTCATAACCCTTTCAAATACAACTGGCTGTTTCAAATGGTATGTCATGACTCATGAGTCATATAACAATGGTTTACTTCGTAAACAAGTGTACAGCACGTGTTTATGATAACAACATTCTGTAGAGTTGACAGTGTAAACTAATCAACAAAGTATAAGATATATTTAATAGATATCAATGTTCGGTGATATTACCAACTTGCTGACGCGCGCAACTTCGTCTGCAACATTTTTCATAGCTGCTCCGCTCGTATTAGTAGTAGCGTAGTATTACATGGCCTATAGCCTTCCTCGAATGAGCTATCCAACACTAAAAGTATTTTTCAATTCGAACTAGTCGTTAATGGAATTATCGCGTTCAACCAAAGAAACAACCAAACTCTTCAGCTTTATAATATTGGTATAGATAGTAGGTACTAGGTACAAACTATACCCTGTAAACTTCTAGAATAACTAAACTTCTCTTAGGTGAATAGTAGCTGAGAAAATAAATACTAATGTCTGACTAAAAATCAATATTTAAGCTTTAAAAATGAGGTAATCAACTGTAAACTTCATATGTTAAAGAAAAAAACTAACATGACAATATACATTGAGCAATAGGATAAAATTAAGCGAACTTCACCAAAAAAATAACTTAAATGGCATACGCGCAACAGTTTTCCCGCCAAAAATTCATACACCATTGAATACACATTTTATATAGCAACAACAAATGTTATAGGATACTTTTACATTTCATTAGCTGACGCGCTTCGTTTGCGTCATTTCTCCCACATTTTTGCAACATATTTCATTAATGCTCCACTCCTATTGGTCATAGCGTGATGTAATACAGCCTATAATACTCACAAATAACGTGATTTTCTATTGGTAAAATAATTTTCATAATCGGTTCAGTAGATTCAGAGATTACCCCCTACAACGTCACAAACTCATAACATGACAAACTCACAAACATAATCTCTATATAATATTAGTAAGTATAGATATAACTTAGATTATGTACAGAATAGCTTTTCCCGCCAAAACTCATCAGCACAGAAACTCGACTCAACAACTACAGTGTAATTATACCTCAACTTACATTGTAACGACAGTTTAAGTTATGACCACACCTACGTCATTAACATGCGCCGACAGTAACACGTGCTAAAATAAACGTATTATCGAAGAAAATAGGTAACATCACAATCGACCCGTGACCACGATCGGTGCAATTCGATCGAAACGTCGGGTAAATAAAAGGTTCGTACCTTTAAATAATTCACGCGATTAAGTCCCGAAATATAACTAATATGTATAAAAATCGCGAAAGTTTAAAAACAATAACATAAATTGAATTACAAAGCGCGCAATTTAGTTTACTTATCAACCCTTATGATGTCCCATTGCTGGGCACTGGTTTCCCCAGTAGAGTCAACTTATTGTAGATTCTAGGGGTCATTGCCATAACTGACGCTTAACGAGCGGGTTGGCGAGCGCTGTAAGGCTGTAAGTACGCAGAGGGCGCTGCTGTCCATTCTCCGGTGTGAAAGCCCTTAGTTGCCTTGACGACACCCACGAGAAGAGATGGAGTGACACTATTCTTAGGCACCACATGGCCAATGTTTATTTGTGCGAAAATTAATACATTAATGAAGCACAGACGTTTCATAAAGCAACTTTTTTTTTCTTCCCGCTGATATTACTTTGTATGTTAATGGTTCGCATATTCTGTGCCTTCGCCAGTTTAAAGTTATTTTTTTTTCAATTTTATTTAATTTCTAGTTTTATTCTCTGAATCACAGTCTCGATCTTATCCAGATAACATGTATTTCAAGTACATTTTGCACTCATTGCTCTGTGATTTTACATGTTAGTTTGCCGCCATTTTTACACCTCCCAAAGTACTTTAATTTTCTTTCTAATACATATTTGTACTGTGCTGCAGAGTAGCAATTTCGGCCAAAACTCTCCTACACAGAAACTGAGGTCGAGTTTCTGTAGGTATATGTGAGTTTTGGCGGGAAATGCAAACAATTTTTTTTATGATAATGAGTTCAACATCATCACTACAATCTAGTCTATAGAGAATAATGGCTAAGGCATTGGACTCGCAATCGTGAATCGCGGGTTCGAATCCTACCCATTATACAACTGACGTGAACCCACTCCTAACACAAGCCATTGACTTAGCTGGGTCCTTATTCACTATCATTTTTTTTGTTTTCGCGTCAATCCCGCGCTTTTAACTGTAAAATGTTGACATAATGGTATATAGAAAGCTGCGCTTAGAAATGCATGCGCTCGGACATCTTAGAGCACACCGCGCACGCGTCAATTCGCGCGGGCTTGCCGCGAAATCGAAAAAAACATAGTGAATAAGGTCCCTGGAGTGGTTAACAGTAATGTGGGACCCACAATCTGACATTGCTTGTTACCTATCATCTAACAAACATAAAAGGTCACATAATATTTGAAAATACTGAACTCAACAAGTGGTACAATGTAAGCTGTTCATGTCATGAACACACTTTCGTAGTTAGTATGCGCCGACGGTAACTAAACAGCACGTGCTAAAAGGTCACAATAGTTCTCGACTTGAGACAGTGTATACACGAATTTGTACATAATAAATCAACGGTTATGACTGGTATGGTTAACCACATAAATCGCTTAAAGATTAGATTTACCGAAATGCATGGGACACTCAAAGGTTTACTATTAGGCTTCCGTAGCTAAAATGGTCTTATTATTGTTTCGTCAAGTCCATTCGTCTGTCTGTCTGTCTGTCCATCGAAATGTCACAGGCGTTTTTAATAACTTTAACTAATTATTATACTAATTTAAAGTGTTTATTTAAAAAATGCCTGCGACTAAATATAGTGCGATAAAATATACTATTACTGTTATTCTGACAAATAAGCTAAATTACTGTAAAGTTTAAAAAAATCAATACATAGTTTTTGTTTAAATTAGTAGATATAAAACAAACATCCAAACTCTACATCTATTGGTCTAGTGGTTAGTGAACCTGACTGCTAAGCCGGAGGTCCTGGGTTCGATCTCCACCCAGGATAAAAGTTTGTGTTATGAGGATGACGCGATGATGGGTTGTTATTTACCTATAATATTATATGTATTTAGAAATATATAAGTATGTTTATCAGTTATCTGGTGTCCAAAGTAAAAACTCTGCTTAGTTTGGGATCAGATAACGCTGTGTGAGTCAAAATAGTCAAAGCACTTTATTCACTTAGGTTACAAAATGCAATGCTTATGAACGTCCGACAAAATTTGGAATAGAATGATTCTACATTAAATGCCAAGTTCGAAAGAGTAAAGCCGTTAGAAAAGAACTTGGCAATAAAAACTCATGGCCACTTTTTTTAAATGCCAATTTTTGCAATACATTTGTATAGTTATGCCAGTAAGGTACTGCAACCATAATACCATAATTAAGAGTACCTTCATTAAGAGTTGTCCCAAAATATTATTATTAATAAATTAATATTATCATTATAAGAATGCTATTAAAAGTCTATGATAGCTTTAAATTCTTTGAATAAATTCTTAGTGACTTATCTGTGCATGCTTTAGCAAAGATTGTAACGTTAGTTGGTATGCAACTTTGTATAAACAATATTAATCAACTGTGATAGAGAGCAGAATGTATGTACATTAGTAATGGTTGTTTATAAATTAGTTGTCAGCAATGTCAGATACATATTATATGTTTACAGAATACCAAGAGTACTGTAGGAAAGCTTTAAACAAATGCGATTGAGCACCACACACTCTGGCCGAGTAGAGTTTTTTTTAAGAAAATGTACTGCCGCTGTGGGGTAAAAGCCCTGTGTCGCCACACAGGGTTACTTCATAAACATACAATTAACGGACACATTCGGAATAGCTATTTGAGGGTCACACAAAGTGGTGTCCTATATAGGAAACGAACCCACGACCTCTTACGCTGCATTCAAACATACTTCCACCGCGCTACCAAGTTTTCCTTCTGTACGTTATTTAAAAAAACTTGCAGCATTTCATACTATCAGCCTAGAATATAACAATTGAAACAAGATTTATTAAGACTGTCCTTATAGAAATCTCTCCTTTCTTGATAGCCTGTATCCCAATTACAACAGAAACCGGTTGTTACAGCTTATTAAAAATTATAACCTTCCAAATATGGATACATACAAAGAATCAGTGTTTCTTTTGCATAATATCATGTTCTTTCTATAACAAAAAAACTCGTTGTGAATGACCATTCGATATTGTAATTGTTCAATATCAAGCTTTTCGATTTCATGACACTATAGATGTAAATTTTTCGAATGTAAGTAATTTTGAATATTATAATGGATACTTACTATCTAATTTACATTTAGAAAGCCGTCTTTATACAAAAATAGTGGCAATTCTTTACGTAGGAATCCGTGATAATTAATAAGAAAATGTTATAGATACTATCATATAGTATCAATAGAATGTAAGTATTTTACATATACTTTAAAAGAATAACAAAGAGATAAGTATCTTTCTATACTGTTATTCAAATTTCTTATTGTAATCGTTATCTGAGATGGTCGAAATTCGGCCATTTTAATAAAAAAGAACGACGTCGTCAAATTTTACAACCGAATAATTATGTAATTTAAGAGCCATTTTGTTATCAAGTGTGTTATTTTAATGCTGTACGTACACATTAATAAACATAGTTTCTTTGCTTAACATATAGATAATTTACATAATAACTTACGTGTATACTTAGAACCTTCAAAAGCTCTGTACGGTCAGTACATACTCGATGATTGTACTTAAAACGGAGTCAAAATAAATATGTAGTAAATTTTGCAGTCCGAATTTTTACTTACTTTCGAGTGTAAGTTATATGGCGTAATACCACAAAGTATACTTACAGTGGTATATCATGGTTAAACCCACAGAGCATTGATAGGGGTTAAACCGTACGGAGCTTAAGAGTCACCGAAGGTGTTTTAGGCATTAGGCGCTCGGAGCGGAAGGTTGCGCTCTCGCAGCTATCCCGCCCGAAAACGTGACGATTCCGTCGCGGACACGTAACGATTCTGTTATGATTCGAGGATACGCTGGCCGAATAAACCCTAGTTCGTGGAGACGAGCTGACGATAGAAGAGCGGAATCGTCGCGACTATCTAGCCCGCGAAGACTTTCTCTTAGTAGTAATGCTACAGCATTTTTTATTCCTACCTATAGATGAAATAGGACAGAAGACTTTCATAAAGTAACAAAAATTCAATTTAGAACAATTTTGTGACAAAACACGATTGAGATTTTCATAAATATATTGTACACCAAACCTCACACGTTACCTGTTGAAAGATTAATAAGTCTATTCTAAATGCAAAAGGGTGCACAATAACAATTGGGAGTTGGGGTTGAAGTTTTAATAGAAACAGGTCGTGACCCCGTTTCTGTGAACCGAATCGTGCACATTATACAAGGGGTCAGGGTGGCACTATTAATATTTTTATAATTCAAACTAGTTTCACCTGCATGGAATTCGATTGTTTCAATAAAAATATCTTATACCAGCTTCTTGCCAAATACAATTGACTGGCCTGTTGGTCTAGTGGTTAGTGACCCTGACTGCTAAGCCGGAGGTCGTGGGTTCGATCCCCACCGAGGATAGAAAAGTGTGATGAGCACGATGGTTAATTCTGTATCGGGTTTTATTTATCACACTAATATTATAAAGGCGAAAGTTTGTGAGTATGTGAGTGTGTATGTTTGTTACTTATTCACGTCTAAACGGCTGGAGCGATTTTAATAAAATTTGGTATGGAGTTAGCTGATACCCTGGATTAACACATAGGCTAATAAACTGCGGGTAACACCGCGGGGCACAACTAGTCTGTAATATGTATGTGTATGTGTTTCGAATTATATAAGTATGTTTATCAGTTGCCTGGTTTCCATAGTACAAGCTCTACTTAGTTTGGGATCAGATGGCGTTGTGTGAATTGTCCCAAGATATAGATATATTAAATTTCGTTCAGCCTTTTACTTGTGAAAAGGTAACAAACAAATGAACCCACTCATTTCTTTGGCATGCTCTAAAGCCTAAATGGCTTGATGAAATTTAGCTTGAGAGATATTGTTAGATTAGTCGTAGTTGTGAGTGTGATACTGGGTAGTGGGTACATCAAAATTAGAAAATAATAAAATAGTGGATTTTTGTTACCAAAATATTTCAGTTATTCATTTTTAGCAGTCGGTGTTTTAGTTTTGTAATAATTTTACTTGTTTTATACTTTTAAATAACTTTTTTAGGAAAAATGAACCATCTTTAAGGAAAAAAAATATCATATACATCACCGAATGTGAATTTCGCTAATTAATTTCCAAGATTTGTCTAGGTACATCCTCGGTGTTTTATAAGCTAGGACAACGTAATACCCTAAAACCTTCCCAGAAAAATAAACAGTCGAATAGCAGAAACTTAATGTAAATCGGATCACTAGCTTTTCTGGACTGCGTCAATTTTCCCCGTTTTTGCAACATTTTTCATTGATGCTTTGCTCCTATTGGTCATAGCGTGAAGTTATATAGTCTATAACCTTAATCGATATAGTCTATAGCCTTTCTCTATCTAACATTAAAATATTTTTTTAATTCGAACCAGTAGTTCTTGAGATGGTCGCGTTCATTCAAACAAACTCTTCAGCTTTATAAAATTAGTATAGATTATAAATCTTTCTGTATAGAAGAAGAAACTGATCGTAATATTATATTATGCTTTTTCTGGTTAGCCGATTTAAAAACTAAAAACTAACGAAATAAATTACATATAAAATCAACTACCTAATTAAACAAATTATGATTGCACTTAATTTTTTCAAATTAAAATTCTCTTAAAAAAATGATAAAACTTGATATCCTTTACAGATAGTTACGATAACATCGGTGGACTTTATGATGATACCGCGCATGCAATATTACAGCCAATTTTTGGTTATTTTACAAGAGAATTTATGAACCAATGCTTGAAATCTGAAGTTTTATGTAGAAGTGTACTGGGACTTCAAATAACACGAAACGGTATTGAATTTTGTTGAGACATCTTAGCCGTTCTTCGGCGCGTATAAAAATAAACCGTGACTAACTAATATGTCCACAGCTCAAACCATATATTAGATTTGAAAATTTAAAGAAAATCAACATTTTGTTGGAAAGTAGAGCAACGAATATCTTTGTCCTTTCGTAAGTTATTCTGAATAGTAAGTAACATTGCATTGTTAGCAACGATAAAGAATAGAAATCTTCTCCGAAAACTGATTATTTTCCAAATTTCTCGCTACCAAATGCGGTATGTCCATCCCATAACGTTTACAGGACACCTACGTGCTGATGTCCACATTCTACTATCAATAGACTTCTATTCATCTCAAAAGCTAACATGAAAACATAGAATTTATGAGACAAGATAAACTACACCTCCAATATCCACGTTTTCCCGAGAAAAAATAAAAACCTACGTGTGAGGGTACATTTAAAAATACGTGACATTTGACAGAAACCAGGGATGTCCATTTAGTGTGTACAAAGCTTCGGCTAGCGTTTAAGAATGATAAATCGGTCGCTATTTTGTTAGCGATTCGTTCCGTACGCGATCATCACAAAAGTGCGACACCTTCGCATTTTACAGGGGTTGTAAACCTTTGGTGGTCTACGTAGTTTAAAGTGTACTTACTATAAAATGTCACTGTTAACTAGTAATTAAGTACCTACTCCTTTCTTTAATTACGTTTACTGAATAAGTATGTAAACATAAATAAATTGTTGTTTCACTATGTTAAATTAGTTGCTATAAACTTAAACTTCCCATTAAACTTTAGAATAATTTTAACCATAATATTTACGTGTACACTTTTTTCTCAAATAAAAGCGTCATTTTCATTGAATATAGAAAACTTAGACCTTTTGTGAATATTCTGGGAGTTCAAGTTCAAAACAGATATATTTTCAATTGATTCAATTTCAAGTTTTTTTTTTAATATGATCAAGGACTAGCTGACCTGCGCAACTTCGTTCGTATAATTTTTCCCCGTTTTTTGCATTTTTTTCATTGATGCTCCGCTCCTATTGGTCGTAGCGTGATATTGTATATAGCCTTTGACACTCACAAATAACGTGGCTTTCTACTGGTAAAATAATTTTCTAGATAGGGGTAGTAGATTCAGAGATTATGACCGTTTCAACATACGAATGAATTTATGAATATATATATGTATGAGCCTGCGATAGAATTATCACATATAGAATCGACGGATCGAAAAATGTTGACAATCCCTTTGTAACACCGTCAAAGCTTTTATACCACGCAGGATACAGTAATAGGGCACCGTGAAATCAGTCTGGAACGAATTGCTGAAAAATTTCGGTTTTTCGGTTATTTCTTAGAGATTTGTACGGGCTTTCTTCGTCGATTCGTTATAGTACGGGTGTCAGTATTACAAACACATGTCCTTTGACTTAAACTTGGAATTCTATACAACGATACATCTCGGTTATTGAATTTCGCGACTGATTTCACGGTTTAGAGCCGTTACATTGATGTTGACTTATCTTCCGTCACAGCTGCTAGTTATGAATCTTCAAGATTGGCATTTACTGAACTATAATCTCTGCAGTTTTTGTTGTATCATCATTATTCATGTTAACTATGTATGTGGCTATAGAAGTCATGCGCATATGGCGGGTTTCTCTGTAAGAAATGTACCTAGGTACTATTATATCAAACCCATGATTATTAGTTTTGCCTTCTGTATACATCAACTCCTCCTGAGGTTTATAGGCAAGTGAAATCTGGAGACTTTTCTAATATTTTTCGCAAAGACTTTTTAAGAATAACGGTCAATAAGTAATAGTACCTGGATGACCGAGCTTAGCTAGGATTTTTAGAATGACGTTTTCTAAAAATGAAACCTAGATAGATCGAAGCCCCCTACATACTAAATTTCATGAAAATCGCTGGATACGTTGATGATATTCAGATTATATATAGATATATATATATACAAGAGTTGCTCGTTTAAAGGTATCGAATAAGATGTTTTGCGGGATAAGGGGTGAGGCTAAATATCACGTAATACAAATAAAATAATGTTATCGGTTTTCACCATCGATATATGTTCGTAAACTTTCACGATTTGTACACATTATAGAATTTTATAAATTAAGATTAAGACCCGTAGTCGCGTAAATATTTTATTTTAAGGCCTGAAACGTTGGGCAATAAAACAAAAGTATTTAGCCTTAAAATAAACTATTTATGCAATTAAGACCCGTAGCTTATAAAACTCTATAATGTTCACCATCGATGTTTTTTCCACCAAATAAATTCGTTGTCTTCAGATGTATAACCCGAAATTTGTTATATTTGTTTGAGATTCCTTAGTTACGAGTAGATTATGATAAATATTTGAAATATGTTTTTAATTTGCCAAAACAGGTGTTTCTGTGCATTGAGCGCCATTTATTAATAGAATTGTTCGCCCAACCTCCTGAAAGCAAAATAGGTAATAAAATATTCGTCATATTTATACCGTCTGCAACCTATTTGTAAGTAGTATATGTAAGGTTATTATCAAAGGTACATCTAGAAGATAAAATTTGCCTTTGCCACACTCGCTACCGCACTGGTGTATCACATTGGTCAACATCTAAAGAACCCTCGCATATACTAAGCTTCTTCTGCACTGACACTAGGTATAATGGTAGAAAAAAATATTTTTCTCTCTGCAATTTTCGTCGCAAGCTGTACCCACCACGAAAAAGAATAAAAACGCAACTAATTCTTACACAACAAACAATATCAAACCGATACCAAATATCCGTTCGGAATCACCAATCTGTGAAAACCAATAGTTCGAGCCACTTGCCTTGTTAAAATTCACATCTCAACACAATTCCTTGACGAAACAGCCTCATCTAAAACAAATAATTCTTGCGTGAAATTCGGATAATATTGTTGGTAAAACTTACTAAAAACCAACATAACACCTTCCGTTGAATTAACACCAATCAATAAATTCCAACTTTAACACGATGCAATAAAGTTCAATTTGAAAAGGTTCAATTTTAGGATAGCTACATATAAAGTGGTTGTTCACACTTTACGCTTCGGTATTTCAACAAGGGAACCAGATCCGAAGTGCCGCATTTAACAACTAGTAAGAGCTAATGCGAGAATGACTGTTTCACGGACCTTTGGTTTGTTAAGGATGCTAATATTGATTCATGGTCAGTCAAGGCGTTAGTTTTAGCAAAGGAAACCGGTGGTTAACGGAATAATTCGGTCAATACAGCCTGAAGGGACAAAAGGTGAGATAAAGCTGGCTATCCTAACACCTATTGTGTGTTAACAATGTAGGCAAGAGAACTATTAAAATTATCTCGTATTATGATTCCATTCCTTTTTTTAATATAATTAACTACATACCTACGTTAGCAAGCCCAAATGGTTTCCAGGTTCCGCCATCTTTTAAGTGCAGAATGTGCAATTCACATGGCTGCTAATCAGTCAAAAGATCCAATACAGAACATTCATACCAAAGAGCGTATATATATCGTGATATCATATTTTATCAATACCATTTTTAGGAGAATTGTATACAGCAGTATGCCCAACGTCCATACAGACACTTCCCATTTATGATATACGACAGACGTACCAAATATCTAGCGACCTTGAAAATTATACTTTTAAGCTTAATAAGACTTCTCGAAAATAATAAAAAAGTAAACTTCACTTCACTTCTCATTTAATATCAAGCAATCGGAAGCATCAATGAATCCTGTTGAACTTAAAAATTGTACCTCCGACTGCATGATATTAATTGTGAAGGGTTATCTTGGTTCCGTCTTTTTGCAGGCGGGTTTTTTAAATTGTTCTTTTTTTGTTCTTATTCCAAATTACATTTAAATATATTATGTATATATTTTTTTTGTCGAACTTTTTCTTCTTTTTTTATCTAACCATACCTCTCAAGCTAAAATCCATCAAGCCGTTTAGGCTTTAGGCCGTGCTAAAGAAATATACATTCATACATAAACTCGAAAAACATAACCCTCCTTCTTACGCAGTTGGGTAAAGAAAAGGTACATAGTAATATAATTCGATGGCTCCTACGTATACTATCGTATGTTTATAAAATAATCTTGCGCGTAAGCAATATAAAGATTGCAGTGAGATAGAATTTGTTGTTTTTCTTCAGACTTGTTACAACTACAACTATTACTGCTACCTACTTAGAGTCTTAAAAACAATAAAATACACTTCTATCTTTGAATCGGTTTTCCGCAAGATGCGTTTTTTAATACGTATATTAAAAAACGCATTTTGACAAGAATAGACTAGATTATGAATTCGATGGCTCCTACGTATACCTACTGTTACGATAGTAGGTATACGTAGGAGCCATCGATATTCATAATCTAATATTTAATTATGTTAGAAGTTGATTTATTTACAACAGAAAGAGTTAATGAACTAAAAATAGAACCGTAATAAGATTAAAGTAGTTTACTTTTCCGAACAGAAAATTATGTTTGTAAACCTCACCGGAAATATAATTACTGAGATGTCATTGGAGTACGAGTGGTTTGCCAACTAGCTCGTTTTGCGAACTGGCGCTATTCGCCAACTTGCGCCTTTGACCAACTAGAGCCATTCGCCTACTGCGCTATTTAGATACTGTCATTGTGTAGGTACAGTTCAGAGGAGTACGAGTCGTATGCCAATGAGCAGTTTTAGTTTTCCATGGCAGACTATGATTAGTATATACAAGATATAAAATACTCCTTGGTATCAATCTCTATTTATAGTACTGACAGGAAAAAAGAAAAATAAAAACATATTCTTGTTATTGTCATTCATTATTGTCCTTGTATATTTTCCTAGATTTTCCTATTGAATTATAATATAATAATTAGAATATAATGTATTCTGCTGCTGGGTCTACTGACTCTGCCCCAGATTTGACATTTGTTAAAAGTAAAAGAGGCGGAGATGTTCTGTTACGAGCTGGTTATCGTTATCTTTTTTCTAAACGAAATTTGAATGAATCTACAATATGGCGATGTACAAATCGCACATGTTCCGGGAGCCTAACTTTAAGCAGTGACAAAAAAAATATACGTCGTGAATTGGGCCATACTTGTATACCAGATTTTAAGAAAAACGAAGTAGAGAAGATCATGGATACAGTTAGACAAAGAGTATCCAATGAGTTTATTGGTCTTAAGGCAATTTTTGATGAAGAGACATTGCATTTAAAAAAGAAAGGGGATAATTACGTGGAATGTTTGCCAACTTTTTATGAAAAAAAGGATTCACTTCGCCGGGCTAGAAATAAAGCCTTCGATGTTACTAAAACAAAATTTGATGTATTAAAAGATATTAAGCTTCCCGAAATTCTTACGAAAGATTTTTTGTTAATTGACGATAGCGGAGAGGAAGACAGGATTTTAGTTTTCATGCTGAGGGAAATGGAAGCTGAACTTGAAAATATGACTGTATTTTTTAGTGACGGTACATTTAAATCTGTACCAAATCCATTCGTACAGCTATATACGATACATGCGGATTTTAATAGTACAGAGGCGTCGACGTATATTCTACCAGTTTTTTTTGCTCTCCTGTCTAACAAATCGCAAAGAACATATGTTAGACTGTTTACACTTATCAAAGAGAAGGTGCCTATGTTTAATCCTGTGACATTTAAAACTGATTTCGAAGTTGGTGCAATCAACGGCATCCGTGAAGTATTCCCAAATGTTTTAGTTACAGGCTGTTTTTTTCATTTTCGCCAAGCCCTTTGGAAAAAGGCTCGAGTTTTAAAAATACATGAGATTCCCGAATATTGCAAGATGCGCTGCACTAGCACATTTACCAGCGCAATATATATCTGTAGCGTGGCCTCTCATTTACGAAGATGCACCAAGTGATACTAAAAACTTTAACGAATATTTCAATAAACAATGGATGCGTGAAAATTATATAGGTATTATAAGCTGCTATGAAGAGCGCCATCGAACCATCAATAGTTTAGAAGGTTGGCATTTCAAAGTTAATAATAAATGTCACAGAAAAAAAACAACGCTTATTGAGCTAATTAATGTACTCCGCGACGAAGCAATTGATAGCATATTTCAATTAAATAGAGCCGGTGCTTATCAAGAAAATAATAACCGTGCAAAGAAGTCGGCCCTTAAAGACAAACGCATAAAATATATATTAACAGACTTTTTAGAAAAGAAAATAGATCTTAAAAGTGTGTCCTACGCTTATCAAATATAAAATAAGCCATAAAACATTTTGATCAGGTTACTGATAGCCAGTATACATTCGGCTTTACAATAAATAATAAATAAATGTTTTTGTTATTAGCATTTACTTGTTTCACTTTTGTAATTATGTGTACAACATAGTATCTAAATAGCGCAGTAGGCGAATGGCTCTAGTTGGTCAAAGGCGCAATTTGGCGAATAGCGCCAGTTCGCAAAACGAGCTAGTTGGCAAACCACTCGTACTCCATGTCATTACTATACTAATTAAACACCATTACGAATTAAATCGAATACCCAACTATATCTTATAACTGTTCCTGTATTTCGATTCCTAAACGAATACATTTGAATAAACTCACTATTATTTTGATTAAGAATACGACAACCCAATAGTGTTGCTCTTAGAAGACTTCCGCTGATGTAGTCTATTAAATAAAAACTTTTTAAATTACTATACACTTCATCTATTAAAGCTGGTATTAATATACAAAGTTATTTTTTGTATAGTGCAAAGCTCAGACACACCAAAAAGATTTTTACTTCAAGAAATCATATAGAAAAAGGGAAAAAAAGTCTAAAAAAAGTCACGTTGTTGATTGGTTCCTAAGCAACGCGAATGGCGATCTGATGAAAATGGTTATCTGTAAAGACGGTTTGCGGACGATAATTTTGCGTGATAACGTCATAAGAAAACATTGATGAATGTCATCAATGTTTTCTTATGACGTTAATATATGTATGAGTGAGTTTTTTAGACACTTTTCGTACGTACTAGTCATTGATTTATAAGACGTTATCACATCAAAAGAAAATGAAAATATTTAAAAGTAACATTGTCATAAGACTCATACAAAAGCTATTTGAATTGTCTTGTGTTATGTATCGTTCTCACTGGCGTAGTACCTATGTAATCCATGGTTATTATTCAAAATAAGTGATAATTACATTTTTTATCTCACTGTGAACAGGCTATGGACTGTTACAATTTTTTTTTTAAAGACGACTCCTGCTGTTGGTGCCAAGCCCTGTGTCATGAAGACTTTACAAACATACAAGTTACAGACACATAGTACACCCAGTGCCGGAACAACAATTTGTGGATCATTCAAAGTGTTGTTCCGTGTGGGAATCGAACCCTCTGTTGCGTAGCAGTCGGACACACTCCCACCGCGCCACAGAGGCAATCAAGAAGAATCATTAATTCATTAATTAGTGATTGATTAGATAATTATTTGTAAAATAGAACAAGGGCCAAAGACTATCCTATTGGAATGTTTTAGAATGCCAACGTATCACAAGAGTTGTTTTGCATCCTAAGCCAATATATATATATTTTTAATTTTGATGTTTTACTGATTCTGAGCAAACTACTTTTTGGTCTGCACTATAGGAAGAAAAACGTTAAAAAGCCAATTTTTCAGCGAATTCATACTAGTGTCATGTTTTAATCGGCACAAAGTTTGAGTATATAATACTGATTTTTAACACACTTTACGCGGGGCTGTGAAATGTCAGGTCAGCTTGCTTGCATTTTCAACTTTACGAGGCAATGAAGTGCTTTTAAAAAGCGTCATTTCTGTCGCCAAATAGTCGCATTATAAGTGCCTGTTCTCACGACCTAGACAATGTGTTTTAGTGCCATTGACACGACACTTGCATTAGCAAAGTGCTTGTTTTCGCAGCACTTGAGCACAGGAAGTGATTACTGGGAGATAATTAGGTGTGGTTGTGTAACACTTAGGAGCTTCCGTTTGGATGTTGTAGGGTGTCTCTGATGTCACATGTTGTAAGAAAAGAATGTGAAAAGAAAATGTCATTATATTCTTCCCTTTGATTAGCGCCATTTTGTTGGGACGGGCCAGGCGATATCAGAATTAATATTTTTAAGACTGGATATTAAAATTTAATTATTATGTTATTATTTATTCCAGGTTCCTTATTCACGTTATTTTTACAAATCAAAATCTTGTCATAATGCTAAATAGAAAGTTGCGCAAATTACCGCGCATGCAAGACGGACATCTTTAAGCGCAACGCGCATGCGCCAAGTCGCACGAACATCCCGCGAAAACTGAAAAAAAGAACTTGAATAAAAACCCAGGTACATATTTACCACAAGCAATAACAAAAAATGTGCTATAGAGATAATTAGCGCCATAGAAATCGATCCACAGTTCGAAAAATATTTGTCACATCATTTTAAACACGAGTTTCAAGGTCTTCTAATCTGTAACATCATCTCTCAAATCTTGAAATCAACCAAAATATTTTATCTTATGTCTCAGATCTGGCCCAAATGTTTGTCGCCCGGCTGACAACCCAGGCGCCTAAGCCGCAATATTTAACGCAATCAAATAGAGGAAATGTGGCGATAACATGCACCCATTAGTCCCTCACACAAATCAGTAACACGTGACATTCGCTCATAAAAACTGCAACCTTGTATAGGTTATGCATTTTTTGTAACCAGTTATTTTTTCAAAATATGGTTACAAGTGGTAAAAATACATTTTTATCTGCACGTGTGTAACGGCAGCAATTTTGTGCGGTTTTAAATTACTCCGCATTCCATTTTTTTACCGGAAACTGCGGATTTTTGTGTCAAAGAAAAAGGTAGCGAATTTTTAGTGAGTTATTTTTGGTGATAATTTTTCTTACGAAAAAAGTTCAAAATTATCTTTGGTTTAAAGTTCTGTTTTTGCTCATTTCGGTTTTACTTTGATGATGGTAGTTTATCGTTTTCAAGATATTTGGTGTCTTCTATTAGTAGTTATTAGGAGAAATTGTCTCTTAGGTAAATACTTTCAACATAAAATGTAAATAAGAAAAAAATATCGGCCTTTTGACGTAAATCGGCAGAGGTTTAAATCTAGCAGTCTAACATTGCCAATTATTATCTATACTAATTTTATAAATCTGAAGAGTTTGTTTGTTTGTACGCGATAATCTCAGGAACTACTGGTTCGAATTGAATAAAATATTTTAGCATTGGATACCCCATTTATCTAGGAAGGCTATAAGGCCTTATAACATCACGCTATGACCAATGGGAGCGGAGCATCATTGAAAAATGTTGCAAAAACGGGGAAAATTGACGCAGACGAAGTTGTGCGGGTCAGCTAGTAAATAATACGCATCATTTAATTATCTGTACCTATATCACATTTTATATACATTAATAAAAATCTTGGGACAACTCAAACGACACCATCTGATCCCAAACTAAGCTAAGCTCGTACTATGGCAAACAGACAACTGATAAATATACTTATATATTTCTAAATACATACATACGAGTATCATAGATAAATGACACCGAGACACAGGATAAACCATCGTGCTCATCACACAACGTTTTATCCATGGTGGGGATCGAACCCAAGACCTCCTGCTTAGCAGTCAGGGTCACTTACCACTAGGCCAACAACCATACATAAATGCTTCTCTATTGAGAAGTGACTTGTAGGTCTAATTATGCATATCCTCATAACATTATCACTCCAACATAGAATAATTTCAAAAGTCTATTTAATTAACAGGAAACCGTAACTGATTGAAACTGCCTACATACAGCTGATATAATTAGGTTAAGTTTTGGCACTCAGCTAGGTAAAAACCATTTTGGAAAAAAAACGGGAGTTTCGACAATCAAAATCGAACCCGAGGAAAACCTAGTTATATATATAATTTCACATAAATTGCCACGTGCGGAAACAAAACGTGTAATTTGCTAAAATATAAATTGATATGTTTCAACGCAATTGACAAAATATAAAGGGCAGGTGCAAACTAAACTAAGGTATCTAATAAAAACCATCGGCTACTTATCTCGCACAAAACGCGGCCATCCTAAAAGATAAAATTAAAAAAAAAAAACGGGCAAAGAATCGCCAAAAACTCAAATAAAGCGAGCGGTTTTTTCAACAAAAACTATTTTATCTAAGATTCGGTAACTTAATACTTACATACTGACCGAAAAAAGAAAAAAAACAGAAAAAAGTTTAATTGTTCTCGCAAAAATTTGGCCGAAATCCTGGCTTCGGGCACAGGAAATGACGGAGCGGCAAAAAGCGGCAAAAAGCTCAATAGAAGCCAACGAAACGTCTTCAATTTGATGGATCGCCGTAACACAATCATTTTATGAGAGAACTTAGGAGAGCCTTAAAGTGCCCCTTAAAAATCAAGAGATATTCTTCACTTTTATTGCTATGGTAAACAGGCTTTATCTTCATCCTGCCACATCAAATTCAAACCTTAACACCTCGTAATAAAATTCAAAATCAAAACTCATTTACCAAACACTTACAACCTCTTAAACTGATCTTTCTTTTACTATCTTACAAATTCTAGCCAATCAAATTTAATCTTTTCTTCTACAATCTCAAGGTTGAAATTCAGTTTTGTTGTTTGCGAGAATTGTAATGGTACTGTTAAAGTAACAAAGCATTCTGAACACGTGTTAGATGGCCACTAGAGGGGCATTTGAGCTTGTTTGCTTGTATCCAACGATAATAGAAGTCGTTATCACAACCTTCATAAACGATGGCCTACCTGAGACAAAGTGACCTTAAGGAAGAATTTTATTTCGTTTTTAGATAAGATTTTTTATTGAGGACTATTTTTTTTAACGAGTGCCTACAATTTTAAATAGGTACACTTATTAAATGTTCATATTGTAATTACGTGCAATCACTTTTGGTCTGCTGCATCATAGACATGCTAAGTTATAGATTTACCTTTTGATGAAGTTATGGTATAAGTTAAAGGTTAAAGACCTGACTGCTAGGCAAGAGGTCATGAGTTCGATCCACGCAGGACAACTATATAATAAGTATGAGTTTTTATTCGGTGTCTAAATGTAATTTATTTATTGTCCTTATTTAACCTTAGAATATAATATATATCTAAGTACCTTTACCAGTAGCCAATACACAAAAGGCTTAGAACAATTAATATGCTAGTTTCATAGGTAAATAAAAAAAATCAAAAATAATAATTAGTAAACAAAATTATTATTTAAACTACCAACGATTACGTTCATATTAAGTTTGGTGTTAAATAAGATATTTTATCATTAATGATATATTAGAAACTATTATTTTTAATATATCATTAATGATAAAATACATTAATGATAACACAAAATTTAATCTGACTAGAAAGAATAGTGAGGGCATAGCATTTGTATAAGATCTCCATTTAAAATCTGCGTTTTGTAGTCAAAACAGGCTAGGTTTTATTGTTTTGTAAAACCGACCATTGTCTCATAAAACTGACTAATTATAAATGTTGATAAACTTTCGCGATTTGAACACATTCTAAAATTATTACGGGTCTTAATCGCGTGAATAATTTAAGGTTATTAAAACGGTCGAAACGTGAGGCAATAAGACCCGTAGTATATAAAACTTTATAATGACTAATTATAGTTAATAATAGTTATATAAAAATATATATGTATTACATTACAAAAATAAAATCATATTCGAAAAAAAATCGGTAACCATAAACTTATTCTATAATCTTTAAAAACTTTTGAAGACTGCACAAAAAGGATCTAAAAAGTGGGCGTTACTTTTACTGTCATTTCTGTTCGGGCATAATAGCCGGCGGCCTTAGCTCGCGCCGGCCTATTATCTCATAACAAAAAAGGTATACCCCGCCTTACACAATCGAAAAATTCAAAACCAAGCGTGGCCTTTGCGAATCTGGGCAATAAATTTCTATTGATTGAATTTCGGACCCATGCTGAGAATAGGGGCTCATTATAGTCCCGATAATTTTTAGATATTTTTTTTAATTTTGATTTTATGAGCCTTAACGACCAGTGTTGGTGACGAATCGATGAAAATTGTAAGTGGAGCGCGTTGAAGTCTTTTGTATTAGTGGTTTAGTGTTGCAAATGTATGAAAACAAACTGGTGAAAACAAATGTTTTAGTATAATTACCATTGGATTTAATATTCAACAAATGACCACATTTTACGTCTCAACTATTGTTTGTTTTTGTTACTGGTATCAGGATTTAGGACCATACAAATACAGTTAGGTTAGGTTAGGTTATTCTCAAGAGCAGTCTTTATAAAATTAATGTAGCATTTTGGCTGCATGTTTATTTCTTAGGTCTTCATTCTTATTAAGTATATATTATGAATTGTGATTTTTATTGATTGTAATTTAAAGTACTAGAAACACTGACAAAGACATCATCTAAAAAATAGGGATATTCATAATATATTTGAAAATAGTTTTTTTTAAGTATGTTTTTCTACGGTGCCTCTTACGATTCAAACTATGTAAAATTGCAACTCAAGCTATATCTACAGACGTTGAATTAATCAACGTTTGTAGATATTTTACAGAAATTGATATATTAAGAAGTAATTCTATAGTAGTTTTTATTATGTTATGTGTCAAAATTCGTACTTTTTTTATATTTTTCATACTTTTTTGTTAAACTTGTATGGTGATTCTAATTTTAAAACTTTAACAAATAAAATCGAAAATGTGTTTTCTTATGCATGGTAGCTTTGATTTTATAATGTCTAGATGGAGCATTATCTTAATAAGCCTATAAAAAATGAAGCAGTCCCTCTTTGACGTTTGACACTCGTTGATGAGAACAATTATGGCTAAAACATCGGATGGCGGATTTTTACCTGTCAAAAAGTACGTCCACTTGACCGTACTTTTTGACAGTTCTTTGCTTCAATTAAATTCGTTAGACATTATATATTCAAAGCATGGCAGATATAAAAAAATCTGTGAAGACCATAGCGAAAGAAACCTGTATAGAAAAACATTAATATCAAGACACATTCTTATACAATAGCATTTCAAAATAAGAACGTGCTTAAAGTTTCATATTATTTTTTTTAATTTTATACTTCTATGAAGGTTCTAAGGTTCTAAATTTAAAACATCAGCATAAAGGCCACACCTACAAACTGTCAAGAGGTACAATTACAAAGGAGTACTCATAAGTCAAAGTGACCATTACGTAACTCGGTACAAACTACTCGTTCATTCAAACTTAAGGATCTTTACATCGACGAGGTATGAATGGGCGTACTCGCAATCGATTTCACAACGGTCACTGGTGAATGGCGGAAACTGACTTAAAAGGCTTCACGTGAAATGCTGGATGTATCTCAAAATCCATAATGTTGTGAAATTTGAGGTTTTATTTTGTACCTGACTGTTGTCTTTTGCTTGAGTCTTTATTTAAATTTTAAATTAATGTTTTTGAATTTATGGCAAATTTTGCATAAAACATTTTTTTTTTACTTTTTACTTATCAGAAGGACCTAAAATCAAAATGCCCTACATATTAAAACGACATAGGATCTAAATGACCTAGTAGCAAAACTTCCTATTATCAAAATGCCCTCTGTGTAGAGTTAGAAAAAAAGTGTTCTTGCTGTACAAAGGCCTCCAAAACCTAAATTCCACAAGATTTTCAATTTACAGGTTACATACATTATGCTTAATATCACACTAATATTAAAAAAGCGAAAGTTTGTAAGTGTGTGAGTGTGTATGATTGTTACTTCTTCACGTCTAAACGGCTGGAGTGATTATAATTAAATTTGGTATGGAGTTAGCTGACACCCTGGATTAACACATAGGCTAATAAATCGCGAGTAACACCGCGGGGCACAGCTAGTGCTTTAATAAATGTTGTCATTGTCATCATGTAAAGTTCATTTAATGCAGTTTAAGCATCGAGGACTGGTGAATTAGTGACTGCTTTTATAGGTAGGTACCTTCTCCATCGGGTTTCGGCTACTTACTCCTTCACAAATACATTGCGCAGTTTTTCCCGACATCTATATTGTATAGCTGCTTTCAGCCAACTGACTTATACTGTATCTAATGTTCGCGCTAACTCATATTAAGTTAAATTACAGATACATAAATTCGCTATTCTAATAAATTTATGAAAGATAATTTTTATCCTAATAAATTTATTAATATGTGCTTAGAAATAGCCATTGTATCACTACTGCTAAGACTGTTTGCGATAAATTATAAACATCACCTTAAAATTTCACGATGATGATGCTATATTTTTTTTTTAAATCAAGAAAAATTTGGATTTTGATATGTACCCGACATAGCTTCTTCAGTATTTCGTTTATTTAAAGCGTGTAATCGGCATTTCCTTATTATGTCCTACAGTGTATGTGAAAGCTTCTTGTATGGTCAATTATGTAAGCTTGAAGTACTGCTAAAAGAGGTTTTATGAATGATTATTAAAATATATATATTACGTTTCGACCGTATTGCAACGGCCGTGGTCACGGGAAGACTGTCTTCCCGTGACCACGGCCGTTGCAATACGGTCGAAACGTCGGGCAATAAACAAGGTATTTTACCTTAAATTATTCACGCGATTAAGACCCGTAATATATATATTTTAATAATGTGTACAAATCGCGAAAGTTTATCAACTTTTATGAATGAGTTCGTATTTAATAGTATTGATTGGATACGCGCACGTATCTTTGACTCTTTGTATTTTTCATTCTTTTGAGATATATTTTATTGTATTTTGTTCATAAACTTATGCCATTTTAATGCTTTTGCGTGAGGATAAAAGTTTTTCATTGTAGTACTTATAAGTTAAACGGCTATTTCCGCTGACTTCAAAGATGCACTTTAATTCGAGATTTAAATGATTGCAGTGTAAATACATTTTTGATCTAAAATGTGCAAATCTCTTTATCGCTTTGTTTGTCTTTGTGATGACACCAACTAAACTGATACCTAATGCATTATTGTTCAATGGTGGTTCAAATTTTCAATGAATAATCTGTAGACGCATTTGGAGAATTATGAAGCCTATAAATATAAATGTATGGGGGGAAACGCGGTGATTTCGATATGACGTCATCATTAAAAAAAAATCGTATCAAGTTGAGGCTAAATTCGACTAACGGCTATTCTCAATAATCCATCTAACGATGGATTCGGCTCCTAGAGATATTTGACATAAGCTTCATACAAAACATGTCAAAATCCTACCTCTAGTAGCCAAATGCATCGCTAGATAGATTACTGAGACCGGACGTTAGGCGGACTTTCGATGTCGGAGTTAATAACGGTTTAGGGCCGGTACCGCGGGTTCAAGTGCCACCTAAGACGCATTTTTCCTCCATACATTTAAATTTAAATGTATAAAAATAACATCAAAATGCTTCAAGAACTGTATAAAGTCATTATGGAGCCTTCAGCGAGTAGTACACTAATTTGTCAAACTGTTTTGAAGTATTTTATAAGGACATACAATAGTCTGTTCTTCCCTAAAGCTAGAAATAATTTCCTTAAGCCTCTTCCTTTTTTAAAGTCGGTTAAAATGCATTTAATAATGTCTCCTCCTTTATAAAGTCCCCGCAACACAGGGCTTGTAAACTACTGCGAGAGTCGTCATTAACAAAAAAACTTTTCTACAGAAAGTCTTATCTTCACTCATCTTTACAACATACCTATACTATCTTAAAAATGTCAAGAGTGTCCTATGAATCCGTAAGTGTATGTCCAATCAGATAAGGCTTGAAAGTATTCAACGAGTGAGACTTCGCAGTATGTTTCCTTTGCAGACGCCGGACGAACAAATTGATTGGATGCCGAAGTGTTAATTAATGAAAACGCAATCATGATGAAAAGCAGTCATGTGGTAATGTATTTACGACAAAGTTTTTTTTATAAAACTGCGGAAGCGAACATGTTTATGCCACAAGTATGTAATTAGGTATGCCTATTTGCTATCTCGCTATTTTACGTAGTTGACTAATAGCTTTTACTCATTTCTTTTTCGGAATTAGGTATGCAACTTTTTTTTTATCGATTAGTATCATTCGAAATGTTTTCAGCTGAAATTCACATCGACTTTTGACGAGTTTTTACCGTCTTAACAGATTTTATGTCCACCGCAGCAAAGAGGAGCTGAACCTTGCCAGTATTACTTCTAAAGAGTCCTAATGACCTTTTTAGGCTTATTGAGGTACTAGCTGTCCCGCGCAACTTCGTCTGCGTCAATTTTCCCAGTTTTTGCAACATTTCTCATTGCTGCTCTGCTCCTATTGATCGTATCGTGATGTTATATAGCCTATAGCCTTCCTCGATAAATGGGCTATCCAACAGTGAAATATTTTTTCTATTCGAATTTGTAGTTCCTGAGATTACCGCGTTCAAATAAACAAACTCTTCAGCTTTATAATATTAGTATAGATTATAATGGTCTAGATCACTGTCAAGTCAAATCTGGGTACTTATTCACTATGTTTTTTGTCGTTTCCGTGGCAGGCCCGCATGAACATGCACATGCGCGGTGCGCTCAAAGATGTCCGCATGCGCGATGCATTTCTTAGCGCGGCTCTCTTTTAATCATTATGACAAGAATTTGACAATTACACGCGCGGGCTTGCCACGAAAACGAAAAAAAAGATAGTGAATAAGGACCCTGTATACTAAAATAAAAGAAACATAGTCATGATACAACCGAGAGTCATCAAATTATTTACTTTTAGTAATTCAATTTGATTATAGGTACCTACCTACTCAATCGTTTTTCCTAACCATATCAACAGATCTACCGTTAAACAAACTTATCAGGTAACAAATCCCTTAAAAACATCACTTTTGCATGAACAAAAAAAGTCAACCAAAATCGCTTAAAAAACCACTCTGGTATCAAAATACGACTTCCATAAGTTTCCCATAACGTTTTAAACCTACATAAACATTTCTTACCATATCTATTGCCGCCATTTTATTTCCAATAAACAAACAAGCCCCCGCACTTGTTTGCAAAGATAACACAACTCACGAGTCAATCCCGACCAGAATAAATATTTGTAGAGCTCTCAAGGACGACTCGTGTGTTTGGATTGTGATATAACAAACCAGTTTAAGCTGAGCTCTTTCTTAGAGGACTAGGGATTTTAGGATGGTTATAGATTAGACGAGTCGTAGGTCTGGATATATGGTTTGTTACTAGTTCTCTTTAATGTTTAAAATATGACATCTGGAAACGCGAATTCCTTAGAAAAAATGTTTTAAATGTAATTTTAAAAAGCCTTAAGCTATTTTTGAGGGAAGTTTGCTACGTCTCATACCTCAAGTCATGCTATATTTTGCAGTCCTAGTGGGCGCTTTACTTCTTATAAACCCCGGACAGACAGACAAATTTAAAAAAAAATAAGTTACTAACTTTATTTACTTAGGATGCAAAACAACACTTGTGATACGTCGGGATAATAGATAATCAATCTCATATCATTGTTCTACACATGCCTTATAAACTTAAACTAGCTTTTCCTTGCGGACTCGCCCGTGTTTTCTTATTCTTAAGTTTTTTGGGCTGTCTTTTAAAGTTGAGTTGCTTGAGTTTCTTAAAATCTCTTATTCATTACCCTAATCTTCATCTACACAAATATTATTAAGAGGAAATATTTGTGTTTTTGTCATCGTAAGGAATAAACGTAAAAACTACTGCCCCCTAGACAAATGGTATTCTATTCGATTAGAGTTTATGCTAATCGAATAGAATGACGACGTTGCGCGCGTACAACTGCTAATCTCTTATTAACAATTTACACTGTTGCGCGCGCAATGACGTCATTCGATACGATTAGCGTAAACTCTAATCGTATAGAATGCCATGCCCTGGACCGATTTAATAAACTCTTTCATCATTAGAAAGCTACATTATCGGGGAGTAACATAGGCTATATTTTACTGTCAAACAGTGCAATAATGTACTAACTCAAGGTATAAAAAGCTACGATATGAGACCCGTGCGAAGCCGGGGCAGGCATCATAAATAAAACCTGTCTGTAAAAATTTTGCTTATTAGGTCCACAGGTTTAGGCTGGGTGTTGATAAGTAAATCAATAAATGAGGCTTTTAACAACAGAACCTGGATTTTTTTCAAACAACTTTTTATGAAAATGAAACTTAGCTAGATCGATTTATCGTTTTATGAAAATCGTTGAAGCCGTTGTCGAGATTCAGATTATATACAGGTATATATAACTATATTTACAAGAATTGCTCGTTTTAAGGTATCAAGATTACGGGATGAATATAAACACTCATAATCTATACTAATATTATAAATGCGAATGTTTGGATGATGGATGTGTGGTTAAATCACGCCACAACGGATAAATGGACCTGGACCATTTTCACGCGAATAAAGTCGTGGGCAACAGCTAGTACAAACTAAACAGACTTAAACAATTCACCAACTATCTTAAATTCTTCCGCATAACAATTGCACGAAACTTATCAAACCCCTATCCCGCTAACAAGACCTGCACAATCAAAACACCAACACAAAACAGTAATTACAAAATCGGATCTATATCGCCCTCATAAGCCGCGCCCTATAATTCAATTAGGCGTCCTAACATAAATAGGGTTGTCAAAGAAACCTTCTAAGGGCCCATTCAATCCGCACGTGTGCTAACAATGATCCAAACTTGAGGCTAACCCGACAAACGCTGCGGGTCGCCAATACCCCAAAGTGAGAAATTTCACAATAGTGTCACACTATTGAAGTTCGGCGTGACGGTTGATAATGGCCCAGTATGAGGTCGTTCTTACGTCTCTGATTTGTGCTCTGATTGGTAAACGCTTTGTAGTTGGTGAATCTATTTAGTGTACAAAAGGCTTGATGCGTCTTGGTTGATAAATGAAAGCAACTATTGATACTTATGCCAGAGATGTTGGTGTTGCTTTTATTAAATTATATTCATAATCAAAAAAAATATTTTGAATTGCTCGCACTCTAAAGCTTGTCTCGGTAGTTGAAGTAGCCTTAGTTTGTTCAATATATCAATCATTCTGTTAAAAACAGTACACATTTTTGTACTGGTAGAGAATTTAGGTAGGCATTAAGGACTTAATAAATACTTGTGATATTATCAGCAAGGAGTGCAGTCATTATTTGTTTTATTATAATCTTAATCATATTTTGAAGATAATAAATTAATGTGTGTTCGCTTTACACATTAATTGTACTGGTATTCAATAAGATATTTTATTTTTTTACCATTTTTTTGTTCAATATTTTTGAAGCTATTATTTTTATTACCTCTGGCATAGTCTTCATTAACTAATTTTAACAGAATACGTGTATTTCTTCCTGCACAACTGACCATTCATTCACTTACGAAGTCCTTCAATATTGACCCATCTAGCACCAATATTGGGCGACAAGTACCACTAGCACTGACGGGTTAAATCTAATCTCAATTTACAAAGCAATTATAGACCTTAGTGCATAAGGAATACGGTTGAATATTGATCAAAATTTATGTAAATTAAAATGACATTCCTAACCTAAGTCAAGTATTCGTAATGTAAACCCGTCGGTATCTACACAGGATGGAAGGTCGTTAACAGGTTTTATCACTTCCTTCTAAGTATTCAAATTGAGTGTTCCTTTTTGTTATAAACAATTATGTGCATATGTGATAAGGTCGTGTGTTATGTAAGTACTGTAGTAGTCACGACGTGTTGTGGAATTTCTCGATATTATTATGGATGAGGAAGAGATTATTAAGCAAAAGTGTGAATATATTCAACAGGTCTTGCACCTGATGGTAAACGTCACGCTAGCCCTTAACAGTATCAGTGTTACCCAAATCTTTGCTTGGCAAAGATTAGTTGCGATCCTTATTTGAAACATTAATACATGTCTCATTTATTGTTTTTAAACTTTCGCGATTTTTATAGATATCTAATATAGATATTAGATTTAATTTAGTGAATTATTTAAATGCATGAACATTTTATTTACCCGACGTGCGACGTTTTGAGCGAATTGCACCGATCGTGGTCACGTGTCCTTCAAGACTTTCAAGACCTTGACCCAGTGGTTAGTGCCGCTGACTGCTAATTCGGAGTTCATGAGTCCGCTTTCCATCCAGGATAAATCTTTGTGTGATGAACACGATGGTATGAATGTTGCCATAGATGGATAAGACAAGACAATTATTTATTATTACTATATACCTTAGTAGGTATTCTTTGATAAACACTAAAGTACCTTAGCCAATAATAATAATATCATGGTACCACTCACACAACGCTATTTGCCCCCAAACTAAGCAGAGCTTGTACCATGGAAACCAGACAACTGATAAACAAACCCGTTTAAATATTTCTAAATATATACACATTATAGATGAAGAACACCCAGACACAGAATAAACCATCGTGCTCATCACATAAAATCGGATCGAACCCACGACCTCCGGCTTAGCAGTCAGGGTCACTAATTACTAGACCAACATGCCAGCCAATAAATAGAATACATTCATTTATCTAGAATTTCAAATGTAGAACTGTCGGAGGCAAATCAAAATCAGGTTTTAGATTTACTTTGTGCCAGAAAAGGCTATGAGCTCGCTGTCGTTGATTAAAATAGGATATCATATACCACCTGAGCATGAGCATGGGGTTGGTGGACCTCGACCGTTAGCACCGAGAGCTATATAACTCCCCCAACTCAGCATTAAATATTGTATGTACTCGTATGTCACACATTTTGCATTGATTCCAACGGATTTGAATTGATTTTGTTTTAGACTAGAAGTGGTTGATACACTGAGAGTGTTAACCCTGTCCTCTAAGTTTTCCAAGCTTTAGTATTTTAAGCTAATGTTGGCCAGTCATTTCGGTTTTGAGTTCGTTTCATCTTTGACGAGGCCAATACCAATGTCGCTAAACAACCAATATTTTTAAGCCCACGACGCCAACAGAGGGATGTTACAAGTTTGACCTATGCATTTGTGTGTTTTTATATATCTGTCTGTTACATCGTAGCTTCCAAACAGATATACGGATTAGGGGACGGCTTCGTTCATTCATATGTTTATTACCTTGGAACACGCGTCATTAGTTTTTCCATTGTTATGTAATATTAAAGTCTTAACATTAAACTGGTATAGTGTACAGTCCACTTGATAGAACATACTCGTAGTTGGCCCATAATACTTCATAGCCTGCGACTCTAGAAACCATCAGGAGGTTTTATAATTTTTGAACTCCTTTCTTGAACAAAAAGGACAATATTTTGACACTCTTGTTTATATTGTAGCCAACATTTAAGTTCTCAGCGTCTTACCGCAGATGTTTTCAAACAACATGCTTAATCAATTCGCAAGTTGTATTACACGTACAATGAGTGGCCATCAATTAAAGAACGACAGCTCTATCCTTCCAAATATGTCGTTGAAGTTAAAAACTATATAAAAGTCCAGGTGTTTGTACACAATTAGTGCATAATCACTATATTTGGAGTGTTGTCACGAATTTTCTAAGAAGGTCTTTGTTGGCCACCACCCAGTAGAGCGATGTTTGCAAACGGACTGAATAAGCCTTCACCAATATTTGCTTTTCGAATGAAAGAAACAATGCCTCCGTTGGGACAGTTAGTATTTCTTGTGAGGCACGGGGACAATGTTAAGGTGGTGTTCCATAAATCCGATCTGTCGATTTTCGATTAGTCGGTAACCAATTTATTTGGAAGTTGTCTTGTACCTACGCATAGTGCGTGCCTTCTCGTGATGTAATCACTCTTATGAATAACAAGAAAAAGTTTGCTAAATGAAGTATTATTAATTATTATCAGATTTAATATTAAAGAAAAAAGGTATTGTCCGAAATCAATATTCTTATGCAACTTCATTTGCAAATGATACAAAGACTTTGAAATTTCTGTCAGATGTTCACAATTATATCAACGTAGAAATCATATCACCTCATTATCATTACCAATATCAATTTATACCTATTCTAGTCAATTTGGTTTAAATGTTAGATTTTCTCATATAAAGACCAAACAATTCGCAGTAATGAAACCACACCTTAACTAAATTTTTGGCGACGATGTTACCACGTCCGCAGAACGCCGCGGGAGTTCCGACCACCGAGCGTTTATTGTACCTCGCAATACCTTTATTTATACATCAAAACTTTAAATGTATGCCTTTATTTATTTATTTTACTTTCAAATGCCCTTAACAAAGTCGTTTAAAATCAGCACGAGCGGGCAACGAAATAAATACTTCAATGTTAACTTTATTTCTTTAGCAGCAGTTTTTATGCCACTGAGGTAGAACAACCGTTGGACCGAAGTAACGACGCACCATCTACTAAGCTGAAGACTTAAAATGGTAACTACTTATTATATACGTTAGTACTTAATACTATGGAAGTAAAATATCCCATGTATCCTGGAGAGTATTAAGCTACGCGTACCGGGCGAGTACAGGGGGCGACGTTGCGTGCCCGGCGTTGCTGACCTACCTAGTGCGCAAACTAATGGGGATGTTGACTGTCAAGTCAAATCAGTCTCTTTTTATAAAATGTCAAAACGAAAAATGTGTATGCAATAGCAACCTATGACATCATAAGCTCCTATCGTCAAATCATTACTTTTAGTATTCGTATTCATGCTTTTAAATTCAAAAACATGTTAAATTGTAAAAGAACACGACGAGTATTTTAAGATCTACTTTTACCTGATTACTTTAAAATAATTTACTTGTATTGTAGTCAACTACCCACTTTACTGGAGCATGCGCCGTCGACATGGGCGCTGCGTGTGCTCAATGCGGTATCAGAAGATGTCGATTTGTTTTCATGTTCATTAGACGAATTCATATTAATGTAGTTCTGTTACACTATCTATCGCGAAGGTTACATACCTGTAATGATAGACTGTAAGTTTGTGTAAATAAATAAATAATAATTCGGTGGACTTAGGCTTACTTTAGGTAAAATTTGATAAGGTTTAATATATCAGCATATTATGGTGACCGTAGACGTCATTGAGCTTAGCGCAAGTTAATCATATTCTTAAACAGTATGTAGGTATATAAATTTTAAATTAAAGTACGATTTATAAATCTCAGCTCCAGATTAAAGAAAGAAACAAAGAGGGAAGGAAATATATTTATTTAGCTCTCAACTCACTTCATGTCCTAGTGGACCAAATTGACAAAAATAGTCCTAGGTCAACTATAATGGAACCTCGCGAAATTATGAGGTTGTGCTGGTATTCTGATGTCATTTGAGGACATCCTAATCAATATTTAGTTAAATTGTAGAAAATAGTCTGCAGTATAATATTAATACAAAGCTAAGCAAAATAAACCTAAGTAAACTTTAAATTAGTGTTTTATTTAACACTTACAACTCATTAAAATATAATCAATAACTTACCAATAGTTTTTTGTCAGTTTTTGGAAAAGTCATCATTAGTATTAGCTATGAATGTAATCATACCTATTAAGGACACTTTGTGATTATTTTAGATTACTTAATCAGAAAATGTCGGCTAGTCACTACGGGTCCCATTGCACATCATGCAACGCAATTTGAACCTATTTATTTTCTTTACCTCAATATAAAAATATTCAAACTTCTCCTATTTATTTATTCAAATACACCAATAACAAAATTATCAATACATACATAATATTTGTTACTTTATATATCACAATAAATACAGACCTTTTGTGAACATTCATAATTCTACGGAGCAAATCTTTACAATGACAACGACTGATCCTTTTTGGCCAATGTTTGGTTAGCTGCATCTTCATTGTCGACTCGGAAATCAATTTACGATAATTGTCATTTATTATGAAATAAATATGATGCTTTATCCTGTCCCCTTTTGTGTAAGAAACTCCAAAAGATTGGAGCCATTTGAGCCATTGAACACGTTTTATTTTGCGAAGAAATTCAGTCGAGCGCAAGAATTTGTGATCACATTTGACAATAATAAAATTATAATGCAGACCTTATAGCCGACCATGACTTGGAAGATATTAGGCGGAACGTAAAGCCTTTGACGTTAAGTCTTGTCAAGGAATGTTTTCTCAGCTTATGAGCAGATGTTACTAATATTTGTATTGATATTAAATGAAGTGATACTTATGAATGTTTGTGAAACCAATTAACTGTTATGAAGTTGTTTAACATTTAGATTCAGATTCGGATGAATACGGTATAATGTAAGGGCTTTTGATGCAACGGTGATGACAAAAAGTAATTTATAAAAGCCAGTCAAACATATGACGGGGTATGTGAGCCCGTGCCACGAGGCAGCCCCGAAATTATATACGTTCACAGCCTGGCTGCCTAGCCTTAGAGACATTGCTGAGGAAAATCTGATTATAGAACAAATCAAGACCTTCAGTGACTATTTGTCTGTGTGTTAATTTAGGGCACGGTGCATCCTAGACAAGCATTCAAGTTTTTACTGACAGGCTCTCATTGACGTTGACTTGTTTCAAGGATTAGGTATTGACTGCTACGCAAGAGGTCGTGGGTTCGATCCCCAAACAGGAAAAATGGTTTATTCTGTATCTGGGTGGTATTTATCTATAATATGTATGAATTTAGAAATAAAAGTATGTTTATCAGTTGTTTGGTTTCCATAGTACAAGCTCTGCTTAGTTTGGGATCAGATAGCGTTGTGTGAGTTGTCCCATTATATTAATATTATTATTATTATTAGGTAATGAAACGGTGTACCTTCAGTCAACCTGCATAAAGGACAAGGAGTATTACCAGTACCTATCACCATTAATTAAAGTGTGTCTACTTGTGACCACTTCCAGTGCAACCTAGTCGAAAAGTCAAACAATTTAGAGGCAAATAATCCCCGTGTTTTACAACGCGAAAGTTTTGAATTTTAATAAATGAAAGGTTTGACTCACGGTTATAAAATGTATGTTGGGACAACTCGCATCTGTTATAAAACTAAGCAGAGTTTGTACTATGGAAACCAGACAACTGATAAACATACTTATATATTTCTAAATACATACATATTTCTCGTGCTTATTGCACAAAGTTTTATCCTGGGTGGGGATTGAACTCACTACCACTGACTTAGCAGTCAGGGTCACTAACCGCAAAACCAACAGGCTAGTCAAAACAACGGACTGTTAATCAGGTAACTTAAAACTCACACAAATCAATCTAAGAATAAATTACCTTCCCATCTGACGTTTTCTATGTGATTCTCCTAATCCAAGTCTTAGGAATAGAGTTTCTTTGCCCCCCATTAAAAGTCATGACTTATTAATGCATTCAGCAACCTCCAACTCAAGCCAAAAAACTGAAATATTTCAGAAATTTATTTTATAATAAACACGAGAGAGAGAAGAGAGAGATTTAATTTGCAACTCAAGCTCTAAGGGGTCACGTGTAATTTTTTAGTATTAATGGACTGTTATCAACTTTATTACCAAACTTTATTTATAAAACCTATATTTTGCTACAATCCATTTTACCTAATGATACAAGAACCATATTAGTAAGATAATTCATTCAAAATTGTTACTAAATGTGACAAAAAACTGTGATATTTATCGCTTTAGTTCGTTCGAAAACACGTTAAAATTGGCTTTTAAAGCGAATTTGTCTCGTTTTTGACTACTAAAAGGCCCATTAAATCGCTCTTTGTTGTCTATTGATTTGTATTTGGATACGACACGGACCATTGAATAGATACAGAGTGTTTCACTTATATTACTATGCTATATGTGTATTTATTTTATATAGGTTAGGTTTTCTTAGTAGTACCATATCAATTATAGTTCCTTTTAAATTTCTGTGTAATAACTAATCAAAGTGTATTATTACGAATAAATTATTTTGATATACATATAGGTATAACAGAAGTAAGTAATCATAAGAAGAAAATATTTCTCATATATTTTAATAATAGCCTAGGGTTTGCAATCATTCATTCAATTGCAAATCCAATTTATTCAATTATATTTAAACTAACATTATGTAGACAGAGGTTCAATTATAATTGTGATATAACATTGATACTATACTATATACTATTGTACAGTTTAAAAATAAAAAGTTTTCAAACAACCTGTACATCAGAAATCGTTTAGCAAAAACATGGCCGGCCTAATATGACAAAGAAACTAATAACATCAATAACTGACTCGTATAATGACTCTCCATTCTCTCGGATCGCCGATCCTTTTGCTCAAAACACATTCATACAGCAATGATCAACACTTGGACGTATTAAGAATCTCTTATACACCTTTTAACTTGTGACAATAGGGCTATAATATGAATATGATGTCAAACGACTTGATAATGTGCATCTGAGCGAAAAAGTTGTAATTTTAGAAGTTAAGTTTTTTTTTAGATCGCTATTGGATGTTTTTCTTAAATTCTTGAAATTGAATGTTATAAATTCGAAAATGAAGTTATGTTGGAAATAAATAAATGAGTACCTACCTATATATACAAATTTACTATTAGATCGACAAGGAATTAATATTTTAAGTTTAAGTTGGCAGCAATCGGTCCGACCCTGAACTCTACCTGCAAGTCCGGAGTTTAATTAGGAAACATTTTGTACAACGAAAGATTAAAATTGTAAGAAGTAGTTCTTTTTTACAGATTTGTTATCAAAGATGGTGTTCCAATTTCACTAGAGAATAAGTTAGGTTTTACCTTTCAGTAAGATTAGGATTCGTAATAAGGATGTTGACTGTCAAGTCAAATCAGTCTCTTTTTATGAAATGTCAAAACGACAGGCTCTATATAAATGTGTATGGAGTAACAAACTATGACGTCATAAGTTACTATCTTTAAATCATTACTTATCATTACGTTTTCATGCTTTTAAATTCAATAAACTTTGACACTTATATTCAAAGCATTTTAAGACCTACCTACTATGGTCTGATTTGTATAAAACAATTATTTTTTCTTATAGTCAACTATCCAATTGCTAGAAGCCTATGTCCAACAGTGAAATGATACAGGCTTTTATTATTAATTGATAGATGAAAGAATTTGGACTTATCAAGCAAAACTGATTCAGTACAGAGTTCGCTCCGGAACAATTTTTTATCCTACTACGGCGAGGAATTTATACGAAATTAGAAACAAAGTTATAGCAGCAGTATTATTGAAAGAAAGTGAAGTGTTGAACATTAAACTATTATATTATGTTTTAAAATAAATTAGTTGCTCATCGTATCTGTGACAATGAGGTTACCACTCAGCATAAAAGCTATATAACACAGAGCTTATTTTCAGTAGGCCCCTCTTAAAATAATTATATAAATATAGGCACATAAGGCAGAAAAATACATAAATACAATAAAGTGTTTTACTACATAATATTTATTCACAATTTTATAAGTACATAAAATTGTGAATAAATATTATGTAGTAAAACATTTTCTTGTGTAATTCAATTATGTAGATAAATAAAATAAATAAAAAAGTTTTTTTTTTATATAATACTTTTGAGTGGCTGTAGGATGTAACAATTAACTTTTATCACAGCTATTGCCAAGTATTGAAAAAATGGTTTCTAACTAACAACAATTTTAGTATTACAGTCATAATCATGTTATATCTTTTTGACGACAATTAGAGAGAGACAATTAGATTTCTTACAATAAGCCATACTCCAATATTTCAGTATTCGTAACAACTTTTTTTTCACACCACTTTATTTTGACATTTCACAGCCGCCATATTTGTTTTTTTTCAAACGTCACAATGTTATCTAAGTGTCATCATATACGAATACTGTGGCGGTCAAGGCAAATCTAATGACGTCTTATTTGCATAAATCCGTTCAGTGGTTTCAAAGATATGAGGTAATAAAGAATATTACATACGTACATACATACAAGATCCGCGCGAGAACATAACCCTTTCTTGTAGTCGGATAATAATGAGTATTAAATTAAATTATAGGAATTAAATGCATTCTATAATGACGATATCAACTTTAAGCCACCTAACAAGCAGCTTTTATACAAAATTGATTGCAAATTTGTCTAGACAACTGATTAATCCTTGAATTATAAATTACTAAGCTAGTAATTTGTCCCGCGGCTCCGCTCGCGTTGATGTCGGTTATCGCGATAAAAACTACGTCGTTTAATATTAAGTATGGATTATCTACAACACTCTAAATCGTTAACTATGTCTATAGAAGCATGGCACGTACCTATTTTATTCATTTTTATGTGATTTATAGCCAAACACAAAATTGTCACTCAGTTTTGAGACACCGTTAACTCGACAGATAAACACTTTTTACGTGACTCACTATTAAGTATCGTTTAAGTATTTCTATACTCAATACAATTCAATTCAATTTCAATAGTTAAATCTACTAATGGTATAAATTGAATGACTTTTCCTAGAAATTAACTAAATTAAACTAGTATCCAAATTTCAATAGACTACATACAACCGCACGTTTATACATCACTGTCTCAAAAAACAATACCGTTTTTAACAAAAAGCAATCATAAAGCCCAATTTGTCCACGTGTGGCGATCATTCTGGGCCATTGTTTGGTCCCCGTTTTCGGATTAAGGCCTCCGCGATAAGATCTCGGGTCTAAGACGAAGATGGTTAGATAAGAACATTGAGCACTTATTGTTCAGCACAAAGGGACAAGAGAGGGAATAACTGCCACCGAACAGTTCGTGTATCATTCCCTTTTTTGTTTAACCGTATTTTTGTGCACCATTCTTCATATTTCAGGGTATTGGCTTGGCGCCCTGGAGTGCTTTCATTATTTTGCATAGTCATGTAACTCTGGTCTGATGAGTATGATGAGTGGTATTGTCTGAATGTAATACAATAGTATTGAAATATTTAGACATTGATTTGCCATGTCTATTGTTATGTAAGCGAATGATTCGTCGATTTGTATTAGATACTGAGTTTATGACCTGTGGTGATGAAGTTTTGTGAAAATTTGGTCAGGAAACATTTTATCAAATTTTATGCATTTCACCATTTAGCCAGTAGCCTTGGAAAAAAAAAACTTTATTCACTTAGGATGCAAAACAACTCTTGTGATACGTCAGGATTCTACATGTAGGTACATGTAATGCCAAGTTCGCAAACAATAGGTAAAGCCGGAGAAAAGAACCTGGCAATAAAAACTCGCGGCCACTCTTTTCAAATTGCCAATTTTACAATGTTTGAATGTTTATAAACTTGATATGGGCGTAAGGTGCTGCGACTAATATACTATAGGTACACCATGTTAAAGGACTGATGCAAATTGTATTATCAAAAAGTTGAAACATGAGATAAAGCAAAATCAGCCTTAGTGGGTACATTATAGTAGGAGCATCTACTTACAACAAAGGTAAAAACTATATGTGCTTAAATATTGGCCAAATTACTTTTAACGAATGATTTAATATGAAATATTAATTCTGATTAAAAAAGGAAGAAAATAATGGCCTTTATTCGTCACGCAGAATCTTTACTTACAAAAGTCAAATCATGCTCTTTATCAATGTGACAATTAAAACAAAGTGACAACAAAATTCACCCAAGCATATTAAAGTAACAAGGAGCAAGCAACTAGATCCATTTTTCTTTATCATTTAAATATTCAGCCACTGTATAATAACCTCTACGTATAAGATGATTTTTGACTACATTTTTGAACCTAATCACTGATATCTTGTTAAATACTCTAACAGAAAGACCCATAAATTAATTATGAGTTTTATGTAGCCTATGGTATTGACCTACTAATTTGTGCTTATTTCTCGTGTTCACCGGGTGAACGTCACTATTTTTGTGATATAAATGCATATTTTGTTTAACTTATAGCGTTAGTCAACTCGGTCTCCATGCGTGGCGATTATGGCAATTACCCCCAGGATCTATAATTAGTAGATTCTACTGGGGAGACCCTTGCCCAGCAGTTGGACATCCTAAGTTGTCCTAGTTGTTATAAGAGTACCTATTAATCTTCGCTCTGGTCTTCTCGTATACACATATTTCGATAGCCATATGGTTATTGTAATCCAGGACATTGTAAATCTTATTCTTCAAGACATCAGCATGACAACGAATAAATACAAAATATTGGTTTCACACCCATTTTCCTATCAATCAAGTAAACCGTCAGATAACAATCGAAACCGTCACTGAAGTGCCGACATTACACTTGAGACCATCTTCAAATACAAAGTGCCACAAGTATTGAACCATCTAACAAAGGAAGCAATCTTGACCAAACAATTTACATGTCAAGATGTAAGCGGTACCGCCTCAAACGGACTTCTAACTTCTAAATGAAGGAACGCCTTTAAAGCATTGCTTTTAAGAGAACTACGAAGTGTTGCTTCATCTTCATATAGGAAGGTTCGCGCTTCGGGCGTGATAGGGCGGGGCACGTGATACCCAAGGCGGAGAACTCTAAACTACAATGTTTGAACTCGAAACAACTTCTAAGAAATAGGCCAATTTGTGAAATTAATTCTTAGACACCTTAAAAGTGCCGACGCAAGCTGCATGTTAGCTGAATCATTGGTGAAATAAATATCTTGGATTTATAATCGGGGATAGTAATTTGACAGTTTGAAAATTATCTCAAGAAATAGGTTCAATATCTTCTTCTATATGAAATGGCAAAGAATGACAAAAAATTGCTTCAATTGGAAATGGTATACTTTTTTTATTTATAGGGCTTTATCACTTAGCCATAACTATATAAGTAAATGGTAATATGCCTTAGCCTAATGGCTATGACATCGGTCTCGCAATCGTGAGGTCATGGGTTCGAATCCTAGCCATTACACTACCGACGCGAACCCTCTCCTAACACAAACTATAGAGCTTAGAGAGGTTAACAGGATTGCTAGTAATGTGGGACACAAACCCACATTGCTAGTTATCTTTTTTTGACAAAAAAAATCATAAATTGATCTAGGTATATAATCTCAATACTTATGCATGCATGTGCGAGTTTAGTCTCTGTACTAATGCCTGTCACCATGGGGCATAGTTCTCTCTCTCGTACCGGGAGTACGCCGTACCTAAAGCTCAATCGACTGCCTGCAGCTCGCTGTTGGTACAGAAGCAGTACACCTACAGGAACTGCATTTGTGTAACAATAGATCATTGTACCACTCATGCCACTATCTCAAGAACAGGCCCTTCAATATCTGCTTTACAACATACACACTGAAATCGCCAATTGGGTATTTTATTAGTATCATAATTAATTATTTTATACTAACTATGCAATAATATAGCATAAAGTATTCTGAAAAAATATGTTCGTTTATAATTTAACATGTTTATTATTTTTATTCTTCAAAAGAAACTCTAAAAGTAAAAGATATGATCATTGAAACTATGACGTCACACGCTAGTAGTTTATACAAACGTGTAACGTGAGTGTTGGTTGATTTTGACGTTTCTTAAAAAGACACTGATTTGGCTTTAGTCAAATACACTATTAAGATGCTTGATTATTATCTCTACACCATAACATTGATAGTAAGAACAGAAGGTAATATTGTTACATAACTCACTCAAGCAACCCACAAATAGACGTTGTATACAGACATAGAATTACTAACCACTTTGTCGTGTGTGATTTAGCGAGCGTTGTATCAAGGTTATCTTCTGTTCTTTCGGTATTTGGCGCTATCACATTAGGTCTCTCAAAATTATAACCTTTATAACATAAAACTATTCAAAAATATCCATAAATAGTAATAATAATTAATAACACCTCTAACAAACAGTCCAACCTATTTCGCAGCGGACTTGTTAGTCGGGCGTTGGGCGTTTCATGGGCGGGAGTCGAACCTTGGGCGGGGTACTATCACTAGTCTATTGATTGCCCTCTTGTAGAAATAAGCAGATGACGAGCTATTTTATGTAATTAATTTCATAGGCGTGGCTCTAAAGCAGCTGAATCTATTTTATTTTATAGATTTAGTTTAATTTGTTTTCTGAGTATTACTTACTAAGCAGTATTTGTTTGGAGGCAATAATTGATTGGATATTGTATGAGATGATTTGTTATTTTTTTTAAGATTACATTTTGATTATTATAGTGATGAAACAGAAATGTTCAAAAGTAAAAAAAGTTAAGAATTACCTTCAAAATATGAATACGCAGCAGTACCTAGAAAATTCCAATAAAACAAATAAATAAATAAATAAAAAAAAGCAATTATTCTAATTTTAGCGCAACTTCGTATGCGTAAATTATGCGTTTTTGTAACATTATTTATTGCTGCTCCGCTCCTATTTAATAGGAATTAGGAATTAATAGTACTTATTTAAGTTATTGTTAATTATTTGTTTATTAGAAATAAAATATATTAAATTAATAATCTATAATAATAATAATAATAATAATAATAAATTTATTACGAAAAACTTTTGACAAAAATAACATATACATAAAATTAGACAGCAGATACATAATAAAATCTAATAATAATATTTTGGTACTATTGATCGTAGCGTGATGTTATACAGCCTATAGCCTTCCTCGATAAATGGGCTACCCAACAGAATAATATTTTTTCAATTCGGACCTGTAGTTCCTGAGATTGCCGCGTTCAAACAAACAAACTCTTCAGCTTTATAATATTAGTATAGATAACCTAGACTGGACATAACTTAACTACCTTAACACTTTGAGATTGTTGGTACTTTTAGGGTTCCGAAGCCAAAATGGAAAAATGAAACACAATTTTGCCATGTCCGTCCGTCTGCAGCTAGCTCGGAGACTGCTAGTGCTAGAAGGTTGTAATTTTGCATGGATACACATATTACTTACGCCGACAAAGTAAAAGAATAAAATCTTAAAAAACATATTTTTTGAAAGTACCTTCCCTGTATATAAAGTGTATACCTATCCTATATAGTTGTGAAGACCATTTTTAGATTTATGTTCATGTTTGTAAAATATTAAGCTTTATAGTGCAAAAAAACTATCACAGCCAAGTAACTACTGATCAAATGAGAACTAACAAAATTTTCGTACAAATTCCATTGAAAACTATTATTAAGTAGGTTTATACCTACTTAATAATAGTTTTCAACGGAATTTGTTGTAAATATGAAACAAAAACAACAGAAAACCACTTCTTAAGCCGCATTGTTCGGACCCCATCCAAATACGGAACCCTACATCGTGCGTGGCCCGACATGCACTTGCCCGGTTTTTGTTATCTACTTTTATCTAGATAATAAATATCTAATAAATCTTAGACTTCGAAAGTTTCCAAATAACCTAACGTAAAAAGGTATATACCAAATAAACTGTACTAAATCCTCGAATCCCTTTGAAAAGCATTTCTAAATTGACCCGATTACTAACTCAGCAAATATTAAAATCACTAAACCTTTAATACCTATTACAAAAATTACTCCAAGCATCCTTGAAACATCGTCTAAATATTGAAATAGTATTAAAAGCATTATTTTCATACAATATCATCGGAACAACGTACCCACACAATGCAACCGTATTTACCGTAACTCATATTATAAATGTGTAAAACCATTTAAATAGCAGAGTATCAATAGATGAATGTTTCTTTGTATGGTGAACCAACTTGGCCGTGATGTTCACGCACATTTTATTTGAAGATTTTATTGAAATCTCCTTAGAATTCCTTCAAAGCAATTCATATCACAAAACGATCAGCTTAAGACTCAAAATTCCTTGCAATGACAAAAAATGCAAGAAAAGTATCGTCAGTGAATAGTATACTCTACGACAGGAAATAATAAAGTTACAAATAGATTGTCTTAAGGATTTAAAATTTACTTTTATTGGAAGGGCTTTTCTAAGGCAGCTAAAGGTATACGTATTGTCGATAATCACTGAAGCAAGCACTTGTTATTTTAAGAGATCATCCACCCATAAAGCTTTGCATTGAGTTTTGTAACAATGAGGTGTATAATGTATTATTTATAGAACACAGTCGGTAGGCACATTCGGGGCAATGAATACGTATTGTTGGAACTCCTCGGTGCTAAATTGTACGTCCACTGTATCATCAATCAGACTATTTTATTTCTTGACAATTGAGCTCCAATATTGTTCGGTATGTTATAAGTTAGATTTAGCAATCTTTGTTGAAGGACCAGTATAAAGGATTCCGATTTGCGCTGGTTTCCTTTCGCTACTTTGTAGGCGAAATTACAAAAAGTTTAGGCTAGAATTGCATTGATCATACGAAGACCACGTTCATACATTAATCTGGTATCATCATCCACTCTATTGGAATTAAATAGTGACTTTAAATAAGTTTTTGTTACTGAGAACCGCAACCTTTTTTAACCAGATTCTTAGATTAAAAATATAATTCATACATGCCAATTAACTTAGGTTATGTGAGCTTTATGTAATCAAGTTTCAAACTCAAACTCAAATATCTTTATTTCGTTAAATCAGGTCAATGATTATATGTAAAAAAATCAGCCTCAAATTAATAGATACTAAAAAAATTATAAAATTATGATTGTTTAAAAAAAAAAAACAATATGAGGTTAGGCGGCAGTTACAAGTGTAAAGCTCATGAGAAGAAGCTGCCAAGAAACTCATGTGCCACTCTTTTAAAATCATCAAGTTTTTCTTTACAAAATAAATTTTACTGGACGAACCAGTAGGTCTACTCTGTTTTTTTATAACGAAATTCATGAATGTTCGTTTCCTTAAATTTCTTAAGTTTACAGGGGCTACTCTAATTAATTTTTGGTATGTACAAGAAGTTCGAACTCATGGACGATTTTCTGGAACAAGTGGATTAAATAGATGTTCCTGGTTCTGTATATTACCACTTCATTTTTGATCGAAACTTCGTTTTCATTGAATTATAGTAGGCCTCCAGTGTGTTTGGTGAGCGTAATCGTTTAGAAATTAAGGATAACTAAACAATAATACTGTTAGTAACTCTAAAATAAGTATATATAAACTTATAATATAAAATTCAGTTTCACAGGTACTTCTGGAATACTCTTTGAAAAAAATATTCTCAACATTAAAGCTGTATTATAATATTGAATATTTAATAGAATAGGATGTCCCTCTAATAAAGATTTGAAGATACCCAAAAAAGATATCAATTTGAAAAATTCAAAACAGTTACAATATGGCAAAACAGTTTTTTCCACAAAATCTATTTCATATAACAAAAAGTCGAGTCGCCATTATAAAAATATTAATATACAATTTTTTTTGGCATCCTATTTGTTATTTATTAATGTCGCTGTCACGATTCTGACAAAAAATTCTAACCAAAAAATGGCTGACAATGGTGACGCTAATCTCTTCAAGGCACGAACGTAGCATGTCAAACCAAAAAGGGTCGACCTCATATACTTAGTTGCCATTAAATAAATTCTAAATTTTAAAAAAAACTCGAAAAAAATTGACCGTAGGCAAAGACCACTTTTAAATATTTGTACGCATATGGCTTCCGGTTATTTGGAGTGGGTTATGCTAAAAAATGCATTAGACCCTGAGTTTTTGTCAATGTGTATTGAATCCTATGATTTATTTATTCCTTAGATTTGTTTGCATTAGGTACGGTCCGGATTTTAATCTGAATATACGACTGTCCTTCAAGATTACAAAGATTTTTATGTCCATTGAGAAGGTTGCGTGCGTCCTTACAAATGTCTTAGACTTTTTATTAATTTAATGTTATACTTTTTACTATATGAAGTGATATCACAGGATTAAATTTGTCGCGGCTATCCAAAAATGTTGTTGCTCTACTTTTTTTAACCAGTTCGTCGCTTAGAAGAATTTTATTAATAAAACACAGTTTTTTCTTATAGTTGAGATAAATCTCAGATCTGAAGATCTAAAGACCACCAGCACCACTGCTTACAGTTGTTTTGTTGGTTAATATTTAATCATGAAGCAACTTGATTTGATAAATAAGGTATTAATATTAAAATGACTTATCAAATATATCTATACTAATATTAAAAAGCTGAAGAGTTTGTTTGTTTATTTGTTTGTTTGAACGTGATAATCTCAAGTTACTCGTGAATTGAAAAACTATTTTAATATTGGATAGCCCAATAGGAGCGGATGAAAAATGTTGCAAAAACGGGAAAAATTGACGCAGACGAAGTTGCGTGAGTCAGGTAGTATAATATAATATTATGAAAATATATAATAATAAAGAATCATGTATACTCATATTAGTCATTTTCATAGAAAACCTTAACATAAAACTTGCATCTGATTGAAATGCAAGGTGACTGCCATATTTGCGTAGCAGGTAGCTTTGGCAGTGCAGTGTGAAATACCATTAACCTCCTCTAATAGCCTCCGCCACTTCGTAACACAGTAAAAATTATTGCATACAACTGCCAAATATAGTAGCTTTGAATATAAAGGGTCAGACTAACATGTAGGCGGCATGATAACGTGGTACCACTTTGATGTTCAAAAGACTTATTTTTTTACAAAGTTTTTTTGTAAAATATCAAATTATAATTTTTTTGACTTACCTAAGTATGAATGTCAGACTGTCACATAGGTATAAAATAACTTTTGATAAAAATAGAACGATATATTTTTCTATTTTGTATTGATTAGCCACCACAAGTTGAAACCTTACTTTAGCATTATTAATCAGAGATTGGCGTAACCTTACTTTGGCATTATTAATCAGAGTAAACGCGTATTATGTAATTTCTACAGTTAATGTTACCTCAGTAAGTATAATAAATAGTTAAAGTTTTCACAAGTTAGAGGTTAGAATTAACTATATTTAAATTCAAATATGAACCGAATAAGTACCTACTTTCTACATACAATTAATTGAAAAGGAATAAATCAAGCTGTCATTTTGCACCAAGAAAAATACCTGTAGCTAGTTAGCTATCACTTCATTAAACTTGAATCATCTTGAACTACAATTTGTCGCGCAATAACACGAGATACAATCGCACTAGTCCCTCGACGGGATAACATATTTAGATCATATCTACCATCAGATATACTTCACAGAAAGCTTAATAAATTGACGAGGAAAAGTACATTTTATATTTAAGTTACGTCTGCTGTCGGTCAAGCGTACAATGTACAAAACGTTTTAAATTTAAGGAAAATAATTAGCCAAATTTTATTATAAAACCACAAACAAAATTCAGATGAAATTGCAACAGTCAGTATATCCCACCGTTGTGATTCCAAGAAACGGTAGAAGGAAAAAATTGAGCAGTGCCTCCTCAAAAACCGTTCTTGAAAGGAATGGTAGCGGAACTTGAAAGCCTTCAGGTCTATTGAGAACTCAATGCATGAAACAGAAACAAGCCCATTGACGATCACGTAGGTTCTGCGTCAAAGGATACAAGGACTATACAAGAACCCATTCAGAACCCATTCAAGAACCGTAAAATGGGTGCGTCTGTGCCACATAACACTGTTCACGTTATATCGTAATTCCACAAACCGACAAAGGGTTTCAAAGACTTGTAAAGCTGTAAAAACAATCTTTATCCATACCCGAACATAATCCTACTCAAAGTTCGCCGACGTATTTCCAAAACAGTAGAAAATCCCTTTCGGTATCAATTTGCCGCCTGAATTACTTCGTTTGCTTCCTTTTTTGATGGAAGCGTGTTTTAAAACATTTTTTTTTAATTTCCTCTGCATTATTGAAGTTGGTTGCAAAAGAATTAAGCTAAATAAAAGTTAGCGGGAGAATCACGCGCGTATTCTTTTGTTTTTTATCGTGTTTTGTGATTGTTATAAGGTAAATATTGTAGGATTGGAAGTGTTAGGTGGTATTTTGAATTAGTAATATCTAAACTCTTTTTAAAACAGTATAATAATGATACACAATCCTAGATCACAGTTTGATACTTATTGAAGTATTGAAAATATGATTATGATTATAATAATATCTTGGGACAACTCACACAACGCTATCTGATCCCAAACTAAGCAGAGCTTGTATGATGGAAACCAGACAACTGACACACATACTTATAAATACATACATATTTTATAGATAAATAACACCCAGACACAGAATAAACTATCGTGCTCATCACACAAAGTTTTATCCTGGGTGAGGATCGAACCCACGACCTATTGCGTAGCAGTCGGATACACTCCCACCGCGCCACAGAGGCAGTCAAATGGCAGGATTAGATGATATTAAAAAAAATATATAACTGGCAATGTGGGATTATGGGTCACACATTACTAGCAATCCTTTACCTCCTAAAATTTAAATTGGAATATCACAGTAAGTAATCATAACCAATTCCGCCAAGATTAAGTATGTATTTTCTCTTATTTACTTTATTTTTTTAACTGAAACTGAATAAAAGAATGTTTTATTTTTGAACTTTTATATTAAAACTGTTATTCAGTAATAGTTTCTATAAACCTTTGCCGAATAAAAGTTTTAATGTGTGAGTCTATATTTACCCATCACATAGAGATCGCAAAAGGTGGGTGTAAAACGTTACACCTCTACATATCTTCAAAAATCCTCTTTGGTAAACATAGGCGTGTCAGTTATCTAGAATAATTCCTTTCCGAGAGGAATCGACTCATATTTCCTGCCAATCCATTGTATTAAACAATTGCATTCACAGTTATCCGCCTACGGATCTTTACAAAACGCAATTTTATTGCGGAACATCGGAAAAATTCAAAACAAGAGTTTTTTCAAATACCTATAGAATTTTATAGGAACGTTAGATGAATTCTTGGTGTACAATCGACCACGCCCACAAGTGTACTATTATTGAACTGTATTGAAGTGAATCAGAGGAATTTCGCATCTGGTCATACAATGGGCTTCCTGTTCGGCTTACTAGATACGTATCTTGAATCTTATATCGCCTCGGGACACGGCCTCTTTATACAATTTACTTTATCGGCACCGGGAACGATTCGCAAACTGATGTTGCATGTATATGTACTGATTGAACGGTCATTGTCGTTTGATGGATTGTAATTCGATTGAAATCCTAGTGTCGATTATGACGAGCTACTTCAAGACTAAATGAATATCGTAGTTAGTTGTTACGAGTTTAAGTAAGAATGGTATGTTTAGGAATATAGAAATGAACCGAATAAATGTTAGTCGGACTCGCGCTTAGCTGGTTAAAGGGTTTGAAGGATGACGGCTCCGTTCCATCCTAGCTAACCCTAAACGACATTGTAGAATACGTAGCCCAAAAATGCTGAAAAAATACCCACGTTTCTTGTACACGGACCCCCTAACTGTCTTGATAATAGAGTTCATTCAGCAGCCTTTGGGTACGGAACCCTAGAAATCGACGTCTTGAACCATTATTTTTCAAAAAAATTTAATCCAAAATAATAACAAAATAACCAATTAATAGTAATTATGAAAAATACAAAAGGAATCCTCTGGAATTCTGACAGTTCCTGTATGAAACCGACCACCCCGATTCGTTCCGCACTCAAACTCAAAATAGATCATTCTGCCACAGAACTTCACAGCCTAATTATGAAAAATAAGACATAGTTTACAGTCTTCGTGTTCAGTTAACACGTGCTCTAAATTTTTTTCTTTAAATTCTTCTAAAAATTAATTTCGAACGAAATAGTGAAGCAAAAAACCCTAATTGCTTTTTGTATCGGCGCAGGTTTTTGCGTGAGTGTAGTTCTGTCTCGTAGCAAATGTGGGCTTTGTCAAAGAAAAGTGTCAAATTACGTGGCACGAGATGTCAGATAAATACTAGGGTTGTCACGACGCGACGGTACGACGGCTCGCATCGTGCAGTCGCTTCACTTTTGTTGGGGAATTATAGATATGAGTTCTAAACTTAGATTTTTTGTCTATTGGACTAGAACTACAACTTTTTAAATCATAATAACTTATCGCATATCAAAGTCAAACGGAGGTCTATAACTCATGAAATTAGGAAATCCATAAATTCTAAAAATAATTCCTACAAACGAAACGCCGACTAATAAAAAAATCACAACCTTTAATATTTTAAAGAACATTAATCTATAAAATTAACGATATAATTAAATTAATAAATTAAAATTTATTACACAGCCCTGTATCTATAACTGGCATGCGTTTTTGCGCGCATCCATTTTAGTTTTTCTTATAGATTTCGGTGCAGATAATAAATTTATTACCATCTTCCAAAGCAGTAACAACCAAATACATATTAATGAAAAGTAAGCTTTAAAGCACGCCCCTTAAAATAGAAGATTGAATGCAGTAAGGATTCTTCAATGCTCTTTTGATTTCGAAAGGTAGTCAGCATGCAATAAGCAACTAAACGGAAAGGAGCGGTAGATAAAACGGCGACAAGTTGGAGAAATATTTTGGAAATATTTGTAAGTGAAGCCGAGACCGCCCGGGGGGCGGGTTGGCACGCACTAGATACCGGAATTCGCTCAGTGAATATGATGAACTTGAAACTGCTTTTTTGGGATGAGGAAAAAATATGCTCATATGTGTGTGCGTTTTTTAAATTCAGGAGAAGACTGTAAAGGAGATTGAATACCAAAGATAAAAAGAAAAAAAAATGAAAAGTATTTACTTACTATAGTTTTGTTTGCTCTATTGTATTTTTTTTTCATTGCCATCGCTAATTTAAACTTTAGTCATTGTCAAACTCTCTTATGTATTCACACATTCCCGGGTACCCGGTTTTAATCTGGCGCCGGTTTGAAACCAATTACCCGGCGCAAAGTGCATGTTCCAAAGTCCGTCCGGTCCGTTACCATTCATTATCCGCCGGGTAGCCGCCAACCGGATACCCGGTTCCAGATTGAAACTGGAACTACTTACTCGTTTCTATTCATCGATGGTCTAGTTAAATGGACTGATACAACTGTACCACAGGCAAAAAGGGATACATTTTACTATTTACATCTTTTCATTAACTTTAAATGGGTTTTACGAAGAAAATTGCATAGCTTAGCATTCAAGGCCACAGCTGGACCCGGCAACAGAGCTATGTCTTCTAAACTAAAAAACCCGTTTTCATTCATTCCTTATTTTTAGGCGTTCATCAAAGTACTTTGGCTTATCTTGACGGACCACATGAGTTGACTTCATACATCTAAATCCAACTTTAACTTTATCATTCTAGAACACCCCATTTATGCCTCGTTATCTAAAAAAGATAACCAACCAAATTAAAACATAACATGCTAGACACAAAATACCAAAAAACCTAACCATAAAAAAGCAAATTTGTATGAAATCATCGAAGCATCGCGTGACGTCTTAAACTTATAAGTAAATAATTACACCCTGTACAACCAAACCTATACTGCATCCATAAAACATGAACAGAAGATTATTACATCAGCAAAAGCAACAGATGAAAGGTACAAAAAACATTATAGGAAATTCATTCAGGCGTGAATTTTGCATTGGTGGCAGTTTCTTAAGGCTGTATTGAATGTTATAGAATGTCTCATTGTAACCGAACACCAAATAGATGGTGTTCCGAGATAAGAAAGGATTTAGGACGCCAGGACTGCGGCAGATTTGCACCGCGTTTCTATAAACTATTATTTGTAAATGTTTGTGTTATATCATTGACGGAAGATTTTGGGAATACTACAATACCGTAATAGGTAGTTTGGTTAAGCTTTAAAGTGAAACTTGGAGACAGGATAAAGCGGACATGACTAAGATTTACCCTTGAAATCTGTAGGTATATAATTCAGATGTTATTCACTGATGTTCAGTTTAAACGGCTATTACACTACCCTGAATCAGGGCCCTAAATCGAGGAGTCCTTAAAAATTTTGTCAGGGAATTAGGGGTCTAACTCTTTTTACACCTCTCTTTTAAAGGGTTTAGAGTCCCTAATTTAGTGTAGTGCAATTCTACACTAAATCAGGGACTCTAAACTCTTTAGGATGTACGGCACTGAACATATTTATTATCTAAACAACGCTTTAAGTATAACATTTTTTATATAACTTTATTTCTTTTGACATGCAGCCGTTTGATCCTAAACTAGACAGAGCCTTTACTATGGCAACCAAACAACTAAATAACATATTTAAAATATTTGTAAATACACATTAAAGATAAATTACACTCAAATACAAAATAAACAATAGTGCATCACACGAAGATTTATCCTGGGTGGGAATCGATCCAACGATCTCAGACTTATAAGTCAGGGTCGGCCACCGCCAATCACCAATAAGGCCAATAATAAGTTTAAGTTTTCACGCATATTTTTTCCATTATTTCTCAAGATTAACCGATAGTCTCGCAACTTGCAACCCTTTGATCATAACTTCATCGTGTCACAGAGACTAATGAAACTGGATATTCCCGACATCTATATTGCATAGCTGCTTTCAGCCAACTGACTTATACTGTATCAAATGTTAGCGCTAACTCATATTTAGATATATTACAGCTACATAAGTTCGCTATGCTAATAAATATATGAAAGAGAATTTATGTCTTGAGAAATGTATTATTATGTGCTTAGAAGCAGACAATTTTTTTTTTACATTGGTACGATGGACAAAGTTTAAATTGGGTGCGTGATTTTAGAGTAAATTAGATATTTGAATGCCAATGAAAGAAGAAGAAGAGCAGGAACAGGAGGAAGACAGAGAGGCAGATGTGGGTATTAATTCGCTATCGAAACTCTCTGCATCCGCGAAAAAGGTGCGATTGGCTAGGTCACAAAGAAATTTGCAATGAATCCTGATATAGGTAAAATACTTACTTTTATAATGTCACTAAAGACATCGTAACTTCATTTGCATAGAGTTTAGTAAATTTGCTATGAAAATGTAGAGCAAATTGCAAGAAGCAGACGGAGACACAGAGTTATTCACTCGCTGTCTCTTGACAATATAGAACCTCAGGGCTGCCATCACAAGAGCTCTAATCATAACCTTATACCTTCACAATACTACCAGAACAAACTGTGTACATATCCATTATCCTCACATATTTGCACAATACTATAATCTCGTCACGGTACACTTGACACCAATAACGTCCCTTTGATAGAGGATTACCACCAAGATGTTTATCAATATTTCCCTTACAAATATTTAGAGATGGCATTATACAAGTTATGTGCAGAACATGGTATGACAATGACATAATATTTGTGTAGATCCCAGATACATAATCTGCGCTTTTGTCGAAGAATGACGCAAAATTTTGCATGACATTCAATTTTCTGAAGATGTAAGCAAAAAATATGGGCTTAATGTAAATATTAAGATGAACATCACTATCTGAGTCAACGACAATAGGGCATTGAAATCTATACTAATATTATATAGCTGAAGAGTTTGTTTGTTTGAACGTGGTAATCTCAGGAACTACTAGTCTGAATTGAACAATTATTTTTCTGTCGAATAGCCCATTTATCGAGGAATTCTATAGGCTATATAACATCACGCTACGACCAATAGGAGCGGAGCAGCAATGAAAAATGTTGCAAAAACGGGAAAAATTTACGCAAACGAAGTGGCGCGGGACAGTTAGTGTTAAATATGTGAAAAATTCATAATGGTAACTTTATTCACGTAGTTGTTGATTATGCGACGTTGATCTGAACGATGGGTTAAATTACACCAATCCACTGTTGAAAATATCTAGGTCTCTCCAAACGTCAATCATCACGATCTTATGCCACATTTATTTTACATTATGTACCTAAAATATACATATTATCCTGTCGATGTTTTCCAAAGTATATCAGCATAAACTTCTTCAACATAGGTTTACGCTTGAATTAAACTTTCTTATACCTAATTCTAAATATTCTAGTTTTCCATGGACTAATGCCACCAGCGTGCTTTATTTCGTCTGGAACAAGTGAGGTAGACAAAAACAAAATCAAATGTTAATGCGGGCAGGTTCACAATTTGTTGCTGATCTCATAATAACACATTGTGCTCTTTCTAGACAAAACAGAGTGCAGTGCAACGTTATATGTACTCAAAATAATTATTATTCAATACACATCAAACGAAACAACCATCAAAAAATAATCCAATACAAAAAACAAAACAAACAAAACGTCTCGCTCCATTTTTTCAATTATCTCTAATCTCGTGGTGTTGGTTACATTGAAGGGGCGAGGTACGGCAATAAGGAGATGGTCCAATGATGGCCCTTATCTGATCCACAGTCTTCACCGGCAACTTATCGTTCAGTTTCTTATCTGATATTGAATGCTGAATGATTTCTGCTCCACTGAAGGTGTAGGGTTCGGTTTGATTGCATTAAAACTGGTCCACTGTGTTATTTGATATCATTTAATTGTATTTTGTTGTGTTATTTTGTTTGTGTTCTTTTCAATTATTTTGTGGTTGGTCGGCTTTGGGACTGTTATTTGAAACACGTTCTATAGTTGTAAGGAATATGGAATATATAAATCTTTAGTCATTATTATAAAGGTATCTTACCTCACTGAGAAGTTGTATGTCTGTGCCTGTGAGCACATAATATGTAGGTACTTACCATTAAATAAGCTTTGTATTTCATTCTGCAAACGTAATCCTAAAACAGTGATTAAAATAAAATCAAAAATTTAAATAATAACAGGTTGACTTCTTCTATTTTCATATTAAAAAGTCACACCTCTTTAATGTCTCAAAACTGTGCGAGGCACAAATTGATTAAACTATTAAAAATAAAAAAAACAATTGGCTTAAAATTAATTTAAGTTAAATAATTTAACATGACATGTCTTCGTTACATTAATTATCTTGCTTAAATAAAAATTAAACCCAGTTTAGTATTATAAATAGACTTACAAAAACAAAAGCAAAAACAGCCTAAACATACCCCAAGGGAAAGACAAATAATCAAATGAGAATTAACTAACTCGAGACTATCTGTCATCGTTGTAGGTTCGAATCTCCGCCGCGTATAATATATCACCGAGTAATGACAGGAAACTAGGGGTTACAACGACAGGATTGGAATCAGAAGTGTCAAAGATGGCTTGACATCACGACACGCAAGGCTGCGAACAGATGAGTTTGTGTTTGTTGTTACTAAATTATTTTAGAATAGATTGTTTAAATGTTATTAGTACTTTAGATCACCTTTTCGATCTGATTATTGTCATATCGTCTATGTTAAGACGACTGTTATAAGTAATTGTCTATGACTGCGCGGCGCGATCTGCCTGTATCTATGTTATCGCGATATAAATACTCTTCCTTAAGCTTAAGATAGCAAACAAACTCTTCAGATTTATAGATTGATAATTTAATTCCAGACGCTAGTATGAGTGTGATGATTAATCATATGCAGGCTATGAAAACAAAATGACGTGTACAGCAATGGAAATAATATTCGTACATCAATCTAAAGAAATATTGCGTCATGACTATATAAATTAAGTAGATACGGCAGTGTATAAATGATGCAATTATAACTTTATTTACATTAAATATAGTAAGTATTATTTACGTATTACCTCATCGTCATAAATAAATGAAGCTTATCTCTAAGGCATATCCTTTGCAGGATTTTGTACTTTGTATTTTTTTGCCATCTTGTAATGAATCCCCTCAAATCTCCTCCATTAAATGTACCTAATGTCTCATTTCATCATATTTAATAAGATATTTAAGTTTGAGATGTCTGTCAAACCAACTAAACGTCTCCTTTCAAAGGTCAATTTTATTTTCTGTAACGTAAGCAAATGCAAAAAAAAAGGATATTTTAAAAACATATCCTTGGTCCTTGCGAAGCCCATGCGAACTGGTGCATGCGCGGTGCGCTCAAAGATTTTCGCGCGCATGCGCTATGCTTTTCTAAACGCAGCTCTCTGTTGACCATTATGACAAGATTTTGACAATTAAAAGCGCGGGCTTGCCGCGACAACAAAAAAAGTGACTTACGCAGATTTTCAGATCTATTAAAATCTACTCATACAAAATTAACGTACTATGTTAGTACGTTAATTTTGTATGAGTAGATTTTAATAGATCTGAAAATCTGCTAGTACGTTAATTTTGTATGAGTAGATTTTAATAGATCTGAAAATCTGCGTAAGTCAGTTATGCGCGTGCTATTTAATCAATGATTAAATAACACGCGCATAACTGGAATAAAAAGGTCAAGTTGATAAATCAAACAATACTAATCAAAACATGGGTCTCCAATCTGCTTCGAACCATACCGTACCAACGTGATAAAAGTTCAGAGATCGTAACTTTATCGACATACGAACTCGATAAACAGTACCATGCGGCTTGCTACATGTGACTAAAAGCATAAATCGATTAATGAAATTAACAATAGATATCTATTGTAAATGCGAAATTTATTAATCTATCTATACCCATTTGCTTACCTACAATAACTTTTTAGATTTCATACGTACGTTTTTTCTTCGATTCGTTTTTGAAAACAAATAAAATATATTATATTGTAGAGGCCCAGAACATGGCCACGTCAACTGCATTGTCTGCGGCAGCCAACAAGTCCTCCTGTGTACAGGACACGATGAAAGTTCGGCCATTATTATTGTATTGCACCACATAAACAGCTCAAATTGACACCTACTGTAAATTCCCTCCTAAGCATGTTTTCTTTGCTCCGGCCAACCTGAGTCCTAAGTCTATTTAAAGACTTCCAAATCGGCCATGGTAATTCATGTCCAGGAGGAAACACTCAGCAGGTCGCACAATAGGGATTGGTACTCCGTCTTGCCACAAATTGCATCTCGCCGTTGATGGATCTTCTGTCAGAGCGTCAATAGTACTGGCGAAACTCTTACCAACTAACCCCAGCTACTTTTGATCAGTCAGGAATAGACATTTTCATTTTTTTTTAAGCGAGGACGCACGGTAAAGGTCGTAATGTGGACGACTTATGACCTGAATGTCAAGAGCAATACTCCAGCCACGAGGTTGCGACCTTATTTAGAGATAAATACTAGTATGCATATTTAGAGCGTTATATCTGAACTCCAAGTTAGTTTGCAGTGTTATTTTTTCATTACATCAATGATAAATGAAGCTGTTTTTAATTTAAAAAAATCCCTTTTGCTATAAAAAATGTAAAAATCATTGATTGGCAGCTTTTTGACAGTCTTATCGAGCCAAGCTTGTTCTTGTACAGGGACGAACTCGCGTCTTAAAAAATGCTCTAGCAATGTAATTACAAACTGCTTTATTAAAAGTATGTATGTAATATCATTGACTTTACATGACTTCTTACATCATGAATAACATACTATGATGAGCCTTTTGACAGGTCAACGAACAATGTATAGCGTGCCATAGACCTTTAACAAAGTACCCTAATAATAACAAAGCAAAAGAATTCATAAACAAAAACAAATGATTGTGTTCAGGACACGTGCCGATGGTGGCAAGATAACATTGTGCTTCTCAAGGAATGCATTACAATACACACTTTTTTATGCTATTGCCTATAATCGCGTTTAGTTAACTCGTGCTATTCACAAAACAATAGAGATTGTCTTTTTAACGCGGGTTGATAATGAGGTGCGATACTGTATTGTGTAGTCAGTAGTTACGGAGAAAAAAAGAGACTATAATAGGTTTTTACCTAACCTGATCTTGAATGAGGAATAATGCAGTTATTCAACTGAACAAGTGCATTATTCCAATTTTAAAACTGAAATTAATAAAACTATTGATTAAGACTAAAACTAGAATGTAACTACATTCTAGTTTCAATCTTAAGAACGTTGAACAACAACAACCTGCGGGTCAATTCACGTATTTAATACATTACAGTTGCAGGTCAGTTGCAGTTAAGTTTCGATTAAAACGGGCATTTTCGTATTCTTGTAACTTTGCTTTATTGCCTGAAAAACGCTTGCGCACCGTACTAGAATGTCGTTATTGCGCTCTCGAAACGCATACTTGACGCAAGATACGCGCGAAAAACATAACCCTTCCTTACAGTCAAGTAAAAAATTCGTAACCTCAAACGATTAACAGATTGCGCATCCTTCATGAGACACTAACGACATTAGCTTAAACTAAATCAGTTGCATCTGACATAACTGAATCGAATTTTTCATTAGAGATTGTCAAAAAACACATGGATGCTATCATTAAGTTCAAATGTGTTTACCGACTTTTATGGTTATTCTTAGATTAGTTTTTCGGTGTAAGAAAATTACCCTTTTAAGTACCTAATTCCTTATTAAGTCTGATCAAGCAATCTCTTCACAGCTTCACTGAAATCATAACATGGTATCACGCAATATCCAAAAGCATTATCGTCCCTTTCAAGAAGTTTAGTAAAAAACTGTGGTGAACTCGGGCCCGGCTATTATCTCTGAACACCAAAGTCATTTTAGCTTTAATAAGATAACATTAAGGGAAGATGAAGACAGGGATACTCAAAGTTTACAAGATCGATTTATATATAAATTAAAAATAGTAATAATACGTTTTAATGTAGACTTATACTGACTGACCTTTGATAAAAGCTGACGTGATTTCAGTTCTAATCTTTTTTTAAATAAAAAATACTACCACCCACACTACTAGCAATCTTGTTAACCCCACCAGCTTAGCTCAAAGGTTTGTGTTAGGAGTAGGTTCATGTCGGTTTGTGAGATTAGTGTGAGAGAGTGAGCCATTAGGCTTCTGCCTAATCTGATTAAGTATGTGTTAATCAAGGTTTATCTGTTACATATCTAAGTAACAGCACGTTGACAGCATTTGAATATCATAATTAAGTTCTTTAATAATAAATACCCAATTTTAAAATAGTAGGTATATTAAATGCTTTGAACATATCAAATCTACATTATTATATGAGTCTAAATTTCCACATTAAGTCAATTTCGACTGTCAGATTGTAAAATGTATTAAAAAATATTTAATGATCCAGTGTTTCTCAAAGTTTGATGCTTCACCCCAAAAGATCGTGTCAGCGGACCTGTCGCTCTCGACTCGGAGGGAACAGGTATTAGTTTTTTCTTTTACGTTTTTGCGTGCGCGCACGTGTGCGAGCAGACCCTTAATTACCGACGCATACCATAAACAGATCTTTACGCTCCCTTAAATAAATCTTCGGGAACAATTTTTTTGTTGTTTTCTTAGGTCCGTAATTTCGGAGCACAGTTTTTGGTTTACCGAATCGTTGAACAACGGTCTTCTAGAAAATGATCGATGATGATTCTTTGTTTTTACAGGTTTATCGGTAAATCGATTTGGGTGTTTATAAAGCTTTACGGATTCACGGATGTTTGAATGAGCTTCAACAGTTGATTTTGTTGGTTTATGACTTTGACATTTTGAAAATATTATGTTATTTTTATTTTTCTTAGCTTTAAGCGTATTAGTTTCATCTCTATTCTCAGTCAGTGGCGACGAAGTTTTATAAATTGCGAACATTAGCAAAATATTTTTTTGGTAAACCGTATTTTAGTACCTTGGTTTAATAAGGCTTAAATTGTTAGAAGTATCTATTTATTTCTTACAGGTCCTGTTTACGCTTTCGAGTAATCAAGTTTAAGTTTTATATGAGCCCATTTATCGTAATACATTTTGGAATCAACAGAATCACTTATCTTTTACCCAATTTAGAAAAACTGGGCATGTTAGTAGATTAGAAACAATCCTTAGACCCTTGATAAGGGTATATTTTGTGGCCTCCCTTGATCCGAGATAAGTTGCCCTTTCCCTTTCTGCTTTTATTGTGGTGTTAAACGATATTTTATTATCAGGACGATAAAATTCCTTCACTGGGACACGACGTATTTATCTCTGGAAATCTTTTTTTATTCGGTACTTTATCACTATTATTTAGGGTCATGATAAAATGCTAAAATATGGTGAAGCTTTATATTTTATTGCGGGGAGGTAAAAGGATTAGAATATTAAAACGAATAAGCCCAATTATGGAAGAATTTAATTTGGGTAATATATTATAGTGATCTTCGTTTGAAGCTTTATCCGTTTAAAAAATACGAACAATCTAGGCTATCTATCTGTGGTTATTTCATTCTAAAATCTTTAATTGACTGAGATGATTGATGAACAAACAATGTTTATAAAAATAGAAATATACAATGTGACGCGAGAATAAACGCGTTAAAACTTTTACCTAGTTTAAAAGCGTTTATTTCCGTGTCAAATGATGTTTATAATGCAACGACTAAGTCTAAATGTTATAATAAATATACAATTTCTATAATTTATTACAAACTTTATGAATCAAATAAAGCTTTACCCCGGGTGGGAATCGAACCCTCAACCTCTTGTACAGTAATTTTAGACACGTCCACTGAGCAGAGACAGTCAAAAGGCTATTTTAGCCTTTTGACTGTAAATTTTAAAATCATTTAATAATACCCATAGGATTGTAAATATATAAGTACCTATTACTAGCTTATACCTTCGGCTTCCCTCGCATTAAGTAGTTCTCCCTCACAGATCTCAATTCTTTGTTATCCCTGGTCTCCTTAGTGGTTTATTGCCCAATAAACCACTCTTCAAAGTTTCAGAATTACGGAGAAAAATATTAATCAATAGGATTGAATAAAATGTCCACTCTGCTCCAGTGGGCTTCTTCTTCTCTGCTTCTCAGCAGTACTTAAGACTCACTTTACTGTAAGTACTAGATAAGTTAATAATTAAAACAGGACTTTTGTTTTCCTATTTGTGTAAGAATTAAGGTGTCCTAACAAACGACTCATTCAGTCCACATAACCCGGTCCAATTTAAAAACAGAATTAGATTTAAATACCTAATTTAAAAATAAACGTAGCCATTTACGATACAGCCACCATCAATTAAGTAGACTGGCATAAAAATAAATAAATAACAGTACCTAATGATCGGCAATAAGTAGAATTCCCTTAAAATGTTTCGTCGGGGTAATTCTGACCTGAACGGCACGGTCCGTTCACATTTTAGTGGTGCAATTTACCATCATTAAGACAAATCAGCCCGAACGACGCCAATCATCGTAAATTAGATGTTCCGGGATTGCATTAGCGCAAAAAGGTGTTATACTTGGAGGCTTTTAAACTCGTTCGAGTATTAAATACTCATAAGTGGTAGAGGGTGTATCATTTAAAGATATGTAATAACCATGAGTTTAAAGATATGTAATAACCATGTTTTAAGCGAAAATTGTGGTAAAGTTTGGCAATCATTGACTTTAATTGCGGCGGTGCAATTGAGCGGGCAGTGGAATTGAGTCCCACATTACTACTTTCTTTCACACCTAGAAAGCCTGGCAACAATTTTAAACCCAAACCAAAGTCCGAATAGTCTACACATAATACTAAGCTACATACTTGTAAGTACTACCGATATTACGAAGTGATCAAACGTTACCTATATAGGAAGGTACCTAATCGACCTGAAATGGGCCTGTACTGTGGGTATGGACTGTAGTCCATGTGTCCACGTGGGCCTTTTGCCTGGAGTCTAACTTTGGTCACTTAGAAAAACTGGCAATAGTTTTAAACCTAAATGAATTAATTACATGTTGGTATAGGAAATCCTTAACAATAACCGGCTGAATTACATTCAGGCAGAAGTTAGTTGTTTACAATTTAATAACACTTCAGTTTTTATTATAGTTTTTTGAATTTTAATGTCGCTAAAGTGCTGATACTTAATGTTTGGTCATATTACCATAAGACATCTATTACAGTAATTTTATTTTTCAATGGAAACTACTACTTTATTTGGCAGGGTTACAAATGGAAAACGCTTTAAGTTTTAAGATAATGTCGGTGGACCATTATATTAAATATGTATAAATTGAGGCCTGAGAATTCCGTGTAAAGAAGAAAAATTGTATAAATATATATAAATTGTCACCTGAGAATGCTGAGTAAAAAAAAATTAGTTATACATCCCGCTACAAATATTTTTATGACATTTATAGGATAACCTATAAATGTCATAAAAATATTCGTAGTAAATAGGTTAACCTACATATGTAATAAACCTATAAATAATAGGTTAACAAGTATAATAAAAGGTATAATAAAACCTATAAATTAAAATATTCGTAGCAATCTTTTGAACTGCATATCAGTTATGTCTCTAAATATTTACAGGAGTAGTGGAATAGTTTACTGGCAGGACATAACTGATATATAGTTCAAAAGATAAAAGGGGACACACCATTTATACAACTTTCGGAGCGATTATTTCCAATAATATTGGATTAAACAAAGAGTTTATTAGAAAACTTAACATGTTTTAAAAAGACCTACTGTTTAAAGAGCTACGCGCTAGAGTTTTCTAAAAAAAAATCTGCTTCTGTTACATGTATGGAGTGCCACCGAAAAATATTTATTTTTATTATTTAGCTATCAAACTAAGTAGCGGCTACTACAAGATACCTTTTCACCACCATTTCATCAATATTCATTGAGTAGTCTTTGAATACAATGCCTGTAACATACGGACGGACAGACAGACTGGCGAAACTATCAGGGTTCCGTTTTTGCCATTTTGATACCGGAACCCTAAAAATAAAGTCAAAACTTTGGCAAATAGGTCTTTACTGAAGGAAGCCGCATTTAATTAAAGACAATCTTCCCTAATAACTAGCATTTAGACCACGTTCACGTCACTAATTGGAAAGATGGTACTAAACGGTGTAAAGAAAACACTGAAATGGTCACTCACAGTCATTTTACAAACTAAACCAGCCATTTATCCATAATATCTGACAAATTGTTACTAATTGCAGTAATTTTTGAACATTTTAACCGATTGATTGCCAGTTAACCTGCACGCGAGGGGTTAAATTGCCGGCCTTTCACAATAAAAGGGTTATTTTTTTACCAAATCACCTCAACCCTCCACTGACGTGTTAATTTCGTAATAAATTACAATATTGTGGTTAACGAGCTTTGTTATGCTCCGTCTTTTAATAAACCATCGAAAATTAAAACAGAAAAAGTAAATGGGTTTTGAGGGTTATGTTTAAAATCAAAGTTTTTGCTTCGTAAAAAAGGAAATCAATCAACAACTACAATTTGATTTTTTGATTGACTATTAGACAAACTGGTAGATTTTTTTTTTGTAAATATAATTCGTAACATAGAAGGTAGATAGAATTCGTAACAATTCATGAATTTGAAAAGGTCGAACAATCTTGAAAGTGAATTGCAGTCGTTCTTTTTCAGGTAATTTTGTAACTTATTTTTTGAGTTAACACTTTATCCGAGATGTCTCTTTTTCTATTTCAATTTTAGATAACAGCGTGATGTCCATTAAATCCACAATTATATAAAAAATTAAGCATTATATCTTAAAAACAAAAGGTATATAAATCGATTTCAAAGTATTCGATTAATCGGATGTGATGTAACTACGAGATGCGATTAATTTTGTAAAGAAATAAAAATAAAGCATCTAAGATCACTGTAATAGTTGCTAACGACCGTAATTACTTCTAATTTTATTGAAAGTCTTCTTTAGATAAAAAGCAGGCGCCTCAACGCCACTACTGAGCTGCTCTATATTACCACGATTTAATCATCCCATCGATGCCTTTTACCATCCAATGCTTATTTTGAATTGAGACTCTATTCGTTTTCTCTCACCTACACGCAGTGCAACGAAAACAAATATATATTTCCTGTATTGAAAGATAATTTATAGTAATTAGTATAGTTTAGCAATTACAAGTTAATGAACTCGATTCCATGTTTAGATGGGTATTCAATTATTTGAAGTTTGGTTTTATAGGAATGGGCATTAGTGGATATCTTCACGAGGCATCGACTTCAATTAGACACTTAAGTTTTTTGTACATTTAATGCCTGAATGACACTTTGGCGGCAAAGCAATTGCATTACATTCAATGTAGATTGGACCATAATGATAGAATATTCTCAAAGGATAAACTGTTCTGAATAAATAAGATAGTTGTTTAGATGGAAAGGTAATTTACCTTTTTTGCTGTAATTATGTTGCCACAAATAAGGAATAAAAAATTATATTTTTTTAAATCCTTATTTGTGGCATTATTAGTCAACCTCTTAAGTCGCTTATTTTATGATATTTTATACTTATATGAAAATAGAAGCCGTTTCTTATTTTATAATCCCTTGTTTGTCGTATTGATAATGTTGATGTCTGTCTCGTAAGTGTGATGGTTTGCAGGTTTTCGTACTAGAATTTAAACGTTTCATAATGTTATGCAACTTCTGTCGATGACGGTAATACCAGACGACTCAGAAAATTATGCAAAAAAAAGTATTCATGTATAAAACACTGGCCAATTGTAATTATTTTAATTTTTTTTTTAATAGACGCCTCCCGCATTAGGGTACAAGCCCAGTGTTGCGAGAGACTTTACAAACATACAAGTCACGGAAACAAAAGACACCCAGACTCGGAACAACAATTTGTGGATCACACAAAGTGTTGTCCCGTGTAGGAATCGAAACCACGACCTCTTGCGTAGCAGTCGGACACATTCCCACCGCGCCACAGAGGCAGTCATTTGTTTATTTAAAAATAAAAATACCATTGTTCGAATTTGGAATTTCATTCACATTTTTTCGAGAGCCATATTAAATTATCGTGTCTCATTTAAAAATGGATCTGCATCGAAAACATTTTCGTGCGATGATTTTCTACGATTTCAAATGTGGCCTAAACCTGATGAATCATATGATCGACTTCAAATGGCTTTATTGCAGGACGAAGGATCTTCAAAGGCAACCATCTACTGTTGGGACAGCGAGTTCAAGCGTGGTCGCCTTACTTTGGGGGATGAACAAAGGAACGGTTGTCCTACGACGGCTGTCATGGAAGAAAGTGTGCTAGCAGTAAAAAAATAATTCAAGAAAACAGGCTGCACAGCATGTACTGACTCAATCGTGGTAAGTCTCAGCTGACAAACGCCAGTAAAATGACTTTATATAAAGCTATACTTATGGACTTTCGGCATCCAGCTCTGGGGACACAGTCAGCTTTAGTAATATTAAAATACTTGAAAGATTTCAAAGCAAAACAATGGGAGCCATGTTTTATATCCCAAAACACAGAACTAATAGATATGTCAACCTAGATTTCAAACTTGAAGCGGCGGTAGCCTAATGGCTAAGGCATCGGTATCGCAATCGTGAGGTCGCGGGTTTGAATCCTACCCATTACACTACCGACGTGAACCCACTCCTAACACTAGCAATTAAGCTTAGCACGAGGGGTTAAAAGGATTGCTAGTAATGTGGGATCAAAATCTTACATTGCTTGTTATCTTTTACTAGCTGTCCCGCGCATCTTCGTTTGCGTAAATTTTTCCCGTTTTTGCAACATTTCTCATTGCTGCTCCGTTCCTATTGGTCGTAGCGTGATGTTATATAGCCTATAGCCTTCCTCGATAAATGGGCTATCCAGCAGTGAAATAATTTTTCAATGCGGATCAATAGTTCCTGAGATTACCGCGTTCAAACAAACAAACTCTTCAGCTTTATAATATTAGTATAGATTGAAAAAAACAAAAAACCTGTTAAGATAGATATTGAGTCGAACAGCAAGATAAATCAGACCAGACTGGACCGACATACTAATGAATTAGCCGAACTGCAGAGAATGGGCAGTCTAACATTCTCCCATTGAAATAGCAAAGACATTATAAGAGAGGTACCTCTCTTAGGATGTCTTTGAGAAATAGTATAGGTACTGGTGACACTGGGTAGAAACTGGGTGCTATTGCATTATTCCTCCTTGTGGGTACCTAACTAACTTAAACCCACGACTTCGTATACTAGGCATTGCCTACAATCTATAAATCAATGAATCTAAGCTTCAGCTTAGACTCATTGACACTGGGTCGAAACTGGGTGCTATTGCATTATTCCTCCTTGTGGGTACCTAACTAACTTAAACACACGACTTCGTATACTAGGCATTGCCTACAATCTATAAATCAATTAATCTAAGCTTCAGCTTAGACTCATTGACACTGGGTCGAAACTGGGTGCTATTGCATTATTCCTCCTTGTGGGTACCTAACTAACTTAAACACACGACTTCGTATACTAGGCATTGCCTACAATCTATAAATCAATTAATCTAAGCTTCAGCTTAGACTCATTGACACTGGGTCGAAACTGGGTGCTATTGCATTATCCCTCCTTATGGGTACCTAACTAACTTAAACCCACGACTTCGTATACTAGGCATTGCCTAAAGCTTCATCTTAAACTCATTAACACTGAGTCGAATCTGGGTGCTATTACATTATTCCTCCCTATGGGTACCTAACTAACTTAAACTCACGAGTTCTTAAACTAGGCATTGCCTACAATCTATGAATCAATTAATCTAAGCTTCATCGTAGACTCATTGACACTGAGTCGAATCTGAGTGCTATTGCATTATTCCTCCCTATGGGTACCTGACTAACTTAAACCCACGACTTCTTAAACTAGGCATTGCCTACAATCTATGAATCAATGAATCTAAGCTTCATCTTAGACTCATTGACACAGAGTCGAATCTGGATGCTATTGCATTATTCCTCCCTATGGGTACCTAACTAACTTAAACCCACGACTTCTTAAACTAGGCATTGCCTACAATCTATGAATCTAAGCTTCATCTTAGACTCATTAACACTGAGTCGAATCTGGGTGCTATTGCATTATTCCTCCCTATGGGTACCTAACTAACTTAAACCCACGACTTCTTAAACTAGGCATTGCCTACAATCTATGAATCTAAGCTTCATCTTAGACTCATTAACACTGAGTCGAATCTGGGTGCTATTGCATTATTCCTCCCTATGGGTACCTAAATAACTTAAACCCACGACTTCTTAAACTAGGCATTGCCTACAATCTATGAATCAATGAATCTAAGCTTCATCTTAGACTCATTGACACTGAGTCGAATCTGAGTGCTAATTGCATTATTCCTCCCTATGGGTACCTAACTAACTTAAACCCACGACTTCGTATACTAGGCATTGCCTACAATCTATGAATCAATAAATCTAAGCTTCAGCTTAGACTCATTGACACTGAGTCAAAACTGGGTGCTATTGCATGATTCCTCCTAATGGGTAACTAACTTCCAAACGAGTCATTGATACTGGGTCGAAACAGGGTGCTATTGCGTTATTCCTCCTTATTGGTAACTAACTTCTAGACGAGTCATTGATAATGGGTCAAAACTGGGTGCTATTGCATTATTCTTCCTTATTGGTAACTAACTTCTAGAAGAGTCATTGATACTGGGTCAAAACTGGGTGCTATTGCATTATTCCTCCTTATTGGTAACTAACTACTAGACGAGTCATTGATGCTGGGCCAAAACTGGGTGCTATTGCATTATTCCTCCTTATTGGTAACTAACTACTAGACTAGTCATTGATGCTGGGCCAAAACTGGGTGCTATTGCATTATTCCTCGTTATTGGTAACTAACTTCTAGACGAGTCATTGATACTGGGTCAAAACTGGGCGCTATTGCATTATTCTTCCTTATTGGTAACTAACTTCTAGACGAGTCATTGATAATGGGTCAAAACTGGGTGCTATTGCATTATTCTTCCTTATTGGTAACTAACTTCTAGACGAGTCATTGATACTGGGTCAAAACTGGGTGCTATTGCATTATTCTTCCTTATTGGTAACGAACTTCTAGACGAGTCATTGAAACTGAGTCAAAACTGGGTGCTATTGCATTATTCTTCCTTATTGGTAACTAACTTCTAGACGAGTCATTGATACTGGATCAAAACTGGGTGCTATTGCATTATTCCTCCTTATTGGTAACTAACTACTAGACGAGTCATTGATGCTGGGCCAAAACTGGGTGCTATTGCATTATTCCTCGTTATTGGTAACTAACTTCTAGACGAGTCATTGATACTGGGTCAAAACTGGGCGCTATTGCATTATTCTTCCTTATTGGTAACTAACTTCTAGACGAGTCATTGATACTGGATCAAAACTGGGTGCTATTGCATTATTCCTCCTTATTGGTAACTAACTTCTAGACGAGTCATTGATACTGGATCAAAACTGGGCGCTATTGCATTATTCTTCCTTATAGGTAACTAACTTCCAGACGAGTCATTGATACGGGGTTGAAACTGGGTGCTATTGCATTATTCCTCCTTACAGGAAACGAACTTCCAGACGTGTCATTCATACTGGGTCGAAACTAGGTGTAATTGCATGAATTCATCAAATACCAGCTTCGCTCAATTGATTTATTATACAAAAAAGGCTTTACAAATTAAATAACACATCGGAATATCGATAACAACTTGCAGCAACAGTAGGTATTCTAAATATAGATCGAAGTGTGTGTAATTTAGTTTTTTGTTGTCCTGTAATCATGTTCATCATTAGTAAGTTTTTTACTCGCTGTGTCTGGGATTTGTGGACATGTACCTATCGTATGCTTTCAATCTGTCTAGCCTGATTTATTTTTATTATCTTAATGATAGAATACAGGACTGATTGATAGCTTAAGTGTGATGGACATGCGCCGCAGTAGTCAATTCGTCGAGTAATGATATAAAAGTAAAAATCAACTTCGAAGTAGAATTACTTAATTTTTTATTTCAAATAATGATGTACACTTTGTCATTGAATAATTTCATTGGAATTTATATAATCTTTATAATTTATTGTCGAGCATCAAAGAAAAGTCCTAAATCTCGACAGTAGGTCATACTAATTGACCACGCTCTGGTCAAATTGTTGATTGATAAATATGAAACGTCCTTGGTAATCACTTTAAACGATAGACCAATTTTATGCGGTCAATAAATGTTAAGCTTATAAATATTTATAAATTTTAAGCGTATGGAGGAAAAATTCGACCCAGGCGGGACTTGAACCCGCGACCTTAGGGGTACCGGGCCTAAGCCGTTACCAACTACGGCACCGAGACATATCGGCCCAAGTCGATTTTAGCCTACACATCATACGATTTTATGGCAAATTGGCTTTGGACGCGGGTTCAAGTCCCGCCTATAAGGAATCGAACCCAAGATTTTCCTTCGCTTTATCGGCGCGCGACCATCTAACCTGAACGTCACTATGTCTCGGGTTCGATTCCTGGGTCTGAACTTTAAATTTTTCTTTCAAATGCAATAATTGTATTAATTACTAAAGTTTTATTTCTTTGTATAGATTGGATGAAGCGTCTACCTCTATTTTTCCTAAGTTTTATAAAAATACTTATTTAAGTCTGATTGAAACTGGAATGATGTAAGTAATTGCATTTTTTATTTTCACACTTCCCGCCGTCGCCGGGTACACGGTTGACGGCTAACCGGGATAATGCGGAAACGTATGAAAACTACCGTACATCGCCACTTCACGCCGGGTAGCCGGGGTAATCGGGTACCCAGCGCCGGATTGAAACCGTAACATGTGAAAAGGACCTAATACAACACTCATCCAAGAAAAATAGGTATACATAGATTCTGATGACCGTAATTACTGTTCTTATGGTCTAGATATCTAAACAGAAGCATTCAGTAATGCATAAAAAAGTATTTCATTACCTTTTCCAAGTATGAAATCAGATTGAATACGTGGCAATGTTTGTATGTTACAGTGTAGTTGTCGGCGACGCTAATCCGAGCGGTGTAATGGGCCGGCTCGCGACAACTATTAGCCGCAATTACCTACTGCGTGTGCGCAGGCTGGCACAGTACTTACATAAGCGGTGAGCGATTTGGAGACACTGAGAACATTACTTTTGGATGCACAGTACAACGCCGCCATCTTGATCGACTTTGAACCAGTATTTGAAGGGCTCAACACATCAAACACCTCGTCTTTAAAACCTATCTGTTTTTCTGTAATTTAGCAGTTCAGGGAATTTGTTCAGTGTCAATAATGATTGTAACGATTTAAACCAACAACAATAATTAAAGATAAGTAATTAATACATTACACAACAATAATAATAAAATACGTTTGGACATCATAAGTATGACTCATTTTCACAATAAGCCAAACTTACCGACATTTTTTTCGGCCATATGTCTATTGAGTGCTAGGTAGAGGCGAAGAATACTAACTATTAATAGACGAGACCGAACACGCGCAATTGTGCGACTTTAAGTACTGTAAGACTAAGTCCAATGTTATAACTTGGTTTTCACCATCATATAGATAATTTCTTGAGGATGATTTATATGAATAATACATGCATTTTATATTTATAGATAGCAAAGAAAAGTCCATGCGTAGTCAGAGCGGGCTGCTATTCCAATTACAAACTGAACACTAAAAATCGCTAGAAGCTTATGCTCCACGCCATTTTGTTTGGAACACCAACAAATTGCTCAAATTAACCGACCGTTGCACTTAACTATTTATTTATAGCCTGTTCCATTGCTTGTTGCCTGTTGCCGACGTCTCTAATGGAAGCTCAAATGATTTGACTTTAACAATCAGTACGACTCTACGGCGCTTTGTGAATGATAGAGTTACTTAGTAGAGTCGGTAATTAAGAATATTGTCGGTAGATAATGTTGCTACCGAATTTTGATTATACTCATTTGTTACTAACCACCTACTGAAACCATTGATCAGATTGTGCCTTTGTGGCGCTGTGGGAGTGTGTCCGACTGCTACGCAAGAGGTCGTGGGTTCGATTCCCACACAGGACACCACTTTGTGTAATCCTCAAATTGTTGTCCCTAGTCTGGGTGTACTTTGTGTCCGTGTCTTGTAAGTTTGTAAAGTCCCCCGCGACACAGGGCTTGTAACCTACTGCGGGAGTCGTCTTAAAAAAAAAAGATTGTGCTGAAACTTCGTTCTCGGGACGTCTCGAGGGCAGGGCCATAACTAGGTTAGGTAAAACCATTGACGAATAACAAAATTACAAAGCGTGAAAGAGAGTCTCTTTGACAGGTATTGTCCATAAAGTAGCGTTGTCTCTTTAAAGAGAGTGGTAAATGTTGTGAGTTTATGGCACAGTCCTGGTCTTTAAACACTTACATCAATGGGTAAAACTAACCCATTGATGTACCAGGACTGTGTCATAACCTCACAAAATTGACCACTCTCTTTAAAGAGACAACGCTACTTTATGTATTAATATATTGTAGACAATAATTCATTATTATTAAATATAATTTGGTTAATTACATAGTGTTAAGAAACGTGGCCTTAAATTTGGTTATATTTTGTTTTAATGGCTTTGTGTTAATGGCTATGTCATTATTGATTTTACTTATTGTGTTATACTGTTGATCGGTAGTAGAAACTTAGGTTACTTCTTGCTTTCCTTGCGGACAAAGATAGAGTATCTAGATCAACGGCAATTTTAAAGGAATGTTGTATGTGATCTGTTTGAGAAGCTGAGGGCAATCCATAACTCCATACACAAATTTATTTATTTATTAAAAGTTCATCTTCAATTGTTACACTTGTTTCTTAATAGATAGTAGATGCAAAGTAAAACAATCAGTGTGTACAATATCAAGTGGCAAAGACATCTTTATTAGATGTAAATATATTTTTAAGTTTTATGTGCTAAAATACATGGAAACATTTGTTGACACAGTGCTACAATACAGTACTTACTTAGATTATTTTTTTTTAATATAACTAGAAAAGTTACGTTTATGTTAGTTGAATGTTAAACAAACATAGGTACTTAGAGTTTAATTATGTGTTATAGATAATTCTAGGCATTATCAGTAATTAATTCCTGAATAAATTTAGGTTATTGCCGAAGATATAAATCTGGTTGTGTGAAATCTATATAAAAACATTTGACCAAGAAGGTGTCTACGATCTTTAAGGCTAAGCTTTAAATATCTTCAATATAGGCAAGTAATTAAAGACTGCTTTATAAATCGCTAGAACAATAAACATAAAAATTTTAATGAACTTAATGTGACAAGATAGCCCCATAAAAGTCTACATCTGTCTAACTGGGCATTTATAGACAATTGAAAAATGAATTTTAAATTAACCATAATAAGATTTATGAATTGGACAAAAATAAAACTTTTTATGATAGTCTTTCCTTCTAATACTCAAATGACACAATTTAAGTCGTTCTCAAAAGCATTTCTGTCTCATCTTTTTACCTTTATATGACAGTGATAGCATGAGAGCTGAAGGTGCGCAGCTTAAAATTAAGTGACGTTTTATTTGACTCTCAGCTAATTAGAAACTTTAAAGACTCATATAAAATTATGTCTTTTTAATAATTGAAGGCAATAGTAATTCTAGAATTTAATTTAAGGAATAGAAAACGATTATTTTGGGTTAAATTTGTTTGTAGCACGCCGCCATTGTGGAGCGCGTCGAATCCCTAATTATTACTTTAAAGTAAGAACGATCCTTTTTTTCTGTATATCGTTATTAAACTTAATATCCAAGTACAACTCCCAAGCTATTAAGAATTACTCCCGAACTCAAGTTTTTGAGTATTCAAAATAAAATACAAATGTAGGCAAGGTCTTTCTGCAAGCGGATTAACCTCTTCTGCTCTGAGGGATTAACTATACGAACGAAGATTAGTTGTTCTTTAAGTCATTATAATTTTCATTTGTAAAAGCTCAGCTAATCCATCTCCAAAAGAAACAAAATAAATTACCTACCTATGTGATCTTTTCACTGATTCCTACTGAAAAGGTACTACATCTAAGTACTTCTATAAGTTTTTTTTGGCTTAAAACAGAACAAAAAATAAAAATTGGAATTTAGATTATATAAATTAGGCGACAGTTCCTTGTAAGTACCTGCATTAGTAGGATCTACCAAGAAAAATCATTCTTTATTTTCACGTCTTCTTATAACTGTTACCCCCTTATTCTGAATACTTTAGAAACAACATTTTAACTAGCGAATATTATTTTATTTTTAACTAGCTGACCAGGGCAACTTCGTCTTCGTACCTTTTCACCGTTTTGACAACATTTTTCATTGCAGCTCCGCTTCTAGCGGGATGATATATGGCCTATACCTTCCTCGATAAATGAGCTATCCAACATAAAATAAATTTTCAATTCGGACCAGTAGTTCCTGAGATAATTGCGTTCAAAACAAACTAACTCCTCAGCTTTATAATATTAGTATAGATAAAATAAAAAAGACAAATCATTTCCCAGTTAAAATGCTTGTGCTTTACTAGCTACTGCTACTACAAAGTTAGCTTTCAGTTCTTTCGCTCGCTGGCAGTGAGACCTCATCCCTAACGAGTTTAACTAAAAACGAGAAGGATTATTATCACCTCCCACCTCCTTTCGATCCTTTAATGATGGCCTCCTCATTAGACGCCGGCTTTCTTATATTTTATAATAAAAATAACTTACGCCCACACATCTCCTTTACTTTTTCTTTCATTTGCGTCCTATGGGGAATTTAAAAAATAAAAGAGTATGTAATAACTTGTTTTTGATCCTTGGGGTGTTCGATTCAAAACAAATTTAGTTTCGAATTTGTTTTATCGAAGCTTTGATGAAACAGGTTCTTCGATTCTACTTTATTGTGTGAATGTATTTTTAAATATCTAAAGATTTTTTGTTAGATAAGCGGTATAAATAACAAACTCATCCATTATATCAAATTTTAAAATGTATAAATAACTAAAAAGTCCTATAATAATAAAAGCGGATATTTGTGACGATAGATGAATATTTGTTACACCTTCCCTTTAAAATTCGAAAATGCTATTTATTATGCATTACAGTGAGTTTTGGGATAACCAGCCACTCTAAAATTTGCAATAATTGTTTATGTGTGCTGTATTTTATGTCATAATATTTAAGTTTGTATTTTTTACTAATAAATATATAATATTTTGTAGGTAAATTTGACTTTTTTTTTAAGAAAATATAACTAGCAAAGTGGCATTGAGTCCCACATTACTAGCAATCTTGTTAACCCTCCAGCTAAGCTCAAAGGCGGTTGTTAGGAATGGGTTCACGTCGGTAGTATAATGGATAGGATTCGAACCCACGACCTCACGATTGCGAGACCGAGGCCTTAGCCATTAGACTGCCGCCGCTCCGTTTGTTTCATTTATGTAGTATTTTAAGTTTATTTTTATGTCCGATTAGAAACCATAGCAAACTAATAATATTTAAGATCTTATAAACTTAATAATAATATAATATCTTGGGACAACTCACACAACGCTATCTGATCCCAAACTAAGCAGAGCTTCTACTATGAAAACCAGACAACTGATAAACACACTTATATATTTCTAAATACATACATATTATAGATAAATAACACCCAGACACAGAATAAACCATCGTGCTCATCACACAAAGTTTTATCCTGGGTGGGGATCGAACCCACGACCTCTTGTGTAGCAGTCGGATACACACCCACCACGCCACAGAGGCAGTCAAACTTATGTTTAACAAACAAATGATACTGATCCTAAATATCTCATACCGACGATTTATAACACCAGAATACAAATCTCACCATGCCATATACCATTTCCAAAATAACTAAAGGTAGAGTGATAATGATCAAAAATTCAAATGGAACAACATTTATTAATCAAACAAATTTACATTTTAATAATACAGCCTCAACCATACAAATCAATAAACCATTTATTATTCATAATATCCTATTCAATGTCATGCAAAATCTTCTTATTTTTTATCCAATTTAAAATACGTTTACCTGCGATTCACTTAATTGTTAGGCAACCCCTAAAATTTACCGCCCCCATATACCTTGCTCTTATACCAACTTAGATTTTCGAATACATAACAGAAATATAACACGATTTTAACCTCTAATGCAACGAGATAAAGGTTATAATAACTAAATAAATAGTTTTATGAAGTGAAAATGTATCGTGGTTTAAAATCTCATACAGTGCGGTGATGCAACAAGTGTACAAGCTAACAAAAGAAGCGATTAGGGGTGATTTATACATTCTTTTATTTACCACCCCCATTCCGTATTCAAGTGATACCGTAACTGAAATTCCCACACTCAGAAAACGAAGGGGAGCATAGTGATTTTTTTCTAATTTGACAGTTTGAAAATGTCGTTTTCTAGTAACTTTTTTTGTTAATCTTAAATTAAACATGAATAAAAAATATATTATAAACTTTTTACACAACATTTAAATTTAGAAACAAAACAATTTAATACAACAAATTAATAATAATAATAATAATAATAATATCTTGGGACAACTCACACAACGTTATCTGATCCCAAACTAAGCAGAGCTTGTACTATGGTAACCAGACAACTGATAAACATACTTATATATTTCTAAATACATACATATTATAGATAAATAACACCCAGACACAGAATAAACCATCGTGCTTATCACACAAAGTTTTATCCTGGGTGGGGATCGAACCCACGACCTCTTGCGTAGCAGTCGGATACACTCCCACCGCGCCACAGAGGCAGTCATAATTGTAATTATTTTTATTATTATTATTTATGAAATTTCTTATCATTAAATTAACTAATTTTTAGCAAGTTAATTATAATGGTCAATATTATGAAGTCAATTGTCATATACACGTTGTCAGATAATAAATTAGTTATTTCGAAATATAATTTGTTTCACAACCAAACAAAAGCAAACTAGATTTAATAATCAACACAATAATGTACATATTAAATTTTCAAAACATCTCATAATTAATCAGTAACTAAATAATAATTAAACGATGTCAATTTATCACAGATTCTAATTAGATTAATAAATTATCTATTCTCTCTATCTTAAGGCACTTAATTCCAATGAGTACAAAACATGTTTTTAATCAAAACACAAAATATACATTTCATAACATAGTTAAATAAAATACATATTTATTATCCATCAAGTATTTTAGATCCCATCTTCAAAAGGCAACAAAATAATTTTCTTCTTCTGAAAACCATGTAATACCTAGATTATCTTTATAACACTAAACCATTTACGGTCGGTCTCAATAATCTAACTATCGAATGATTTGGCGACTAGAGCTATATATTTGACATAAGTTTCATACAAAATGTGTCAAAATTCTACCTCTAATAGCCAAATCTATCGATAGTTAGATTATTGAGACCGGCCGTTAGAAAATAAAATTTAAACTATCTATTTACATCATCTAAAAAAACAATTTTCAATATATAATAATTAAGAAATATTAATACCATAACATTCAAATTATCGAATAATTATACATAATCGGTTTAATTTGACTAATCGCTAATAGTAAAACAAGACGTATCTATTACTACATGAATATTTACGAGACAAAAGTATACATTTACATGATTAAGTAATTATACAATGTACAATCTATACTTTAAAATGTTTACAACAATATTTAAGATATTCTACACATAATAATGGAATAACATTAAACTTGAATTATAGTCGGCACTGTTTGTACCTACTGGTAAAAAATTACAACAGATTTAATTACTACATATTATTTTACAATATTATTTACATAAAGTGGAAGCTACTTAATCATAAATACATAAAAATATGTATAAATGTTTTATTAAATTCTATTGACCTGTTTCTATACACAAATTATATTACAAAATAGTATTTTAAAAATATATACAACTAGCTATGCCCCGCGGCATTACACGCGGTTTATTAGCCTATGTGTTAATCCAGGGTGTCAGCTAACTCAAATTTTATTAAAATCGCTTCAGTCGTTTAGACGTGAAGAAGTAACAAACATACACACTCACATACTCACAAACTTTCGGCTTTATGATATTAGTGTAATAACCAATGAAGAAATGTTTACATATACATGTCTATTTATGTACTGTATCAGTGGAATACACGCATTGACACATAAGAATAATACCTATCTAATGCTAAAAAAACACCATTTGTATCGACCTTCCCGCACAACAAGTGCAATCACAAACAACCAACAATAGGTTATAAATCGGACCAGGGGGAATCATCATTATGCACCCTTGCGTCACACGCACTTGTCACGCCGCAGGGCACAATGGCAACTTTTTAATTTTTTTTTTTTCATGACGCAAAAGTATCTTCCCTATCTATTCTCTTCATTCTTTTGTTGCGTTTTTGCAATCTGAAGACGATCGTGGGAATCTGGACGCTTGATACGGTGATAAAATCCTGAAAAAAATGACAAATATAGGTCCAGCCAGGTAGAAGTGAGTACCGAGTAATTTTATACTTAATTTTGTTTTCTTGTACTATAATTAAACATAATTTGGGCTTGAACATACTGAGCATAGACAAGAAAGTTAATAAGACATTTTTTTTCATGCTAATCTAAGTAGCTGACAGCTAACTATATGTCAAGTTTCTAAAATAATCTAACTAGTTCCGATTATCATAATTCTACTACCAAAACTATCTCAAGCAATCTTAAGATTGCAGTCATTATAATCTAAATTTCAACCCCTAACAATAGCTCCTAATAATCACAAAATGCTCCTAATAGACATTTAATTATAGACCCGGTCGAGTTCCACTGACCCCTTTTACACTTGTTTACATCTTCATCCCTTAAGCCCCCTCCCCGCAAACGCGCTGAGCCATCAAAATGGTATGTTTAATTCCAATACTCCATACGATTTATTATAACAAAGTAGAACGGGAACGATCGACCGCTTGCCATCTGTCGTCGTTCCGAATCTCGTATCGCCGAAAAAAACTCAATGTGCGAGCAACCCTGGGAACCTAGGAACGAGGAGCATTCCCACGAACAACCCCTCAATTTTCAATAACCAAATTAGCCTTTGCGTTACCCTATTTCGGATATGAGGGAGTCGTGAATCTATTCACATCGATAAAAAATATCTCGTGTCTCGCTCGGGACACCGTCGTATGCGTATATTCATCCCCTTCGAATGCACGTGTTCAAAGATCGTATGTTTAAAGTGCGAGCGTGTGTGTGCGAGAGCCTTCGGATTGTAGCACCTGCCGGCGCGCGCGCACCCCATTGGCTGAACAACCACTATCACCGCTACACTGATTTCTTTTAAACTTAATTTTTTTGTAATACTCTCTTCGGACATAAGAAAAAATCCTACATGTTTGGACCGGTACGAGCCGAATATTTTTGTGTGTAGGTGGCATCTTAAGTTTAATAATTCTTTTTGTAAACAAAATGCTAATGAACTTTGACTGGAATAGTTCAAATGCCTGATCTAAGGTTACGTGTAAGAATTTGAAATGGGATCACTTAAAAATGTTAATGTATGTATGTTTATAAATAAAGATGGTTTGATAGTATCCACAACAACTAATGGTATCAATTAATGAGCGACCCTAAATCAGGTGTTATTAGGGGCTCGTGTTATGCGCGTGAATGGCGCGCGAACTAACCGAGGGGTCGGCTTGCACCCCTCGGCCTGTGACTTAGTGACCCCGGTAAAGGGATAACAATCGCATTGTGGCGACCATTGCGCACTGAGGGGGCAATCAACATGTGTTCTGTTTGCTCACACAAGGGCGTGTGGACGGCACGTGGACGATTTTCCCATGTACACCCTTTGAACACTTGTTACTTGTGTAATATTGAAATATGATTCACAATAAGTCCCAGATGAAGCTTAATAACAAGTGTGATGATTTTCAAGTTCTTTTAGAACAGATATAAGTGCGATGTTAAAAGACTCAAATAGTTAGCACTGAAATCTTATGCTGTCGTATCATTTACTTTTTAAACCACATATCATTAACAACCGTGAAATCTATAATACCACCTCAAATAACGTAAATAGGTCGTAAACATGTAAACTCTGAATTATAATCCCTAAAAACATAATTTTCAAAAGCTTGTCCTAACCGTGCGAAAATTATGAAGACCTGTCACGATATACGAAAGATATATCGGGGTATCGAATAAACCACTTGACTCACCCACACACACGAAGGGCGCTTTTCATGTACACGGACCTTTTGTGCCGGGGGCGGCGCGCTCAGTATAAAAGCCCGACCGGCTCCAACAGCCCCACATTCCCGCCTGTGATCTCACTAGCGACACACGCTCTCTACAACTATTACTTAACTATCCACATCTTTCAAAATGTCTTACTACGCTAACAACGAATACATTATCGCCACAAACAACTCGATCAACGAGAACAGATACAACAGTGAAAAGATGAAGAACAGCGGCATCAAAGCGCTGTTGAGACCTTTGATGAAGATGATCAAAAAGACGACGAAACGCGCTCCCGCCAAAACCATGGACACGTGCTTCGAAGAGGATCAGAACTCGTGCAACGAGATGTTGGAGCGCAAGATCTACGAAGAGATGGAATCGTGCCAGCCTGGCGCTCACTTCCTCGTATACAACAAGGATGACACGTGCGACCTTGTGCCTGTGACCCCTGACAACTTCTACGTACCCGTGCACTTCGCCAGGACCGATGCCGGCACTTTCTTCTGGACCACCGTCTCCAAAACTGAAGCTGACTTCGCAGCGGCAGCCCACTGCTACACCGAGTGCCAAACCGCGGAGCAGCAATACCCAGTCCTGCAGGATCGCTGGGTACAAGCCTAAATCAAATCTTCAAACGACAAGAATCAGTGTCTTCCGTGAAACCAGTGACTGCTCCGTTGGTTTCTGCAACCGTCTGTGATGTTAGCTTTAATTACTAGTTCAAGGTGCCATATAGGAATAAGTTTAGGTTAGGCCTGCTCAATACTCGTGATAACTCATTTAAAGCTTTAATTGTAATCTCGAATGTGTTGTGATATATTGAAAATATAATATTTTTGTATTGTATAAATTAGTGTTAGGGAATAGTGAGCTTAGCATTGTGATCTTCCTATCGAGCTTTAATTGTTTTAGGGATTATTTATTGTATACAATTTACTCGCGTTACAAAGTTGTAATAAAAAATGAATTGAATGAATTTGATATCTTTTAATATGAACCACCTTATACCCTTTACACACAAAGATGCAAAACACACTAAACAGTAGCAAACTTGAAACAAATGTATCATTAAAAAGATAAATCAGTTTATGGAACATTCCAAGTTGAGGTTACTCTTGAGTTGTTGAAAAAGTGGTCTGACGGGATGTTGGTGGCGTCGGTTGGCGCGAGCCACTATATTGTCGGGCTCGGCCTGCGGCCACTACCATATTCAGAGAAGCAACATTTTGCGCCCGCGCACGTGCAAGGCCCGGGGCACTAACCACCTCGCTACCGGCTTTTAATGATCTTTTTAACTCGCCGCTGTATTCTTTTAAACGATCATTTTATTTTGTTCAATTAGCCACTTATACTATTTTGTAAGTGTTATATAAAGTTGACCGTAAAATTGTATATCTCGTTAGTTGGCTAATAAGACTTTTTTGTTTGTTGGACTCCTTTGGCGTTTTGGCGTAGATTACATAATCAACTGCTGGTTTAGAGATAAGTATGAATTAATTCGCGAGCTACTTAATGATTGACGATTAGTATAGCTTCTATTTACCATGTTATAAATGTTCTAACGTTTCACTGCTAAGTAGGTACCTACTAGATTCCGTTTATCCGGTTCCCGCATGCGTAAAAGTCAAACCAGGATATTAATGATATTTGTTTTAATTTAAATCACCGGTCAGATCAGAAAGAACAATAAAGGACAAACCTCCTTTATTGTTCTTTTACGTCCTTTCATATGTTTTCATCAGATTGTTTACCTAAACTCCAAAAATAAAATCCTAGATAGGTCGTTACGATTAGTTCAGGAATAAAAATAAATAATTCTACAAAAACCACAGAACTCACCATTAAAGCTCGTTATGTTAGTTAATTAAAACAAATATGTAGTTTAAAAATAATTTTAAAACACAGAGGGTTGCTTTTAATTAATATTAGGTGCAAACAAGAACACATAAAAATACATGGCAATAAAAACTTCTGAACTAAACACCTAAAAAATATAGCAGTCTTTAATGATCAAGGCATCCTTACCTACTACTTACATTCTTGGCAATAAATACAGTAAACCTACAGCATGCATAATATACCTAACTATACTTGCATCTCATCTTAAAAACTAATTCATTACTTAAGCAAAAAACTATTAATTTTATACCTACGTCGAGATATGATCGTAGGAGATAAGATAAAATAATCCTCCTTAATAACACAGGCAGTATATTTAAGTTTCACTCGCATGAAGAAATAAAATTTAAAAAAGCAAAGCCACCCTCAAGTCGACATGTTCCAACCTGTTGCAAAAGTACATGTTTGAACTTGTCTGCGAAAGCTACTATTTAAATTCAGAACGCATTGTACAATCCAATAATAGAGAGGTTATAGAAATAAGATGAACAATAAAACATTGGGCACAAAACAGTTCGGGAATGCATTAATGCACGTGCGATATTCAAAGTTACAAATACTACAAAATCCATTCACGTATTGTTAGTTTGCATCTCTTTTCTTAGTAAAAGAAAGCGTACAAAACTACGTAGCCCATCAAAAAAGCTATTGATTAGTTCCTTGACCACGTGTTTATGCAGTCACGTTTTGCATTCCAATTACAAACATGTCGAACCTGAATTAGAGAATGAAAGATACAATGCGAGTAAATTCCTCAGATTTGTTTTACTAACATATAAAACTCCTATTTAGTAATTAACTAAAGCCAAAGCGTATGCAAATTCAAATCTAAAATAAAACTAGGAACCAATTTATCTATTTCAAGCAACCAGGAAAACCCAACTATAATACTAAATACCTTAAACCATGCTGTTAGTATTAAAAGTAGATAACGGGTTAAGGAATTTAATTACAATTAAAAAATAATGTAATACACTCAAGTATGAATTAGCATTCAATATATTATGGCTTATTCATCATTTCAAACCACAATAACAATGATAAACCCTTTCAATAATAATTAAACAGTCCGAAATAATTATGCAAATTGATGCAACCATGTTAGTTCCTTGAGAAAACCCCAAACGACACCATGATCCAATATTGACCAGTGTTAAAAACCCAGCGTTATATCCAGACACAGATTAAATCTGTGTATCCAGATATAAATAAGAAGGAATTTTATTGAAAATCATACCATGCTTCATGAATTATCATAAATCATTTGTTACAGCATAGCAACATGATGTTACTATGGAGTAACAAATGATGTTGCCAATATCAATAATAAAATAAACATTATTACAACTCACTCCTTGATTTATTTTTAAACCGGTTGTCATTGTCACTTGTGCCAAAAGACGAATGATCAAAAATTAATGGGACAAGGTCAAAAAATCTTATTACAATCTTCAGTTTTGACTTAAGTCCCCAAAATTTATTCTTATTATAATTTGTGCAAACATAATCACATAGCCTGTTAGAATAACATCGTATCTACTATCAATCATCAGAAGATTGCTTATAAAGGTCGCTTTTATGCATTTTAATCATTTTGTTAATGATTGCAGAGGGAGAGAGAGAGCATTGGCATCAACGCAGAAATCGCATTAATCTGCATAATATTATCTACACGACTCGCCAAATGGCAGAAACCAGATATGCTAATTGCTACTATTGATTAAATAGCTCTCGGCGTGAGGTACCGCTAGTGCAGTCGTCATAATTACCAGAACCACATCTATAATACGCGGGTAGAGATAGCGAAGCGGTCCGGTATAATAATACCATACTCAAACTCAAACGACGGATCCGTGAGAAATTTCGGCAGATGTACAATTCCTTGACGCGGTACGACGAGTGAGCGCTTATCTTTTTTTTTTCTTTTTCCAGTTTAATAATACGGCGTTCTGTATCGACGTTTCGAGGCTCGTTCGTGAGTCATCGACGCATTGTTACCTCATGCACGTGTTCGATGCGTCGAACGCTCGGGTTAGAAAGGATTTTTTGCAACCCTTATTTCGAATTCCGCAACTCTTGCAAAATTTGGGTTAATTTTTTTCTGTCCAATTTGAATTTGGAATGTTGGATTACATTGTACACGTGCATGACCATTGTTACTGTAAGAAAACTGTTTTCTTGCGAGCCCACGTGCAAGGATTAAAATTTAAAGGAAAGGGTCATTTTGTAATTGAATCCGTTTGGATGGCGTGTTAATAATCTGTAATTATTATATGAACTATGGCTAATTGAAGATTGTGCTCGGCGGCTCAGTTAATTAGTTTTCAATTACAATTAAATTGCCGTTAGGGAGCTGCCGAAGCTATAAACGAGATAAAGGCAATTAAAGTAGCATATAAAACCATTTCACGGGGCTTATCATTAATTTGTGTTATTGTGGGATATTCTAGTTCTGGATGATGTTGGATTCTTTATTACATATTTCTTGCGTTCGTTTATTTCATGTTTTGCACGCAAGTTAGAAATAAAACCGGCTCCATTTATTTTTACGCTCAATATTCATGGGAAAATACTACGTTGATACAATAACATGCGCATTCATTGCAGTGTTCATACAGCTGGCTGATTTTACTTTTTTATTTTATTTTTCTAAGCAAAAACAACACACACAAACAGCCTAGTCTCTTCATCTTTAGCTTTTTTGCATTAATGGCAATCTAGCGTGTTTATCGATTACCTAATTTCTGTTTACTGCAAAGTGCGGTCTTAACGATTTATCATGTATTTCAATTATTTTCACACATTAATTGCGAAAGTGGGAAAATAAGGACAATTTGTTTTGCCGCCATTTTCACAACTCATGCTTTCTCCTCCGTTCGTTCATTCATTCCAGAATGCAGTTTTCATAGAGCTGACTGATTTTACTTTATTTTTGAAGCAAAGGCAGCACAACAAACAGCCTAGTCTCCTCTCTTGTATCTTTGAGGTCATTAAGCAAAATAAAAACGTGGAACTCCTTTACACCTGTGTAACTTGGTGTAAGTAGTGATGATATCATCGAATTGACTATTTGTTCAGATGATATCAAACACTATCGTGTCAATAAAATTGCTTGCGTCAAACCGATATGTTGGCTTCAGCTTAAATAAGGCCACGTATTATTTTGCTATTACACTTTTAAAAAAAAAAGTTCTGTCTACGTGATAAGCAAATTAGACTCAAAAGCAACTATCTTCGCAATTAATTCTTGCAAGCAATGGTATAAATAAATATAGTAAGCAAATTCGGTGTTTCTTTTGACAAGGTAATACAAAATGCAGACTATAATATTATGTATAGTTAGTAAAGCATCTCGACAAACATTTTAAAATTTCAAGGCAAAGGAAACAACAAACATGCTAAGGGCTTATTGTAGGTCATCATTAATTAAGGCGTATTGTGATATGTTGGTCCATCTTGTTGACAATTAATTACTTTGATGATGACTAATATTAAGCTTTGACCCTTCGTCTAAGGAAGTTTTAAAAGGGATATTGCATTATTACTCTGCTCCATATTACACACATAATTAAACAGTTTAAAGTATACAATATCGTAATAACAATTATGTACTTACATGTTACAAAAAAGCTTTAATTATAAATACTTTCTTCAGGATTTAACATAATGAAGCTATATTGGTAATCATACTAATAAGAACTATACATTACCAAACACAATAATTTCTGCTACTGACTTGATCAAAATAATTATAAAGTTTAACCATGCAATTTGTAAATCGATCGATTTAAAATGATAGCAGATCTTCACTCGCCTTAACGGCAACAAACATTGATGAGTCACATGTTACGCGTCGGTGTTATAGACGGACCGTCGACACCATTTATCTACGCTTTGGTGTAAGAGGCGGACCGTTGACACCATTTATCGAAGCAGTGCAGTTGCGGACCGGCACGAGGCGTCGAGTCAGCGCTACGTGATTTCCACATCTCGCCACTTCGATTTCGCAACCGTCTTTCCATAGTTGTAGTTTTAGATTTTAATAAAGAACGATTCATTCTTGGTACATACATCGACCATTTATCACTAGTTTTAGATTTTAGTTTAATGTAATTTATAATTAAATTTATTTAAGATGTATAGACTTTCTCTGCAACCTCCGGCTCCAGTTAACGTAATTGGCGCAGTCGGTAGGATATTCGCGGGCCGGTTCGCGATAATTAGGAATATCTCAAATCGATATCCGCGTTCGCGAGTCACCCGGGTGGTTTCCAAGCACCTTCAACGAATATCCGGATCTTCGGAAGCTGAAGCCAGAGGCGTATCCAGACATCGATACTGCAGAGGGGCCAACTATACACTTATTGAACCCAGACGGAACATCCGACCAGAAGAAGTAAGATGAACACCAGTGGTCTGGCAGCAATATTTGCCACTCCGCTTGACAAATAGTTGCTGTTCTTCGGGGGGAGGTGTTACGCGTCGGTGTTATAGACGGACCGTCGACACCATTTATCTACGCTTTGGTGTAAGAGGCGGACCGTTGACACCATTTATCGAAGCAGTGCAGTTGCGGACCGGCACGAGGCGTCGAGTCAGCGCTACGTGATTTCCACATCTCGCCACTTCGATTTCGCAACCGTCTTTCCATAGTTGTAGTTTTAGATTTTAATAAAGAACGATTCATTCTTGGTACATACATCGACCATTTATCACTAGTTTTAGATTTTAGTTTAATGTAATTTATAATTAAATTTATTTAAGATGTATAGACTTTCTCTGCAACCTCCGGCTCCAGTTAACGTAATTCACATCACTACTTGTTAGCGACCTCACGTCCATTCATTACACAACTGATACAATTTATTTTATTATCTGCCATGGAATATAATTTGCTCAATCCACTCCACTTTCATAATATGATGACTCATGCTAAAAACCTAAATAATTAATCCCACTTTATAAGCACTAAGTATTCGAGGGATTTCCAAAAATAAAGCAAGTCTACATTAAACTGGAAAATACTCTACTTTGGTTGATAAAAAGGTTTGCGGTTAATAAATTGAAAGTCTCGTGCAGAATTAAATTAAGTATTACTCACTGGCGTCATTCGACGCCTATATTTAGATTCGTGATCTTAAAGTCATGTGATCTAAAAATAGGCACGGGTTTCCCATGTTATTCAATTTAAGGACGTCTAGATTGGAAATGTTTCCAGTTATGTGGTTGTGGAAATATTGACATAATGAAAGTGGAAAAGCCCTAGACTAACTGGTTTATATACAAGAAAAATATTATGTATATCTGGAAAATTATGAATAAACCTTCGTCTAGTTTCTTAATCATACAATTACTATAGGGTTTTCGCTTCCTCACAATCCAATTTTATTATTATGATTTTTAGTTTAACCAAATGTTAGATAAACTTTCGCAATTTGTACACACATTATAAAATGTGGCAAAACATTAGTTGTTCACGGAACTAATATCACATTTTTAAGAAAACCATAACTGCACTGAAAACCACTAGAAGAATATTTGAACTTCGAACACTATGACTCATTCACTATCACTCTAAAAAACAATTCCACAAAACTCAAAAACTCGACTTAGATTTTAGAACGTACACTATCACATCACTACAGAACTAACTCTTCTTGACACCGTTACTTCCTGGTCGATGACACTCAAATAACTGAAGATGTAACTATAACGGGAACTATATATACAGGAATCACCCTAAGCTTAATGCAATCTTTCCCACGTATTGAATGCACTTTGACCTAAAGACATTGTATGCGAATCTATTGTCTTGCAAATAATAATATGAACTTCCGAATTCCATCACCCTTGTCTGTAGGGGAATCTGCCGGCTGGCCGACTATAGTGTGACGATTGACCGATAGATGGCTCTAATCTCCACAGAGTATTCGTAGAGATTTATTTGTAAACAGCCAGTTATTATTTTTAAATATCGAACTGTGCTCATTTAATAGTATAAATAGGTTGATTTTTAAAATGACAACGGAACTCTTTAGTCAGATTGAAGAACGATTTTTTTTCTTTCTGTTTTCCTTCCAAAGAAAATATATATAAATTTAATAAATTAGTAGTGTTTTTATATTTTAATTGTAAAAGTATTCTTACAACCAACAACATACAATTGTAATGACACATCTATGTTAAACATAAAACACAAACAGTGCTCAATAAAATTATGATATCATTGTACAAGTATGTACAAACAGTTCGACTCGCGCGGCGCACGCGCCGTCATTTACCTAACAATTATTGTAACAATGCCCTAATAGTCCCATTGTTTCTTGTCCTTTATGGTGTTGGATTTATTACAGCGATACAAAACATTTGATTATATTTAGATATGATGTTTTGCTTTCAAAATGCTAAATACTTTTATTACTAAACAGTTATTTTGGTAATGTGAAATTATTTTTGCACTCACCGTTTTTTTTTTGGAATGATTTTAAATAATGTACTCTGTATTTGTAATACTGTTTGTGAATATTTTATACTTATTTATTAAGATAAATAATTAGCCTCCATAGGTTCCCTGCTGGACATGCGTAGATCTCTCCTAATAAACTATAACAGCAAAAAACCCTTCCCTTATGTAATCACTTATTACGTCACTAACTTAATAAGTAAGCGGACTTTACTAAAATCAAAACATCGAGATAACAATCTTGCAATATTAATAATTGATTACTATGTTAAAATCGTTTTATAGAGTCTAGATTTTATCCTTGATAAAACTGCTCTACATTACAACTTAAAAATATAATTTGTATCTAATAATATCATCTATTTTTAATCGAACAGAATTATCATTAAACCCCATATATATTATAACTGTAATAATGGTAGACGCGTACCGCAAGGGTAATAGAAAGCATAATCTACTAAATTAGCAATTAACATCTAATAACCCCTTTTGCAACCAAACTTCGCGTACATAATAATAAGTCATTCAATAATTTTGTTAATTGGCAATCATGGTACGGTGTCATGGCAGCGCAGACGCCCGGTGTTCGAAGTTTGAACCGTGGGAACAACGACAGTTGCGCGCGCGCACCCACCTGCCCCCGCGGTAAAAAACATTCCAAATTCAAAACATTCGAAATTCAAATTCGGATTCGCTCGACCTTGGTATTTTGAACTTTTTTGCTGCAGCTTGTTAATTTGATTTTTTAAATTTGGAATTTGTTATGGAGGATTAATTAAAAAGTTATCTCGGCACAAATTATTGAAATTGAAAAAATATAGGTACATAGGTATATAAAATTAAGCTCCTAAGTTGTAAAGTGCAAAATTTACTGCAAGCGTATTTTTTACATACGTATGTTTTTGCATTATAAATCCTGAATATTTTACAACAAAAAGTGAAAGAAACTTAACCGTTACAATTCGCAACCTATTCCTAAAATACCGGTTGTACAGCCTAACAGCCACAATACCTAGTACCTACCTATCTTATCTCAAAAGCTACAAACTGCGTTATCATAAAAAAAAAACCGGTAAACGACAATACCAGTTTCTTATCTCTATTTACGGGGAGCATCATCCCATAGATCCGCTAAGTCCGAGTGAGTTTTTTGTGCACGCGTCACTGTTGATCACACGTAAGTGCAGCCAGCGCGCGCCATATGTCGCGTGGATCGTGGGAACGGATCCGCACGTAAACGCAATGTGTGCTCTCCACTCAACTGTCGTCACTCAATATCACATATACCTCAAAGAACTCTAAACTTTCGTAGCAAAACATAAAGTCCAAAATTGAAAAGCTTAAGGATTTCTTACGCTGAATTGATCACAAACGGAATTGTACTTTAAGTTATATGCATAAGGTTGAATATTTTTTGTGTGTTGTAAGAGCTTTTTATGCACATGCCCCTTATTGATTGAATGTGTATTATGATAACTCACAGGCCAACTACGCGTGAAAACATTATTTGTATAATTGTTTGTTTTTCATTATGGTCGCTGTCTAAAAATTACCCGATGCTCATGTACATATTTACAAATTTCTTAGTAATGGACGTAGTTTCTCAAAAAAAGTCCAAAACACTATTTAGAAACAAAACATTTTCCCAGCATTAACATGGGAAATACAAATGTTAACTGTTCTTTTAATTAGCAAAGCAACATGCGCAACTATTTAATTGGATCGCATAAACACGTTAGTCGGACATAAAGGTTATAAAAACCTTTTAATACCGTTCCTCTTCGCTTGTCACACAAATATCGCCATAATAATAGAAAAAAAAAATAAGATCCAGGGGAAGACGCGCGCAACTGGCGCGAGCGATCGTGGGAACGCGACCAGTTTTCAAATATAGAACGCCTTAGAAAAGGTGCAATTCCTTTTTTGTTCGAGTTTTTGTATCTAATAGTGGTCGTGCGACGCGAATGGATTTTGAAATTGGAACCCGTATGTTTTTGAGGTATTTGGAATGTGTTTAGCAAAAAAAAAATACAATAAGTACATAATTTGCACATTGATGATTCATAAGCATGGGTAAACATTTTTTTTTATTTATATAAAGAGTTTACGTTCAAATCACAAATACAATGAAAACTCTTTGGAAGTAATCTGTCAAACTAAAACTGTACTTATTAAGACACTTTGCTTCTAACCTTTCACACTTTGCTAAAACTAACTAAACGTCTTCAAATGTTCTTACAACTATAAACATTAACTGTGCAATAGTAAATGAACAAAACACAATATCCAATAAGAAAACAGTATCTCAAAGCGTATGACGTCAATCAATTCACTTTTCGAACGAGTCTTCACTTAACCCTAGAATCGCGCATCTGCCCTTACAATAGCGTACCCCCACATTATACCGGCACGTATTTTTTCTTGACCTCGATAGGCCTTTATGCCCAAGGGGCGAACCGTGGGAACGATCTTGCACAATCCCTTTCCTTGGCCATATGCGACAGAAAAAAGTGCAATTATTTATTCCCCCTCGAAGAAAAGGGGAGTTGTGAGAACGTGACCTAACAATGCGCTTCCTGGCTTACGATACATTCTGCTTAAACATTTGACACATCATTTTAGTCCTTAATGCATATGAGAAACGTGTGAAATTCCTGTAACATGTTTGCACATTTCGATGTTTTACAAATAATCTCGAATAGTTACTTCGGAATCGTTTATCGATGGAATATCTGCTCTATAACTAGAGCAGTTTAGATCGATTTTAGTTGGAAGTATAGTAATTTTATATGTAATTTATGGATGGTTTCTTCAGTATGGAGTAATGTAAGCTGTGTACACTGAATGGCATTATGCGTGACCTTTAAGATAGTCGATTGTATGAAAATGATAATCGATCTCGCGCCGTTACTTATTCGATTCTTTTGTGATTTTCTCGCGCGCGTGTAGGAAGTTCCTATTGTATTATTTTCACATCGGCCAGTGTTATAGCGTTTTTTTTTTAATAAATTAAAGTAGGTTGTTTAACTTGTTGGTGTATTAATTAAAGCATGATCGTGGTGTAGATAGAGGCCTAGAAACAAAGATAAGAGTACCGTATGGTGACTTGCTAGTAAAATACAATCGATGTGGTGTTAGGTAGTGGTGTCGTTAGATTGGGGGCTATTAGCGTGGTTTAATGAACAACATAGGGTATACAACAAAACTAAGACTTGGGAAAAGGATACAGAGCCTAAAAAGGAATTAATTTTGCGGATCAAAAGTACTATGGAATCCATGTGGAAATTTCACTTAGACTTCCTTTATTATTTTTTTATAGGTGCTTATGCAATATGAACAAATTGTTGTCTATATATATATATATATCTACCCATATGATGTCCCGTTGCTGGGCACGGGTCTACACAGTAGAAACTAGTTATTGCAGCTCCTGGGGATAGTTGCCATAATCGCCACGCTTGGCGAGTGGGTTGGTGATGGTATAAAGGCTTTAAAGTACGCAGAGGACGCTGCTGCCCGTCTCCCGGTGGGAAATCCCTTAGTCGCCTTATAGACCCATGGAAAGAGATGACTTGGTACTAATCTTAATCCGGTACCACACGGCATTTGTTATTTAGAACTAATCTAATTTAATACGCGAGTCTGTATTAGACTTGTAAATTTAATTTAATTAACTAGAATTAAAATACATAAGGCGAACTCAATAATAATTTTATACAACACTTAAGAGGTGTCTTTAATGTGAAACGACAGATAGGTACATTTAAAATACAGGAACATGTCATGTAATATTCATAAAACAGTAAACACGGGTAGGCATAAGTTCTGTAAACAATTTATTATATACTTATTATAAGTAAGCACCATCTTTAAAATCCTTTGCAGTTTGTTTTTAGGGTTTCATATCTCATTTCGTAGACAGTACGTGATTTTACGTCATAATTTAAGATTACAATAACGTTCGAATTCAGAATATTATTTACGGCAGTAGTTAATTTAAGAGCTAAAATTCGTTTCAATGTATCTTGTGTCACACAACATACCAAAAACTCAAAATCCTACTGTCAGCATACTTACTTTTTACCATTTCAAAAATTAGTTCAACTATTGGTGACAAAACATATGAAAACGATGACGTGATGAAACGTACAAGTCATATTGTCTATTTAAAAAATAATATAATTCAACACAACGTCAAATCTTTTTGTATGAAATTGAATACGTCATTCTAGAGCAGATTTAAACTTTGACCGTCTGCGAACGTGTTAAAGGGAATAATAATAATAAATATTTATATAGGTACTTAAACGAGATTGTAGGTATACACAATGTTCTTAATTATGTTAGGCTTATGGTACTATTTTAAAATCTACAATAGTGATGTGGTTGAGTAGGTACTGTTCTCCCAGATAGGCTACAAGATAGCCTGTGGTTGGGAAAATATGAAAGGTATACTGATCTCTTTTCCAAAATAGTATAATCGACAACTGTAGGGTTATCATTTTATGCAGCCTACTTTATTTTCTCACAGGCCTCACCTTTTGCGCTCTGAATATGAAATTATATGTAAATGTAATCGTGTCATGTACTTGACTTGTTGACAATCATTAATGATACATTGCAACTTGCTTGAACTAATATTTTAGACTTGACATTCAATTAAATTGGAAACAAACCAAGCACATTTTTAAACGTGGTTTTGTCCTATATTTAGCCAGAAAATCCAAAAAAATGTGAGTAGCATATACTGCTTGAATTTTGTTCTCAACTACTCACACTTTTATATTATTATTGGTTTATTTAAACAATTAGACAAACAGCTTCTCATTTATAATAATAAATATAATAATATCTTAGGACAACTTACACAACGCTATCTGATCCCCAACTAAGCAGAGCTTGTAATAAACCAGACAACTGATAAACATACTTATATTTCTAAATACACAAGTTACACCCAGACACAGAATAAACCATCGTGCTCATCACACAAAGTTTTATCCTGGGTGGGTATCGAACCCACGACCTACGTCTTAGCAGGCAGGACATTAACCACTAGACCAACATTATAATATTTAATCAGTATCAATCAATTCTTAGCAAAAACTATCTACCGACAGTTTATAAGTAGGTACGAGTACTAAACTCAACATCTTTCAAGAAATAACTGTCATACATCTATACTGAGTAATGTTTATGACGCCGCGTCGCGATGTATCAGGCTTGGCGCCGCGCCCGCGCCGCATGCGCACGCGTTAGCGGTCGGGGTCGCACGCGCATTAAGCCACGAGTACCGCACTGTATTTATTATCTACATTGTATCTATATACAATACATAAGTTTTATACTTATTTTAATGGGTATTTTTTTAACCCGTGAAATTGAAAAATGGCCGTCGTATATGCAAGAACGAAATGCATTAATTTCATTAGTTTAATTACACTTACAAACAGCATCAGCAAAGCAAACTGAAATTCATAGCTTCCATAGACTATTAGAATTATTGGGACTTAATCGCGTGAAATATTTAAAGGTACGAACGTTTTATTTACCCGACGTTTCGATCGAATTGCACCGATAATATTCTAATATGTGTAAACATCCCGAAAGTTTAAAAACAATTATTCCATAGACAACAGCCTATGGTTACTGATACCCTCCGTCCGTGACTACGTTGTAATCAATGTTACCATTATCAGATCTATAAATAAGTGACCATTTTATGGTAAAGTCACACTGAGCTAGGAGGCGCTAGCGACTTAAAGAGCACTTTAACCCTATACTTGGCAAGCTTTTTAAATGTATATAATCGCTGTATTTTCCATATATAATGGATATGTTAGGTATTAAAAACATGTAAAAAATACAAAAAAAAATTAAAATATTGTATTTTTGGAAATAAAGCATGTGTATTTAAATGCACATTGCCAGCTTCGACGAGTTAACACCGTTGAAAAGGCGTGTGCACTAAAATATACATTGCCATGTTCAGGAAAAAAATAAAATAGGTTTTAAAATAATGAAATTTTTGTTAAATACATCAAAAATAAGCAATAAAGACACCAAAATAATCAGTTTTAATCAAATATGTGAGTTTTGAATCTGAATGTACTAAATTATAAAAAAAAAACAACTAAAATGTACCATGAAAGTTGTAATAGATAGTAGTTTACCATAATTAAGGCATTTAATACTTAATAGGTAAATGTTATCAATAATGAGATCAATAATCAGACATATCAATAATTAAATTTGATGTTTTAGATCAAACAACATTGTGATACTATAATATCACCTAAACAATTGGTTTGGTTTAGTAAAATAATTAACCTGACTTTGTGTGATAATCATAAAAACAATTACGACCTTCTACCGCACAAAGCCAAACTTTGCATTTTACACACATGAATTTAGTTTGACTTTTTATACAATTTTTGCATCTGCCTTTATTTGTAAATGATGGCAAGTGCCCAATTTGATCAAATCGGCCATAATAAGATGTTTGAGGTGTAACAAAATGCGAACCTCTGGATGTATTAGAAATCTCCTTAGCTCTTTGAAAGGTGATGAGATCATTACTAATGGCATATCGAAAATCTTTCAGTTTCGCAGCTTCTTCGACCAATAGTCAGTGTAAGCAGGCATGTTAACTAGGCCCATCAATAAGTGAATTGCAATGAAATCTCTAATTTCATCCGTTGTAACATTCAGTGTTGTACTGTTGTTGTTGTTTGTTTCCTGAACCATTCATTCTATAAGGTCGTCATCAAAAAACATTCGGAAGTATTCTAATGGTGACTTAGATTGTAGTGACACTGACGGTGAAAACGTTTTATCTTGAATATATGCTCTACCCGCAAATGTATTCTTGCAAACCCATTTCGTGTCTATTCGCTTCACAAGCACAAGTTTCTTTTTGACAACAACAGCTGTAGCTTTTTTCCTTGATCGAGTAGCACTAGATGGAGATGCAGTGCTAGAATTACTTGGACCAGCAATCGGTGAAAATTGCGGTAAGTTAAACGATGGTCCAGATATAATGTTTTTATCTGACACAGCTAGAATAGTAACAGAAGGTAATATGGATGGTGAATCTGGACCAGAGTTAGATATGGTAGGTAATTGATGATCCGAATTAATATCTCAGTCAATCCTTGAACTTGTTATACCTACAAGTAGTATTTTCATCACTAATTAAGGTTTTCAAATGAAGATCCCAATGATGGTGGGTCTGAAGATTCGTCAGAAACTTCAACAATCCTGTTTCCCACCAATTCGCGTGCATAATCAAGTTCATCTTCCGAAGAACCACTTTTCTCTATGTCGAAACCAATACCAGACTTAGGTACCAATGCCAAAATTTTCGAAGTTATTGTAGCAGGCTATAACAATAAAGAAATATAAATAAATCATCAATAAGTAATAATTTAATTGAAATTCATAATATTATTTTGAATCAATGTTAATGTCTTCTGAACTGGCAATGTATCTACAAATGCACACAACCAAATGCGGGTAAATATGTTATCAATTTGGCAATGTGCATTTAAAGGTACATACAAAATAACACGAATATTGGACCAAGTAAACTAATTCAAATTGACAAAATCTATAATTCATTGACAAAACTGTATATTTAGGTACTATTTTTATCCCTTCTTTTTTCTTTTTTTATGTAAAAAAATAGGATTTCAATCGATTCTTACCTTGTATGCAGTAGACGCACGCGCACGCTCCGTCATCTTGCGACCTACTGACTATATCAAGTGTTGCCAGTGCTCAGTAATATTTTTAATGTTCAATACAAGCATTCACTTGGTGAATGTAGGAAAAAAAAATGAAAAAGTAAACTTATTTTCGCGTCGAGATTTTTTTTTAAAAAGTGTGCATTTAAATGCACATCGTCAAGTATAGGGTTAAGCGTCAGCCCTGCTCCTGACTCTGAACCAGTCGTACTGATTTGTGTTTACGAAAGTGAGGGAATAGAAAGTATATTTGTATTAGCGCCTACACTTGTACACATTGCGTAGTTGTCGGAATTTGAAATAGGTTAGGAGAACACTAACCTGACCTGACACAAGACAGCTTGAAAACCCATCTACATCTATGTATAGTGACTATAGTCGTTAAAAAATACATTTAAGAAGTGTTATAATGTCCTTACTATTTCTGATTATAGGATTTCGCATAATCCGAATAGAATGGCGCTCTCACAATCATGATGAGAAAATTGAGAGTCACACCGTCGCGCGCGCATACAATTTAACACTATATCGTGTCGCGAACAAGACATATAAGGTAGATACAACATTGTTTACGCCGTTAACTTTTATTTAATGGTAATTGTCTGAATACTGTTAATTTTCAACCCTGAGACTGATGACTGTACTGTATTATGAGTAATTAACTATTGGCGCCAACTGCGCATGCGTTAACGGTCATCCGCGTACGCGTTTATTATGTAGGCATGCATACTTACATAGTAATGTCTCATCATAAGTAAATATGCATCCATGAAGCCTCGGTGGCACAATACCTACTATATAATAAGTAGACAAAAATATGAATATGATCATACATATACACCTAGACTCGGAACAATTTTGCGTCCGTTAATTGTTTTTGCAAATTGCTGTTATAGAAAAAGATTCCAATCCTCTGTGCCAAATTTTATCCAAGTCAGTTCAGAAGTTCTGGCGTGATTGGGTAACAAAAATCCTATTAAACTTTCGCATTTATAGAACTATCAGTATGCCTCTATTCTCCTAATTGACTTAAACGACAAAGTGGCTCTCATATTGAATGGTGCTAGAGGAAATACAACAACGGAGCACGCGCCAGCAACGGAGGTCGCACACGCATACAATGGCACAAATACTATACGGGTTCAATTTAGCATTGTTGATTTTGAACTCTGACTTTTAGTCGAGTGGATAGCCTAGCAACGGTAGAATTGAATACTTATACATAAACTAGTCGTATCATGATAGAAATTGCAAGTTTGCTTCAAAATAACTAACTACCTTTACCCCCGACTTGTTATGGGCTTATTTCAATTTCGATAGAATTTTAGAAAACCTTATTTCACACCTTCTGATGTTACATTTTCAAAAAACAGTTCTTAGTAAATACCTAAGTCATAATAACTACTTATTTATGTGCCAATTTTCAACAAAATCCGTTGAATGGTTTGAGTTTTGTGTTGATATATTAAGTGTACACCTACGTAATTTTATAAGTAATCAGCTTTTCCAGCAACCTTAAGGCTACAACTTTCTACGCTCTAGTACCTATATATCTTGATAAAAACAAAGTCATTTATTTCAGAATCTGGAATTCGACAACGGTAGAAATCAATGGAATGGAAACATGGTCATACAAGGCGAAACACAAGAAAGCGTGCGATAAATAACTACGTTCTATTAACACGAGAAAGTAGACAACATTAGATATAATATTTTAGGCACAGTCCAAAACTATTGTGTAGGATTTGATAAAAAAAATACCCGGGTTGCTTATTCTTTTAAGAAGTGGATTTTGCCTAATGGATCTAGAGCTGATTGTTTCGTAAACTCATGCGATGAATCGTACAGAATAATTGGTGCAAAAAATTAGCACATTCTATCAGATTATTGATACGTAGATGTAAGAAAATTGATAATTATTTATACAATAGAATAACAAAACGTGAAGAATGAAGTCAGTAACATCAATTACTATCATTCTTCTGTTCTGTTAATTGGATTTTTAAATGCAGTGGTTGAAACTGGACCTAAAGCCTACAGCAACCGGTTGTACAGTATATCTTATGCCTTATTTGTGACAGTCGCCTTCTCGCTACTGGAATTTCTCCAACGCCTACACTGGAGTACTCAGGCGCAGAATTTGCACAATCACTTCAATTAATTATTGTTTGAAACGTTGACAGGTTTACCGATTATCTAGACTTCAAGTCTGGTGTCCAAGCCTCTTTCTTATGCAACTTGACCACCTTTCTGTGCGTTGTGATCGAAGATTGAATATCATTAAGTTCACATATCCTTTCACTTTTATGTGTGAGTAATTACTGCTTGTAAAACCTTTTCCACCGTCTAAATGTCCCAAAGACTAGATTCTTAAAGATCTTGCCAGTCCATTTATTTTGTTAAAAGATAATAAACATTTTAATTCGAATCCTCATGTTCTAGATTAACTTTGAACTGAGAAAGAGTTGCCCTTTCCTCCACTTTCATTGCGTTAAAAACTTCAAATAACATTTTGCAATTGGAACGTGCTGTGCGGGCACTTTATTTCATTGGCACGAGTGTCCGGAGTCGAATCACGCGCAGCGGGCGAGGAGACGCGCGGGGGGCGCGTCTGGCTCGAGCCCGACCGTGGGAACGATCTGCCTTTAACGTGTCGCACGTGCTCGAGACGCTACTACTGCCGCCGTGAGATAGAACGAGATGAAACGAGCACCAACAACCAGTTAAACAAGGACAGCATAAAAATCTACATTCAAATGAAAGCAAAAAAAAATAATACGACAATAAAATAACGAGAACCAACAATAATTTGTGAACCTTCGAATCCAAAGCGTGAAAGGGACAGAGGCGAGTATTATTTATTCGAAAGTAAGAACAAAATTGTTATGGAGACGTTGATTTATCAGCGAGGTGCTGCCTCTGAGTCGTCGCTACTGTATTTAAGAGCCGTTTGTTATTTTGCAATTGCAACCGCTCGAGAGCCATGATTACAATAAAATAAATTGGTGGCGACTCATTTATTAGCCGTCTGTTAGTGTGATAACTCGTAGCAAATTAAAACGGTTGTTACAAAGAAGTATTGAATAATAACAGCCTTTTGCTTGATTTAACTTGACGTAAACAAGGAAGGTTGTTAAAAAAATACCTCCTTAGTCGACCTTTAGGCACCATGTGTTTCAGCATGTGGCTTGAATCTCAGCGTAAGGTATCGGCTAGCTAAGGTCGGATTACAGACGTAGGCCACATTTGGCGACCACACTGGCTCGCAAAATTCTTGAAAAACGATTCCATTGAGGTTCAGCGTTCGGTGAGCCGTAGAACCGCCTTGGAATGACCCCATTGAGATTTATGAGAACTTTGGCGACGATTGACTTCAAGTGGTTGTTCCAAAGTGTTCAACTCTACTATATATGGTTGTCTTGATGTATAGACAAAGAAGTAGACCTCCCTCATAGATCTGTGTAAGTAATGAATGGTTGAAAGATATTGCCGTAATCACCATACTTGGCAGTTGAATTAATGACCGCTGTGAGATGTTATCAACGCCAGTAGCTGAGGGCTATCCGATTGATATTAATGTTTCCGTAAAGTATTATTTCGTAAATTGTACTTGGTAGTTAACTACCGAAAAAGTTCATTCAAGTTCAATGTATAAACACGGGAGATGAAGTTGAACGAGAAGAGATAATTTTTAAAAATTATACGCTTATGGCTATACAATTTTTAAAATTTTATTAATGTCACTGGTTTCGAGACTTTTTTTTTATATTCTATTAGGTTAATAATCCTTGGTACCGAAAAGAACCTTCACAAAAATTAAACTTAAGTAGGTACATACCTACATACGTAGAAATACAGTCAAAAGGGTTGAAAATGAACGGATAAGTTTTAAAGATACCCAGTAACGAAAATGGTGAGTGTACCACCTAGCAATTTTTTGTATTTTTTTATTATAGCCACTTAATTTTAATTTTGTATAAAATGTTTATCAATGGCATTACGAGAGAATAAACTATCAAAATTTAGAGACACGAGAATGTTGGATTTTAATTTATTTTCAATCAATTCGGTTTAACAATGGTCATACTCGGGGCTTCTTCTTTTTCGTTTCTTCTGCTAAAACTAAACAAAGCAACGTTTAAAAATAAAAATATTGATTTAAACAAATAGTTTCGTAAACCTATGAGACCTCATAACAAAGTTGAGTACTTACGTGTTAGAAATACAAGCAAAACTTTAAAAAAACAAAACCACCCTCGAAGCTTTGTACAAGTATAAAGTGACGTAACATAAGCTGTTTTTGTTAAAATCACTGAAACACGAGCGTCTCATCCGGCCTCAACCCGACTTAATAGACTGACCTACACCGTTGACAATCTCGTGCCTTGTAAAAACTGACCACTGACATTCCAATTGAAATAGAACCTTATCTTTGAAGCGAAGAGTTTAAAATTGCTTGGGATTTTAAGACTATTTCGGTAAAGATGGCAAGGATGAGCAATTTTGATTGTATTCATTGGTTTGAACGTAACCAGATTGCGAACATCCGGGGTGTCTATTCTAGTGGCCATTCTACAATGTATTTATTATCTACTGAAGAGCGTAACAGGAAAATTACAACGTCTTTTGTGGGTAGGAAGTACGCTATGTTTAAGTAATATGATATTTTATTGCGTTGATTGTCGTGATTCGTCTTATTGATAGCTCATTGTCGGTTCTTAAAACTGTCAATATCACTTGTGAATCCTGAAGTGTCATTTCATCTAATAAGACATACATGCACATACATATATTTGAGAAGTAATCAGCTGTTGTTAAATCATTGTGACGTCATTCTTCTGGTAGTTCTTGCATTTAGTTATAAAATACTAACGGTCCGCCTCGGCTTTATTACACACATGCACAAAACATGCATGCATTAACTATTATAATGATAGTGCGAACTTCATCAAACTTCGTTGCATAGTTTAGAAGATCTGAGTCTGATCGATATCAGTGCCGTGATGTTTGTATCTGTATTCTTACTTATAATCGTTATTGAAACTATGATCCGTTCCGTGGCACAATGTTTTTTTTTGCCAGCGATCTATGTCTATTATTGTCTAGATGGGGAACCCAAATTGCTAACTTGGATTTACTCCGCAGATTAATATAAGAGGGATACCTTGTACCCTGTTGAGTACCTCTACTGAATATTAGCTTTTCATATAGTGACGCGCGTCTTGGGCAGCCGATCAAAATATTTAGTAAAAAAAATAGAGATACTTAAGCGTACCCTTTACTGTTGGATAGCCCATTTATCGAGAAAGGCTATGGGCTATATAACATCACGCTACGATCAAAAGGAGCGGAGATGCAATAAAAAATGTTGCAATAACGGGGAAAATTTACGCAGACGAAGTTGCGCGGGTCAGCTAGTAAATAATAAAGACATATAAGTTGATTCAAATTAGTATTTTATTCTACTATTTGATAACAATGCATTAACAGCTTGAATAGTCTTAATCTATTACAACTTACACAACTCATATCTCTATAGATATTCACAGTTTAAAATCCATTAACTATGCAGACACAATCGCGAATGTCATTCCTTCAAGTACCTATGCGATAATAACCACTCAGCAGGGTTTCAACCACAAAATACCAAGACTACAGAAGTACACTCAAACAACGCACACATAGACAATTCATGGACACGAAATTACAGACCACTTCAGACTAGTTAGGTCATTGGTGGGTACCACAGCAGTGTCAGTTATTATTCCGTGAAATAGCGATGTTGACACATCACACTGTGTTTCAGTTGAAGGGCGCTGAAAGTGAAATTACTGGGCAAATGAGACATACGTAGTTATGTCTGAAATGAGGAGCGCGGCACGGTGACATTTAGATCTTTGCCAAACAAGGATTTGGATGTCACTGACACTGTTATGGGCTATATAAAAACTGCGTCCCAAGATTCCGTGTCCGTGGTCAATGATGAGCGTTGCATTAGCGCGTGTCGTATTTAGGTTGTCTTCTGCACTATAAGTTTTTTGTGTCCCAAATAAGTACAGTTACAATGCGGCGCACGATTCCATTTTATATTTAAAACCTTATTTTACCATGATTAGCCATCATTATATGCGTTATTATTAGCTCATTATTGATTGGCACGGAACTGTTACATACATAAATATGTATTTAGACCTCTACTGCAAGAGAAGGGTTAAATTTTGATGATTATATATTCACAGCACGGTTAACCCAACTGTAAAGGTAACCTCAAGGTATTTATCGAAAATAGTGGGTTCAGTTCAATTACTCATCAGAAAATCTGTAATTTTAATGTTTATAACTCTCGTTCAATGAATAAAATTAATACCAACTATATTTTACATGAAATTATAATATTATTATTACTTTTCAAGTTCCAAATTGAAGGGATATTGCCACTCGCGATTCCGCCCATGTGGATTTTTGATTATTGAGATTAAAAAGGCGACCTATTTTCATACGAAAGTGACCCCTTTTTGACTCTCAACTGGTATTTACAAAATCTTATTTTTATCTGAGATAAAGCGACCTGTCAAATTTCAGCTACTTTAGCGAGTCAGTATTCTTTATTACGAGTTGTTTGTTTGTTTGAATGCGGTAATCTCAGGAACTATTAATCCGGATTGAAAAAATCTTTCACTGTTGGAAGCCCATTTATCGATGAAGACTATAGGCTATATAGGAGCGGAGCAGCTATGAAAAATATTGCAAAAACGGGGAAAATTGACGTATACGAAGTTGCGCGGGTCAGCTAGTCCAAAATAATTTATCTAAGCGCTCGTATACCTATCAGCAAAGAAACATATCTCTTGCATTAATACAATAATTGCATTTGAAAGAGAAATTTAAAGTTCAAACCCAGGAATCGGTAGAAGTCTCAGGTTCGATTTCTGGTCTGAACTTCAATTTTTCTTCCAAATGCAATTATTGTATTAATAAAGTAATTGGCAAGAAATGTCTATAATAGAAATTGCTATAATCTCTCTTGCATTTATAAGCATTTATAGCCTGAATTCTTGTTTATCCGAAACATCACTCTAGCTTTAAAAACTTTATTAAAATAAATCTGTAATCCACCAAAGATCAACCCTTTGGGTACCTACATTAACACTACGTCTAAATTGAGTAATCATTATCTCAAGACCTCTCACTGCCGCCGGCGGCATAATGTTATTAAAAGTCATTAATCCTTAATGTATCAAATTTTATGATTTTACTGATAACCCCGAGTTTAACATTGTCTTTAGTTATGATTATTATTTACAGGCCGTGATGTAATGCGAAAGAACTATAACTATCAATCAAGAATAATACTTATTCTCTGTGCCTTTGCTTGAAAATGTTTAAAAACAAATGTGTCCCGTGGGAACATTTTTCGAGACAAATATATTAGTCGATGTGCTATTCCAGACTTTTATCTATATCTGTGCCAAATTTCATGCAGATTCGATGAACTATTGTATAACAAACATCCCTGTGATTGAATAACATACATCCATCCATACATCATCCTAACTATAATATTTGTATAGAAGTATAGATTGACAGTTTGATATGATTGGTACTAGGCACAAAATATCTAGTAATTATTATTATTACATTTTCACATCTCATATCCTCTCTAACATCCGTGTTTATTTTTAAAATAATCAACATATAAAAAAGTAAATTAGCATATAAAAATAACAACCGAATCAATTAACTTTAATATGCAAAACAACCACTAGCTATGTAAATAGAACCTATTTGCGTAGACCGCAGTATCGTAGGCAACAAAACAATCTACTAACGCGAAAATTGCTTCTCTAAAGCACTTTTTCTATGCTACGAAGTGCTACGCTGCTACGTTATCTATCCCAAACTTCGTCCCGCTCTAGCGTGTAGCTACAGGCGCAATGACGCACGTGCAGTGCACGCGAGTCGTAGCTCTCGCTCACACTCGCACACTTCCTGCGCGCGCCTCCAGCTCGAGCCCGAGTGTGGGAAAAGACGGCAGGTGTTATGCGAGATCGTGAACAACCACGCATTACCATTCACATTATTCAACAATAAATAATAATAATAAGAAGCCGTGGAGCGAGTGGCAAGCACGCGTACCTCCTTCGCCGCGCCTTACATACTAATGGGTGATGTGTGTATGTGTGAGTAATATTAAATAGTGTGGGTTTCTTATGAGATGTTGTAGTGAGTTGGTAGTGGACGCATGTTTTTTTTACGGGCGCTTCATGTGGGCGGGCGCACGTCACGGATTTAACTTTGGATTAACTTTCGTTAATTGTTTTGGGATATGTTTTTTTTTGTGTTTAGGTTAATTGATTTTAATGTGGACACCTATGTTTGCTTGAATAGTTAAAACTACCTTGCAATTACTGTCAAGACGTCATCAATCTGGAAATGAGTAATGGAGTGTCAATAGGTCATCGATTCATCTGGCTAAGGTTCGATCACCCTACCTAACGTTTATCGCGTTGCGGTTTAAAACATAAGGTAGGATGACCGAACCCCAGCCAGATGAATCGATGACCTAAAGAAGGTCGTTGGGCGGTACTGATTGTGTACGGTATTACTTTATTATGATTTTGAGCGTTTTTTATGCTAAGTAGGAAAGGTCCTGCAATAGTTCAAATAAGTGGCTGATAACGATGATGCTATTAGAGGATATTAGAGGCAGATAGGGCATAATAGTTATGCAATACAGGGGCAGATAGGACTTAGTAGTTTCTTCCCTTAAATAAAGCTGGTTGCTTTGCTTTCTAAGGATGCTGATTTAGATCCTATATATATCCGCCATATACCTAGATAGGATCCGCCGGAGCAACAACAGTATTCTAAAGGTGATTAAAGATAGACCAGACTGTCCCTTCTTGGTGCACTGAAGGCAAATAATGATTTTGATTTAGTTTTTGATTTTTGAATTATAATTTTAATAATACATATGTAAATAATTGATAATACTAACATAGCTTCGTAAAATTGTTTAATTATTAATTCTAAAATAATTGTTTATTATTAAAAATAATATTGTCTTTTGCCACAGATTATGTAAGAATTGATTCAGTGACAGTAAGTGCAATATAGCTACAGCGCATCATAAACTTACGTTTTACATACATATTTTATATGGAGCTTATGTCAAATATATACCTACCTCTAGTAGTCAAATTCATCGATAGTTAGATTATTGAGACTGGCAGTTAGACACTCATTAAAAGTAACTGACAACTAGGTACTTCAATAACATTTCTTGTGTGAATTTATATTTAACTAGCTGCCCCGCACAACTTCGTCTGCGTAAATTTTCCCCATTTTTTCAACATTTCTCATTGCTGCTACGCTCCTATTGGTCGTAGCGTAATGTTATATAGCCTATAGCCTTCTTCGATAAATGGACTATCCAACAGTGAAAGAATAGTCAATTTTCAATTGTCATAATGTTCTTTATAATATTCCAGAACAACATAGAACCTCATTTAAATGCTAAGACAACTGCCTATCATTAGCAAACAAATGATTATCATAAATCAGCAAAGAGACAACTAGTTTGTAATATACGAGTAAGTACGTCATTCACAATAACTACTCTATAATCGATCATCAGAAATTACACCGCTATGTTTATAATAAAAAACACTCTAAGAACTGATATAACGAGCATCTAGAATCGATTAACTCGCAATAACAATTCGATTCCATATAATTGTAACTCATTCATGTATCGACGCTACGTAATTACCGCATGCATGCGCGAGCGCCCGTCCGCGTGAATGCCTGAATACTTACTAGTGCACTCTGGATTGTACCGTCCATTCATGACTTGATACACACAGCAATTTGCGTGTATAAAAGTCGTTAAGATATTATAGAATGATATTTTTTGCAACAGCTGTCAAACTTTTTTTTATTTTTATGAAAAAAGCAACGCCTACATTAAAATTGTTACACGCTTTGTGTCGCGTGAGACTTTACCTGTACAAATACTATTAAGGCATCGGTCTCGCAGTCGCGAGGTCGCGGGTTCGGATCGTACCCAATAAACTACCGACGTGAACTCAGTCCTAACACAAACCTTTGAGCTTAGCTGAAGGGGTTAACAAGATTGCTAGTAATGTGGGACTCAATACCACATTGCTAGTTATATTTTATTTAAAAAGAATAAAAAGAAAAATTACACCTACAATTAATAACATATACTCTAGTGCCTGGTCTAGTCTGCTGGTTATAGTAACCGTGACTGCCAGAGGTCGTAGCTTCGACTTCCAGAATTAATACATTACCTAGCGCTAGCGTAATGCCACAAACATACACAAAGATACACATGACAACTTCTATCATCCCTCCTTTAAAAGTAATAAAAACTCGAGATTTTTTAACATTGGCAACTCATAAAATTTTAATACAAACTTCGATAAATTTTATTTAAACATTTCTTAATTAAAATGAATGTAATAAACTGCTAAGTTACGGTAGCTATTAAATTATTATCAAAATAATATTATAGAATATTAGGTATTATTGCATTCCTTAATGGAATATACCGTAATGGCTTAGATACCTGTTTTATTACCTATCATAAATAAAATATGCACAGGTACATAAATACCAATTAATCCTTCATCTTACAACTCTATAAACTATACGCCTTTTTTCGGGCAATATTCAAGATGACTTGAGACACTGATTTTACTTCACGTCAAATCAGTGTCTTTTAAAAAACATGTAAACGAAACGTTGTTTATAAGGAATACACAGCCATGTCTTCAATAAGAATATATGTACGTAATGTATTTATACGGGCAATTATTGTATTTAAATAATAAATGTAGGTACCTACGAACGTTTATTGGGGATGATGACTGACAAGTCAAATCAGTATCTTTTTATAAAATGTCAAAACGACACGCTCTATAGAAAGTTGTATGGAATATTGAGGCGTGACATCACAAATCCGGGTCATCAAACCATTACTTTTAATATTGGTGTTGAAGTTTATAAATTCTTACACACGTTAAATTTTGGAATAACACATTTATTCAGATCTCGTTATGTAATTAATGATTTACTGATTACTGAAAATTTTTATTATTTACATTTTTTATTGTCATCATCCCAATTATACACGAACTATCTCAGAAGCAGCTCTGATGATTTTGTTCAAATTATGTGTATATGTGTATATGTACCTACATTGAGTTTTTCTTTCTCCGATTTTCACAAAATCACGTTTTTCTAGGTAAACCACATGTTTTCCAGTAAAAATGTGAGTTTACACTATAAAACGCAAATAAAACCTTTATCATTACAAATAAAACCTTTATTTTTGATTACAACAAATCTTACAAGTAATACTTGCACCGTTTTCCCGCGACAACTGTAGGCAACTCTGATAGTGCATTTCCACTGAAGCGGAGTGGTGTGGAGCGTAGTGAAGAAGAGCTGTGAAAAGTGGCGAGTGTCTTCATTACAGGGCAGCGAAGCTGAGCTTTCGCTGCCTTCCGTCCGGCTGTGCACAACTCCGTTTGCGTCAATTTTTCCCGTTTTTGTAACATTTTTCATGACTGATCCGCTCATATTGATTGTTCCGTAATGTTATATAGCACATAGCCTTTCTCGATAAATGGGCTATCCAACACTAAAAGATTTTTATTAATTCGAACCAGTAGTTTCTAAGATTATTGCGTTCAAACAAACATTTCAGTTTTGTAATATTAGTACAGATTGGTTTTCCTGCTTCCACTGACGCGCAGCAGAGATTTTGATCTCTGTGATTACCTACTGACCTCTATACTTAGTACAATACGCTGGAATGGCTACTTCGTACAAAGTGACAACAATTTCAAATGTCGAATCGAATTACCGTCCTGTGAACTTTTGTGACACTTACGACAAATGTCCGTTGCTGTTAGGCTTGCTACAAAAGAGAAGAGCTCTATTTAATTTTGTCAAATTACCTTCTCCAAATTTCAAGACCAAATGGGAGTCTTGTTGTCGATGGTTGTCTATCCAGCGTAATAGTACTATTCAGGTCAGTGTCTATGATTGATCAATTCACGGCCCCCTCGTCTCCACCCCACCCAACTCCACTTCAGTGGAAACACACCTCAGGATTTGTATTTCCATAAAACTATACATACTAAAACACGTTTCATCGATGGTCTTAAACTACCTAGCAAAATAAATAACATCATTAAACTATTAATTAAATAAAACCAGTTCTATAATTAATTTTTTCATCCGCTAGAGGAAATGAGAAGTGAGCAATCAAATCGATCTTTGACAGTCTTGTCTATACAAACGTGTAATTGCAAATGGCTGTACATTAACTAGCTGATCCGCGCAACTTCGTCTACGTAATTTTTCCCCGTTTTTGCAACATTTTAATTACTGCTCCGCTCCCATTGGTCGTAGCGTGATTTTATACAGCCTATTGCCTTCCTCGATAAATGTATTTTTTTTTTCAATTCAGACTAGTAGTTCAATCAAACCAACAAACTCTTCAGCTTTGTAATATTGTATTAGTACAGATTTAATTACGGTTCTTTGTATTTTGTATTATTATAATTATTATTATTATTACAAAAGCCTTTGCAAAGCCTGGGCAGGTTAATTATACAGTTAAAATAATAACTTGGAGCGATATTATCATTTTAATCACACAGCATTAAAATCATTGGTTTGGTGCACGAACGTATCACAGGATTACTTATATAACATGCAGACGTCTGAAATGTCACATGGAAAATGTTGAAGGCTTTCGTCGTAATATCTATGAAGGCACTAAACACTAATATTACAGAAGGCAAGCTTCCTACTGCACACGCTTGAACAGCGCACACATAGACATTTCTAATAGACACAGAATCTCACATTACTTTGTTTCCAAGGTGTTCCGAGATTTGGGGTCTGTAAGCGTTTTTTTTTTATTAAACGAAGTTACTATAATTAACATAAAGTAACCTCGCTAAACATAACGTTTGATGGCGAGATGCCCTCTATCTATACTAATATTATAAAGCGGAAGGGTTTGTTTGTTTGTTTAAACGCGCTAATCTCAGGAACTCCTGGTCCGATTTGAAAAAATATTTTTTTGTTAGATAGCCCATTTATCGAGGAAGGCTATATAACATCACGCTACGACTTATAAGAGCGGAGCAGCAACGAAAAATGTTGCAAAATTAGGGAAAATTTACGCAGACGTATTTGCGCGGGTCAGCTAGTTTATTATAATTGGCCATGTGGTACCGGCTTAAGAATAGTACCACCCCATCTCTTCCCGTGGGTGTCGTCATGGCGACTAAGGGATTTTACACCGGAGGATGGCAGCAGCGTCCTCCACATACCTACTTAAAAGCCTTACTGCGATTATGGGAATTAGCCACAGGATCTATCTAAGTAGGTTTTACTGGCGAGACCTGTGCCCAGCAGAGGAACATTATACGGGTTGATATGAATGAGCGATGTATATGTGTGACTAGCTGTCCCGCGCAACTTCATCTGCGTAAATTTTCCCCGTTTCTGCAACATTTCTCATTGCTGCTCGATTCCTATTGATCGTAGCGTAAAGTTATATAGCCTAAGCCTTTCTCGATAAATGGGCTATTCAACAGTAAAATAATTTTAATTCGGATCAGTAGTTCCTGAGATTACCGCGTTCAAACAAACAAACTAACTCTTCAGCTTTGCCGAGAGAAGTATGTATAAATATTTGTTTTCTCGGTGTTTTGTGTTGAACAAAATTATCAATCTCGTGATTGTTTAATTCTACTTAATGCCAGTTTTCAAAGTTTGCGAGACAGAGCAGATTGTGCCTTCACTCGACATGGATTTCTCTAAATCGTGAGTAAGCGTTCAGGTTAGTCATGGTTTTCAAAGACAGTTTTAGATTATAGCGTCTTGCATTACATTACCATGGGGTCATTGAGGTCACAACATTCTCGATATATGCCCATTAGTCTGTTTGTTAGGCTACAAAAGACATTTTAAATGTAAGGGTTAAGGAGAACTACATACGTTAAAGGATATACTAATTAGTTAATTTAGTTGACTGTCAATGACCACGGCCGGTGCAACTCGGTCGAAACGGCACATAAAATACCATAAACACGATCGTGGTAGTTCAATACTTCTCTAAAAGAATCGTATTTGAAGTTATTGTAAAAACCAACTATAACCCTATTCTTTAAAACGAAATTCATGAATTTACGTATATGTACTTAAATTTCTTAAGTTTACTTTTTCTATTCTAATTACTTGCAAGTGGTTGCAACGAGTGGATTAAATACATGTTCCTAACTCTGTAAATCACCACCTCGTTTTTGATCGAAACTTCGTTTTCATTTATTTAGAGTAGGCCTCCTGATTAAGTTATTCCCCAAGCTTTACGCACGTCTATACCCTAAATCTTTCTTCCCTTATTTTGCCTTATTGGTGGTAATTTGGATAACATTCCACAGACCTTAAGCATACCTAATTTCCCATCAAAAAACTAGAGTTCACATTCAACAATATTCGAGTGCATTGACTTCCTACATACAGCTCTAGCTGAAAAACAATAGGCTTAGTTACCAATTTTATCATCTCTAGTGATGATTATGATATGGAGTATGTATACACCAAATAGTTGTAAATATAAACGAAAACTGTTTGTTAGTTCACAGGTTTGTTTAATAACATTTTCTAAAGGTATTGAATGAAGTGAAGGCGAGATATGGACGTAGCCACCTGTACTAACGTCTCATCACCTTGAGGTTTAAATAGATATTGCTGTAATGACCTTCTTTATAACAAAACGACTAATGGAATGTAAGAAAACCTCGCATCGTAATGCAAATTTCCAATCTGAGGAGTGGTTTTCTAGAAAAATAAAGCAAAAGCCAGAAGACTTAATCATAAATACTTACTAACTTATCACAGTGACAAGTTTTCATCAATTATTAAAAAAAATACAGGTTCTCTATCGGAAATATACCACAAAGCGGTGAAGGGATTAAATGCTAATCATAATAGTAGAAATAATGTTGCTCAACCCTCCACTCTGGCTCCCGAAGGTACCCTTCCAGCCCGTATATGAATGCCTAGGAAAATAGCTCCCGTTATGCTAGTGATCCTAGTGAAAATCTGCAAATGCAAATCTGTACGTTTACAAAAAATCTGTTAATCCGTTGCTGCATAAAAGGAACACAAACCGAACAATCGTTTTTAATCTTGCTACTTGATTACTGATACCTACTCATCGTGATATAATTTTTTATTTACACGTCACTGCTTCAAAATATAAAAGTCTAGAAGGACTAAGAAGCCATGCATGACATATTTATTATTAATAATTACAGACGAATCACAGTGACTAGCAATTTTCTTTTTCATATCTCACGATCGCAATGAATCGATTTATTTCAACACTCGCTACTGTACTTAAGCGAATAATGCTGATGTAGTGATTTTTACTACTAAGATGATACACGGCATAATTATAACCTATCTAACACCACAGACTTCAAACGTAACATGACGACAGTACAAAAAGTAACCTGTACACAGTTATGACTGGCCTGTTGGTATAGTGGCTTACTGATGAGGTGACTTACTTACCGGTCGTGGGTTCGATCCCCACCCAGGATAAAACTTTATGTCATGAGCACAATGGTTTATTCTGTGTCTGGGTGCAATTTATGCAAAATGATTTACGCGAAACGGCTGGCAGGAACTGGATGCGAGAAGCCGAAGTTAGAACAAAGTGGTGTGCAATTGGAGAGGCCTATGTCCAGCAGTGGACTGCGATAGGCTGATGATAATGATGATGATGATGATGTATGTATGTGATTAGAAATATAATTATATTTATCAGTTGTCTGGTTGCCACAGTACAAGCTCTGCTTAGTTTGGGATCAGATGACGTTGTGTGAGTTGTCCCGAGATATAATTATTATTAATTGTAAAACCTTCTAAATTAGATTTTTAAATATAAATATGAAAAAAAAGCATTATTATTGTTACAATACCTCGCTTCAGCAAACCACACACAGCCGCTCACAGACATGGAATTACAGACCACTTTGTTCGGAAGGCATTGGTAGACTTTTTTTATACTGCGGCGGTGATAAACAAGTATACGGCCTTCTTGATGGTAAGCGGTTACCGTAGCCCATGTATATACAGTTTTGCGCCACCTAAGTTTGCGTTTGTGAAGTTGTATACCGGGCAGGGATGTTTATGATACCTAAACTTGACACGCAAACTTATGTGGCGCGAACTGTGCTGTGCTATGGGCGCCTACAACATAAATAATACCATTCGATTCCGTGTTCTTCAGCGTTACATAGATAACGCTCAAGAACATAGGTGTGCATTACTCCAACGTGCATTTTATGGGGGTTATCTTCTTGCTCAAGAAGTAGTGGTAGTGTAACCATCAAGAAAAATCTACACAAGTGTGCTGCTGTTAGCATTAATAGCAGCAGCAGATCCAGTATTTTAGTTTAGGACGGGCTTGACACCGATGTTCCTGACAAAATGTACCTACTCTGAATTTTATGAAAGTAAACACAAAGAAGCATACCTACCAGTGGCGAGGAGTTCTTAGAACACTATTCTTTTCGGCTTCCCTTTGAACTCCAGTTACCTACTTAATATACGCATGAAGAACCGTGTCCACCTATTATCGAGTTCCCTTAGGAAAATTTTAACCCTTCCCTTCCTTTAACACACACAGTTTTGAATGATAAAAGTAATTGCTCTTAACAGGATAATTGACACAAATTTACACATCACTATTAAATCGAAGACACTGACGTCAAGTTACTATTAATTTAATATGAGTTCGCGGTGACTATCCCCAGAAATAGTAAATAAATTAAAATTAATATAGTCATTTTATATACGCAACTAGAATATAGTGTTGCGACAACCTACGTAGTTTCAGCACCTATGAAACAATCTACAGATAGGTATCATTGTTCTCTCTCACAGAAAAATCTAGAGACGCACTGTTACCTACTATAATAGACCACTTACGTATGTAAATATTACATTTGACGTCATCGCTAATCGGTGACAAACACGACTTCAGGAAAACCAGAAAATAAACTCTGAAACATTAAATTTACTAACAATAGGTTACATTTAAAACTATTGCTTATCTTTGAATGACTGCAATAATTACTTAGGACTTTATTTTTTATAATATGACTGGAAGCAATTATTGCAACACTTATGAAAGTTCTTTAATACAATTAACACGACTCTTAGTTAGATATTCATTTTTGTCAAGCAATAATTGACTAAAATTTTTTAAAAAAACTTAAAGTTAGGATAAAGAATTCATTAGAAAGTACCTATTTCTGTCAAAAATGATGATTCTTAGAAAAGTTTAGAGAATGCTTGCGTTGTTGAATACAATTTAAAATCCGGTGAAGTGGTCAATGGGTTTAAATTGAAACAATGGATTTTATTACCGGAGGAAAGGAAAATATTATTTAGTGGTACTTTCTAATTTACGATGTGGTTATTCTATTGATTGCTGGGTTTGTTTATTTTCTGGGTATTACTTAATAGAAGAAAAGGTGTTACCCGCCACATATTGTTTTGGACTATAAAGCCAAATGACGGTATGTTTTTGAACATAACATTGAAACAAAAACAATATAAAAACTAGTGCCATGAAAATAATGAGAAGGTAGATTATTTTTTACAACGATAAAAAAACTTAATTATAAATCTACGTCATATCTCGACATTGTACCTATCAATAAAAATTACGAGTGTGGTGGTTCACACTGCTAAATGAAATTACCAATTATTATTTATTACCAGGTAGTAAAATGATTACTCCCGCAATTGGAAATATTGCATGTACCTTGAGGGAGTTTGCCTACTAACATACATGAAATACGTACTTGCTGACTCCAAACAACCAATTTACTACTAACAGTAAGTAATACAATATATAGCAATACAAAATATATTATAATCCATACTTAATATTATAAAGCTGAAGAGTTCGCTTTCAACGACGAACGCAGTAATCTCAGGTACTACTGGTCTGAATTGAAATATATATCTCTTTGATTGACAGTCTTCAGTACGTTACAGTTAATTCACCCCAAACTTAATAAAATTATACAAGAATACATGTCTGTTGAACCCTAAAAATGACCGGTAGTCATTATAACGATTACACACTAGGTGTTTGGTTAGGCTGCAGTGCCTCGGGCGGTACTGGTGGCAGCCTACCTGAACAACATATCGAGAGTACAAAAGACAACCTACATATGTGATGACAACCTTCATGACTGGCCTGTTGGTCTAGTGGTTAGTAACACTGACTGCTAAACCGGACCGGTCTTAGGTTCGATCCCCACAGAGATAAAACTTTGTGTCATGAGCACGATGGTTTATTCTGTATAGTACAAGCTCTGCATAGTTTGTGAACAGATGACGTTGTGTTAGTTGTCCCAAGATATAGTTGTTATATGTACCTCTCTCAAACCACGCACAAACAGCCATCGCCCACAAACACAGAAACGTGTGAAGAATGTGGAGTAGTTAAAGATGTCCAGCATATTTTCATGGGGTATCTACGGTACGAAGTTATGTTAAAACAGATTATCTATACTAATATAATAAAGCTGAAGAGTTTGTTTGTTTGAACGCGGTAATCTCAGGAACAACTGATCCGAATTGAAAAATTATTTCACTGTTGGATAGCCCATTTATCGAGGAAGGGTATAGGCTATATAACATCACGCTACGACTAATAGGAGCGGAGAAGCAATACGAAATGTTGCAAAAACGGGGAAAATTTACGTATACGAAGTTGCGCGGGACAGCTAGTAATATTATATAGATTAGCATTTGTAGTATTAATAAAATAAGTTTTTTTAATTACCTATCGGTTTCATACATTGGGCCCAACGTCAGTCCCAAAGCCACTCGCCCAACGTGTGGATCTAGAAAATAGCATTAGCACCAACGTTGGGACGAGCGTTAGTTTAAATCAATATTTTCTTTCGCGCTAGTTTAGATCAATCTTTTTTTCATTTGTCTAATAATTACACTTGCTACAATACCCTTCAACCGAAACACAGTGATGCGTTTACATTACTATTTCACAGAAGAATAACTGACACTAAGTATTGTGGTACCAACCAAGACGTGTCTCGCGGATTACCTTCTGTACTCTCGTTTATTGATATACCTGCGCACATCACGTTATAAGATTACATGTATTAATACCGCACTCGTAAATACGTCAGCCGATAACCGGATGCTGAGATATTAATCAGTGTTACACGAGCGGGAAGCTGAGCACGTCATTTTATTGTTTTGTAACTGCGCATGCGCCGTACAACAAAAACTGTAACCTTTGCTTTTGTGTGGTGACTTGACGCCGTGCGCAAATTGGTTTGGTTTGTAGATTCATAACAATGATATACCTATGTACTTGTAATTGCTAGTATTATTTTTATGTTAGTTATCGTTACTTAATTATTAATTAATATCTACAGTTGCTACATGTGTGTATAATTATTAATAATTAGGTTTTACAAAAAAACTATGAAGTGTAATAAATAAGAATATATTATGTAGGTAAATAAAAATCAATTGCCGGACCAAGAGAACTGAACCTATTTGCCTATTTTTTTATGTGTGTAATAAATGTATAAATGTCCTGAAACAGGACATTTATGTATAAAAGGAAACGCTTGAAAAAAGGTTTTTAGGTATTATAAGCGGTGGTATATCCCACTCATTATACTACCGATGTGAACCCACACCCTCAAGCCATTGCGCTTAGCTGGAGGGGTTAGTAGTTTACAAATTAAAAAAAGAAATACGGCTGCACTGTAAAGAGCAGATTTGGTCTCATTATCTTCGTTAGTAAGTACACCAATAAAGTAATAATAAGGACAGAAGACGAATTTTAGCAGTGTTTTTAAAATCTACACTTAATATTATAAAGCTGAAAAGTTTGTTCGTTTAGTTGAACGCAATCATCTCAGAACAATGGTGGACCCAGGAGTAGTAGGGGGCTCAAGACCCCTGGATCTGCCACTACCCAGGAAATACTGGTTTGAATTGAAAAAAATATTTTAGTGTCAGAAAGCAGGCTATATTGTTATCTATATGTATATAGCCTACGACCAGTAACAGTGGAGCATTAATGATTTTTTTTTCAATAACGGGAAAAATTGACGAAATGTTGCGCAGGTCAAATAGTGCTAAAATATTATTGCCTGCTTTTAGTAAACATGTCATAAAATATTTGCGATTGATGTCTGTAGGTACATCAATCACGTTTAGTCAATATTTTATGACATGTTTACTAAAAGCCGATCACATACATAAACAACGATCATACAGTTAATAGAAATTTCCAATAATTATATTTTTAGTAGCATATTATACGTCATGGTATAGTGAAGCGGAGAAACAAAAAAAAACAATCGTACCTAAGTAGATCCATCCTGTTATTCTGACAAAACAACTTCTTTCCTCATCGCAATCCATACAGTAAATCACTGGCATTAAAATATCATACAAGATTACAAGAGAGTCTGATTGTATAATTACAAAGTGATAGAAGTGATATAGTACCAGTTTATCACTTCACAAGCTTCTGAATATTCTAACGTAATAACATGTCTCTAGGCTGTAAATTTTATCCATAACTACTAACTACACGGGTATTAATTACATACAGGAATACTGTACAATTGTACGAAGACCGGTTTAATGATACTACGAACATTTACTTCTCAGAAAAAAAACAATAAATTAAGAATAATAAATGTTGAAATATGTATAATAATACACACTAAAAGCGACTAATAGAAACCACATTAACGTCCCATATCTTCAAGATAATTAACATTATAGCAACCATAAAATTGCGGTGACACCACAAAGTAAGCGATTCTATAGACTCGACGAATATAAAACTAAAATCGACCGTAAAATTTAAACTAGAGACTACAATAAAATATGACTTTTAAAATCGTAAACATCATTGCCTATTCAGACAGACGACCAAAGCGGGATACACAAAGAGTTTTCAAGTATTTTTATTATTTCTAGCGCATCCTTCAACATAATGAGAGGACTTTTAACTGGTTGTTTGTCGGCTATAAGCACGTGGATGGTTTTGCGCACTTAACAAGAAAAGAGTTAATAATCTTTTCTGGAATTTGAGTAACGCCTTACCACAGTTACACAAAATATAATAGTACCTTTTCATTTATATACTCACGTCCCTTTAGACTTTGAGCACAACTATTATTTAGACCCAAAACGTTTCATACCGTAGTTCCAGGGATACTTTAAATATTGAAGTAAACTCGCAATTGTAAATGTCGGAAATTATGCGGTCCCTTGAATTGTAATGCAAGCAATTACTGATTTCCAATAAACCCGGTAGTCAGCTTTGCTTTATATTGTAAGGAATAAAAGGTAAGTTAATTTCACGCTAAAATCTTGTATGTTATTATTACTTTTGTAACGTATACTTATACAATAAGTATAAAAGAATTATGTTCGGGGAAAATACAAAGTAAGCATAAACTTTGGGCCGTTATCGGTGGAGCTATCCGCGACAAGACAAGACAAGGGGCGTTCCTATTTTAAGGCATGTTATTAGCTGTCGCATTCAAGTGTCCTGTCTTCTTGACACTTGAGGGTTTAAGTACAAAAGCCAGACATTTCACGTCGTTTGTCCCAACACCTCCCGGCGACAACTAATCTCTGGAGAACTTGACATATCTGAAAAAAATGGCGCCATATTGTGTTATCTCGACCCCCAGAGCGCTGTAACTGTCTCAAGTGTCGTCTCCTTTGTTTATTCCCAAAATGCACTTGCCTCTGTACCTGTTTTTACAACCCATTGTCGAGTTTTTGTTCGCTTTGGAGGCAAATTAGTAACGAACACGTGTTACTTGTTAAATTGTTTTGTTTTCGTTTGAATTGCAAGCCGACAAGGATGGTATGAGGAAATAAATGGACGCCTCGAGTGTAATCGTAAAACTCGTTGAAATACTGTTAAGAGCTAGTTAGGCTGTAAAATATCAAGTTTACTTGCCTATTTCATTATGAGCAAAGATTACGAATGACGTTTTAAAAATGTAGGTAGGTAATTGAAAATAGGTGTAAAAACTGTAAATTAAAATTTGATAAGCCTACTTTTAAGGACATTTTGGTCATTTAGCTCTCATCAGTGCTTCCCGTGACTAGAAGGCTAGCTTTTTCTTTGCATAAAGAATTAGCATTACCATCCAAGTTGGCAATACTGCCAGCATTCTGGGAACGTTACCAGAATGACATCGATGGTGAGGAATTCTTTGACGCCTAAACGATTTTGTCCTCCTTTATATATATCGTATTATTATAGTCGTAATTGAGAATAGTTTTGCTACCTAAGTAAATAAAGACTTTTTTAAATTAGAAAAAAAAATATCTTGGGACAACTCACACAACGCTATCCCATCCCAAACTAAGCAGAGCTTGTATTATGGAAATCCGACAACTGATAAACATACCTGTATATTTCTAAATACATACATATCATAGATAAATAACACCCAGACACAGAATAAACTATCGTGTTCATGACACAACGTTTTATGCTGGGTGGAGATCGAACACACGACCTCTTGCGTAGCAGTCGGATACAATCCCACCGCGCCACAGAGGCAGTCAACAAGTATTACTACCACCTTTCAACAACTTGCGACCATACCCATCCATTAACATGTGCATCTGCAGCAATCATTACAAACACTAAGCGCTTAAGCTTTATGGGGCTCAAGTATGGGATGCGAAAAAATCACAACTTATCGCTTTTGGAATGTAAAAAATGGTGTGCACATGTAACTCATTAGTTATGGGCCGACATGTTCGTCTCAAATATTTGGCGATGGTTGCAAATCTCGGCGCCACCGGTTTAAGAATTCCTTTAACGTAAGCCGGCATACTGGCGGCTTTCGTTAAGCAAAGAGCGTTTTCAAGGAACGGCAGCTATGATCATATTTGTTGAGACGGCGTATGAACACAAATGACCGTTGGATTAGCCATTGAGGCTGTGCTAATGCATGCGAACTACTGATCACTTGTCTGTTTACTTATGGACAGATTGTGGGACCATTTTTTATGATGTGTTGTTTTTGGTCGCCGCCGTCCTGGGCTTCAGCTGTGCTTAGTCTGGTTTGAGTGGTAATAAGAAACTAAGATTTGAAAGAGATGATTTGCCTCAATAATAAAATGATTTATAATAGTCAGTTTATTTGATAGAACTGTGATTTAGGGTGATTAGATGGGTCGGAAAGGTTATCAAGTGGAGAGAGAAGTAGACGAGAAATCTCAATAAAATCGAAACCTTATTGAATAGTACCTACCTATGTATGTAAAAAAAATTAACAATTCACAATAACCAAAATCCTAATCAGGTAAGTACGTATCACTGCATTTCAATTCACTTTCATGAAAATTTATCATAGTCACTATGATTAACAATTTCTAGTAGCATTGTTTTATTAATGCTTATGTCTGTAGGTGGTAGTGGCTGGTAGGCCCGGGAACATTAATTCACTGATGATAACGAAAATAGGCCAAGTGCGAGTGGCACTCGTGCACCGAGGGTTCTATACATGTGCAACTATCCCTGTTGCACATGTACGAAACCATAGTATTTTTTTTCTTTGCTAAATCTGCCACTGACTGTACCTACTTCATTACAAAAACCACGTGGCTTAACGTATTTCCTCCAACATTATTATCCCCACGATCAACTAAATGCTAATTTCAAACAGGAAAACCACATTCAAATAATATTTTCTACGCCCCAAAGTTCAATATTTTGAAACATAAAGAAACTAAGTACGTCAACGTCTGTCAAACAAGAAAAGTCCTTGACTAAAGTCCGATCGGAAAACCTATTCCATGAAGAATGTATTTATCAATGCTACAAATCTTAGCTATATTATACCGGTGGTGTTACTAACGTCTCTTGCTCTCTGTGACGATTATGCGAACCGTACTTGCATGTCGGAATTATGTATCGTAATTCTGGATCACAAATAGCTGACGGTAATAATGCAAGTTCATCAGCCACCGAACCTAAACTGTTTGCGAGGCCGGTATGTAGAACTGTCGCCAGAGCAGAGTCCTCGTAGGCCGTACTCTAGAGGTGCTTAACGCCCTAATTCCTGCCAACCTTGGGTGTGATGAGTTTGCCGATGAGTAGGCAAAGAGTATGCAAGTATTGGAAATGTTCTACGAAAAAAGATATATGAGAGAGTCAACTATTCCATGTTAATTTGTAAATCTTTATGTATTATTAAATTTTTAATGTATTTGAATATTTTGTAAATGTTATTTAATGTTTGATTTAATTGAATGTCTTTTATTTAAAGTGTTCAAATCTATGTTAATTAATCTAATTGATGATGTAGGTACCGTTTTAATTAACTATAAATAAATGATCGTCAGATCTATCCGATCCACTGCTGTTCACAATCCTCACGCATCCGGTCCCTCTCAGTGAGCTTCATCGGTCTACCTGACTGGAGGTCGTCCTACCTTAAGTTTTTTTGTAAAGATAACTAGCAATGTAGGATTGTTGGTAGCACATTACTAGCAATCCTAACCCCTCCAGCTAAGCTCAATGCCTCGTGTAAGGAGTGAGTTCACGTCGGTAGTATAATGGGTAGGATTCGAACCCTTGACCTCACGATTGCGAGTCCGATGTCTTAGCCATTAGGCTAACGCCACTTTTTTTCACGTTTGGCTTATCGACGTACCGTTTGCTCCAGAGGACATCAGTCCTTCTGCATATATAGGCCCAAGTCTGTGCCACTTCAGCGTGCATAGCCCACGATTTGACGGTAACTTTGGTTCTTTATCGGATGGTCTCAGGGCAACATTTATAGGTACAGCAATAAAATGATCAGGGATGCCATCCATGTTCTGACGTTACACAATGTCTTTAAGCGCCTGATTGCACAACTTTAACCTATTTTGCGTAAAGAACGGCCAGTATAATCTTATCAAACATATCTTTGATATCGTGTGTATGTGACCGGCAATCAGCCGAAAGGTGTGTCTTTCTACGATTATTAAACGGTAGACGCCACGTGTAGGCTAACGTAGATTTATCGACCTTATACCTAAATACTAATTGCTTATTAGTTCGTTAACTGCCATACTCAGAGTCAATTTATATGACAAGATTTGAAAAAAGAATGATTTAAGTAAGCATTAAACGAATGTGAGTACGGCAGTTAAGAAATTAAGATTTAAACAATTTTATTTGACTGGCCTATTGGTCTAGTGGTTAGTGACCCTGATTCTAAACCGGAGGTCGTGAGTTCAATACCCACCCAGGATAAAACTTTGTGTTATATGCACGATAGCTTATTCTGTGTCTGGGTGTAATCTATCTACAATATGTATGTATTTAGAAATATATAAGCATGTTTATCAGTTGTCTGGTTGCCATAGTACAAACTCTACTTAGTTTAGGATCAAATGACGTTGTGTGAGTTGTCCAATATATTATTATTATTATTACAATGCTGGAATTGTTTTGCAAATTGTTACATGAATTTGTACACTAGGTATTGTGTAACATTGGAAATAATGTACCTACCCACCTATATCTACGTATACCAAAGTATGGCTCTTTGACGTATGTATGGACACTGTCATTTGAATATGTTAAACATAGGTCAAACATAAATGCTACCTCATAGTATTATGTTAAAACACCGTTTAAGCTAATCTCTCTCCGATCAAGTTTCCGTCCGACTATGAGAGTGAGAAAATGGAGACTGCACTTGTGTCTGCGCATACACTTGTTCATATCTTCTGTGTAGTTGGCTAGTCTCTAATGGCATTGGCCGCTGTAACCGACATCGTTTTAGATATCATTATTATGCATCTGCATCAATATGAATAATAGGTAAGATTTTTTTTTTTAAGACGACTCCCGCCGTAGGGTACAAGCCCTGTGTAGCGTATCTTACAAACATACAAGTCACGGACACAAAGTACACCTAGACTCGGAACAACAATTTGTGGATCACACAAAGTGGTATCCTGTGTGGGCATCGAACCCACGACCTCTTGCCTAGCAATCGGACACACTCCCACCGCGCCACAGATTATTAGACTTTATAATGTGATTTGGAAAATCCTAACTAATAATTGTTCAAATTGAATCAAAAAACATAGCGTCCTTACGTCACTGTGACTTTTGGGGATTACAAGGGCAAATCGAATTAAACTTTAAAGTGATCTTGGAAACATCTTGACCTCATCATCCTCTTAAAGTCCACTTCAACTAATGTTTTACCCACTTTCATTATTTAGCTTGGATTTGGGGAAGGCCTAAATTGGTGAACCGGTGGAAGTTTTTGTGCAACTTTACATCGCTTGGAGGTAGCAATTTTAATATTTAGGATACCTAGGTACCTAGGGTACCTACCTACATAAATATCCATACTAATATTATAAATGTGAAAGTAACTCTATCTGTCTGTCTGTCTGTTACGCTTTCACGCTCAAACATCTTATACGATTTAGATGAAATTTGGTATCGAGAGAGTTTGAGTCCCGGGGAAGGACATAGGATAGTTTTTATCGCGATAACCGACATCCACGCGGGCGGATCCGCGGGCGAAACTAGTAATAACTATTTTAAAGATCATTAAAGTAGTTACTAAATCTACCTATACAAGTGAAGTCAAAATAACATCATAATCCATTCCGGTCGCTATACAATCGTCGCAGGGTACCCGGCGCCGGATTGAAACCGGAACGTGTAATAAAAAAAATATATTTAAAAGTCGGAGGCATTCATGAATCCCAGTGAACTTACTAAAATACCTCTGAATGCATGATTTAAGGTTATTTTTGCATAAATATGTTTATTTGCATAAGTTTTTTTTTTCTTAAATACGACTTCCGCAGTAGGGTACAAGCCCTGTGTCGCGGGGGACTTTACAAACATACAAGTCACGGACACAAAGTACACCCAGACTCGGAACAACAATTTGTGGATCACACAAAGTGGTGCCCGTGTGGGAATCGAACCCACGACCTCTTGCGTAGCAGTGGGACACACTCCCACCGCGCCACAGAGGCAGTTATCTATCTTGTATTGATCTTTTTTAAGCAGGCGGGTTTTTTTAATTTATAAAAATTTATTTTTTATTTAATAATATTTAGTGCTTAGTTGTAAGACGTAACGTAACGTAATAACTGTCACTACCGAAAATTTGAGTGTAAATAGTTGCTAACAAATTTTAAATCGCTACACATAGGTACTGTAGCGATTTAAAATTTGTTACCTTAACGATTATTTTCAGTGAAAATGATTTAAGAAACCTCATCATGATTTTAAAATACCTACAAAATGATACCATATATACCATATGACATAGTTTGTTGACTTTATATTTCTTCTTATCACAATATTTTGAATTTTTATTGCTGTCTTGTCTTTAATGACACGATTATTACGAACCGATTGACGAATGAATCATCAAAATCAACCCACGCATTTGGTCTATATAGTGTCACAAAGGAACACACATACATAGACAACTAACACATTACCCTCTTCCGCAGTCGGGTAATAAAAAGGGAGTAAAGTTCTTTGACATTCGCGAATAATATAAAAAATATAATAATATATAAAAAACCCTTACCCAAATTTCCTTCTATTGAGCAATCGGTAGAAAACCGTCGTTATGTTTACGCATCGTGTTTCACTCATGATCACAATATGAAAATGCATGATTCATGCAACGTCACAAGAGAACTTCATATCGCACCACTTCACTTCTGACGTATTTGTGACGAATGGTCACGCGTTTTATGATGTCATCACATCATTATAAGATGTTGACATCTCGTCACGAGTTAGATAAATGAAGTCACATTATTTTGATAAATGATCTGAATGATATGAAATGGTTCCTGATTGAGACTGCAATCTAATCTACAGACTTAGTTGTAACTTTAACTGCTAGGGTAAATATGTTATAATACCTATTATGAATTGGTTCATTATCACTTTACTATGGCGAAGCGTGGTCTCCTTGCCTCGGAAATCACTCTAAGCTGCGACGCGCTCTTCATCCAGCGCCTAATCTTTCTGCGGTCGTAATGAATTTCCGTCCCATCGGATTGTAAGACTAACGGCTGGTCTCAATAATCTATCTATCTATGAATTTGGCAACTAGAGGTACAATTTTGACATATTTTGGATGGAGCATATGTGAAATATTATAGCTCTAGTAGCCTAATCCATCGGTAGATAGATTATTGAGACCGGTCGTTAGTGACATTAGTGCCTTTACACACCTTTTCACGGTAATATCTCCTACGTAACTAATTAGACGTTAGAATCAAAAATAGCCGTAACCTAGTCGCACCTCTTACATATTGGCGCCTCGTCACGACTTAGATAAAAAAAATGGTTGTCTGTTAAGTCGGTTTACGGACGAAGATTTTACGTGATAACGTCATAAGAAAACACTGATGACACTGCTATAATCAATTCGCTGTTACTTAGCAACCATGCCAGCGGCAGCTTTAGCGCCAACGACCACAATACTTCAGCCTATCAGCAGGCGGAACGTGATGGACCGTGACTGCGACACTTTTTCGGACGTGCACCCGGTATTCGATTTATAACACGATTCGATTTATCAATGTCAAAAAACAATTAAAATTATAACTAATTCACAAAAAATGTTGTCATTAATCGGAGATCCCATGTTATTCCAATTAGAGAAGAATTGATTATAATTATGATCCGGCTTAGTTCTCTCTAAGCCGGATCTTAATTATAATCAATTCTTCTATAAACGATTCAAGGTAAAAAATACGTCATGATCTTTACATCACTTATGACATCAAGAAGGTAAATAGGGTAAATAGTCATAGTCATAAAAGTCCAGTATACAGTATTCCATGTTGACACAGCTCAGACAAGACGATATACCTACGGATATTACGACATAATTATAAAGACCGATTTAAATGATCAAAAATTCAACAATCACAATAAAATACTTAGGTATAAATATTAGATGGCACAAAACTAACAGTGCCACTTCTCAATAGCAGCATTTAAAAAGCAATTAAAAATCTATACTAATGTTATAAAGCTGAAGAGTTTGTTTGTTTGTTTGAACGCGGTAACCTCAGGAACTACAGATCCCAATTGAAAAATTATTTTACTGTTAGATACCTCATTTATCGAGGAAGGCTATATAACATCACGCTAAGACTAATAGGAGTGGAGCAGCAATGAAAATTAACGCATACGAGTTTAAATATCTCCGATACCTCAGACAAAAGTACGTCTCAACATAAAACCAAAGTAAGAACCATATGGATTAATTAGTATTCCAATTTAAAGCAACACACATTACTCGTAAGTTCACGTCGGGGATAAAAAACCGCATCTAATGATTACATTGAAAGTATAAAAAACAAAGAAAATGAGTGAGTCAGCCTATTACGACGATAAAATAAACACATAAAAAAGTCCTAACTTCCACAACAATTCTACAAAAATAATATATCGGAGATCCCGCACAATTATATCAATTCCTACTAAGCCGGAACATGGTCAGTTCTTTTTAATTACCTAATTCAAGATAAAAATAATACGTCATGATGTTTACATAACGAATGATATCAACAGAGAAAATGCGTGACTCATACTACGTCACAAATGAAACGAAATGTAGCACACAAAGGTCAAATACTCCGTAGAGACGGTCGGCCCTCTACAATGAGCGAAATCAGGCTCACGCAAACATACACGCGCATGTACATAGATCTCGGCCGAACTCGATCGAATAGTCAACCTAGAAATTTGATCGCCGCACATGATCAATGTATGCGTGGATTTTTTGTTGACCTCTGAGTCGGTTTCTGCCCGACGATGCCTCATCACGTGCCCTGACCACTCGACTAACGACCGGTTCATGGCTCTTTACACATTCGAAGAAACAGGTTTTATTCAAAGTCGATTAGATTTTCGTCGACAAAAAATGACATTGCGGTTTATATTGCAAATTGACAATGAGTTTGGATTTTGTACTCCGAGCTTTACTGAAGACGTCATTTTTAATTAACCGGATTTAGAACTTTATTCCCCTATCCCTTCTTTTATTTATTGGTGCTATATGAGGGGGATTCCCTCCACTTTTCTCTTGGGTATTTATTAGTTACAACTTCTATGAGAAAACCATACAAAACAGCAAAATTCCACTGATGAATCATGTAATACTATCATCTCGGGTAGTATATGGACTTTCCCTATCATTCTATTCATTTCTAACTATCAAACAATATGTAGATAATCCTTGGTATTTTCCTGAAACATTTTACAATAAGTATAGGTATACCAGGAGAGAAAACCTTTCGCATAACTATGGAAACAAAAACAACAATGTGTTTAGTTATCGGATTTGATGCGTATAATGACTGATACATATTATGAATCAGAAAAGACAAACGTTAACGTGTAAACTGAATCAAAAATTTGAACCTTCGAGGAAACGTTTATATAAAACGGTGAACTGCGATGAGTTGTCCAGAATAACAGTAAATATGACCCATATTATTTATGGTATGTCATATAAAGGATTATTCTTACTCTATATCTATAAACAGTTATGTCGTCCTCTCACGTTTGCGCAAATACGTGAACCCACAAGTCTGGCTAAAGACTATAAGATTTGCAATTTTTCAAGCAAATTTCCGATACACATCGAAACGCACGAGCTTCGACCTTCGTCCTACACATTCGTTAATAATTAAACGTCAAAAAATAATTCGCAAATGGATCCACACATGCGAATACCATTGCATTTGATATACACCTCTGATGCAAACATTCGTACAATGTAGGTACGAATCTCATCACGCATTTGAAAGATCGCGGTTGTGAAATAATAGATGCCTACAGTTTAAATCACACGTTTCTTATGCCGCAAAATACCAAAATATGAATCAGGACCTCGAAATAATTATAATAAGGGAAAAACAACATGCATATCTGTATTTATACACTCTGTGGGTAAAGTAGTAGTACGTTACTATATCCTTGTGCGCGTACGCTTAGCTTGGCACGTGCGACGAAGTGTGTCGTAAGACCACATGCGTCATACATACCGCTCGGCTGTCATGTATTGATTGACACACATACGTTTAAAAAAACTCCCTTGTTGGAAACTTACAGATCACCGACACAAAGTACGTGCACCCAGATTCGGATCATCATCTTCTAGATCACTCTAACACGTTTAACAACATAATTTAATCTTTTTCTTATTATTTTTTGGCGTTTGATGATTAATGAACGAAATAATAGGTTTCATTTATGACGTCAATACGTAGGTAATAAGGATTTTTTTATAGGTGTTCCACCCTGATGGGTTAAAATGTTCAAGGTGAAGGCAATACCTAGTATTTAAGACTATGACCTACAGTCTTTAGTCACAGGACGCTCTCATATCGATATAAATAAAACTGTTACGATACCATCAATATTAATAAATTATATCTATTACCACATCCAATGAAACTAATATTACATGTTCGTCATAGTGTAAGAATATTCTTGAACAGTGCGAATTGCTAATGAAGTTTTAATTACAAATTGATTACGTTCGATATAATTGCTGCGTACCTATTGATGAACTAGTTAATGAACAATGATGAGCTATAGAAAGGATTCAGCGTTCAATACACTTAAGATAAACATTATTTTTCCAAATTTATGTATCCGTCAAACACCCATCTAATTCATTTTAAGAATAAGGAACACAAAGCGCGAATGTCGAGGAGCTCGAAACTCATCTGTCTGCTTCCCTAGGTCTCTTTTCGTGGAAGGAATTCAGCCTCGCATAAAGATACTTCATATTAGAGAATGCGAATCGAGGTCTAAGGTTAAAACCCCAACCGCCTATGTTACGGTAACCGAATCCATTAATATCCTTGTTCGTTACCGTAAAGGAACTTGGTTATAAAATACCCTATTCCTATTATATATTCCTATTGTATTCCTATTACTGCAATGGATTTATAAATAAGCGAACGCGTGGCAACAACGTTTGTTTTAGCACGTAGGTTTTGCTAACAGGATAAATGCTAGCAAAATCTTAAGCGCGTACGTGACAATATTGACGTTGACTTAGCCTACATTTCCTATTATTCAATACTAAACAAAAATTTACACAATATGCGAAGTAATTTCATAAATTATGTTTGCTAAAATCAGCAATCTTAAACGCCAATCTTAGGATTTTAAAACTAAAACTATTGTGAATTTGAGTCTGGGTAATATTTATCTTCTTCTTAACCTCATTATATCCTCGTCGTGTTTAAATCTATAGCTTTAAATCTTGCAAGATTTGAACCACAGATGGACTGCTTTCAAAACAATATGTGGTCAATTGATATAGGACTATATAAAGTAAGGAATAGATATAGGTAATCAACTCGACCTACATGTTACGCGACAACGGTACGACAGTATAACGACGCTTTACGATTAGATTTAGATAACAGAAAAATGCAACAGACTGCATTAATTCAATGGCATTTGGCATTAGACCAAAATACTATCAAAACAAAACAAATATTTCATGTTTACGTATAACGAACGTACGTGCCGCGATAAAGTAGCGCCGGAGTCAATACCTTTTTTGATAAATATTAATCTGTATACATCAGAAGCGGTTAACAAACATACACACATAGAAACTTTCCAGTGAGGCATGATTATCAGCACGTGGTTTGAAGCGTGTGCTTGTGATCAATCTCTGCGCTGCGCGGGCGACGGCGACGCTCGCCGCCGTGTGTATATAACTACTTAAAGGCAACGCGTACTGATAATAGAGTTTTTCTGAATACCTATAAGAGCATTGCGATCCTTATCAATAGTTAATGTTATGTATATTATATATTAATTATAATGGTATGGTAGAGCTGGGGGCGATCCATAATACCCTGTATTACGGATTAAGGGCTCCAGTCTCTCACAAAGGATTGTCTTAAAATAGTCTTTGTATTAATTTTTTGTAACCCTTTGTGAAGCGATAAACTTTTACTATTATTATTATTACATCAATTTCCAATGGATATGAAAGGTAGTAGTGTGTTTGTATAGTCATTTAAGTACGTTTTAGGCAGATAAGTCCAGGGTCAACTTACTCTACAATCTTGTGTATAGTCATTCGGATAATTAAAGGCACGAGTCATGATACAGACACAGATGGGCAGTTATAGGGGCTCGCCCCCGCATTACACACTTTAAAATAAATTGATAGAATCAAATAATCTCATTCCGCTAAGGAGACCAATAACTCTCGTTTGTACTCAAAAGACATGATTGAAGCTCTATAGTCTTGTAATAGGAGATTATTTCGATATTCACAAAGTTTTATTGTAGGAAACTATGATATACAAATATTAGGCCCGTGTATGGGCGTCATTTGTAACCGCTAAATTAAATAAAACCATTACTAAATAGGGCTTATACCTGTACCATAATCCAGACATATCTTCTTTAAAAAAAATTCCTCGTTCCAGAATAATTTGGTGACGGGGCATCACCAAATTATTCTGGAACAAGGCATTCAATAACAATACTGATCAAAAACAGCATAACAACAATCGCGTGAAACAAAGCGGATGTTTAACTATAATCTGATAAACGGTACGTGTGATAATGATGTTTAGGAGGTAGGCAAGTGATTAAGTGCCCTTAATTGATTTAAAAATCAGGTGCGATAAGTATGTGCACCGCATGACTAGAGCGTCAGTGTCTGATGCACCTTGTAACGGCCGTGTTATCGCGTTATCGAATATTACCTACCTACGCTGCCTACTAAAGACCTGCTATAATAAGAGACCGTCTCCACGGGCAAGAGAATCACGGCGATATTATAGTCGTACCACCTATTTACACTCTCTTAGAATGTGTCTCCATAAGGCGAATTATCGCGGCGTTGCGACAAACGGCAGAGTATGACAGAAACGTCATCGTATAGCTACGCTCTCGCAACGAGCAAGCTGTCAAAGGCAGGCGTCCCATCTCGAAAAAGTGACGATCATCGTCGTGGACATGCGGCGATCTCGTTTCGAGTCGTGACGATACGCTGGCGGAATAATCTCTCGTTCTTGGAGACTACGCTGGCGACGATAATAGAGCGAAATCGCTTCGATTCTCTCGCCCGTGGTGACGATCCCTTAGATCGGAAATTTTGTTAGTGCAGGTAATATTGTAAGTACATTTACTGACCGTTAATGCCTCTGTTGCGCGGAGGGAGTGTGTCCGATTGCTACACAAGAGGTCGTGGGTTCGATTCCCACACGGGACACCACTTTGTGTGATCCACAAATTGTTGTCGCGAGTCTGGGTGTACTTTGTGTCCGTGACTTGTATGTTTGTAAAGTCTCCCGCGACACAGGGCTTGTACCCTAGTGCGGGAAACGTCTTAAAAAAAAAAAAAAAAATTGTTAATACAACGGCGATGTTGTAAACTGTTGTTGGAGCTTGTTTTTGGAAATTCTAGCATGTCAGTCAATAGAAACTTCTGTCGCACGCCAATCTGACGCAATCGGAGACAGATTAGGCGCAAAAATGCTGCTTAGCCTGCACTCTAAAGGATGAAGCAGGCGTGATTTTAAATTGCAGCGGTGACCTCTCTCTAACCTTCACTGTATCACAAACCCCACAATGTATATCTAGTATTAGGTGAGGATGACAATGTTTCATGTCTCGCCGCGACTGGTTAGGTACAATCTTGCCTGATAGAAGAATTCCTTCTTCGTTTTGAAAGGATGACCCATTGTCCTCCACAGTGGATATATTATTTCAAACAATACTGAAAATGGAGATGTGACCACAGCTTTACCGGTAAAACGGGTCCTTATTCACTATCTTTTTTTTCGTTTTCACGGCAAACTCGCGCGAACTGTCACAATCTTGTCATAATGGTAAATAGAGATCAGGGCTCAGAAATGCAAAACCGCGAATACGAAAAAAAAGATATCGAAAAAGGACCACGGTCTAGCTAAAGGTCGAGGCTTAGGTCAGTCAATTTTAACTCATGTCCACACGTCAATTCAACCTTGTCCTGTCAAACTGATAGTTATCAAATACATGATAATTATATTTCGCGTTATTTGCTTAGTGATATTACAATCTAACTAGTAAACAGCTGTTTATCGTAAGTGTAAAAATAAACGATTAGTATGAGGAAGCGACTAGTAAAGAGTTTATTAGTTTACGTAACTGAATGAGTATTTGTACAGTCATGATAGTATCAAAACACTTGAATAAAGTGTTTATATACCAAGTTCTTGAAATTTTAATGGGTGCTTAAAAGGTCTATGTGGTGTAATCATTGTTAACCACAGATTAAGGCTTTACTTTACACAAAGCAAAAAATGTGTAATCGGTAGATTTTACTCTTCACTGCTGTATAGGTCGAGTCATTCCAAATCGTACGACCTTTGGATATAACATCATATTGGGCAATATTAACAAATAAACAACATATATCCATAGATCGTTTCTTGAAAAGAAGCTACCTCGTGCATAGCTCAAAGAACAATTTAAACCAGGGTCCTTATTCACTATCTTTTTTTTCATTTTCGCGTCAAGCCCGCACTTCTAACTGTTAAAATCTTGTCATAATGGTATATAGAGAGCTGCGCTTAGAAATGCATCGCGCATACTTGAATGACATATTTGAGCGCAACGCGCATGCGCCAGTTGCCGCGAAAACAAAAAAAAGATAGTAAATAAGGACCCAAAGAACCTACAATTCGATGATTCGACGTTTTGTAGACAAAACGTAAAACAATTCCACCCGAAATTTATGACGCTGTAACAGCAAAGTCATACTCGTACATCCTTATCACGTCGTTATATTTAGATAAGTTATCAATTGACAATTATTACGTGCGCGTGCACAACATTCGCAAACAATAAACAGAGCCCTGTTATAAATAGGAAAATTCCTATTATTATAATCAAGTGCATATAAATGTACAAATATGACTTGAATGATTAACCTGATTCATTTATCTGTATAACAACATTGCAAATGGTTATTTAATGTCTTCATTCATTAATGTACATTAAGAAAAAGGAAAATTTTGCAATATGACTTTTTTAATTATAAATATTCCTTTGACCTGTACTCAAGAGGAAAAGACTTAGGTGCCGAGTAGTGTAGACGTGAGTCGAGTATAAAAATAACTCCTTTTATTTTTATTTGTGTGTGTATAGGTTTCAGGTATTCTTGGAATATGAAATCACAGAAGTAGTGAGTCAGGGAAGACCAGTGGAGATGTGACTCGAACATTAATTACTATTTAACTACATTCCAAAGTAAGGTATCTCTATTTATGGTAATTTTAAGACCGTATGAGTAAGGTGATATTTGAGTTTTTATTCTACAAAACAGGGTATACCTCATCATCATCATCATCATCAGCCTATCGCAGTCCACTGCTGGACATAGGCCTCTCCAATTGCACGCCACTTTGTTCTATCTTCGGCTTCTCGCATCCAGCTCCTGCCAGCCGTTTTGCGTAAATCATCACTCCACCTGGCCTGAGGGCGTCCTACACTACGTTTGCCGTGCCGTGGTCTCCACTCAAGAACTCGTTTACCCCAACGGTTGTCGGTTCTTCGGCAAATATGGCCAGCCCACTGCCACTTCAGCTTGCTAATCCGGTGGGCTATGTCGATAACTTTGGTTCTCTGCCGGATCACCTCATTTCTGATTTTGTCCCTAAGAGAAACTCCGAGCATAGCCCTTTCCATAGCCCGCTGAGCGACTTTCAACTTGTGGACTAGCCGTACCGTCAGTGTCCACGTTTCGGCTCCGTATGTCATGACGGGTAGGACGCACTGATTAAAGACTTTAGTCTTTAGACATTGTGGGATCGACGATGAGAAGACTTGACGTAGCTTACCAAACGCTGCCCAACCCAACCGAATTCTCCTGTTCACCTCGTCCTCGAAGTTGTTTCTACCTAACTGCAATGACTGCCCGAGGTACACATATTTTTGAACAACTTCGAGAACGGCGCCGTGCACCGCTATCGGTTCCGGTAGTACATGTTCATTGAACATGACCTTGGTTTTATCCAAGTTCATCCGTAGGCCGATGCGTACAGAGGAGTCAGCCAGGTCATTCAGCATCAGTTGCAGGTCCTGCAGCGTTTCCGCCATAATGACAATGTCATCTGCAAATCGCAAGTGAGAGATGTATTCACCATTGATGTTGATGCCCCGCCCTTTCCAGTGCAGCGTCTTGAACATATCCTCCATTGCATTTGTGAACAGTTTCGGGGAGATAACGTCCCCTTGCCTCACTCCTCGATGCAATGGTATAGGTTTTGTTTCCTGATTCTGTACTTGGACGGCCATTGTTGCGGCTTCGTAGAGACATCTCATCACTTGGATATATCGCCAATCTACTTGGCATCGCTGCAGAGACTCCAGAACGGACCAGATTTCAATCGAGTCAAAGGCTTTCTCATAGTCCACGAATGCTAGACACAGGGGCTGATTATACTCTTGGGTCTTTTGTATAATCTGCCGCACTGTGTGGATGTGGTCTATGGTGCCATATCCGCTCCGAAATCCAGCCTGTTCCGGTGGTTGGAATTCGTCAAGTCTTCGCGCAAGGCGGTTCGTGATGACTCTTGAGAACAGCTTATAGACGTGGCTCAGAAGAGAAATAGGTCGGTAGTTCTTCAGCCGGGTCTTATCTCCTTTTTTGAAGAACAAGACGACTACGCTTCTACTCCACGCCTCCGGAGTTCTCCCTTCGAACAGGACAGCATTAAAGAGCTTTTGGAGCTCCCTCAGTACGGGTTTACCTCCAGCCTTTAACAGCTCTGTTGTAACGCCATCCTCTCCAGGGGCTTTTCCATTTTTTAGCTGTCTAAGAGCCAGCACGATTTCGTCAATGTTGACTTCTGGCAGGTCTTCGGTGTAGTGGCGTGTTAGAGTGGCTCTAGGACCCTCATCTTCTGGATCAGGTCGAGATGCATGCGAAGCGTATAGCCGGCCATAGAAGCCTTCCACTTCGGAGAGGACTGCCGGCTTCGAGGAAACGACTTCTCCACTTGTTGTGGTCAACTTCGTCAGGTGGCTTCTTCCAAGAGATTGTACGAACACTTTTGACCCCCGGTTCTGCTCGATCGCTCTTTTAATCAAAAGAGTGTTGGAGCACCGAAGGTCGTGTCGTATAAGCTTGTTGATCTCTTGGTTTAGAGCGCGCTTTTCCGACGAAGTGACGGGTGGGTTTTCACGTCGTTCCTTCATTAGCCCTAAAGTCCTTTCCGAAAGCTTTGACTTCTTGCCCTTACGCTGCATTTCACAAAATCTCGTACCTTCTTCCCTGAGTATCCGAACCACATTTACGAGCTTCTGGTTTACGTCTGTTGTGGTTTCCATGGCAGCAAATCGGTTATCCAGGTTTGACTGGAACGCTTCGGATCCTATCATGGTTTGGAGCAAAGTAGGTCGGAGCCTGGACCTCATCAGACGGGCACGTTCCGCCTTGAAGTCGATATTCAGAGAGCCTCGGACAAGTCGGTGATCACTACCGGTATTAAACCTGTTGATCACGGTGACGTCTCTAAATATATGCTTTTTGTCCGTCATGATGAAGTCGATCTCGTTTTTCGTCATAGTGTCGGGGCTTTGCCACGTCCACTTCCTTTGGGGCCGTTTCTTGAAAAAGGAGTTCATCAAGAAGAGCCCCTCCCGTTCGAGGAAGTTGACTAGCATTTGCCCCCTATGATTTCTGCTTCCAAATCCATGGGATCCTATTACCAATTCGCTGCAATTTTGTACTCCCACTTTAGCGTTGAAGTCCCCCATAACAACGTTGTAGTGGGTCTTAGTGGTGGAGTGGAGGGCCCTCGATATGTCATCGAACATATCCTCCACTTCGTCGTCTGGATGTGCCGAGGTCGGTGCGTACACTTGCACTACCTTGAGGCTATACCTCTCGGTGAGCTTGATAATGAGGTACGCTACCCTGTTCGACACGCTAGACATTTCCACAACGTTGTCAGAAAGGGACTTATTTACCAGAAACCCAACACCACCTTGGGATTGTTGGTCTCCCTCGCGAAAGTACATAAGGTGGCCTGACTCGAGGGTTATGGTGTCCTCTCCCTCTCTTCGGACTTCACTTAACCCGAGGATATGCCACCTAATCTTCCCAAGTTCCACCTCAAGTTGTGCCAGATGCGAGTCTAGCCGTAGCGTGCGTCCGTTATACGTCGCCAGGGTCAGTCGGTTGTGGTGGCCTTCCGTAGCCCGGAGATTCTTAGCACCCCCCGCCACGCCGTTACCGTGGACGCCACCATGTCCAGGAATAGCGTGACTGCCGGGAACTGGGGGCCGTGGCTTTTGTGCTTGGTGCATATGGGGGTAATGCCCATAATCGCCACGCTGGGCAGGCGGGTTGGCGATCGCAGGGCGTAGCTCTCGCATCAGTGACGCTGCTGCCCGTCACTGACCTGTTACTTTAGCTACGCCTTAAATTGGGATGGTTATACCGCCACCAGCCGGTCGCCAGAGCCTCGTTCGTTGTACAGCAGGATGTACCGCGTGCAGGTGAGGTTGGCTTGGAGCGAAAGATGGTGATGCGCCCCCTTACATCCCTGAAAGGGTATACCTACTGAAATTGAATTTAGAAATGTATTACTATACTAAAGATCATCAATAATATTTAAAAAAATAAGTAAAGTTTAACTGTTTAGACATTTTCGACCCTTATTTTACGTTTTCATGATATCTCACATAACATTTATTGCTTTTAAGGGTCCGCTCGCAGTTTAGCTCGGAAACTGTTTGTGTTAGACGGCTATAATTTGGCATGAATACACATATTACTTATGCCCAAAGTAAAAGTATAACATTTTGAATAAAATCATTTTTTTAGGGTACTTCCTCTACATATATGTAAAGTAGGAATGTGATTTTTTTTCTCATCTACCCCATCGTATGAGGTATCTTTAGATAGGTATTTTAAAATATTTAGGAGTTGTTAAGACCATTTTCGATTTAGAGATCCGTAATCCATGTGAAATATTAAGCTTAAAAGTGGTAACTTTTGCTAGAGTCAAGCCGCAAACTATCACAGCTAGGTAGGCTTTATAACTTAACGAGTAACAGCAGACCAAGTGAGAAATAACAAAAATTTTACACAACGTTGTTAGTAGTATGAAACAAAAACAACAGAAAACCCATCTATTTATCCGGATGAGGGACTACCAGCCGGTCTTTTTAATAAGCGAAATTCAATAAATGCAATCAAGCTTATTCCTAACCAATATGGAACATTGTTGACTTTACTCTCCACAAATAATACGAAAATGGCTGGCTTTGTTTTACACCAGAATTTGCGACAGTCACTCGGCGATAATTTTTTTTTCATGTCATTCATATTATTATTAAAGCAGATTTGTAAAACACAGTCACATTTTTAACACTTATAGGTACAAACACGCCAAGCTCTTGATAGTTACCCATTATATACTCGCACGTGCAACAGCGATAGATACATTTACAAAACCGCACTAAGTTAGGTAATTAAAACCGCACCGAAACCGCACCGTTATCATCACACGATATTGTGTGTATTCTGCGATGATAACGTTTCTTTTATTACCTATGTATTATATTTTGATCCTCTAATTGGATTATTGCAATGCATTATGTTCGGACCGGTTGATGTGCAGTCATACTCACCTACTCTGTCAATCCAGCCAGGCCAGACCACTCTCAGAAGTCCAGCAATGGCAGAATCCGAAACAACAATCTTCATAGGAATCCTGGCAATGTAATTCTATCGTGAGCATATGAAGAGAGAGAGAGAGCAACGTCCTTGTCTATAGTGGATTTACAACGCTGCTTTAGTCGTTACCCAAAATAGTATGAATTCGTAGGTATTTCTACAGCTTGATTATGTAAAGGTTCAAGGTATAAAGGATACCTACTAATTTATTATTTATACCGCTAATAATCATCAATTACACGACGATCAAAACCGACAACCGATTATTAGATATATTTCGGGACTTAATCACGTGAAATCGTCCCGAAATATCACACTAATATTATAAAGGCGAAAGTTGGTGAGTATGTGAGTGTGTATGTTTGTTACCTCTTCGCGTCTAAATGGCTGGAGAGATTTTAATAAAATTTATATGGAGTTAGCTGACACCCTGGATTAACACATAGGCTAATAAACCGCGGGTGACACCGCGGGGCACAGCTAGTATCTAATATATATAAAAACAGCGAAAGTTAAAAAACAATAACGACAACCAATTTTTAGTGTTAAGTTTACTCATCTAATTTAAGTTTACTCATCTAATTATAGGCGGCAGTTTCTCGCAAACTCGAGAACTCTACTCTACTATAACAATAAATGCGAACAAAACAACACAATTCAATGCGTCATAGCACACTGATGCACATAAATACCTAATTGTTGCATAATCAAATGCGCGCACGCCGCCCTCGAGTATTTCCTTGTCAACACAAATCATGACACATTTACTTACATTTAATTTACATAAAATTGTGATATTCACGTAGACTGATTCAAGAGTGGCCCGACCTTGTGTTGGTAATGAGTAATGTCGATATTAAGGAAATAAAATCGTATGTGACGTGTGAGTGTGACGTCACAGTGCATTCACCCCTTTAGGTTTTCACTATGTCATGTAGGTTTGATTCTAAAAGTGCTAACTTAATTTTGTTACATAAACGTATGTCATTGCGTTTCTAGTTTGATGACCAACATCTAAACAGTTGGCCAATTCAAACAGTTGAATGAAAACAAAGCTCATCAGGCTATCTGTTGATACTTTAAGATGACAGTAGCAGAAAGACGCGTCTGCATCGGCTTTCGGTGAATGACATTATACAAGTACACCAATTGCTCACATAACCACCTTAATTAACGACTTAATTCGACTGCCTCTGTGGCGCGGTGGGAGTGTGTCCGACTGTTACGCAAGAGGTCGTGGGTTCGATTCCCACACGGGGCATCACTTTGTGTGATCCACAAATTGTTGTTCCGAGTCTGGGTGTACTTTGTGTCCGTGACTTGTATGTTTGTAAAGTCCCCCGCGACACAGGGCTTGTACCCTACTGCGGGAGCCGTCTTTTATAAAACAAAAAAAAAAAATTAAATCAAAATTTAAAACATAATATCTTTATTTGTCACTAGCTGCTCGCCCCGGCTTCGCACGGGCATAAAATATTACATATGACACTCACAAATAACGTGGCTTTCTATTGGTAAAAGAATTTTCAAAATTGGTTCAGTAAATCCAAAGATTACTCCCTACAACCTCACAACCTCACAAACTTTACCTCTTTATAATATTAGTATAGACTAGTATAGATAAACAGATGTTATCATAGATATTTGGTTTATTGGCTCCTGGTGCTAGTTAAAACTGTGTTACTGTGAGTCAGTGCTCCCCTTAAGAGTACGTACATTAGTTGTTATGGCAAATTATACACAAAATATAATAAAAAACAATATATAATAATAACAGACTACTAAGGCCCATACTACATGAATATATGTATAAAATAAGAAGAAAGAAATCATAATAAACAAATACAAAACTGGGATCTTGACCAGTTCAGTATGAGTTTTATTGTGCATGCTGTGTGCCCTGATGAATATTGTACACTAGACTAAGTGTTTTGTAACGATTGTAAGTAAACCAATAAATAAATAAGTCATAAAATAGGGGTTATTATACTTAGAAGAATCTGTCCAATTTGTAGCTGAATGAACTTAAACTCAAAAATCTTTCTTCATGTACTGAATTAACAAGATTTAGTATTCATATATTTATTCACGATATAATATCGGCATATAGTAGAGACACAATCTTGACTCTAACTACACTAAATCCCCAAACAATATTAAGAAGAAAACGCTTAGGTTTATAGCAAGATCTTTGACCTTTCGTCCTGATGAAAGGTCGAAGTTGGCGATAAAGTGACTTATTTCCGACTTTTGTGTTTTGTTTTGGTGACAGATATTTTTATCGTATAATTGCGTATGTATACAAATTAGTCATAAGTCATCAGGGACGTTTAAGTCCATTCACCTTATACTTTAGATAATAATCCTACTACTTAATATAATGTATAAGAAATAAATAATTGCAATAGTTTCGTTAGTTAGTGAGTAGATTTGTTCCAACCTGTGATTCAGTCAAAAACCATCAAAGTCCATTCACCCTTTAATTATCCTTGAGGAATTCGTCGTGAATCACATATTAAATGCATATTAGAATACGGATATGGTCGGGAAATTATGTTATGTGAAAAATCCAACTATGAATCACAAACATAGGTTTATGTTTATTTTTTTAACGGAAAATCGAACACCTTTCCTGTGTGAATCAAAGACATAGTTATTTCCTACAGTTACAAAAATCATATATTTTGTTACCACTGCCTATGTTTTCACTATTAAAAAAAAACAGCGTACCACTTTTAGATTGGGGCCAAACCTTGGGCCTCAATTTACTACTGGTTGATCCCGCACTAAGTAATATTGAAAATTTTATTAGTCTATAAAAAAGCCTAAAAATAAACTAACCTAACCTAACCTAAGATCTGGTTTGCTCATCTGAGGATAAACTTTTATCCTTCAATAAATAAAAAAATACAAATAGGTATTATGCCGATATTCGTTTGAAATAATTAAGAAAACAAAAGACTTAGAAACAGGTAATTAAGTTTAAGTATCTTTACAGTTTTTAAGCGGTAAAGTATAAAGTAATCAATGATATGACCCATTATTATATACATTTTTATTACGAATAGCGGTACCAAAACAATAGGTGCAAATGCGCCGCTTAAACCTTAACTAACAGGTAGCCACAAACTTAGCTATAGAAATCACAATTGTGCATTATTTTAGACTTCAAACAACTCCTTTTTCTGAGTTTTTTTGGAACTAACGGTATCTTTTATTACTCTTTTGTTTCACCCGCATAGGAACCAAGAACTAAGTCAAGTGCCGACAAAAACATTTTTTGTTTTTGACCGATAGTGCGATAAGAAAAAACAGATAATTCTACTTACTCTTATAAACTTTCCGTGTGTTAATGTTCCAAGTGATTAATGCATAATAGCGGTCATACAATGTACTGTGTTGTACTAAACGCGTGCCTTTAAGCACGGATCCATTTCTGATGATTAGTGAGTAACAAATTAACATTTTTCCGCTGTACACATTAGGGCAATGGAATTTTTATACATTAATAAACTCGATACAATATTTACTTAATACGTTTTGTAATACAGTAGTCACTAACTTATATGTACAATGTGTTCGTAATAATGAGAGTACGTACCTACTCTTTTTTTTAGATAACTAGCAGTGTAGGACAGCAAAGCTCAATGGCTTTTCTTAGGAGTGGGTTCACGTCGGTAGTATATCTAATGGGTAGGATCCGAACCCGTGACCTAACAATTGCGAGTCCAATGCCTTTAAACGCGCTACTGCCGCTATACATTAGTTATCAATTCAATACAACACACTTACTATATGAGCAGAATTATATAAATGTAAAAGTACTTGTATATGCCGTATAAAAGTGTATACAATACAATATTCATATAAACATTTAGTGTCAAAGTGGGTGTATTTCGGAGAAAGCCTGATAATGAGCGCGTGTCGATACCGGACGCAGTGGGCAATATCTCATCGGCGCTGCGTAGGCTGTGCGCCCACTCACGCACTCGGCGCGCGCGCACCTCTGACTAATACCCACCTACATACGAGACCGCTACCAACGGCGCCTTCACACACATTAACATCAAACAACCAATGCAAACACTAAGACCCCGTTGCAAAAAAGAACGTTATCGAACGTCATTAAGCAAGAGGGTATCTCATTTAGGACGCGATCGCGACTGCAATTCTGACTGTCAATAATTATTACGGCGCGTAATCCGTGATTGATGAACGCCAACAGTAGCCGGCGAGCCGATCAGAATATAATTGACGCCGAGCCATTGTGTTGTGAGATTTGTGCGCCCGAGACGGCTCAGCACTTGATTGATCGCTTTACACCGATATTACATTGCGACATTGATGCATAAATCTGTTCTTAATTAGACCCAGCTTTAATTAAATGCGGACATGATGAAATAGAAGCGCTGTTTGAACTGCAGCAATAACATTTGATTAATTATTGTAACATGCACCGATTACAGTTTAGATTTTGTGATAAAATACCATGCTACGCGCAGGACTTGTAGACCTGCTACAAAGTGCTACGATGTTTAAAAAGGATCAATTAAGTTACCGTAACTACTTACCGTTACTATTCATTAATTTAAAAAAAAACATTTACAAGCTATAATCGCATTATTATACGAAAGATTGCACGGTCATTTGATTTTATACTTGTACATGTTGAATGATAATAAGACTCATAGGTCTCAGACTGATTGTAGACAGATGTAGTTAAAATCTGTATATGGAGTGATCTAAACAGAGTCCTAGGTTAGACGGTAGCGCGTTAGCATAGAATCCGCAACAGCGGCAATTACCGGGGCCAGGCGTCGCGGCGTGCGGCGCACGATTGTTTACGGCGCGCACGCGCGACGAGCGCGTGTCCCCCCGCACCCCGCGCCGGCAGCTGCTTCGCACAGGTGGCGCGTGTGGGAACTCGCCGGCTCTGCTCGTTCCCACGATCCGAGCGCTATATAAACCCCCGCCCGGCCGCCGAACGTCGCATTCCGCGTTCAACGCTCAACGCTAACGCACACTCCCCACTCGCTCACACAAATGTCCAACATGTCTTACGAGATCGCGTATTCGATCGCCGACGACGGCCCGCAGCCAGTCTCGCGCACTTATCAATATCGCAAAGTGATGAAGCCGATGCTTGAGCGCAAAAGACGCGCTCGCATCAATCGCTGCCTCGACGAACTCAAAGAGTTGATGGTCAGCGCTCTTCAGTCTGAAGGAGAAAATGTTGCAAAATTGGAGAAAGCTGATATTTTGGAATTGACCGTTCGCCACCTTCACAAGCTCCGCCGCCAGCGTCGCCTGTCGCTTAACACGACGGCTGATGCTGACCGTTTCCGTGCTGGATTCACACATGCCGCCAACGAAGTGTCCCACTGCTTAGCTTCCATCCCTGGAGTGGATGTGAGGCTAGGCACTCAACTGATGACACACTTGGGTCACCGCCTGAATGACATGCAGCGCGCTGCCGCCTCCGCTGATACTCCACCGGCGAGCCCACCCAGCCCCGCTCTGTCGACCGCCTCCTCCACCTCTGGATACGTGACTCCATCGCCGCCAGCCTCACCCGTGCACATGCAGACCGCCACTCCTCTGGACTGCACCACCAACACCTTCACCAAGAGCCCGGCAGTGTGGCGTCCCTGGTAAACAGTTGTGATTGGAGCTGGCGGACCCGGCTCCGCGGTCACATCTGTTCCAGCACCGTTCGGAGTCGCATGCGCACTATGTGTCCGCTATCATCCAACAGTTACAGTGATTCGTGTCGACGTATCAAGATAACTTTAGATCTCACATCAGTTAGAATAAGTTTTAAAAAAATCGTAGTTCGTAAGTTCAAACTTGAAAGCTTTAATAAAAATTAGGATATAAGTGTACTTGTGATATTAAAGAGTAATAAATATTATTGTATAAGAAATGTTGTATCGAACATGATCAAGTTCGCATTGTTATATTTTTTATCGTTGCAAAGAGTTTTCACATGATTGTGAATAAATACAAAAGAGTAAGTTAATAAAAAAATATTATCTATCTTATTTCTGCATTTTATTCCAATTTTACCCTGAGTATCTTGTTACATCATCGTGGAGTTGCCTGGAGGCGCCCAAATCACGGTGAATATGTAAACAATTTGCTACAAATTGCCAGTAATATTTTGATTAATTCAGTTGTACTTAGAACAGTTTTATTTAAAAACAAATCTACTAAAAAATACGCTGATAATTTGTGTATTTTTGAATAGATAAGATACATTGGCGTAGCTATATATAAACGAAACAGTGTAATGACAAAGTGATAAATATTAAAAGAGGTTAAGGTCTCGACTCGGACCTCTGACACGGCTGGCAGCGCGTGCGCGGTAACTTTCCTGTTTACAATGCTCTCATACGCTCAATAACTTGATGTAAATTTACTATCAACACTTTCCACTGGTGACATTAAGGCTAATTATTCCACTACCGAGTTACACTAAACATCATTTCATTAAATTGTTGACAAACTGTCAACATAATTAAGACTAACGATTAAAATATACAGCTGTACGAAGTGAAAAGGTAAGTACAGTAGAATAATTTAAAATAATTGACAAGAAGTGCCTAAAATTTTATTTTTTCTCTCAGACATCAGTTAATGTAATAAATTTATTTCATTTAAGCAAAACAGAGAACTCCAAAATTGACATATCAACCCATATGATGTCCCATTGCTGGGCACGGGTCTCCCACTAGAACCTTCTTATTAGATCCTGCGGCTAATTCCATAATCGCCACGCTTGGTGAGCGGGTTAGCGATCGCAGTAAGGCTTTCAAGTAGGTATGTAGAGGAAGCTGCTGCTCGTACTCCGGTGTGATATCCCTTAGTCGCCCTGACGACACCCACGGGAAGAGATGGGTTGGTACTATTCCTAAGCCGGTACCACACGGCTACAACACGCAATATTGATTACAAAGATAACACGGCTGTTCACAGGAGTAATACTTCTTTGGTTAATATTGTAGTATACCTAAGAAAAAAAAATGTTGTCCTAATTCCTAAATTAGATTACCTCCTATGTCTTATGAATCAGTGGAACTTCATCCATTTAAATAAACCAACACCCATAAATAAATAAAGATGTTTATAAATAAAATTAAACTCGCAATTAATTTTAGTTGCTAACCAAGGAGAAACAATAACAATATTTTACAACAATAAGTAGGTATAAATTACCCATCATACGTCATAATACGCTGCATATCAACACTGACGTTAATTATTAGAGGCTAACTGTACACATTAACTGAATAACAAATTCAAATATGTATTTCTACAATCACACCGGATTTTATTTACTTATCCAAACTATAAGTTACACCAAATTATCATCTCATTATTATTAATGAATCTGGTAAAACTTGCTAACATCTCTTAATACATTCTACGAGTACCACTAATGCAATTTTACGATCATATTTTGTTCATAGTAGAGACATGTAGCGCCATCTGTTATTGATCCACGGAAAGTTCTCTTTAGACTCGCGATCGACATCTAGCGGAAAGCTCTGGGACTACGGCAAGCCATAGAAGCATGGTGGACTACACCATAAAAGGTTACGAAACACAACTGGCACTGAAGCGCTGCTCTTACAACTTTAAAATTACTTAACAAATCATTTAAACTTTCGCGTTGCATGATTAAAACTCTGTATTTATTATACGGGAATTAACGCACATTTATACATAACAATAGTTATACATAACAAATCTTTCTTTATACTGTTATTCGAAAAATCTTATTGTGTTTTCGTTTACCAGGACACAGAAACTTAGTATAAATAAATAAGTAATTAAGAAAAAATTGCGTTTTTTCAACGATGTTGACTTGACCTAATTAGGTTGGTTTTCTTGGTTTTCTGTTAGTCCCTTGCAATAATTCGTCAGGGTTAGTCGCTATTCGTATAATTAATACGGTTGATGATGGCTGTAGCTTTGCCCCTGGTGAAGACATGAATCTATACTTATATAAAAGTAAGGTATAGAGTTTGTTTGTTTGGTTGAACGAGATAATTTCAGAAACTACTGATTCAAATTAAAAATATATTTTCTTGTTGGATAGCCTATTTATCGAGAAAGGCTATAGGCTACATAACATCACGCTACGCTAGCATCCATAAAAAAATATTTAAAAACGAGAAAAAATGACGTAGACGAAATTGCACATGTCAGCTAGTTCATTATATTGCTTCACTCCTATATAGACTATATTAGCTGCAGGACTTACAATGACATCTAGAGCACGTCGGACTATTAATTAATAATAATAATATCTTGGGACAACTCACACAACGCTATCTGCCATCTATGCTAAAAAGCTTGTACTATGGAAACCAGACAACTGATAAACATACTTATGTATTATTGTTTTTAAACTTTCGCGATTTTTATACATATTAGATATATTTCGGGACTTAATCGCGTGAATTATTTAAAGGTACGAACCAGTCGACCCGTAACCACGATCGGTGCAATTCGATCGAAACGTCGGATAATGAAAGTCTTATACTTATATATTTCTAAATACTTACATATTATAGATAAATAACACCCAGACACAGAATAAACCATGGTGCTCATCACACAAACTTTTATCCTGGGTGGGGATCGAACCCACGACCTTTGCGTTGCAGTCGGATACAACCCCACCGTCTTCCTATAAATATATATAACTAGCTGTACCTTGCGCGTGTTGTTACACCACAAACTAAAATAAATTAGAATAATTGGAATGATAGTGGTCTAGCATCTGTCGAAGATTGGTCGTACCAACTAAGAAACCTTCGTGGGCTCATGCACAACACTTTGTTGAAGATCATCACATGATCCAATACATAGTTAACGATTATATAAAGGACATACAGACAAACATTCATTTTTATACTTATATATAGAAGATTACTTACTTGTCCTGACTGACTGATTCATCAACGTAGAGTCTAAACTGCTAGGGGTACAAACCTGAAATTTCAGTAGTAGACGGTTTTCATGTTGTAGGCATCCATTAAGGGCGTCCTAGTCGATGATTCTACCATAAAAACGCGCATAAGTGATTACTCCTCTGTTTAAGGTCGTAAGTCAAAGCTTTAAAATAATATTAATTCGTTTTATCATAAGCTAGGCCTGTAGGCAGCCATTATTAAAAATAATTTAATATTTTGAAAAATATAAGCCTTATAGAATTACGTCAAAGTCGCTGTACAAAATGTTAACATTCTTAAATGTTTTAAGGTTTATAACTTTTAAAATATTTATTTATTTTTCATAATGGCCACCTACATACATAGCTTAAGATAAAACAAATTGATATTATTTTTTAGGTTTGACTTACGACCTCATACAGAGGAGTCATCACTTATGCGCGTTTGTGTGGTAGAATCATCGACACGAGGATTTTTAGAAATGAGTTAAAATATGGTTTTAAATTTGTTTGAGACTTCGTCAGTTTTGCAGCTAGGTCTACGATATGTTGTATTTGACTTTCTGGATTTAAATAAAGAAATACGTGAAAATCAATCCTGAGGGGTAAAATCATCTAGGTGACCAACGCCGCAAGCAACAGCTAGTAATATTAGAATATTATCAGGACTTAATCGCGTAAAATATTTGAAGGTACGAACTTTTTATTTACCCGAAGTTTCATTCGATTTGGGGTTTATCGATCCGGGGGATTACCTTTAAATATTCATGATGATTTTACATATCAACGCATATGATGGCCCACTGCTGGGCACGGGTCTCCCCAGTAGAACCTACAAGTATGTAGATCCTGGGGGTAATTGCCATAATCGCCACGCTTGGCGAGCGGGTTGGCGATCGCAGTAAGGCTTTAAATACGCAGAGGACGCTGCAGCCCGTTCTCCGGTGTGAAATCCCTTAGTCGCCTTGACGACACCCACGGGTAGAGATGGGGTGGTACTATTCTTAAGCCGACACCACACGGCGGAGATGATTTTACCCCTAATATATTGTAAAGCTTAAGAGTTTGTTTGTTTGAACGCGGTAATCTCTGGAACTACTCGTCCGAATTGAAAAAGTGTTTTACTGTTGGATAGCCCATTTATGGAGGAAGGATATAGGCTATATAACATCACGCTACGACCATTAGGAGGGGAGCAACAATGAAAAACGTTGCAAAAACGGGAAAAAAAATACGCAGACGAAGTTGCGCGGGTCAGTGAGTATTCTAATATGTGTAAACATCGCAAATACTAATTAATAATAAAATAAATAGTGGCAATCACTTGTTTCCAAAATAAGACAAAATAGTATCAGTTGTACCACACAACTAATGCTATTTTGTCTCATATGGCTGTTATTGCATTAGATTTTTTACTATATAACTACTACTAGGACCATTGATCCCTAAAAAAGATTATTAACTTACTTCTCATTTAAAGGATTAAGTTGCTGATTTAAAAGTTAGGTGTACAGTTGGATCAACGTAACTCAACCGGATTGAAGTTAGGTTCCTATCACTTTCGCGCATGTCATAGAGATGCGACCGTCGTCCCGTCAGGTCTCTCGCCATCGTCCCGAGCTAAGCCGGAAGGTTCCAGCAGAGCTGGTACGTTTATCGAGGCAAGAGACCGACGGATTATGTCATTCAGGGCGGCATATCTAGAAAAGCGAGGGGCACTATTTTGGTAAGGTAGCCCGTGTTATCCCAATTAGTCGACTTTACTGGCACAGACAGCAGTGCGGAGTACATATGCGCAGACCTAAGCGTAGACTGATAGCAACTCGGATGGTATGAGGCTCCAGAGATGTGCCAGTGTTTGGCGACGGGTAAGCACGAAGCCATTCACTAGATTCCCTGGAGCTGGATGCCAACAGTCTAGCGCTCTCAAGACCAGAGCTATCGTCGAGTATCTGCGCAACCACTTTTCGCCAACTTCAATCCGGTCAAGTTACATTGATCCTACTGTAATTGTAGTAACACAATGCAAGAGGGTTAATTCTAAAGTGTTCTTTAGGTATCACTCATGCTCGTGACGCCATGACACAATGTCGTTGATAATTACACGACTGACATTTTCACGCGTTGATAAACTTATTAGTAGGTACTTACTCGTATATGTTCATAATGTCTTCCTATTGCATCATTGCTTACGTAGATATCTGAAGATCGTAGAGAGTCGCTGAAGTTTGTTTCTGTGAAGTTCTAACTTGCGTTATTTTGGCGCGTTTTAATCTAAAAGGTTGTATACCTATTTGAAAAAAGTCTGAATATGTTATGTAAAATAAAAATCCCGAATGCGCAAAACAGATGCAACAAGATGGACATATCGTCGGTCGAAACACGAAAAGGCGTATCTGTGTTTTGCAAAATTTTACAGTAGAGCCATTTTTATGAAATTGTACCCTTATGTATTGTCATAACTTTATGTCTAATACGTTTATGTCTTTGGTACGATACTTATTTAAAAAAGTACCTAACACTGTTTATATATTTAATTATAGTTTAGGTGTACTATAGTTAATTATAGAGATATAATCTTTTTTTTGAAAAAAAATTCACTTACGCCCCTTCGCGATGTACCACCAATATTAGTAATTTCATATACGCCCGAGTATTATTGCTTTAAATGAAATAAAAATCAGTATTTATTAAGATTAGGCTTTATTTAAAGATACTTAAACCTGAAAATAACAAAGAAGAACTAGTAACTAATATTAATACAGAAATCAAACAAAGATTTTTTTACAATATTCACCACTTATATTGGTTTTTACCTATTTAGTCCTGGGGAAGATTTTGGTAGTAAGAAACATGTTTTCGATTCCTTATTATCGGTGTATCTCTGCTATACATTTTCAATAGGTCTTCATATTTCTCATTGGATATTTTATTAAAATATTGGTTTAATTTTTCGACGTTTGTCCTCAGCCATTGCGTATTTGCTCGCATTAGTGATATAGATCTGCATTGCGTTTCCAAGTGGCTCAATTTAAAAAAAACAATACAGTTGGATTGCTTCGCAATACTCGGAATTCCATAACGTCTGTCCACTTAAATGGGTCACCACTGTGTTCCTTTTTACTTTTACTGATCTTTCTCCTTTTCTAGGGGCGCCATCTACTACAAAGTCTTCGGGGTCTAAATTATCCTCTAATTGCTTTTGCGCGTGCATCAGATAACGTTACGGTTGCATCAGAATCGTAGTAAATATTCTCTGCGTTATGGATATCAAAAGCAGATAACGAATGATTCAACAGATTGTATATCTTATAGCATGATCAGCACATGATGGCACATCAAGCAGCGACTCAAAATGAGCATCGCACAATAAACAGGCACATTTAAAGCAGGTAGTCTAAATAGGATAAGTGCAGACGGCGAATTCACAAGTCTGGTCTATATTATTATGGTTATTTTCAAATAAAGCAGGGTTTGTTAGGGCAGCTTCATAGGTTTGATATTTTTTACAGGTAGAGCAATCGTTGTCAAAATGGTCATAGCAAAGAAGACACGAATAACGCTGACAAGCACTAAACATGTCGTCGTGTGTGTCAAAAATATTATATACCATGCCATTCAAAATTGTTTCATAGCGGTAGTGCTAATTTTCTAGTAGGTACCAAAATATTTTTAATACCGAAATGATTAAAACAGGGAGCTTCATCTTCATAATGTTCAGTGCACAAGAAACAAGCACATTTGATACAAGTGGTCAAAATAGGATAATGGCAATTACCGTACTCGCACCAATTTTTTGCATTCTTCATACGTTTTTTAGAGGCATGAAACGAAAGTGGGGGTTCATCTTCAGACGAAGAGGATTCTAATTCTCCTATAACACTTAATGTACCATACCACCAGTACCAACCATAATCTTCTGACCTTTTCGAACGGGAAATAATTCTCGTGTATTGACAATATTTTGAGTTCCGTCTTTCTATAGCACCAACACATCCATTATTTACGAAATTGGCCCTCCAGTAAATAACGCAGTAGCAGCAGGATCACAGTATCTAAAGATAACAATAATTATTACAAAAATATCATATTTATTCATACAGACTGATTAAACACAACCTCTAAGTAGTTATACAATCACTAGAACCATCGTTTTTATTTAGTCTAGTCAATAAAATAATCTAGTAATAAAAAAAGTTAAGTTTTGAAAAAATGCTAACGTAAATTTGCAGTTTTAGGTAAATTCCCCATAAAATAAAAAAACACTTTACTTTACCTTGTAACGTGTATAAAGCACGCACGTAATTATCACTTTAATCGGGTATTTATTCACATTTTACAAAATAAATTAGTTATTTTTAACTCTCGTAAATAAACTTTGCAGTTTAGTATTTGCACAGTGATGAATGACAAAAACAAGTTTCGATTTGTCTTTTTTTTACTCGCGTCCAATTGCATACGCCTCTTCGTGAAGAAAAAATAAAACGCATGATAAGGCGTAACTACCGCTATGGCTCTTCGTGATATTTTAAATTCTAGGGAGTTGTAGATAGGGCTCTTCGCAACGGTCTATAAGTCTGCTTCCACTGGAGTTTTGGATACGTCTTTTCGTGGCATACTAAAACTTGACATATAGATTTCGATGGTGCAAATATCTCAAAATCCAAAATTTTGTTGGATACGCCCTTTCGTGATTTGACCGACGATATATTATGTAATATCATGCTGTCGGAGGCACAATACTAAGTTCATCGAGATTCATTAATGCCTCCGACTACATGATATTACAGTAGGGGATCTTATATGCATCTTTTTCATGCAGGCGAGTTATTTTATTTTTTAAATTTATACTTTTATTTAATACTTTTTATTGGTTGTATAAATCTAACGACGTCTTTATTGTTTAAATCCTTCTTGTGGTTTGAAAGATATGAGGTAATAAAGAATATTACATAAAAGATACGCGCGAAAAACATAACCCTTCCTGGGTAAAATTAACCTAATTGATAGGTAGGTTAAGTCATTTGGGATATTCCATTGGATATCCAACATCACGAATAAAACTTCGAATGTAGTCAAGAACTATTTCTTTTTTTTATACGTTATTTTTGAACAAAGAAAAAATAAGAAAAACAATTGGTAAATAAGAGAACCATCAAGGCAGATAGGCTTAAACTGTTATTGAAATGTATTACTGAAAAAATACTTTTATAAGCAAGTCAACTGTGTTAATTGATTTGAAGAAAATTATATTCTATACGAGGAAATCTTGAGTTTGATTCTCATATCCTTATCTACGATCCTGGGCTACAGTCATGCTCTCCTGAGAACTCGATGTCACTGAACCTAGTTAAACGTTGATGTGAAAATACGAAATATGGCAATTTTATTCAGTTAAGCCTAAGAATTGCCAAGTTTTAATGACGAAAGTCCTAGACCCCGACGCTGGTTAATTTGTTATTTTTACAGTAAGTTCAAGCTTGGATACAGATAGGGGGGGGGGGGCACAGGCCTCCCCCAAATTGCCTCCCTCAGACTCGACAGAATTTCATTTTTTTGAGAAATTTGAGATTTTTACACTGGATCTGAGTCTTTAGGCAGGCAATTAGCCCTCCCCTATGTGGTAGTGGACATGATGTACCGGTCTTAAATCAAATGCACCCCCCCTGCGTAATGCGAGGGTACTCACACACTTGACCGGTTGAGTCAAATGTTGCACAAAGTTCTAGATCCGCGTCTGCTTAGATTACGTAATAATAGTTAAAACCTATTCTCTGCTAACGTTTAATAACAACGTATATTAATGCCAACTATGTGGACTCACTTAGCTCCCTTTCCCTTCATCTTTGAGTTTAGTAAGAGAGAGATTTTTGACACAAAGCGAACAGCAAGATATGGTCTTCTCGAGTCTATTTGGAAAACGATAGGAGGCAATCACAACGTTGTAATATACAAGCTCAGTCAGCACTGCGTCATCCATTATAAATATATAGGTATCCAATTAACTTCCGACTTATCTCGAAAGTTCAGAAACGCATACCGGATTACATGAGGTCAACGAATGACAGAAAATCATAGAGTTTATCGTGTAACTTCGAGATGAGACATGACTATAGTTATCAAACTTGCTAAGTCAATTATTACATTTAATTTATTGCGTTTTTTATTGTAGGTTTCGGGTATTGTAGGTCTATATAATATATTATCTGTCCCGCGCAACTCCGTCTGCGTAAATTTTCCCGTTTTTGCAATATATCTCATTGCTGCTCCTATTGGCCGTAATATGACTTTATGTAGCCTTCCTCGATATATGGGCTATCCAACAGAGACAAAAAAAATTCAATTCTGATCAGTAGTTGCCGAGATTACCGCGTTCAAACAAACAAACAAACAAACTCTTCAGCTTTATAATATTTGTATAGATTCTAACGCAGACGCAATTACGCTAAGGAATAAGTAGGTCGGTACGGTAAATTAATATGTAATTCTTGTGAATTCCCTTTGATAAATACCATAAAATTCGGTAAATACCATTGACGTAGAGATCAGGACTGCGCCATAACGTCACAAATTATTAAAATGTATATATTACGGGTCTTAATCGCGTGAATAATTTAAGGTAAAATACGTTGTTTATTGCCCGACGTTTCGAACGTATTGCAACGGTCGTGGTCACGGCATTGGCCACTCTCTAGAAAGAGGCAACGCTACTTTGTGGACAATACCTGTTAAAGGCCGCACTAGTTTTTTCTCTCTTTTACACTTTGCAGTCAATATTTACTATTAAAAGGGATGGCGCGGTCCAGGTCTATACGTCAATGGGAAATGCTTAGCAGTCATACATTTCTTTTTTACTTTTTTTTTAAAGACGACTCTAACATACAAGTCACGGACACAAAGTACACCCAGACTCGGAACAACAATTTGTGGATCACACAAAGTGGTGTCCCGGGATAGAATCGAACCCACTACCTCTTGCGTAGCAGTCGGACATACTCCCACCGCGCCACAGAGGCAGTCGCAATAAATGTACCTTAGGTACTTGTCTTGACTATTAATTATATCTATGCACAAGTTGTTAGTTTTAGGTAGGTTTAATTTTCCATAGCCACTTACTTCCAAAGCAGTGGACAATTGGACCAAAAACTTGAAAAAACTATTAGAAATTCTATGTTATTTTTTCATTGGATGAAATTAATCAATTTACAAAACATGGCAAAAAAAGACTATTCTTTTTTTGCCATTAGGTTCCTAAAAGTGTGTGACTTTTTTAAAGTCTAAATTTAAGCTACTAAAGTCAAAAATAATTAGAGTTACAGACGTTATTTATTATTAATGATGATAAAATATACTTTTACGAGAAGATAATTACATAATTTGGACAACACGTGCAGCGCCGATAACTGATAAGCTATCAAGTTGCTAGCCTGTTCAGTGAGAGCCACGCTTACCCACTGTAACCCATGCCCTCTGTAGCCTTCATTGTTTACAGATAAATGAACAATTAACACCTATTTTTTGTGCCATTTACGTCAACAGCTACTTGAAATGACGCAGAAAACATAATAGGTAGTTCAAGTACAGCACTATTATAGGTTTCTGGTTCTGACTACGTTTAAATTGTGAATTCGCCACTCGGAGTTCACCTCTAATTGCCTAAATATACCCACTCGCCCCTTTGAAGTTCGGTAAGTCAACTCGATTGCAAGAATAAGTTTTTTTTAATTTCTGTTTTCGGAGAAGATGTGTGTGGCGTTTCATATAAAATAGCTTTATACTTAATTACCTATTAAGGTTACTTTATATCCAGGTCTCTTAGAGCCATGCCAGTTAAAAGAACCATTTTAAAGAACGTTTTAAAATAATTGTATTTAGTACCTAATGTTTGTTTTATACTAAGTTCTAAAATTGTATTCAGTGGAATGATTTATCTTGGAAAGATTTTAACTAAGAATGCATAGCGTATACCGAGTGGATAAAATAAAGTTCCTGGTAAATTATAAAGAGAAAATATTATACTGCCTTTGTTTTTGGGCTCATTATTCACCGACAGTTTTTTTTTATATTTGGTTTACATACAGCACTCACCAGTAATAATATATAATACCTATCATTATAATAACAGGTTCTTTGACTTAACGATCTGGTTGTACTATTGTCGTTTAAATTTCAATGAAGATAACAGAAGGGGCGAATATGTACACCAAAACATTTTTGTAATATAAAAGTCCCACACGTCCCGCGTTAAGGGGCGAGTGGATCGCTGAAAGCAAGGTGAGTGGAGCATTCTTATAGACGGGGCGAGATCAGAGGGGTGAATAGGGCCTATTGCTTTGCATTTTAGTAACTTTAAATTAGTCATATAATTCAGGTAATTTATTAGATATAAACTGTTATAATTTAATAAACTAACACACCTTATACTAATGTTACATCCCCATGAACACCGATCTCCCAATTCCAAAGCACTTTTCTTCAATTTATAGAAATTTAATCCTTTCGACTCCATTTTCTTTAAATGATGGTGAAAACTTAATAAAAATCCGTCGACTAGAACCAAGAGCACATCATAAAGTAAACTTATAAGACGTATAATACAAAATAATTTTAAACTTCAAAAATATTTACCTTTCAACACTACAAATAGTAGGTAAAGACCACGCGTTTACGAAAAAGCATTTTACAAAAGATAAAAATAAAGAAAATTACTTTGTAAATATGTATATAAAAATAGAGGCACGTCGCAAGTCGTATAAATACTAGGTTGAAACGTAAACATACTACAAGTACGTATATATATAATTTACAAACGGAAAGTTTATTCATAAGATAACAGTGCGTAAGTAAATAAGGATATTAATCATAACAGCACATTCGTTTGACACATGATATCATCATATATTAACTTGGTACTAATAAGAGATACCTAACTAATTTATTAGGGAGTACTTCGCTTTGCGGGTGGTGTTTCAAACGATCGATCAAAAAGAATACGCACAAATTTTCAAAGATATGTTCATTAAAAGAAAAGAGCTAATGTAACTATGACAACATATACAGGTTTCCTGACTTGAATAGATTTCTTAAAATGGGAAAGTTATTTTCCACTTTAGGTATGTACTCCAATTAGTAGTCTTCTGTATTGTCAGGGTTTAAGCAGACTTGCAGAAACTGTGTGAACACCATATTCTGTCTCTGCTTAGCTACTAACTCTTTACGCAAGTGTTTAATATCTCGCGCCATTTTTTTTTCGTGTGGCTCGATTTCTTTTTGAGGTTGATTCGGGTCCGCGGCCTCCTCGTCCACGGATTCACGTGTAGTATTTTATTGGTCTTACATTCATATCAACCCATATGATGGCCCACTGCTGGGCACGGGTCTCCCCAGTAGATCCTGGGGGTAATTGCCATAATCGCCACGCTTGGCGAGCGGGTTGGCGATCGCAGTAAGGCTTTAAGTACGCAGAGGACGCTGCTGCCCGTCCTCCGGAGTGAAATCCCTTAGTCGCCTTGACGACACCCACGGGAAGAGATGGGGTGGTACTATTCTTAAGCCGGCACCACACGGCAGGTCTTACATTATTTAGCGTAAAATAAAGCGTATTATATTCTCATATTTACACTTTCCCATTTTTATCCTATTCTGTATTTATTTATTTTAAAAAAAATAGTATAATACACGTAAAACTGTTATGTATGACATAACAAATTCACAATAAAACTTAAAAAAATATATTGGTACTCAAACAGTGATAAATGCAGTAGAATTCTCCTTCCTAAAGACAAACATTGACTTGTATCTTTGAAGGAGTCTGAAGTGGGTTTCTAATCCTAAGTTGAGGCTTTCACGTAAACAGAGATAGACTATCATAACAGAAGAAAGATTTGAAAACCCTTCCTTCTCCTCCCACCTCTAATATAGGCGTGACGTGTCACGCACGAATGATAACCTTTATTGGGGAATCCCCCATTCAAAGAGTATCAACGCTCTATAAGTTTTACACACCACAATCATACAGAACAATCTAGATATGTGTTTGCAAAAAACAAGATATATCTAGTTAAAAGGAACTAGCTAGTTAGTATTCAAAATAACAAGTTGCAATTATAAAATATTTCCATTGACTTATGCAATTTACAAGCTCTGGTCGTGGTAATGGAAAAGTTGTAGGATTACATTGTCTGCGTGACCGAAGGCTATGAAATCCCCACTTAAAATACCGGGCAAGTGCATGTCGAGCCACGCATAATGTAGGGTTCCGTAGCTGCCCAGCGCAATAATGCTGTTTATAGAATAGGGTTACAACGTTATATAAATATAAGTCATTTTCAATGGAATTTGTACGAAAACTTTGCCGGCTGTTACTCGTAAACTTGTAAAGCCAGTTGATCTATGATAGTTTTTATTTTAGTTTTATCATATACCTACTACCCTGATTTTTTTGACATCTCCAAAAACAACCATTTAGCTGGCATGGGGTGACTAATCTGCTCTTTAAGGTTTCGTATTTCACAAACAGATTCCTAAATCGAAAAGTGATATTTACAACCACTAAATATTTTTAAAAGGCCTCAATGATACTCCATACGAAAAAGGCCTAGGCTAAAATTATACCCCACACGACGGGGTAGGTGAGAAAATAAAATCACATCCTCCCTTTACATATAGGTAGGTAAGTAATATTTGAATCCATGCAAAATTACAGCCTTCTAGCACTAACAGTCTTTGAGCTAAGCTGACAGACATAGCAAAACTTTAAGGGTATCCGTTTTGCCATTTTGATAAATGATCAAATTCTCTTATTATGATAAATGATCAAATTCTCGCGGTGCAATCTGAGATGGGTCACCATTTGCATACTTGAGAATTCGGGCTATAATGGTATTAGCAGATTTTAAACACATAGTTTAACCACAGATTATTTATTGTGGTAGACTTGGCACCCTATATAGGGATGCATACCTTAACTGTAAGTTAATCTAATATAATTTTGTTTGTTTGAACGCGCTAAACTCAGGAACTACTGATCCGAATTGAAAAAATATTTCACTGTTGGATAGCGCATTTATCGAGGAAGGCTACATGCTATCCAATAGGAGCGGAGCAGCAATGAGAAATGTTGCGAAATCGGCTAAATTTACGCAGTCTCGCGCATCTTCGTTTGCGCGAGACAGCTAGTAAATCATGGTTACATAATAATCCTTTACCCTGACGTCACATTGACGTACGTAAGCAGAACTTGACTGTTTCAAGAGCTAATTAACAATCCTGCGATCTCATTTACATACGCAGATACCTATAACCGTCACTACTCTTGACAACTTCTACCCTACACGAGTTAAAGACACAATGAAACAGTCAAATGATAGTTTTCTCTCTATAAGCTACAAACAGAGGTTTTACAAAAGCCTTAGATGTCGTAATCGGATTTTAGATTTTTAGGGTCCCATAGTATGGACTATGGGGCCTTAAAAATCTTATAGTTTCGTCATGTCCGTCCGTCCGCAGCTTATCTCAGAGACTGTTAGTGCTAGAAGGCTGTAAATTTGCATGTTACTTACGCCGTAAAGTGAAAAGATAAAATCTTGATAATTATTTTTTATAAGGGTTTTCATCGTATGGGGTATCCTTAGATAGGTCTTTTAAAACGTTTAGGGGTTATGAAGACCATTTTTAGATTTAGGGATCCGTTTTATTTTAGCTTTAGATTAGATCTTGTAGGTATTCCGGGGCGTTTTACAATTATATTTGTGCGAGGGACTCGCGTTAGTAAGTTATTTTGGACATACGTCTAAGGCAAGCTATTCCTTAACTTATTTATTTTGAATTATAGCCTATAATATTTATTCAGATACGAGTACATTTTATACATTCTTAATAATCTAAATAGTTTTACAATTACTTATAAATCAATACCGATAACGGTATCTGTTTGCCTTTTTTTTGTTAAGGCCTCCTCCAACTTCCTCCACTCCTCTCCGTCCCGTGCTCCCCGGCTCCAGGTGCTCTCAACTTTTGTGTTGACGTTCCGTACTTCTTTTCTTGTATGTCGGGTATCAGTACATTACCTTTTTATTTTACTTGTCTGTCCCTCGCATTGTATGGCCTATCCAGTTCCATTTTAGTTTTTTGACGCAGACTGTAATATCTTTAATTTTGGTGCGATTTCTCAAGGTTTTGTACTTCATTCGGTCTTTTTTTTTCTGATTGATCATGCTCCTTTCCATAGTTCTTTAGCAGATTTGTAGCTTTTGACTATGAGCTTTAGTAAGTGCCCAGGTCTGGCATCCATATGCAAGTGTTAATTTTTTTTTTGTTTTGTAGATAGGTAGGTACTTGATGCCAATATTTGATTCACGTGAGTGCCGGATCTTACGGTTGGATCGGTTATCACAAAATGTGCTTTTTCGAGACTATTTGAGCAGTCAAATTACGTAACTTTTAAGTTTGGTAGGTCTATAAATATTATATTTCAATCGTGAGGTCGCGGGTTCGAATCCTACTCATTATAATACCGATATGAACCTCAAAGCAGATTGATATCTACCGCCGGACATACCTACTTATGATAGGTAAATTTCTATTAATTTGTTGACCTACAAGATCTTCAATCAACCAAAATGACAGCAAAGAAATCTAGTGGTTAGCCGGAGGTCGCGGGTTTGTTCGCCACCCATGATGAAACTTTATATGAAGGGCTCGATGGTTAATTTTGTGTCTGGGTGTATTTTGTCTATAGTTTAATTAAAAATATAAAAGTATGTTTATCAGTTGTCTGGTTGCCATAGTACAAGGTCTGCTTAGTTTGGGATCAGATGACGTTGTGTGAGTTGTCGTATCTTACGACAACTCACACATTATGAATCTTAGCAATTTGCACTTGACACAAGATTACCAACCTTTCATATCAGTCAACCGATAACATAGACAGTCCGTACCTAACAAAGACTTCCTGATTGTAATTAATTAAATAGAATGTAGTAAATAAGGTTACTAACATTGTGAGATGTCTGATTGCGATAATTGTAGTTTGTCCACAGAGGCGGATCTAGGATTTCATTCTACGACGGCACTGCTATTTGCCTCGAGTGCCTCCCACGAGAGGCAAATGGCAGTGCCGGTTCTAACATGCTTACAACGCCACTCCTCCGTTGTAAGCAGGTTTGTATTGCTGGCAGTGCCGTTGCAGAATGAAAGCCCCGTTGTATTGACTGCCTCGGTGGCACAGTGAGAGTGTATCCGACTGCTACGCATGAGGTCGTGGGTGCGATCCCCACCCAGGATAAAACTTTGTGTGATGAGCACGATGGTTTATTCTGTGTCTGGGTGTTATTTATCTATAATATGTATATATTTAGAAATATATAAGTATGTTTTTCAGTTGTTTTTGAAGGGTTCGATGGTTAATTTTGTGTCTGTGTGTATTTTGTCTATAGTTTAATTAAAAATATAAAAGTATGTTTATCAGTTGTCTGGTTGCCATAGTACAAGGTCTGCTTAGTTTGGGATCAGATAGCGTTGTGTAAGTTGTCCCAAGATATTATTATTATTGCTGGCAGTGCCGTTGCAAAATGAAATCTTGGATCCGCTTCTGTGGACAAGCTACAATTAAACAACCGTCTGGAGGGGCACGGGGGCACGTGCACGCGTGCTCTTGTGAGCGGTCGTTTGACGGTTTGGGCATTTGGAGCCAAAAGACTGCTCACAAAAAAGTTTGTTTGTGTGTGTCGCTGGCACTTGGCAATTACTAACGACGTTCGGGGCCCTGTTTCATTGATAGCTACGCCTCTTAGTCGTGCTTAAAAGAACTTACTCCAAAAATAAAGCAAATGAGTCAGCCAGGATATGTGTGCTTTTCTTTGATAAAAAATACCTACAAATCTTTGAGTTTCAGCGCGGCCCAGCCACCAACCCCAAAACGAACAAACCATGGATCCCCCACAGTAACTTATTAATTACCTAGGTACTAGTACTTACGTGGTTATTCTTAGTATTAAAAAGTGATTCATAAGCTCGCAATTTAGGGTATTGACCTACAATGTCAATAAAAACAACAGCCAGTCTGCACCTAATTAGTGCTACGTTTAGTGAACTTAAATACAATTTGATTAGATAAACAAAAATATTGTTTGTTAAAGTAACATATTATGTTGTTTTGTTGTAGTTACACTGAGATTGTTTCTTATAAATGGTTGATATAGTTACAAATGGTTATAAAATGATTTATAGACTTGTCGCGGTTTCAAGAAAAAAAAAATTAATTGTGTCGCGTATCTTTCCTATGGCGTAGGCAGGTACGGCTTTCATATGTAGCAAATAGATTTGCTATTACTTACACCATTATTTTTTGCGCCGATGTACAAATGTACTCTGTGGCGGCTCCTTAACTAGATTATTGATGTAGAGGACAGATATAAAGCTGTTTCGTTTTCTAGCACAGCACATTCGAGCCACGGTTCCCGCCGAGCCACTGTCCCTCCCTGACCCTAAATACATTATAGTAAAATATCCAGGCGTACAAGACTCATGGGCAATCCATTGTTTTACCTTTTTTTGAGGAATTTGACAATAGACCAGTGTGTTTTGATCGGCAATCCCCCCCCCCCTCCCCGAGCGATGGTGTTGTGTTGCTGTCTAGTTTAAAAAACGTTTTCAACCCTATCCATCATGCCCATTAGAGCGTCATGATGCCAAAGGCAGAGAGACTCAAACCAAGAGTTTGGTCGAGGTTATTAAAATAATAAGAAGTATAGCCCACAACAGATTAACATAGCAATCAAAATATGAAGTTAGGCGGTGCAAACGAAGAAGGTGCACATTACGCATCTTACACCCGTGCAGCAACCGTTTTACTGTGTCATTAGTCTGCACTCATGGGCGCTCGCAACAGGGTGCAAGGGGGTCCCGCCTGTCAAGAAGCAAGGTGGTCACACCTCCCAAACGACAATCCAAGGCCCTCTCTCAAACGAGAACCCTGGATACACCACTGATCAGGAATATCACAATGTCCCACGTTTACATCGGTTTTAAGGGTAATTTTTAAAAGAATTTCTTTCCATGTGTGTAATATTTGGGAATAGTGTATAGCTGCCATTGCACCCTCCTGTGTACCTACCTACAATGTACAGATGCTCTTGCAACCCCTGAAAGAAATCCTGGCGGCGTCCATGTCTGCACTAGTTCCCGTCTGATGTAATTTTAATCTTGACGTTTTTACCTGCATTTATATCGTGGACTAGGTATAAAAGAAGGTACCTATTTGAATGTAAAAATTACCTGCACAATTAAGTCTACTTGTATTTACTAGGTACTTAAATAAAACATTGACGCACGTATCACGTACCTATTTACATCACAAAACTTCAACAAACTATTTATCTTAATAATATTTATATAATACAATAGCACCAACGTAATGCAAGAACCAGAAAATAAATGATGAACTCAGATCGCACCCAATCGATCACACGAAGATCAAAAGGTGACTTAGTGACAGCTGATAACGAAATTTCCATATCACTGAAACTTCAAATTGAAATCGTGCCTGACCTTGGTATCTAAATAAACCATAAGTTATCTGTTTTGTGAAAATTTGTTAACTGTAGAGATAGTGAATAAGAGACAAAGGACCGTAAAAATATGATAAGCAAACTTTCCATAAGGGAGTAGGAACATCATAAGGTCTAATATCGCTTATAGATAACGCCTGTGTTGGTTGGTGCTGTCGTCAGTTGTTTGCCGTGGAATCTTCCCGCGGCGTCGATAACCCGCGTTATCAGGGAGGCGGCGCCCGCGCACGAGACTGAGCTTGTTCTTGGTTATTTATAATTTATAATCAACAAGGATGACACAATTGTAGTGAAGAGTAGACCATTGGTTTGCCACGTGTTCATGCGTGCATGCGTAACCGCGGTGTAGGTACGTGATCGAGACTATTCTAAAACCGATATGGATCTGAAATGTTTAATAACAACGTTGCTTAGCCTTACAAATGTATTAATGATGAATTATTGCTATATGCTATATACCTAGACAGGGTACTATTCAGGTTCAGGTACATTTCACGAATCAATAGCTTGGAGGTTATACTTAGGTAATTACAGTTAATAGTATTTGCAGAGGAGCCATCTGAAAATCAGGAAAATCCATCAATTTTTACGAAAGTTTAATTGTTCGTCATTAACTATCGAAATGTAATTTATAAAAAAATACAATAATTATTTAAAGTTTATTAATTGGTCTTTACAATAAAGCAATAATGATCATTGATCACGAATATAAATAAAAGTGAAATCCATCAAAGCTGACCCTGAAATTGACCATTTTCAAACTTTCGATGATTGTAAAAATGTATGTATTATCTATATATTCTCGACCTCGATCCTCTTTTATTTCATCAAAATAGGAAACCATGCAGCACTCCTCCTTTGGTGTTTTCATATGGAATGACCCAATAATATCTTGGGACAACTCTCACAACGCCAATTGATGTCAAACTAGGCAGAGCCTGTACTATGGCAACCAGTATATTTCTAAATACATACTTGCATATTATAGATAAATTACACCCAGACACAGAATCGTGCACATCACACAAAGTTTCATCCTGGGTCCTTATTCACTGTTTTTTTTTCGTTTTCGTGGCAAGGCTGGGGATCGAACCCACGACCTCTGGCTTAGCAGTCAGGGCCACTAACCACTAGACCAACAGGCCAGAAAAAATTGTTCCTTCTTCTTATTATTTTTTTTGTCGCTACACTTTTGGCAGAGTGGTCGTCTTGTCAGGGTTAGTGACACGCTTAACAAATTGTCGCCACTCTCATTGGACTTCGGTCATTCTGTTACATTTATGGAGTGGACCATTTAGTGCCGACCTTTTATTTGGACGGTCCAACCTGCAGGTGTTCTGCCGCGTGACCTTATGCCAAAAAGTCGAAGGCATAAGACAAGCCGCACGACCAGTCGCTCTACAAACGTACCTTTAACCTCGGCGTAAAATGTGCCCAAAGAAAGTGACAACAACCTTCCTGTTCTAGTATTAAAAATCATGATCACTTAGGAAGACTCTGATTAATCAGGAAAGTGTAGGTAGGTACCATCGGATACGGGGGGGGGGGGGGGTGCAACAGGGGCAATTGGCCCAAACTCGACTAAATGTTTTATTTTTTTTGGGAATTTAAGAATTTTGACACTTGATCGTTAGTAGTGTTTAGGCCCGCAATTGCCCCCTCTTCAGTGGTGGTAGATATTTTGTACCGGTGTAGAATCAAATGCACCCTTGACCGGTTGAGTCAAATGTTGCCTCCTCCCAGAACAAAGTTCTGGATCCGCGCCTGATTGGCCATCGACCAATGTACTGTTGTTTTAATAGGATGATTATTCTCTGCTCTATGGGAAGGTAAACGTAACAAAATCGTTTTACGGTTTATTGTTATTAAATACAACAATCAATTAATCTTGCTACAGAACCTTATACCTATAATTAAATGCGGAAGTCAAGACCTGTCGAAGGAGGAAGTCGCATTTCATAAAGGACATCTTCAACTCCGACGATACAGTATAGTTACTAACAAATAATGATTGACACAATTATGAACAATGATTGGTATCATTTAAACTTAGTACCTAGTAGGTAGATATAGGTAAAATTTGGGTGTTCAAACCGAAATCCTAGAAAGCCTACCTAGGTATTTTTTTGTACCACAAAAGGAACGTACAAAATCGTCGTAAGCCTGATGGTGATCACGCTAGCCCATAACAGTATCAGTGGTGGGTGTACCCAGGAGCCCCCTCCTGGGTACACCCACCACTGATACTGTTTGGGGGTTAAACCCCGCCCCCCTCCCTACCGAAATTGCAAACGGTAGGTACATAGTGCTTACTCATTTGGCCTGTTTTTAGTCATTTGTACCACCTAACCCCCCCCTCCCTTCCGATCCCGGGTAAGCCGTATCTATGGTACCTACTATTTCACGGAAAGCCTATGACTAAGACCTACCTACAACCTACTAAGTAGGCTAGACTAGACTCAAATATTGCACTAAAGTCTCGTATTTGGCCCTGGCCAGTGTTATTGTAACACTTGGACTGACACCCCCCAAAAAATATTTCCGGGTACGCCTGTTTAGTAACATAACTAATCAATTACCAAATAAAATTGAAAATTCTACTTTTTTTGTAAAAACTTTTTTTTTATAAATAATTTTTGTTAGGTTAGAAAACTTAGGTCGCCAAAGGTGTGTCTGTCTTATCATTATAGTTTCTATTTTAAAATTAAAAAGATTTTATCAACGAAGCAGCTAATTATAATCGTTATCATTATCCAAAGGCACACGCGGGTATGACAGTATTGCTATTTTAAGAACTCTAATCTAGTACATTCCATTCGCGCCTCATTGACTTCTATCTTATCCGGTTGCTAATTGCCAATTGCCATGTAGGGTTGTGATACATACATTATACCTATTTGATGACAATTGACATAATTTTAAAAAGAAATAACACATTTCATAGAATGCATACAATAAACTACTTTGTAATTTGATTTAAAAAAAGAAAACTCGGTCTAGTATAAGCTGTAACGCGGTGGCACAGATGATAAAAAAAACTGGGGGACTTTAACAAAACACTACACAACTTACAGACACAAAGTACACCTTCACATGGAATTCGAAATACACGAGAGCTTTGCGTGATCTCGCAAAACCTTGTCCCATGAGTGAATGCGAATCCAATCCACAATCTCGCCTTCAGGCACCAGGTGCCTACTGGCTAATTTCTATAAGTGTCTGTTAAGCAAATAGCCAATTTCTCATTCTGCCTACTTCTCAAACAGACTAGGTACTTTGCAGAATAACTACTTATTACAGTACAGTCAATAGAAAAAGTACTTTTCGGTCTGTTATGTTCGAAGCTTATTTTGTGTACTGATGTTTCGGTCGCTGCGCCACCGAAGCTGTCGACATCTCTGCTATGGTTGACCCAACGACCGTACATTTTTATAGCTATTTTCAAAGAAACTGCAGATCTAGATATACAAGGTGTCTTAAAAGTATGCCACACGGAGGGAAAATACCTTAAATATTGTAGATAGAACATTATACAGAAAGAAGACTTCATTTTGATTTTAAAAATAAATCGAACTGCATTTAAAGTTGTTTAAATAATCCTGCCATGCCTGTCTGATCCGGGAATCAAACCCGTCTAATGTGAAAAAGTACTATTTTGTATTTTAATGACACCAATCCAAAGGATCAGTCATTGGAATATTTTTTTCTAAATAACATCACACTAATATTAAAAAGGCGAAAGTTTGTATGTGAGTGTGTATGTTTGTTACTTCTTCACGTCTAAACGGCTGGAGCGATTTTAATGAAATTTGGTATGGAGTTAGCTGACACCCTGGATTAACACATAGGCTAATAAACCGCGGCTAATACCGCGGGGCACAGCTAGTAGTATCATAAAAAATACTATGAAATTTTACATTTACACGATGCAAGGTCTTACTTATTACATTATTATTATTATTATTATTTATGATGATTTCAAGATACAAACTGTACTTAAACATATTAATTTAAACATTCATGACGCAAATATTAGTAAATCGACAAATATTTAATATTCTAAGTGTACTAATTTGCGTAGTGCAGAACAGGACATCCTGTGAGCATTTGTTAAATTAAATTTGTTGTAAGTTGCAGTTCAGAATACTTAAATATTTTAACATAAATGTTATTTTTTGGTCTTCTTTATATTTAAGATACTTAAAAAAAACCCTAATGATTGAACCTTTCGATTGGTATCGTAAAATTACATTGTTTCTTTTTCATATTTATCGTGTTCGATTCCCGGTCCAGACAGGCGATTATTTAAAAATCTTTGAATGCTGTTCCAACTATTTTTAATATTAAAATGAAGTCTTCTTTGAGTAAAATGTTCTATCTACAATATTATCCTTTAAGATACTTTTTCTATAATGGTTGCAAGAAACCAACATAGAAGCGGGTGGAGGCGCTAGTTTATTATTTTACATTAGACTGTATTTTAAAGTCTCTCTAACTCTGTTTATTACAAATAACTACATTCTTATCAAGTTACTATATATATTTATTTGAAAGTATAAGCAATTTTCGTAGGTAGGTATTTATGAATAACAAGCTAACATTTTGTTAATCTCATTAAGGAAATAAAACAACATTCACATCATTATTTCAGTTATATTCCGTTCATTTATAAAACTTTATATCTTGCTTTGTTAATCATGTGATGAGCGGAGGTCTGTAACTTCAGTAACTCCTCCTTGATGAGACGAGTTATTTCTGATTTAGCTTTTGCCACGGCAAGTTCTTGAGAGCTTTCTATGGCAAGGTAAAGTTTTCTTTCGCCGTCTGGTGGTGTCTTGCCCGGAGGGACGTACGTGCCTCGGACTGTGATACCGGCTTCGGAATATTCGCTGATTAATGCGAGCGCCTCCTGTAAATTAAATAAGTCAGTTAGAAATGCTGTTATATCAGCTCACTGATTTACTGATCATGTAGGATACAGAAGAAATTTAGTGTAAGTGCTATAGATTTTTTTTTAAAGACGACTACCGCAGTAAGTTGCAAGTCCAGTGTCGCGGGGGACTTTACAAACATAGAAGTCACCGAGACAAAGTACACCCAGAGTCGGAACAACAATTTGTGGATCACACAAAGTGGTTTCCCGTATGGGAATGTTGGTCATTAAACTATAATGGTTGGCTTTCGATCGGACAATAACAAAATAGATTTTCTGTTACTACTTGAAGATGTCTACTCGTGTCTGGATTTTAAATAATAAGTTGATAATATCTATAAATACATTAAACGTTCAACGATTATGTAAAGAAAAATGTATGAACCAAAAACAATAAAACTTATTTTTTAAGGTCACGACGCATGGCAAGATAGTGTATTATTTTTTAAATTTAGAATTATCTGAAACAGAAAACTCGAAATCTTTTATAAACTGTGCCTTTACAATACCTTTTTATTTACAAACTAATGACAAAAATGATGATAACACTTCGATTTTGAAACAGCATTATTCCTTTTAAGTAATTTTACACAAAAGAATATCAAGGCACCGAGTATTGCTAGTTTGAGCAACATGTTTGACAACTAATCGCTTTGGGAAGAGAAATTGCACTGAGGGAAGGATATGCAACATAGTAGCTATACACGTATGCTTAAGGGTTATCAATACATAAGGTCATTCTGACCCTTAGGTTAGTAAACAAGTGTATAAATGAGGTTATTTGCTCTTAATAAAAATGGCAAATCGCAGGGCAAAGAAGGTCGCATGGTCATTGTTTATCAGCAAGGAAAAAAATACCTAATTATTGTTTCTTTTGTTTTATTCTGACGCAAAAGTGCAAAGGCTGGACTCTGACGCAACAGATTATGATCGCGTGATCAGCTACTGGTTAAGACGGCAACAGCCTGGATTTATTTGTTTTTAGTTTTGAAATGGTGCTACAATGTGTCAAAAAAAAAATACATTATGCATAAATAACTGCTTCAAAGTACAGGATAAATAAAGAAATATTAGATATTACCCAACTACGGCGAAGCTAAAAAAGTTAATTTAAAACTGAATAAGGGAAATTACATCTGCATATAGACAATGAGTCAAAAGGACATACAAATTAAAAGTGTATTTTTTTTAAACAATTTTGCTATAGCTGTCTCAATGTTACTATGCCGGATTGAAGTTAAGTTCATAACATTTTCGCGTATGTTACGATTAAAATAATATAATCTATACATATATAAAAATCAATGTTTGTCTGTATGTCCTCTATGCATTCCGAAACGATAGAATGCTCTGGGAAGGCCAGCGAGTGTTCTTAGCTTTAAAAGCCACAGCGAAGTGTGACCGAGTTCAGCTAGTAAATATAAAAAAATACTACTTAAATGAGTTCATAAAAGTATACATTTAGAACTGCCATGGTAAATACTAAGCAAAGTTTGATAAACAATTTATTCACAAAAATAATCACCAAAAACATGAGTTAGTAATACTAATTATGACGATGTAATGCGTAATCGCATCTCTCTTGGTTTTGATACCGACACCTCCCCCGCTTCCTATCCTCATTTAGTTCCAAAAAAATCATCAGTGTCATTAATTTCGATCCTTTTATACTTTCCTGTCAGTATGTCCATCTTGCCGTGTGGTGCCGGCTTAAGAATAGTACCACCCCATCTCTACCCGTGGGTGTCGTCAAGGCGACTAAGGGATTTCACCCCGGAGGACGGGCAGCAGCATCCTCTGCGTACTTAAAGCCTTACTGCGATCGCCAACCCGCTCGCCAAGCGTGGCGATTATGGCAATTACCCCCAGGATCTACATACTAGTAGGTTCTACTGGGGAGACCCGTGCCCAGCAGTGGGCCATCTTATGGGTTGATATGTATGTCCATACGATCACTTATTTATTTTGTATCAAAGTATGAAAATCATCAAGTTAAACCATACACCATAGGTTAAGTAACTAACACATCTTTGGTGAAAACGCAGCTTAATAACCTAAGTCATTAGTCATTCCCTCAAACCCTTAAATTCCATAGATGAACATTCCAAAAGAAGTTGTAAGTGCAAAATAAATAAAAACAATATATATAATTGACTTAATTATACAGGAAATTAATTATGATGATGGTTCAAGAAAAACTGTATTTCTTGTCATATTAATAGTGATAAGGATATTCAATTACAATTTTATTAAACGTCGAATACATAAATTCTGCAGATACCTGTAGTATAGCGACTTCCCACTAACAAAATATTTAAAGCTTCTTTCATGTAAAACTATTAATGTAATAGTATCTTAACTGTCATCCTATTTTTGCCGCCTATTCATAAGTTTGTAAAAAATATCATTTAGCATTTTTGAAAAGAACCAATGACTTTTATAATTACTACAAAACAAATTATTGATTTGCTGACATTTATTTAGAAATTTCGTTGCATGTCTCCAAAACTCACTCATTATAAATCTTTACACGAACAAAAAAAAGAATTTACCCTAAAAGTAATTTTATCCTAAAAGTGTATTTGACTGAAGTCAAATCAGTATCTTTCGACTTGCTCCGTACAAGTTTTTATGAAATATTAGCGTATGACGTCATATTTTCAATGATCAAATAATTTTTATTAGTATTTCTTTTGCTGAATTATTATGTACGAACACATTTTTTTCAGAATATTATATGACGAAAAATGAATAAACACGTTAAATAATGGATTATCATATTTTTTCAGAACTCTTTATGATAATTTTTATTAGTATTTCTTTTGCTGAATTATTATGTACGAACACATTTTTTTCAGAATATTATATGACGAAAAATGAATAAACACGTTAAATAATGGATTATCATATTTTTTCAGAACTCTTTATGATATACTAGATGTGCCCTGCGGTGCTACCCGCGGTTTATCAGCCTACGTGTTAATCCAGTGTGTCCGCTAACTCCATACAAAATTTTATTAAAATCGCTTTAGCCATTTAGACGTGAAGAAGTAACAAACATACACACTCACACACTCATAAACTTTCGCTTTTATAATATTAATAATGTGATTATTAGCTGGTCAATATAAAATATTTTATTTTGATAGTAGTCAAATACCCAATTGAGAACCTCCTCCATTTTGAAGTCGGTTAAAAAGATTGTATCGATCCTGTGAATTCTTTTTTAGGACTCCATACCGTGATACTCTTGTTCTAATAGGTTCTTTGGGAATTCAAAGAAGACTGTAAGAGCATTAATTGGACTTATCGCGTGAAATATTTAGAAATATGAACCTAACTTATTAATCGAAATGCGACGATTGTGGTCACGGGTATCTTCAAATCTATACTAATATTATTAATACATACATGTTTGTTTGTTTGTTTGTTTAAACGCAATAATCTCAGGAACTTTGGTCAATTTTAGCAATATGGGATTGTAGTCCCACATTACTAGCGTTTCTGTTAACCCCTCCAGCTAAGCTTTATGGCTAGTGTTAGGAGTGGGTTCACGTCGGTAGTATAATGGCCAGGATTCGAACCCACGACCTCACGATTGCGAGACCGATGCCTTAGCCATTAGGCTGCCGCTGCTTCGATTGAAAAAATATTTCACTGTTAGATAGCCCATTTTTCGAGGAAGGCTCTATAACATCACGCTACGACCAATAGGTAGCAGTAATGAAAAATGTTGCAAAAACGGGGAAAATTTACGCAAACGAAGTTGCGCGGGTCAGTTAGTATTTAGTCCCGATAATATTCTAAATTGTCTCTTGTCAATGCTATGAAATTCTCAAAAAATAAGTATTTCCTACCTTGCTAGTGACTCTCCACCTAGCTTGTTGCGGGAAGTCATTGATCTCCAGTTCAGTTTCGTATTTCCTGAACACTTCTTCGGCCGGCTCCGAAGCACTCTCGTCTCGTGGTTGGTAGTTGAGACGAGTGTTCAACTTCGCTGCCAATTGTTCTGCTACGATTTTAGCCTGAGAGAAAGAAAATAAATTACGTTCATTTCATTTATTTCAGAAACAATTATTACACTGTGTTGAAATGTTTTACATAAAAAAAAAAAGGAAATACATGCACAAAACACAAGAAAATAACAATTTATAATTTAAACAAACAAAGTAAATCATTTAAAATATGGTGATAAATGTTTGGTAAACTTTCGCGATTTGTACACATTATAAAATAATATATACTACGGGTCTTAATCGCGTGAGTAAATTAAGGTAAAATACCTTGTTTATTGCCCGTTATCACGACCGTTGCTATACCGGCGAAATGTCGGGCAATAAACAAGGTATTTTACCTTAAATTATTCACGCGATTAAGAGCCGAAGTATATATTATTTTATAACATCATGGTGATTACAAACTCTTTCGTTACCTGATATTATGGATGTTGAAGGGTGTAAATACATAAGGCGCTATTTATATATTACGTAAGACGATTTTGGGCAGTTTTTAACCCTCTCTCTCTCCTATCTAAGAAAAAATAAGAATCGACAGAAACTGTCCCTCCCAGTTTAATATTTATTACGTAAGAATCTAAACGAAAAATTAGTATACTTTAGGCTTTGTTTTATTTTGATATGTCAAAAAAATAAATGTTTAGGAATATTACATAATCGACTTTGGTTTTATTTTCAAGTTTTCTCTCTCTTCAAAGTATAATCTTAAATTTGCGACTTTTTATCAATGATGACTTATTTTTTCTTGTAAGAAAAAAATAAGGCATTGTTGAACCCCCCTCACGTTTTATTTGATTTGTGTTTTTACACGTTAAATGCGGAGCTGTAAAAATAGCGCCACGTTAATTTGCTGCCATTTTTGCAGCTCATATTTGGTAGATAACTGGTAAAGTCTGTTATAAGTTCGTGTACTTCAGAACACTACTATACTACATCGAAGTTGGTCTACAAATAAAAACAAAGAAGTATCTATTGTTCTTCAGATCATGAATTTCTCTTTAAAAAAAAACTCCATCATTCCCCGATTTTGAATAACATTTATACAAAATCGGGGAACGATGGAACACCGGAACAACAGTTAACGAACAACTTCGTTAACTGTTGTTCCGGCTTATTCACGAAAAGGGGGGTGGACCCCCGGGGGTTCAAATTAATCTCCCCTTCCTTCTTCCATCTCTTCCCAAAGTTCTTTTTTCTTGGTGGAGTCTTACCCCCTCCCACTCCAAAGTAATGTCTTGGTTTGTTTAGAGGCGTCAATCTTACACCAGTATAGATATAATTACCGTAATGAGTGTGTGAGCAGAGGGCGCCCCCTTCAGTATGGCCTCGGCGGCCTGCTGCGTGGCGCCCTTGAACTCAGCGCCGAGCCCCTTGGCGAGGTTGATGCGCGAGGCGGCCTGGCGCGCCAGCTTCAGCTTGCCGTCGGCCGACACGCCCGCGGCCGCGCCGCCCGCTTGCACGTCCGCGGCCGTTACACCCGGCTGGAAAGGAACACGGTTATATTAGGTGTTAAAAAAAATGGATGTCTGTAAAATCGGTTTACGGACAATAATTATACGTGATAACGTCATAAGAAAACATTGATGACATTGTAATAAACAACCATGCGTGTGAGAGCTTTTTTCCCAATTGTATCGCATGTCGCTGCAATCGCTAAAACATTGATAACATTGTAATAAACAACCATGCCTGTGAGAGCTTTTTTTTCAATTGTATCGCATGTGGCTGCAATCGCCAAAACATTGATGACATTGTAATGAACAACCATGCCTATGACAGCTTTAGTAGTGGACGCAGACGCAAGTACAATATTTTAGCCTATCAGCTGGCGGAACGTGACGGACCGTGATACTTTTTCGGCCATCGATTCATAAGACGTTATCACGTCAAAATGAACTGCAAAAATTTCGTGTGCTTAATCAATACCTATCAGAAAACTAGTACCTACATTACAAGAAAAAAATATCCGGTTGTGTCGGATTTTCGTCCCATTGGACTATGAGACTGAAGGAATAGTGAGTGCACTTCTGTCTGCGCATACACTTGAGCATTATAATATCTCCTGCGTTAGTTGGCTCTTCCCTAATGAGATTGGCAGCTATAACTGAGATCGGTTAGAAAACCATTATTATACTTTTCTCAATTCTACTTATTCAAGAACGCAGATATCAGCGATCTGCTTATATGCAGTACAAAATGGTATACTTAAACTTAAATTTATAACGATAAAAACTTCCTATGTTTAATCCCGGGGCTCAATTACCTTTGTACCAAATTTCTTCTTAATCGGTTCAGCAGTTTAAGCGTGATAATGTAACAGACAGTTTAGAAGGTATGCCTATATCTCCCGATTCCTCCAAACATGGAACTTAATTGGGAATGATTATTATATCTCAGTCTTGTCAATGACGAAACATAGTAACAAAATAACAACATAATTATTATTTTCATAAATCGCACGTGACAGGCTCACAATGTCTGTACATGTGACTGGCTGCTCTCACGCGCAAGGAATACACCGATAAAATATACGACTGATATTTTCAATAATAGCTCTCTATAGCAACTTTGTTACAAAAACTATATATATAAAAGATAAGACTAGACAAGAGTATTTAAATACCGATTTCTAAATACACGTGACTTTGCAAAACAAATAAGATAAAATGAACACAAGGTAATTTTAAAAGTCACTGTTTTGGCTACATTACATACAAACATCTCTATAAATAAAAATGAATTGGCGTTATGTGTCCGCTTAACAACATAACAACTGCACCAAATTTGATAATTCTTTTTTGTTGTGGTTGTTATTGTCAGACTTTGTTTTGGTTTCTATATCTATGTTTTAAATCGTACGTAAAAATAAACTATCTTTTTTTTTTCTTTAAAAGACGACTCCCGCACTAGGGTACAAGCCCTGTGTCGCGGGGGACTTTACAAACATACAAGTCACGGACACAAAGTACACCCAGACTCGGAACAACAATTTGTGGATCACACAAAGTGGGGACACCACTTTGTGTGATCCACAAATTGTTGTTCCGTGTGGGAATCGAGCCCACAACCTCTTGCGTCGCAGTCAGACACACTCCCACCGCGCCACAGAGGCAGTCAATCAATAGATACATACGAGATTCAAAACATTTATTACTATTTATTTTAATTAAAAAACAAAGTTCTCTCAAGATACCTAGAATTTATCTAAGATTTAAAGTTAACAAAATTAAATTATGTCATGTGTAAATTATGTCATGTCATGTCATGTGATATTATCAACTACTAACTCATTTAAGCATAAGGCAGATAACGGTCTGGACTGCTAGCTACATTACACCACCCTGAATCAGACCCTTAATAAGAGAGATGTAATTAAAGTTAGGTCCTTGATTCTCTAACTAGTGGCCAAGGCCTCCCTAATTAAGCACACATATAATACTGTGCCCCAAAGCTAAGAAAGTTTTACACACAAGAACACAAATCACGTCTTAAAGAAGCTCATCCAGGGAACAAACACTGAGTACCTTACTTAACATACAAAATGTCTAAAAAACAACTGCCTATCCTACCTTAATTTCCTTAACGATTTTCTTGGCAGCAAGCATGGTCTCGATCTGTTGGTCGAGATCCCCCTCAACATCTTCGTCATCCGAGTCTTGCAGTCCAAGCGCCGCCTTTTGATATTTCTTCTTTTCTGTCGCCGCTTGCGCTTCAGACTCGTCAAACTTGAAACCTAAAATATAAATTGGTCGGGTTATAAGAGTAAGTTCAACAGAAAATCGCGCTGTGAGTGTTTCGCTGTGAGTTATTGTACTACAACTACAATGCATTAACTTACTAAATTTCAGAACACTCAATTTTTTCATGAGTACATAACTCACCTTCGATTCGCAGATGATATTATAATCTTGGCAGAAGAGCCGGACGAATAAATCCCAGAACAAATATAGTCTAAGAGTGCAAAATATACTTGAAATACGTTAACTGGATAAGAACGAGACTTTGTGATTCAAAGAAGAAAACTAGAAAGAAAATAAACTTGAAACTGACATCGAGACTTTGCGATTCAAAGAAGAAAACTTGAAACTGAAAGAAAATAATCTTGAGACAAGTGGATGCACAGAATGTGCGAGCCATAATCCCCACTAGGCTTGTGTAGTTCACGTACTATGTACTAATAAGAATTAGTTCCTGAGACTGAACGAGAACGAACTATTCCGCAAGAGGTTAGGATTTCGTTCATTTAGTACCATAGTACATTATATCCTTTGGCTCTCGGTACTACTCGGTAGAGAGTACTATTCTATAGCGAGAAAGATTTTCTACCAAAATGTTTAAGCCAATAATAATTAAGTACATATATATATTTACCTACGTATTCTTTTCTTCGCTACTATTTTAGTTCATACGTACCTACTTAAGTACTATTTACCTACTTATTAGAATGACAGTCCTAAGCCTGTAAAGTATGAAGAAAAATCAAAATATTTTTCGTCTATTTTGCTTTAGTTCTTACATTGAGGAACTTAGATTTATTTCAGTGTACTACTGAACTAATAGTACTAAATGACCGAACTAGTACAGTTGAGCGATTGTACTAGATCGGAGCGCTCCGTCGAATGACCGAGTAAGAACAAGCCTAATCCCCACAGAATAATATCGGACTATATATATATGGCAATATTTTTTTTTTTATTATTAAAGATAACTAGCAGTGTGGGATTGTGTCCCACATTACTAGCAATCTTGTTAACCCCTCCAGCTAAGCTCAAAGGCTTGTGTTAGGAGTGGGTTCACGTCGGTAGTATAATGGGTAGGATTCGAACCCGCGACCTCACGATTGCGAGACTGATGCCTTAGCCATTAAGCTACCGCCGCTTTTTAATATAGCCACGTCATACCAAAAAATCTTCAGACTGGCAATAAAATAAATCGCAATACAAGTTATATTGCGATTTAATAAAAGCAATATGTCATTAAATAAGATATACTAGATTATTCTGTTCTTATTTGAATTTTCTGTTTTTGATTATGCAGCTTAGAATATGCAGCTGACAATATTTGCGCAAAGTCGCGTCGGCTTGAATGTTAACAAATTGACACAAATTGATAAAATTTCGGTCAGATGAGGCCTCATGACTCACGGATGTAGTGAGCTACGGAATTAGTAAGATTAGAGAATTAGTAAGATGGAAGCAGTGTGAACTAAGAAGTTTGAAATACAAATATAGTGGCTAAGGCATCGGACTCGCAATCATGAGGTCGCGGGTTCGAATCCTACTTATTATACTATCGAGACGTGAACCCACTCCTAACAAAAGCTATTGAGCTTAGCTGGAAGGGTTAACAGGATTGCTAGTAATGTAGAACTCACAACCCCACATTGCTAGTTACTTGTTTTTATAATCTGTACTAATATTATAAAGTTTGTTTGAACGCAATAATCTCAGGACTAAAGTTAAATCAACGTAACTTGACCGGATTGAAGTTAGGTTCTTATCACTTTCGTGCATGTCATAGAGATGCGACCCTAAAATTACTTACAAAACGATTAATTATGTTTAATTGATAAAAAATACTAACAAAATTTTAATTCAACAATATTAAAATACTACATAAATGAGTTCATAAAAGTTTAAATTTAGAACAGTTACAGTAAATACTAAAGAATGTTTGAAACCCAATTTCTTTACGAAAAAAATCACAACAAACATGAGTTATAGTATGACCATTAGTGCTGTGCACTCCCTGAGGTATGCGCGCGGTGAGACGGGGGGGTTAGAATCGGCTGCTGCGCTGTCAGTGCGCCGTCAACGCTTGTGACGGCAGGTAGTGTTATTTGTATCGGACTGTCTATGTCAGACGCACACGAGATAAATATTCAAAGATGGGTCGTGCGTTATCTCGTGATATGAAGACTGTCATTTTTAAGGTGGCTGAATATTTTAAGAAAAGAAAAGCAGACAAAGAAAGCTTTGAATTTAAAAATGACGTGAATATTGCTAAAATCGTTGCGGAGGCTACGGGATACAGCAAAAGAACCGTACATAATGTGATTTCTGCGGGCTATTTATCAATTGAAAATTCAAGCCAATTAAAATTTCAATCGCCAAAAAAACCAAAAGTTCTAAAGAAAAAACACGTTGTGGATGATTTTGACCTTGGAGTTATCAGAAGAAAAATTCATCAGTTTTACGAAGTTGAAAAAAAAATACCAAGTGTCCGTAAGTTACTATCAAGTTTGAGACAGGATGGCATATTGAATTGTGGACGGGAATATTTAAGACAGCTTTTACACAAAATGGGCTACCGTTACAAAAAATGCAAATCAAAGAGACATCTCCTTATAGAGCAGCCTAATATTACAGTGTGGCGGAAAAAATATCTTACACAAATCAGAAATTACAGAACGGAAAACCGAAACATATATTTTCTTGATGAAACATACATCAACGCCAGTCACCATGCCAGCAAATGTTGGCAATCATCGTCAGAACCCGGTATTCATGCTGATATTGGGAAAGGACGGCGACTAGTAATACTCCACGCTGGGTGTCGAAATGGCTTAGTGGATGATACATTGACTATATTCAAATCCGATGCTAGAACCGGTGACTATCATGGAGATATGAGCGGACCTACTTTTTATAAGTGGGTAGATGAAAAGTTAAAAGATAAGTTGCTGCCGAATTCTGTGGTTGTAATGGACAACGCGTCTTACCACAGCGTTCAGATTGAGAAGAAACCAACTATATCAAGCCTCAAAAGTGAAATGCAGAACAGGTTGCTACGCCATAATGTAGAATTTTCAGGAACCATGTCAAAGGCTCAACTGCTACTTCTTATCAAAAATACACAAAAAGAACCCGTGTATAGAATTGACGAACTCCTGAAAGCCAGTGGACACACTGTTCTGCGTTTACCTCCGTACCATCCAGATTTAAATCCAATCGAGTTGGTCTGGGCTGATATTAAAAACAACATAGCCCAAAACTATATTAATTCTTCTCTAGACGAAAAGATAATCTTATTGGATAAATTGTTTTCGGAATTCACGGCGGAAAAATGGCAGAAATGCGACGATCATGTCCAGAAAAATGAAAATGATTACTGGAGTCGCGATAGTAGGTTCGATAATGTTATCGATTCATTCATAATAAATTTGCAAGACTCTGATTCAAGTTCCGGTGGCGAAGAGGAAGATGAAGATGATGACGAAATGGAAGATGAAGTTGAAACAGAATCTATGTCAGAATAACTTTCGTTAGAATATATAATTGTTTGTAAATATAAAAAATGTTTAATAAAACAAGTCCTGTTGTGAATTATAACTTTCAATTCTTATTTATCACCTGCATATTTTTAATAAAATATGAGTATATTTGGGTTACATTTTAATCAACAAAGTAAGTATATATTACAGATAGATAGCCTCCGACCAACGCAACGTCCCGCCACAAGTCTTGCCTTAGAAATGCAAACTGATATCGTAAGATCTGTCCGACATGTATCGACCTCATGTGAACTCATGCACTTTTTTCTTCGCCCCCCACCTCGCCGTGCATACCTCAGGGAGTGCACAGCACTAATGGCCACACTATAGTAATACTAATTATGACAATGTAATGCGTAATCGCATCTCTAATTCTCTTGGTTTAGTTACCGCCTCCGCACCCCGCTTCCTGTCACCATTTACTACTAAAAAATGCATCTGCGCAACCACTTTACGCCTACTTCAATCCAGTCACGTTACGTTGATCCTACTGTACTGGTCCGAATTGAAAAAATATTTTTCTGTTGGATAGCCCATTTATCGAGGAATGCTATAGGCTATACAACATCACGCTAATGTTGCAATAACGGAGGAAAAGTACGTAGACGAAATTGCGCGGGTCACCTAGTTAATAAAATAATATAAATATAAAATACCTTTCCCACTAAATCCACCTCCAGTATGAACCTTCTTGCCCTCTTTCTCTTGGGCATCCTTGTATTTATCCCACAGTTGCCTCAGTTCTGCCGGCGGCGTAACTCCGGCCATTTCGAGAGCCCGCACCGTATCCCCGGCGTATCTTCCTTGTTCAGGAGTTAGGAACGTCCAAGCGTAACCTTTGTTGCCTGCGCGACCAGTCCGACCGCATCTAACATGTTAGGATATTTGTAAATAATATGAATAAAGATAATCATGGTAAAAAATGTTTTTGATTTTTTTAAGCCCGTGATAAAAGCTATGCAATAGCATAGCTTTTATCACGGGCTTTGAGCGCGTCGACCGAATCAAGAAATTCCGTAACGAAAATAAAACCTAACACCCGCCTACCATGTAGCTCGGCCGAGCGTAACTTAAGTTGATAAAAAATGCTATACAATAGCTTTACCCCGGAATATAATACGTTGTAATGACGTCACTTGTTTACAGTCGACAAAGAATTTTAATCCAAAAATTAATTTAAGCAATTTTAGATGATATAAAATTTTGGTATTGTAAAACCTCTGTCTCGCGGCTCCATGCGTAAGGATGTCGTTTTTTTTTTTCAATAAAAAAATATCATACAACTAAGTTTCATCAAAATTTGTACGGGGTTTGAGGCACCATTATTTAATGCGCAAACAGACAGAATTACTTTCTACCATAATAGTTGTAAACAAACAAAATTATAAATATTTTAAACGCTATTGGTTAAACATTATCTATACTAATATTATAAAGCGGAAGAGTTGTTTGTTTAAACGCGCTAATCTCAGGATCTACTGGTCCGAATTGAAAAAATATTTTTTTGTTGGATAGCCCATTTATCGAGGAAGGCTATAGGCTATATAACATCGCGCTACGACTATTAGGAGCGGAGAAGCGACGAGAAATGTTTAAAAAACGGGGATAAATTACGCATACGAAGTTGCGCGGGACAGCTATTCATTTATAAATATTGATAAGCTTTCGCGATTTGTACACATTATGAAATTATATACACTACGGGTCTTAATCGCGTTTTAAATTAAAGCGCTGTTTGCGTAAAAGCGCTATAATTTGTATTTTTTAACGTATAAAATAACTACTACAACAAAATATACTCTATCTTACCTATGAACATAATCCTCATAATGATTCGGACAATCATAATTAACGACGAGCACCAATTGCTTGACATCGAGCCCTCGAGCCGCAACACTAGTGGCGACCAGCAACTTCACCTTGCCTGACTTGAAGTCCACGATCGTCGAGTCCCTGTCGAATTGATCAATCCCTGTAACAGGCCACCATTAATATATACGTCAATCGACAAAGTTAATAGTGCCGGCAGTTATAAGCGTACGCTTTTATATTCCAGAGAAGCCTATGTCAAGCATTGGACTAGATAGGCTAGTTGATTAAATCTCTGTTATTAGAACCCTTTGTTTATTTTGTGTAACTTTTGTTTACAAATCGTAATATATTAAGTGTATTTTTATTTTAAATACAATATTTATTGATTAATTAAAATATTAGCAGTACGCTTATAAATGACAGCAAATTAAAAGTATATGCCGGCTGCCCAGATCCGATGGTTGCTGAAATCAAAATATTCTATTAGTAGATTTGTAATGAAAAAACTAACAAAATTGTACCCTACTCAAAATTGTACTGTGGCGCGGTGGGAGTGTATCCGACTGCTAAACAAGAGGTCGTGGGTTCGATCCCCACCCAGGATAAAACTTTGTGTGATGAGCTCGATGGTTTATTCTGTGTCTGGGTGTAATTAATCTATAATATGTATGTATTTAGAAATATATAAGTATGTTTATCAGTTGTCTGGTTTCCATAGTACAAGCTCTGCTTAGTTTGGAATCAGATAGCGTTGTGTGAGTTGTCCCAAGATATTATTATTATTATTATTAAAACTTCATTTAAAAATAGAGTAACTAATTAAGCTTGAAAACTTTGAAATGAATAATAATTAAAATATCTTTGGCAGACTTTTAATATTTATTTCCCCTCCGTCCATTAAGACCTCATGGGGGATTTATTTAGATTTTTTTGTTCGCACCGATTATCAAGTGTGATTCACTGGTGGATTTATAAGGATTCTTCTGTCCACTTGGATCGACTATCTGTATCCATGGGGTGAACTATTTGGATACTTAATATTTAAATTAAAATACATGGCTTAATAGGGGTAAAGCTCAAATACCACATTTATCATTAAATCCTGCGTCATAATATTCTACTACAGAACTCGAAATTCTTTTAAAACCCTATCAATACATTTATTCAAAATCGAAATTAAAATATTATTTACTTGTTTAGAGAGACCTATGTCATTAAAACTTAAAAATAATTCCCCTAGGGGATCGATATGGATAAAAAATCCAAATTGATCCCCTAGTTGATCCATGTGACCTAATAGACGAAGGGTTTATTTCTTAGAGATACAATCGTTTCTTAAAACAATACCGAGTCTATTTTGTCAGTCGTATTGTTGTCGCGTCTTAATCTCATATTGTTTCTTACAATTCGTTAGCATATTATGTTGTGTACTAATATGATTTGTTTAAGTGGCTAGTACCGACAGAATATAAATATACAACAATGCAACTTAGCTCTAGCAACTTCAATTATTACTTTAGAACGTTAAAACAACCACAATGCCAAGAGTGGGATTCGAACCTACGATCAACAGTTTGTTTATTCTCCAGTCAGTTACTCAGAACCCTGTGAAAATGAGAAATCGGTACAATTGAATATTTTGAGATGTTCCTTTTCTCATAATTGAAGACACAACTAATATACTAATACAATCACGGAGACACAGAGGCAACCTGCAAAAGAAAATTTTAAAGCCTGTAGTCTTTTTGGAACCATTACCGTAAGGAATTGTTGGTAATTTTGTATACTGATAAATTACAACAATAAAATGATACTTTGTATGTTTTACTTTCATCAAAACGATGTTGATAATTATATCCCAAGTATCAAAATTAATTTACCTAAATGTAACTTAACATAAAAGCTTGACACGAGGAACCGAAATGAACTTTAAACGGTAGCCAGTAAAGAACAAACTCGCTTATCGAGTCTAAGAGGTAGTGTAGTTATACTATACAATCTCACCTCCATGCAAACTCATGCAAGAGTAGGAAGCCTTCATGAGGTCTTTGAGCAGGCTGTCGGCGTTCTCTTGCTTGTCTACGAAGACAATGATACTGCCTAACTGACTGTAGAGCCCAAGCAATTCCAATAGTTTGAAAAACTTCGCGTCTTCTTCTAGAATAGCCACGTGTTGTTCTACATCTTTGCATACCACGCTTCGACCGCCAACCTAAAGAAAATTTAAATTTAGAACATTTTTTTTATAATTAGAACACAAAAAATGAAGGAGGTTAAATTCGGCTTCCAGCTTAAGGAGGTAATATTATATCGTAATGCCAAGATGTGGGAGCCTAATGGCTAAGGCATCGGACTCGCAATCGTTAGGTCACGGGTTCGAATCCTACGCATTATACTAACGACGTGAATCCACTCCAAACACAAGCCTTGGAGCTTAGCTGGAGGGGTTAACAAGATTGCTAGTAATGTGGTCCCAAACCCACATTGCTAGTTTTTTTTTTTTTTAATAATAATTGAGTTATTTGAATGTATTTCTTACCTGAACTTCTATAGGTTTCTGTAAAATCCTTCTCGCTAGAGCTTCCATTTGCCGCGGAAATGTGGCACTGAACATCACAGTCTGCCTGTCTGGCCTCACATTGTCTATGATTTTCATAACCTACAAAAATATATATTTAAAGACTGGCATTTAATTTTCACTTGTAACCTCTACTGCAGACAACTGTAGAATCCTACCACCCATACTGAAGTAATGATTGAACAAATTGAAAAGAATCTGATGTAGTCTACTTGTTTCGAATCGACAAAATTTGTCGGTTGGAAACGAGAGAAACACCGTTCGCGCATTATTAAACGTACAATTTGGTAGAACTTTTCTGTCAAACTCTAATGGGCTGACAGAATAAGTATTTTAATAATAATGATAATTGTCTCCTAACCGATTTCGGTTGCGGCGGCGAGTCTCATCAGAGCCTAGCCAAGTAAGCAGGAGATACATTATAGTGCGCAGATACAAGTACACTAACTATTCCCTTATTCTCATAGTCTGATGGGAAGAAAATCCGACAAGACCGGAGGGTGATTGGACGCAAGATCGCAAGATCGACAGCCTAAGGCGCTCTCCGACGCACGGGGAGCACGTTAGGCTGCTGATTTTACTTTGGGTCAACAATAACGGAGATTATTCCAAAGGTTCAAGAAGATTTAAACACTTTACACTCATGGTTTCGATATAACCTTTTAACAATTAATATTTAAATGTTGATAAACTTTCGCGATTTGTACACATTATTAAAATATATATATTACGGGTCTTAATCGCGTTAATTGAGTCTTCCCGTGACCACGGCCGTTGCAATACGGTCGAAACGTCGGGCAATAAACCAGGTATTTTACCTTAAATTATTCACGCGATTAAGACCCGTAATATATATATTTTAATAATTAATATTTAAAAAACTTCTTATGTCATTTTTAAATCAAAAAACAAAACAATCCATCCCTATGGACCTCTAGTCATTAATAATATAGTCTTACAGATAAAATGTTGCGAAAAATATCTTGGTCTTAGAATGGATAGCGGTCGGACGTGGAATACACAAATTGAACATATTAGAAATAAGCTATCATCACTCATAGGTTCACTTCGACACACTGTCCAATGTAGCCCGCGTCGGATACGCTACCATCTATAATTCTTTAGTCAAACCACATTTTCTTTACCTAATAGAAATTTGGGGTAGTGCTGCTAGAACTAAACTCGGAGATCTTCAAAGAACTCAAAATAAAATCATAAAATTACTCTTTCACTACCATTACCTAACACCTACAGTTAAAATTTACATGGATGTTGATGAAATGATCTAAGTTGATGAACATTAAAATAACTGTATGTCTATCTATAGTACATGTATTCTGGTTGTTTTATTAAATGTTCACATAACTTCATCAAAATTGAAGAATTCTGTATAACTTACTTGAGGTTCAAAACCCATGTCAAACATTCTGTCAGCTTCATCAAGCACTATATAAGTGACTCTTCGCAAATTCGTCACTCGGCCTGAATTAGCCGCCAACATGTCAATCATTCTACCTGGAGTGCAAACTATCATCTCGGCACCGCGTTTTAATTCGGCAATCTGAAAAGATAGAATATAATACATACTTGTTTTCGAATAAATTATTTTTGTAATTTTAATTTCACAAGTTTCTATTGCAAGAAATAACCCTTTGGTCAGTTAGCTGGATTTATTAGCTTATGGCGCAGAGGCACGTTAGTTTTTGATCGAATGGAATGAACTACATTTACAAGGTGTTAAAAAATTAACTGCAAGAATTTCGTACCTGATGGGTATCGAATAACTATCAAATTACTCGATACCCATCATTTTATACACCTAAAAAATTAAATTGAGCATAAAACTTATATGTGGATAGTGTGTATAAATTGTCAGTCCAAGTTTGAGAAATGTGATAGGCAAATTAGAATCAGCTGTTTTAAATGCGCGCGGCCAGTTAGGTACAGTGCGCAAATGATTTTATGAGAATATGAGAGTAAAGAAAATAGCGCATAACTTTAAAACGAATTGTTAAATACGATTTTTGTTTTCGTAATTATTTTTTAAATAGCACTTGGCACCGCTGGTTAAAATTCTTGCATTTAACATCTTATATAGTGAAATTGCTTTCCTAAAACTTAAATACTTAACATATTTTCCAGTAGTATAATAATTCAAAATAAGTTTAAGTTCGTCAGTTATGTAAAATTTTGTAACCAGGCGCGTCAGTCATGCGTTCAAGTTGTATTCATTAATAGTGCTCGATTTGCGCGTGCTATCTAATGCGTGATCAGAATCACATAACAATTAATCAGTCAGTATAACTCTGTAACAGACGCTGTCAGTAGCCGATTAAAGTCCTGTACGCCAAACGCTAAGGAATCTAGCTGTCTGACAAAAGGGGTAGAAGGTTGCTACCCACTTAATTCCCCATTTTAAGAATAAATATACAAACATTTTGGACTACATGCGCAAATTACAACTAACCTGTTCAGAGATACCAGTGCCACCATACACGCAAACTACTCTCAATCCCAGAGACTTGGCGAACTTCTTGATATCCTTGCCAATTTGCATACAAAGCTCCCTTGTAGGGGTCATGATAAGAGCCATGGGTCCATCTGTATCTTCCAAGGGCGGTTGGTCTAACACATGCCGGAACATCGGAAGAATAAACGCTAGAGTCTTTCCTGAACCAGTTTTTGCAATTCCGATTAAATCCCTAGAAATAAAAGGATGTTTAAATGAGGTGCTACATAATTGAACGCCTCTGAGTTTTGGGTCAAAATAGGCTTTAGGCAACAATGTCAATTCGAAGTTCGAATGCCAATTCGAAGTTCGAATGTCAATTCGAAGTTCGAATTTATCTACAATCGATCGCAAAACATATTTTAGAGAAACACAAATAAAACTTTAAGAACATGTTGACAATTTTACTCAAGCAAAGTTGTACTAACAATCTATCCATACTAATATTCTGAATGTGAAAGTGACTCTGTCTGTCTGTCTGTTACCTTTACATGCTTAAACTGTTGAACCAATTTAGATGAAATTTGGTATGAAGATAGTTTGAGTCCCAGGGAAGAACATAGGATCACCAACATCCACGCGGGCGGAGCTCAGGCGAAATATAGTCCTCTATATACATAAAAATGTTAAGTAGGTTCTACGCTAACCATCTTAACATTTTTTTGTATATAGAGGACGCTTCAAAAACTCAAAATACTCTGCACCGGTTGAGTTCTAAATCTGATGACACTTCACTTCGCGTTTTAAAGCTAGTATTCATCTATTTTCGTGTCAAATAAAAATCCAACATAAACCGTGCGAAGCCGCGGAAAAAAGCTAGTATTAATTTAAACAAAACCACAAACCTTCCAGACATAATCGCAGGTATAGCCTGCGCTTGTATAGGCGTTGGTTTCTCGAAGTTCAACTTCTTTAATATGTCCATCTCTTTCTTGCTAATACCGCAGTGTGCCCACGTCCTAATAGGCTTTGGACAACCTTTCCCTTTCACTCTAATACCTTCTAACTCTGTTCTGTAGGCCTCCACTTCCTCAGGAGTCATTCTTGCTAGTTCACTTACCTAAGTAAAAAAATAACTATTACATATTGACAACAGCAAAGTTCATATTATCTGCCGAATAGCCAATGGCAAATTAGTCCTTTAGGACTCATTGGCACTTTAGTGAAGACCGCGACTCTTTGAAACTGATGACTTTTTGAACAGGATGACTTCCAGCCAAATGGATCAAAGACCTAAAGAGGAATGTTCAGTCCATCCCGACTGAATGTGAAAAGGGACTGGATGTTGTGGCGTAAATTGTACTGTAGAGTAGACCAATACAGGCTGATTAAGCAGAACTACAAATTCAGCCCTCATCCAAGAATGCCATGAGGCGCTACAGGGGGCCACTCATACAAAAGAGGTGATCCTGTTTTCCCACTGTGGTTAAGAATGCCATCATTATACTTAAGGGATGTTGGTTTGAATAAGTTACTTTGCTGCAATCTCAGTAAATAAATAGCAAAATGCATCAGTAGTATACAATTTTATCAAGAGGCTGCATTACAAACAACCCCTAACAATTATTTCCAGTTACTTGATTAGTTTAATTTAATGCTAGTGATGGCCAGACTGCAGAAAATCTTTAAAAATTCTGATTTTTTAATTATAATAAATAAAGAATACACATTACCTCTGTGTAGAAGGCTTTTCTATAAGGCATATAATTTAAGCTGGCGTGGTCCACTTTAGCCAGGTCCTTTCTTTGTTTGGATGCGAGATTTGCAGCCGCGTCTTTAATGTCTTCAGTTTCTTCTTCTGAAGAATATTCCAGACCATCTTGATTCTGTTCTATCAATTCACCTGATGAAATAAAATAGAGTTAAGTATTACATGTTTTGTCTTGTACATTTAAAACATTTGTTATGTCATTCTTATTGGTACCTTTATTTTTCTGTTCTGAAACCTTTTTCTTAGCTGTTCCTGTGACCACTACAATAGTGCCTCCGGCAGATGGAACATTGATAATTCCCCTAGCTTGGTCCATTTGGTTTACTTTGCGCACTTCCTACACAGACAAAAAAAACACATTAACAAAAATGAAATCATATAAAAAATGTGCAATACTTGATGAGTAAGCCCTTTTCAAATCAGTAGGAATATTTACACACCTGTTGCACTTCCTGCATGTAGGCATCTAAAGGATCAATTTCATCTTCCTCTTCTTTTTTTATCTCTTCTGGTACTGGTTTTTCTTTGGCTTCACTATCTTCCCCAGCTTGGAATGGAATAAATTTGTAACAACATCAATTTGCAAGTAAAAAAATATATAAAATGAAGCAAAAACACCTATTTCTCATAGCTATCTTTATTTTTATATATTATTAAAGCTTTCGACAACATCTACAGTGGTTTCGAGTAAAAAAGTATAAACATCACTTTAGCTTCTAAATACTAATTAAAGAGCTTCCATGTACCTGTGTTTTATGTTATTATATTGTATCTAATATAATAATATTAGAAATTAAAGAACATCTAGATCGATTCATTTTTAATAAAGTAAAAGCTAGTGTACTCCAAGGTTATACTTTAGCACCTATACAAAATAGAATATTTACCTTCATCACCAGAGTCATCTTCCAAAGACCACTTCTTACTAGCAGGCACTTGAATGTTGGTCACAATACTGCCTTTCTGCACTTCCTTCTTAGCCGACTCTAGTTCTTTGCGTTTGCGCTCTGCACGCCAACGTTCAATGCGATCACGACGCTTCTGCATTTCTGCCTCTAAACGACTTTGCTCCTCTTCCTATATAGACATTAATAATTAAAGCTTCTTTTAAATTTAATTGATTGCCTGTGATTCTGTCATATTAAATTGAACAAGTACCTATTTCAGGTCAAGAATGGGCATTAATAGCAAACAATACTGCCATACCAATATAGAGTTACTCCCAGTGGCATAGGGTCCTTAGAATACAACTCTTTTTGGCTTCCCTTTAAATTGTATGTATTTAGTTAATATTATATGTACAAAGCCACAACAAGATACTTTGTCGTATCAGGTTACCTCAGGAAAATTTTAACTCTTCACCTCTGGTTACGCCACATATATTTCTAGCAAGATGTCAAAGATGACGAAATTCAGATAAAGACTAGCAATGTGGTTTGCACATTATTAGCAATCTTGTCAACCCTTCCAGCTAAGGTAAATTGCTTGTGTTAAGAGTGGGTTCAAATCTATAGTATAATGGGTACAATTCCAACCCACAACTCACAATTGCGAGTCCGATATTATTTTAGAGCCCTTATCCAGTTTAGATGAAAATATGGATGATTGTAATATTTTTTGGAAAATATAGACTAACCTATAAAATATGGAAAATAAAAATTACTTTTTCTTGTTCGAAATAACTTAGTATAAGTAGAAAACAAAATAAAAACAGTTTCGAAATAAAAATTTGTTTATACATATTAATCTAACCCCTAGGTATGCATTACTATAATAAACCACAATCATTTGTGACGTGTCATAATTTAAATTTATTTACCTTATCAACTGTTCCAGGGTCATACTCAGAAGAATCATTTTTGAGAGTTTTCTCATTTGATTTGGATCTTTCCTTTTCTTTTTCCGGAGACTTCTTTCTTGAAGATTTGCTACCAGACCCATTTCTTTTATCATCTCTTTTGTCACTGAATAGAAAAAATAAGAATTAATATAACAGAAAGAACTTGAACGAAACGACTTTAAAAGCACAATGTTGTATCTATTCTCTTTATGTACAACAATCTGTCGCCACATAGAGACATTATGTTGTAGCTATGCATTTTATGTGTGTATATGCATAGCTGAGGCATAAAAATGGTAGCAAGTATTATACTTATTTACAAACCTTTTCCTGTCTCGATCACGATCCCTATCCCGATCCCTTTCTCTTTCTCTGTCACGTTCTCTACTACGGTCTCGGCTGCGGTCTCTCTTTGAGTCCCTCTCCCTGCTACGACTGCGCTTCCTCTTAGACGATTTAGAAGGCCGATCTCTAGACTTGGATCTAGACCTTCTTCTCTTACGATCGGGAGTGGCAGACCTACTATGAGACCTTCTCCTATCCCGCTCCCGTTCACGATCACGCCTAGAACATTTGCGTAATGTTATTGTCAAAGTTCACTTTGAATAATGTTGTTTTACAAGATTATATTAATTGAAAAACTTACCCGCTTCTGACCATGTCTACACTAACTAAATGCTACCAAATAGGACTATTTATTTTGATAAAAAGCTAAATAAATTCATCACAACACAATCAAATAAAAACCGTGACACGCGTTGACGAAATGACGATTCTTCTGTCAATGGAGCTGTCAAAATTAGCGTCATCCATGAAAAAAAGATCAAGTCAATGGTACAAAATAGTGATGACAATCATAGAAATATAAATGAAGTAATTTCACAAATTATTATTATTTCTAAAAAGAATTTATAAAAAGTATTATTTAATACAGGTTGCATTGATCTAAGGGAAAAGAAAATAAGTGTTTCAACAAAAACTAGAAACCCGTACTATATTTTTTATCTGTGAGTAACGTCAATTGTGCAGGGTTATCGGCTTAGGAAGTTTCCTCCCATATTAGGAAGGACTTATGGGGTACACACAGTTATCAGAATAGAGCCGGTAATAATTTATCCCGTACCCGTCGTGCTATTCACACTTGACAAGCATTATATTTAGAAATTTAATAGTATGTATCAAAGAGCATACAAAATATGTATATCAGTTCTCTGGTTTCCATAGTACAAGTTCTGCTTATTAAGGGATCAGATGGCATTGTGTGAATTTTCCCAAGATATTATTTATATATGATAGTATTATTATTGAATCAATAGACCCCAGCCCACCTCCCACTGTTGGCGGACTGTTTACTTAAGCGTGTTCGTTTATCGCCCCGCCATCGCCACGCCATTAGCCTCGACATTTGGACGAATGTGTAAATGCGGCATCACACAATTAAGCTTGTCCGGTGTTGAGTCAGTCCATTGCACCCCAGTTATATCTGTTTAATCTATGATTGCACCCATACTACACACGCACACGTCGGAGGGGGCGACGTGTGCGTGTGATTAGTATGGCTGTTTTTATTTTAATTTAGGGGAAAATAGAAAATAGAAATTGGCAACCCTGTCTGTCAATGAAATTTAGCAAATTATAAACCTAACCTCTAAAATCTATTGCTTGCTGCATAGTTTATTGTTTACTATTATTGACACTGAATATTTCTGCCAAACATTACATTAAATTCAAGAAATAAAGAATTTGTTTAAAAAGATTATTAATAAGTTGTCATGGCTGAAGATGGTGAAAATGTAAGTTATTTGTTTTAAACTTGTTTTGGCGCCGCCTATGCAAAACTATTCAATAGTACGAACAATTCAGTACAAAATGAGCATTGTGAAAATTTATTTAATTGAAAACAATATTTCTCTTAATTTTAGGTTTCCGTGATGACGGTAAAAGAGCCATTAGATCTTATAAGGCTCAGTTTGGATGAGAGAATATACGTAAAAATGCGCAATGAGCGAGAACTCCGAGGGAAATTACATGTATGTGTGTACTTTTTTATTTTGTCTTCTCATTTTCTTTCTCTACTAAATTTAATGCTGCTAGCTTTTTGAATGACATTATTTATCTTTGATGTCCGCTACAACTGTTTTATTTATTGGGAACTTGAATTTTTAATCATAATCTGAACTCCAGATGGGCTCCAGCAATTTTCATGAAATTTAGTATGCAGGTATCAAGGGTGATAAATAGATGTAGCTAGGTTTGATTTTTAGAAAACATCATTTAAAAAAACCGAGCAAAGCTTGGTCATCCAGGTACTTAATATTTAATTGTATAGTATAGATAAAGTAATTGGCAAGAAAAAATTAGGTATAAAATTATGACAATCAAAATAAAATTTTAAATAGTGCTTAGTAACCCTGTCTGCTTAACCTAAATTTAAGGGTTTGATTCTTACCAACTGGATGAATACCCAGAATAAATTATTGTGTGGTTCAAACTATATTTAGGTGTTCATTCTGTACATGTACATTACATTCTGTTTACAATGTTTTGTATTTATGTAATATAGAAGTACGTTTATTAATGGTCTGGTTGCCATTACTGATGATCTGCATAGTTTGGGATATGTGGCTGTTTGAATGAAGTGTCTCCAAGATATTATAACAGATTTTTCTTTCAGGCTTATGACCAACATTTAAATATGGTTCTTGGTGATGCAGAAGAAACTATCACAACAGTTGAAATAGACGAAGAGACATATGAAGAAGTGTACAGAACAACTAAAAGGAACATTCCCATGCTGTTTGTAAGGGGAGATGGTGTCATATTAGTATCACCCCCAGTACGAGTTGGAGCTTAAAATAAAATCACTACTTATAAGTTTAAATAAAATTTACTTTATGTAAAAACATGTCACTTATTTTTGTCCTAAAAGTTTTATAACTGCTTCATTATTGAAGTTACGATTCCTTGTTACCAGCAATTCCTCCTCATCCATTGGTTCAATAATTGTACCAGCCTTAGTGATAACACTTGGACGAATGAGCTTCTTATGTGCCTTGTCAGGTATAAAAGTGTTGCCTAGAGGTGCTCTAATTGATGCCTCGTAATCCTTCACACTTTCAAATGGGAAAGGCACATCTTTAACTTTGTGAACAGCTAATTTCGGATCTTTATGCTCTTTAATGATGATATCACCCTTATTTTCATCGCGACGCGGCATTTTAGGTGGAGCTTTGACAATAAACCTATTTCTCTTACGTTTCTGTGGTTTAACACCCTTTCCTCCCCAAGCACCCCAACCTGGCAAGCTGAGATCTATGTCTTCTGGTTTATCCTTATTTGTTTCATCCTCTTTTTCTTGTCTAAAACTAGCTACAACATCATCTTCCTCAAATACTTCTTCAATATTTACTTTAGGAACAACTTGTTCCTCATCATCCAGTTGGTCATACTCATTTTCAACTTGTGATATAGCAGTGTTCAAGTATTTAGGCTTCACTTCAATAAATCTAGAAGGATCTATATTTGAGTTTGTAGATTCTTGTGCAGGTGTTGCGTCAGTATCTAAAATTTTAGGCAAACCTTTACTTTTACCTACATTGTTATTGTTTTTAGGACTTAGTTCATTATTACTATCACCTTCTATATTTTCATCACTTGAGTCACTGTCTGTATCTTGTTTTCTTTTACTTTGTACAAATTTCTTATATCCAAAGTCAAATTCTGCATTCACATTTGATTTATCTGACCTTTGCATCATCCATGGATTCATAGGATCTTGAGCTAACTTTACATCTGATACCATTTCATCATCAGCTTCATCATCTGAACTTTGGTTATTTTGTACTTTTTTTGTTAAACTTCTGCTGACAGCTAACTGTTCAGCTAATTCTTGTCTGACCTAGAATAAAAAAATATTATTAAGATAGAGGTACACTCAAATAAGCACCTTATATCTTGGGACAACTCACAAAATGCTATCTGATCCCAAACTAAGCAGAGCTTGTACTATGAAAACCAGACAACCGATAAACATACTTACATATTTCTAAATTCATTCTATATTACATATTATAGATAAATAACACACAGACACAGAATAAACCATGGTGCTCATCACACAATGTTTTATCTTGGGTGGGGATCAAACCCACTGCGCCACAGAGGCAGGCTTATAACATGCCTCTAAACCTTTGCAAGTGCATAGTAATAAATATTTGACATATGAAATGATACTGATGGTAATAAAGAAAGAAGTATTGAAGTTGACTTACTGGCCATCATTCAAGGTTATTATTATTTTAAATTTGAAAAGTAGTAATAAGGCTCTAATTAGATGTTCCAAAGTATTTTAGTGATGGCAGTGTAAACACAGTGCTAGCTTGACTAACAGATTATTGGCTTGGCATCATCAAAGTTTAGATATTAAATGAAATAACATAATTATATTTACTTCTTTATCATATTTAGCTCTAATGAGCTTGTTTTTAGCCCATTTGCCTGTATTTTTGTGTCTCAGAGTGTGCCTTTCTAGAGCTCTGTCCTTTTCCAGTGATTCTAGTTTCTTTAACGCTTCTTCTGGATCCTTCTTTTGTAACTCTTCAAATTCTTTGAGTTGTTGTTTTAGCTTCTCCTTTTTCAGTACACTGAAATTGATATAAATTGAAACTTTAGTACACTTTAATACTTGGTTTCGGATTGCCTCATCATAGCAAAAATCATATAAATGCTGTTATAATAATAGATTTGACAGCTGTTAGTTAATTTTTGCCTTCCTGATCCTGAGTGTACCACATAAATTTCCACAACTTGACCACTTATGATGTGGCAAATTTAATTGTTAAACACAAATCTTCTAAATATAGTTGTTTCTTGGGTACTACTGTTGCTATAAACTAATTTTCTTGAATGTCTCCTACAAAAACCTTATATTTATCATTAAAATAACTTGGGACATCTTACACAGTGTCCTGACCCTAAACTAAGCAAAACTTATACTATAGAAACCAGACAACTGATAAACATACTTTTATTTCTAAATACATACATTTAGGTATTGATAAATTACACCCAGACACAGAATAAACTATCATGCTCATCACACAAAGTTTTATCCTGGGTGGGGATTGAATCTATGACCCTGACTCTATTCTGTGATATAGTTTGACTGGCCTGTTGACCAGTCAATTATATTACTATACTAGCTGGCCCGCGCAACTTCGTATGCATAATTTTTCCCCGTTTTTGAAACATTTTTCGTCGCTTCTCCGCCCCTACTAGTCGTAGCGTGATGTTATATAGCCTATAGTCTTCCTCGATAAATGGGCTATCCAACAAAAAAAGATTTTTTCAAATTGGACCAGTAGATCCTGAGATTAGCATGTTTAAACAAACAAACTCTTCCGCTTTATAATATTTATACTAATATTATAAAGCGGATTATGAATCTCACATATTAATAGATAACTGCATCAATTCCAGAACATTACAAAGTTAATAGTAAAACAAGCAATGAAAGAATGAATACTAACCGGTGATACTTTTTACTCTTTATCTTACTTTGCCTCTTAGCCTTTGCAGCTTTATAAGACTGCTGTGCCCTCATTTTAGCGATATGTTGTCTATGTTCCACCATTTCTTCATACGTCATCGGGAAAACCTGCTCTTCATCTTCAACCTCATCAATAACGGCTGGTTCAAGTTCATCTAATTCTCTTTCTAAATCGGACTTCAATTTCAACTTTGAAAGGAATTCTCCTGTAGGTTGGAGCTTAGATGAGGCATGCTTTATAGGAAAAGAACCATAATCTATGGTTCTACTTCTAGCTACAACAGGATCCCATCTGCCAACTCTTTTTTTGGTTTCTTCGTAACCTGTAGCTCTCTTTATACGCTCGGCTTGTGGTTTCTCTAAAGGTTTACTCAATACTTTGGTCTCATCCTGAGTTTTCTTAAGTTTTTTACTAATCTGCACATGGTGTGATGTGTTTGCTAGTATCTTAGCGACATTACCGAGGTCTAGTCTATTCGTCCGTTTTATTAAATTAAATTCTGAGTTAAGATTCGTCGGTTCATTTCTTGTAGGTTCTGTAATGTGTTGTGTTTTATCTAACTTTGATATAGCACTAACTAACCGGTCATGCTCTGAGGCAACAAACTCTGAATCTTCAAAGTCCTCCATTTTTACGAGCCACTTTCATATAAATTTTAATCAACAACGCAATATTTTTATCGTAACGTGATTTAACCTACAAAATATCAAGTACAATGCTTCTTGCATGTCAAATTGTCAACTCAAATCCCAAATGTCATTCATGTCACAATCACAATTAGGGTTCCCAACTCACAAATATCACCTAAGATTTTCTAGGACTGAACATTGAAATAAAATAAATTATAAAAAAAAAACGGGCAAGAGCATGTCAGACCATGCTTAGTAAAGGGTTCCACAGCCTTGAATAATTGCACGACCAGAAGAGTGTATGTTCATGGCACTTACGCCCTGTTGTTGAGATTCGCAGTTTTTTAGCACTAACTCAACGACGACGGTATATCCGATCATGTCCGAAATAATTTTAGTTTAGTTAAGCGCTTACCTGTTTATTAGAAACCATAAAATGTTTTTATAAGATCTGTCGAATGATAGTAACACACGTTGATGTTTGCTGACAACAAAAATTCAGCTTCTGTTACATGGTATGGAGTGCCCCCCCTAAAAATAATTATTTTTATTATTTAGTTATCAAACTAATTAGCGGCTACTACAAGACACCTTTTCACCAAATTTTATAAATATTCATTGAGTAGCCTGTGACATACGAACGGACAGACAGACAGACGGACGGCCATGACGAAACTAAAAGGGTTCAGTTTTTGCCATTTTGGCTACGGAACCGTAAAAATCAAAACTATTTAATTTAAAAAAAAAAAATGTGCTAATTGTAGGTCCTCCAACGCCAAAGTTAGGTTAAACCCATGGTAAAACCTGTGTTTTGGCAATCAATCAGAATCCCTTTGTAATCACAGCGCGATAGTGGCCGGCAAAGCATAAGAAACGTTTTTGGTTACTTGCGAGCCAGTCTGTTACTTTTGGCTGCCAAACTACGTATTTGCTACTTTGTTTTACTTCTATCTTCTGCTTTAACTGCAACTATAACCTCATTTTTTTGGCCTAAAGATGACGACGGCGGCCAAGTAATGCCTCGATTTACGTACAACGGCGACGTTGCTAACCTCTCAAGGAGACTTATGAAGAAAATAAATCAAACTGCATTCAAAGATTTTTAAATAGTCGCCTGTCTGAACCGGGAATCGAACCCGCATGTATGTATGAAAAAGTATGAAAAAGCCGTACCATCACCAACGTAAAGGGTCAGTCATAAGGGTTATTTTTTCCTAAATAAAATAGTATCATAAATAGTGTTTCGGCTTCTATTTGTGATGATTTCAAGTTACAAACTGAACTTCTGAAATCTACAAATAGAGATTCTAATTAGGACATGCTTTTAGCATTTGATAAGTTAAATTTGTTGTAAATTACAGTTCGGTGTAATTATTTTAACTTAGATTACTAACTACATAAGTTAAATTTTATGGGTTTCCTTCATTTATGATACTATGTTATTTTGAAAAAAAATATCATATCGATTGACACTTTCGATATATTTTTTTAAACGACTCCCGCATAGAGAATCGAGAATGTTTTAAAACATTCTCATATATTCCAAAAGTTCCCGAAATATCTAAGAGAACTTTTATTTTTATTAGTAATACTACATCAATATAATAAATAACAATCACAAGTAAAGGACTACAAATAATAAACTGATTGGTGCCCATGGGCATTGTGTGCCCAGAAGGCTGGCCGCATTTCCTCTTTGTATGGCCAAGCTTATTCGCTGGCCGAGGAACATGCCGGCCCTCTGGTCACCAGAGCTATCTCTTAGCCGCTTGGCCAGCTCCTGGTATAAGCGGTGTGTGCCTGGTCCCCACGGTCCCAGAGTCTCGTTTCCAAACAGCTCAAATATGCAGGTGTTGCTGAGCCCTGCATATTTACGCCGTTTGCTGGACTCCGCCGTTGACGCAGCAGCTCCGGCCTCTAAAGAGGTTTGTGGAAGATGAGACGGCGCCAGGGTGTCAACTCAGGTACCGTCCCAGACCAGGGGCCGTCCCATCTTCCACGGCACCAGAGTCATACCGTCAGGCCTCTTGCCATCGTTCCGTACTAGGCCATTCGGTTCCAGAACAGCCGGTACAAAAACGCTAGCAAGGGTGCGACGGATGATGTCGTTGAGGGTGGTGTGCCGCGGAATTCGCCCAGCACTTCTGCAGCATGAAAGGCCGTGATGACCCAGCGCATTTACCGCCTCCCCACATAGACATCGGTGTGGAATGACGCAGTTTGCCCCCAATCGGAGAGATGTGGCAATGAGAGAACATAAAATTAATTGGTACGATAATGCAGTGTTTGGTAAAATAAATTATGACGTGACTTATAGGTACAAGCGACCAGGTCATTAAAATCCAAATCTAGATGCAGCTGATGTTGTAAGGATTTTTATCATCACGCTGAGATCTATAGAGAGTGAGCAGTACTGCGACTTCACGCGGACAAGTCGCGCAAAAAAAATACATGCTGCCTTGTGAACCTTCTTCGTTTGTTTTTGTCGGTTAAGAAAAAAAAATTGCAAAAAAAATTGTTATTGAAATCCCGAGTCTACCAGCAATTTGGAACACCAAGTGTCTAGAATATTCCGATAACATTTTAATAATAATAATATTAGATCGATATTACCGCAAATTGCAACGGCTCTTCAACCGTTCCTACGTTGCGGTTGCGAGCATGGCCTTCTGCACCCCGGTAGGCCGTATTTACAATCACACTCTGCGGTCAGCTGGACGGCTAGCCGCAATGCGATTAGGTACCTATCCAATTATATTGCGGGTAGGTAGTGCATATGTACCCTAAAAGCGGCAAACTTCATCAGTGAACACTAGTTCCAATTATGCTTCTTTCATGGTGGTTGCGCTACAAAGCTATATATCTACAGGAAGACTATAAAGGTGGAGTAACAAAAAAAAAACTTTATATTCTTAAAATGTAATAGTGATTACAAATTACAATTATTTCGAAGCAATATTATTCTAACAAATTATAAAATCATACAATGCCATGTCACGTAAAACATATTGTAAGAAATAATTAAAAAAAACGTAAGTAGGTCTGCCTACTAATCAGGCATAGATATTCTATTGATGCACTAGCTCACCAATCACCAAGCGAATTGTTTCAAATGGAATTACCTACATATTTAGGTAACCTTAAGACTACTTATTCAAAACAATTGGGTATTTGACTACTATTCAAATAAAATATTTTATAATAACCAGGTAAAACTATGCCTTAAAGTGTTTTTATAATCATAAAGAGAAACACTGAAAGTAAATAATTTGACCATAGAAAACGTGACGTCATATGCTAGCATTCCATACAAATTTGTACAGAGCGTCTCTTTTTTGACGTTTCTTAAAAAGAGGCTGATTTGACTACAGTCAAATACCCAATTGTGAAATAAAGAACATCAGTTCCATAAATTCATGTTTTTTTTTATCACTGGTAGTGAAATGTGCAAGTACTTATAATGAACTTAACAATCTAATCTATTTAGTCATAGCACTTAAAACTAACACAAAGTTTCTTATACTCCATAAAATTTGTGGTGATACCAGAAACAGTAAAATAGTATGAACCTTAATTGATTAATGTGTTGGTCGATTCATCAGACGATAGTGCTGAAGGCGGACTGTTTTCGTCGTTTTCGATATGTTTGCGTTGCTGCTTATAATGTTGCCGGTTTCGGTATAATTTGGCCTCATCTGTGCATTTTATTGTTATACTGTTTCTGTGGAAAAATAAGTATATTAGAACCTTTTATATTTGCTATGTCAACTTATTATTAGGTATGTCATGGCTACCTACAAGGCATGAACAGGTAAGTCAAAATGGGTAACTACATGGATCTGCTGATAACCAATAAAAATTGGTATCGAAAAAAGATGACCGGGCAAGAGCATGTCGGACCATGGTCAGTGTAGGGTTCCGCAGCCTTGAATAATTGCATCAGCAGAAGAGCGTATGTTCATGGCACTTGCCCTTTTGTTGAGAAACGCAGTTTTTTAGCAATAACTCAATGACGGTATATCCGATCATGTCCGTAATAATTTTAGTTTAAAGTACTTCGTGATATTTTCATATTTTTTGATCACACGGTTCAAAAGTTAAGGGGTGGAGGAAGGGGGACACAATTTTTGGACTTTCGGAGCGATATTTCCAAAAATATTCACTCATCAAAAAGTTTATTAGAAACGTTAAAATGTTTTAAAAGACCTGTCGAATGAGGTTTGGGGAAAAATAAATTCAGCCTCATGTATGGAGTGTATGGAGTGCATCCCCTAAAAATATTATTTTTTATTAATTAGCTATCAAACTAAGTAGAAGCTACTACAAGACACCTTTTCCCCAATTTCATCAATATTCATTGAGTAGGTAGTCTTTGAGTAAAATACCTGTGACATACGGACAGACATACAGAACTAAACAGAAAAACTATGGGTTTTTTTGCCATTTTGGCTACGGAACCCTAAAAATCCGGCCATGGAATAATAATTAAACTCAAACTCAATTGTCTTTATTTTTTAAGACTAAATAAATAATTATTTGAAAACGTTTGTTAGACTCAATATTATTCTAATCCGTTATTTAATATAATTCATTCTATTTTTATCAGAGTTTAACTCGTTATTACTTAAAAACGTTATTGAGATTTGATTTAGACAGTTTACATTCAAAATATAAATGTCGGTAGTGACATCACATGACGTTGACATCTGTCATGCGGATGTCACTCCGACATGGAGAGGGGATAGAAAGATGGCAGACAGATTGTGTTCGCGTGTTGAACAGTGCGGTCGTTTGGAATAGCTCAAATAAATCCGTTTATTTCTTTGTAATCGTACGCATTTTTTTTGAAGTTCGAGTTGATCCTTCAGCTCAGAAGAGGGATAAACAAAGCCCACTAGTTATTTTCGCGCCAGGCGCGTCCTGTGAAATTGTAGTTTGTTTTTTTTTCTTTTTGTGTGTTTTTGCGCTTCAGTCGCGTCTGAATAATAATATTACAGTGATAGTGATTATATACATTGTAATAGTGACCGAATCTGAAAGTGATGTCATAATCGAAAGAACCGTGAGAAATCGAAAATTCTAAATAGATGTGAAATATGATATCGTTCGCATTTGAAACGTAAACGCCGCGCTGTTCAAATTCAATTCGGAGTAGTGGTTCATTGCGATCGTATACGTTCGACGCGTCGCGATCAATCGCGTTTGGCGCGTCACGATCGGTCGAGTTCGACGCACACAGTTGTTGGATTTCGACTACGCTGTCAGCGTTCAACGAGACCATGTCACCGTAGTCACGTCGCAGATGTAGTAAGTCAACTGAAGATAGACAAGTAAGTCGTTCCAATTCTAATCATAATAAAACTCAGTTGTTAATGACGGAACTAATTAGATCAATGGCTAATAACCGTCCTGAAGGTAATAAATGTTTCGATGTTAGGAATTGACATTTTAAAGTTTGATCCCATGATTAAAGACCAGACCATCAATATATGGCTTTTCTAAGTAGAAGAATGTGTTCGACTATATAGTGCCCGATGTTCAAAAATGACCAAAAGTTCGACTATAAGTATCTAGCCCTTCCGTCAACGTAATTTTCAATAATTGAGTCCTTCTCATCAAACCATGATTATGTAAATTTTCTAACCGAAATATTCGCCAAAAAGGGCTATATTTAATGACTTGTTGGAAATAAGCATATTATTATGAAACGATCAACTTATTAAATGTTGCGAGACTAAGAATAAGCGTGCAGTTGATCTCCTGTTACACGTTGTTGTTCGAGGTTAGGTGCCAAAGCAACTATAGGTGAAGAACCGGAGCCGGTTGTGAAATATTTTTAAATCAACTAAACAATAGGACAGGAACCACGGCAATAGATCGGACTAAAAGTAACTATAATAAGAGTACGATAGATTTGTATAAACATACATCGAACGCAAGACCGATAGGGTCTTACCTGCTATCACTGAAATGAGATTGGTTATTTTAGGTTTGAAAAAGAATTTATGAAATGTAATATTACAAATATTATACAAATTAGGCCACGTTATCACGTAACTACTAACTTCACAAAATCGAGTAATGACATATCTAAACAGTAGTCGAGTAAGAAAAAGTTTGTAATGGTGGTGTTGAATTTGATGTCTAACATAAGTAATAATAAGTTTTTTCGTTATTTTAAAAGTGAATGATCATAACTTGTACGGATATGTTTATATCAATGTACCTAATTATGTCGTAGCGAGGCAGAGAAGTCACATGTGTGATATTGGAAATAATATTATTACCATTACAAAAAGCGGTAATTAAGATTGAAGTGCAAGGTACATCCCAGTTAACTGATAGTTACATTGATAAAGATAATGTGTTATTAGGTTATACTTTTGCTGGGCTACTTGGTATAGTATAATGCCCTGATTTACGGATGCACTTTACCAACGAAACTGCGGTTTACTTTTGTCAATGATATATGAGTAATTAAAGTGAATTGTGACATTTTCTACTCTTGACACTATGTATATTAATGGTTCCTTAAAGGAATGCTCTGAGAAGGAGTATTAGTTAATGCCCAGCGAGTAGGTATTATTAAATAAATGGGAATGGCGCATTCTTAATTTAAAATTGTTCATACCATGTGCTGTGTTCGGAACAGGGATTGCTGATGACACTTGCTTTATGTACGAATTCATTTATATCTATATTAAAATTATAGATCTTAGTGATTCATACGTATGTGTCAGAAATTTGTCTACTATTTGGGTAAGTGACCCCATTGAAAAATACGTTATCAGAAGTTAACAAGTTTCTATGATGTGTTTAGGTTACACTAACGTAGAAAGGTGGAAGTCTGATTAATTGACACAAAACCCATAGTTTACCTATCCTTACTCGTTTATTCAGTATATACTGCCAAATGAGATACCTGCTAATTTACGTACAAATGCATTGGAGCAGGGCACGCTAGTATTTCCATGCAACGAGGCCTAGACGTGCTTTGCCGTGTGGTACCGGCTTAAGAATAGTACCACCCCATCTCTTCCCGTGGGTGTCGTCAAGGCGACTAAGGGATGTCACACTGGAGGACGGGCAGTAGCGTCCTCTGCGTACTTAAAACCTTACTGCGATCGCCAACCCGCTCGCCAAGCGTGGCGATTATGGCAATTACCCCCAGGATCTACATACTAGTAAGTTCTACTGGGGAGACCCGTGCCCAGCAGTGGGACATCATATGGGTTGATATGAGGCCTAGACGCAAAACGACGCCTGATTAACAAAAGTTTCATAAATTCGATGTAGAAATCTTTGCTGCAATCGTTGAACATACTCCGCGTTTATTTGTAAGGATTTAAAGAAAGAGTTACGGACGGTAATGCTTTACAAACCACTATGACAAAAAGACGAGGCCGAGAATTTTAAGAGTAGGCCAATGGTGGGTACAGCTTAAAGAGTTCGACTGTGAGGTGCAATATATAGCAGATGCAAAATGTCACATGTTGATGCGCTTAGTTGCGGCGGCCTGTTGCGTCTGAGACTGGCGGCTGCGCAGGGGATGATGTGGTGCACGGATGTGTGTGCGGACTCGGGCGCACTCTCTGTTCCCGCGCTCTCGTGGCCCGGTGGGACGGAAGTCCGACGCGGCCGGGGGGGATTGGGCGTGGGGCCGGTGGCTTGACGTGCTCTCCGAGGCGGCACGGAGGGGTGTAACAATGTTTGAAAGCGGTCACCCATCTGTGAGCCGACGGTGGTAGCGTTGCTTAATTAGTCTCGCGGATGTCTCGGTCTGCTCGGTCGCCACTGAGTTGAAGAGAGCTGATAATATCCTTTAGTGATTAAAGATGCGATTACAAAGTAATTAGTGTAAACCCGTTCGTGACACAAATCGTGCCATTCGCGTGTTTAAAGACCTCTTTAGTTGTTCTGGAGCACTCACTCGGTTGATAACGGACATAGGCATGTTGCACGAGTTCCAAATTCAAAACTGTCGTAGCCAATTCTGGCAATTAATTTGTACTGAACAATATGGCAAATCCACGGGCAAGCTGACAAATCGAAATATTCAATCGGAAAATTCTGGACGCTCTCAGTATACCTGGGATGAGACATGACGACATTACCTACGGATCAGTATTTAACAAAGTTCAATTACGATTGAATATGTCTGATAATAACACTTTTTGAGACTGGTAAGAGCCTCGTAAAAGTTGTTTTTCTTGGTTACAAAGTGAAAAGGTAGGTATACCGGAAAACATTAAGTGACTTATTTGATACGAGAGTAGAACAAATTAGCAGTGATGAGAATATGAATAGATGGATATAGAAATGAATCTATAAGCAAAATTGAAAGGGAATCAAATCTGATCCTATCTTTTAGGAAATGAAAACCAAAATGAAAATTTGGTTAGGCTGGAAATAATATTCAAATATTCGATTATGATAATCTAAACTTATATTTGAATTTCCTATTCATAGAATTGTTAAACTACTACCAAAAGACAGATACTTAGTGCAGGATGCACACCTTACAAAAGGGAGGTAAGGTAAAGAGTATGAAAATGTAGTATTTATTGATAAAGTACATCCATGGTTAAATTTCAAGGACTTAGTTATATAGTGAAAACGATAGCGACGTTAATGACGGCCATGATAAAAGTGACAAACGAATTGAGATATTAAATAAAAACGAAATTATTAAATGGGTAATACATACGTGTACAATTTAATTGATATAGTCGAGAAGTGTTTAGATCTGAGTGGTCACGAGTGCATACATGTTGGTATAGATGACACAGTTCGCAACAGACAGTGTTGAAGTGACTTGGGAGCGTCAGTGCTATGTACACAGATGATGAGATGACGCAGATTGCGACATACCACGCCATATAGGTGGCGAGCGCCAGGATTTTAGTATAGATAATGTGACTATTGAGATTGTACCAATATGGGTTGCGAGCGCCAGTGCCTAATTGACACAGATGACGCAGATCGCGACATACCACTCTAGTATAAGTGGCGAGCGCCAGGATTTTAGTACAGATAATGTGACTAATGAGACTGTACCAATATGGGTTGCGAGCGCCAGTGCCTAATTGACACAGATGACGCAGATCGCGACATACCACGCTAGTATAGGTGGCGAGTGCCAGGATTTTAGTATAGATAATGTGACTAATGAGACTGTACCGATATGGGTTGCGAGCGCCAGTGCCTAATTGACACAGATGACGCAGATCGCAACATAACACGCTAGTATAGGTGGCGAGCGTCAGGATTTTAGTACAGATAATGTGACTAATAAGACTACCTATATGGGTTACGAGCGTCAGTGCCTAATTGACACAGATGACGCAGATCGTGACAGATCATACCGGTGTGACAATGGGTTGCGAGTGTAAGTGCTTTAGGTTCGTATGACGTAGATCTTGACGGACTGTGGCGCCATGGGTTGTGAGCGTTCAGATGACGCAGATCATGACAGACTGTGGTGCCATGGGTTGTGAGCGTTCAGATGACGCAGATCATGACAGACTGTGGCGCCATGGGTTGTGAGCGTTCAGATGACGCAGATCATGACAGACTGTGGTGCCATGGGTTGTGAGCGTTTAGATGACGCAGATCATGACAGACTGTGGTGCCATGGGTTGTGAGCGTTCAGATGACGCAGATCATGACAGACTGTGGTGCCATGGGTTGTGAGCGTTCAGATGCGCAGATCATGACAGACTGTGGTGCCATGGGTTGTGAGCGTTCAGATGACGCAGATCATGACAGACTGTGGTGCCATGGGTTGTGAGCGTTCAGATGACGCAGATCATGACAGACTGTGGTGCCATGGGTTGTGAGCGTTCAGATGACGCAGATCATGACAGACTGTGGTGCCATGGGTTGTGAGCGTTCAGATGACGCAGATCATGACAGACTGTGTTGCCATGGGTTGTGAGCGTTCAGATGACGCAAATCATAACAGGCAGATTTATTTTATTAAGTGGATGCAGACGCGGACGATAGACTGAAGTATACACAACTGTGTACAGCATTCCTATTATTATACATTAACAGTAATACAAAGCTTTAATCATGACAGACTTTGGTACAACGTTCGCGGCACAGCCGGGTCCTGCGGCGTGGTGACCACGGTGTTGCCGGCGTTCGCGGAGCGCGCGCGTCCGAGGGTTGCGGCGCGGCCGAGGTTCGCGGTAGTCGGCAGTGGAAGTGTTGAAGTTTGGATCTGTTGCAGTTGAAGTTTGAATTTGCCGTTGCTCTCTGATGTTGGATGCTTTTATTCTCCTTCACATTTCCTCACTATTTAGTGGATTACAATAAAACACTGTATGATTTTGATAGCCATCTGTAAATTTTATCAGAATAAAAAATATGTAAATCTTATGATTTAGGTGTGAGGACACACCTTAATTAGGATGGCCGAGCTGTTAGACTCAATATTATTCTAATCCGTTATTTAATATAATTCATTCTATTTTTATCAGAGTTTAACTCGTTATTACTTAAAAACGTTATTGAGATTTGATTTAGACAGTTTACATTCAAAATATAAATGTCGGTAGTGACATCACATGACGTTGACATCTGTCATGCGGATGTCACTCCGACATGGAGAGGGGATAGAAAGATGGCAGACAGATTGTGTTCGCGTGTTGAACAGTGCGGTCGTTTGGAATAGCTCAAATAAATCCGTTTATTTCTTTGTAATCGTACGCATTTTTTTTGAAGTTCGAGTTGATCCTTCACGTTAAACTAATCTATACTAATGTTATAAAGCTGAAGAGTTTTTCTGTTTGAACGCGATAATCTCAGGAACTACTGATCCGAATTGAAAAAAATATTATACTGTTGGGTAGCCCATTTATCGAGGAAGGCTATAGGCTATATAACATCACGCTACTATCAATACGAGCGGAGTAGCAATGAAAAAAAAAATACAAAATTAGGTACGATAAGTTTGAAAAAAAAAAAACAAAATTAAGTTAGGCGGCAGTCCTAAGTGTAAAGTTCATGAGAAGTAGCTGTTATGAATCTCATCATGGCCCACTCTTTTAAAAATTGCCATGCCTTGAAGTTTTCAAATACAAAAAAATATACCTACTCACTTTTGTAAATCAATAAAATTTTATAAAAATACTAGTGGCCCGTCCCGGCTTCGCACGGGTGGGCATGGGATCCCTATTTTTTTAGTAATTGCGACTATCCCTTCGGCCGTCTATAGAACCGGGGTTTCGGAACTGGTTCCGTACGAGGCTTTTAATTTACTTGTATGGAACTGGTTCCGTACGAGGCTTTTATTTTACTTGTATGGAACTGGTTCCGTACGAGGCTTTTAATTTACTTGTATGGAACTGCTGGACCTCGTTTACCGAAAAACGCTTAACATGGCGACCGTGACTGTCCACGGTGTATTTTCTCCGTGAAAGAAAACTCTTTTATGATAACTGGCCTGTTAAATGAATAAATCAAAACATCATCCGTCAAATGATCTTATGACAACTATAATATTAATATAAAGTGCAATAGGTCAATGAATGTTTATTCTCTTAGAAAAGTGTTTATTTCCGTTGCTTATACATAATAGGAGTGCATTCTGACTACACTCGTCTTTGAAATGTCAGTGTTAATAGATATTGAATTTATTTCAACGCGAAGAGGAGGTATTGCCCTTTTATTTGAAGGTCGCAATTAATATCATCGCAAAAAAAATGGCTTGAAAAAACTAATTTCAACAAAACTTGTTGTTGCAACAAGGAGCAACTACGAACGACAAATAATTTGGAAGGATGGCACAGCCGGATCAATCGTTATATTGGAAAAAAAAACACCACAATTGCAAATTTACTAGACATATTGATCAAAGAAACGAAAATCACTAATATTTTCAAAACCAACTCTAAGAAGGCGAAAATCTATCTTGAAATTGACCATGAAATTGATAGTGCAGTTAGCGATTTAAAAAGCGGCTTAATAACTGTTGGCCACTGCGTTGAGTTAATTTCCCCTTACGCTTTTAAATTTTAAGATTGTTTCTTAGGTAAAGAGGATATTTTAGTTAATTACAAACGGTATTGCCGGGGTAAATTTTACTCGGTAGGACCAAAAGTTAAAACAGAAGTAAAGATTTATGTTTACTTTATAGTTGTTTAATTTATTTCTAATATTACAATACAATGGGGTTAATTAGGTATTGGTTGTAATCGAGACACGCGTCAAAATCCGTTGCAAAAACGGACTTAAGTCTATTTTAGACCTATCTTTGTCTCTATTTCAGTTCCGTTCACGGCTGATGGAATACGATAATTACTTGATCGGAACCAGTTCCATACAAGTAAAATAAAAGCCTCGTACGGAACCAGTTCCATACAAGTAAATTAAAAGCCTCGTACGGAACCAGTTCCGAAACCCCGGTTCTATAGACGGCCGAAGGGGCGACTATAATTAAAGATCTAAGCTATCCTATCTCTCAAGTTGGACCAAACTGCATATTGCGTGCAAATTTGAACGAAATCTGTTAAGCGGTTTAGGAGTCCATCGCGGACAAACATCGTGACAGGAGATTTATATATATATTAAGAAGATGTCTCATGTGGATGTGTGAAAGTCGATGTTTCACGTTCATTTTGATTTGAAAATTCGCTAGCAGAATATGGGCTCTTCAAATGCATAAACTGCGATATCTTAAAACATAGTATTACTAGCTGACCCGCGCAACTTAGTCTGCGTAAATTTTCCCTTTTTTTTACAACATTTTTCATTGCTGCTCCGCTCCTATGGCTCGTAGCGTGATGTTATAACCTATAGCCTTCCTCGATAAATGGGCTATCCAACAATAAAATATTTTTTCAATGCGGCCCAGTAGTTCCTGAGATTATCGCGTTCAAACAAACAAACAAACTCTTAGGGGGATGAAAAATAGATGTTGTCCGATTCTCAGACCTACCCAATATGCACACAAAATTTTATCAAAATCGGTCAAGCCGTTTCGGAGGAGTATGGCAACGAAAACTGTGACACGAGAATTTTATATATTAGATTAGATAGATACTTATGCCACTAAAAATAATTCTGAAACTGACTGAGCTTGCTGACAAACAGATTGCAGGAATTCACATGTGCGCATTATCTATACTAATATTATAAAGCGCAAGAGTTTGTTTGTTTGTTTGTTTAAACGCGCTAATATCAGGATCTACTGCTCCGATTTGAAAAAAAAAATTGTTGGATAGCCCATTTATCGAGGAAGGCTATAGGCTATATAACATCGCGCTACGACTAATAGGAGCGGAGAAGCGAAGAGAAATGTTTCAAAAACGGGGAAAAACTACGCATACGAAGTTGCGCGGGACAGCTAGTTATCAATAATTAATTAAGCATCTGTTGTTGAATGTCGGCAAAAAAGTACGATAAATAATTTAATACCTACCTAACCAGATTTTTTGGAACACCGCATCGTGTGGAAACAATTTTGACGATGTCCTCGACGAGTTTAGGATCTAAGATTTTCTTCGCTGGTCTATTCATAAACGCTGGTGATTGTTTGCCGGTTAAACAATGAGTTGCTAGAACGCTGAAAATAAATACAGTATAAATAATGCAATAATCGTGAAAATATCGAGAAGTATAAAAATATCTAGAGGAATATAAATAAACCGTACATATTGAAAAGCTGACAAGACTACTTTTTTTTCTCTATGCTCCATAAATATGCTCTTGTAACATAGAGTTTCATCACAGCTTTACAAGTAGAGCAAAGAGAATTTAACACTTACGTAGAGAATAAAGTATGACAACTTAAAATTTGTAAATCTGAAATATAAAACTTACTTCCGGGGGAAGACTGCCTGAAGCAACTGTCTCGTAGCTGTTGTGTGTGATCTCCAGTTAATATCCTGAAGCACTCTTAAAGGGATCTTAGCATTACCTTTGCCGATGGGGACCTGATGAATAGATGGATCTTATATTTGGGCAGTATTTTTGCAATATCAATTTTCAATTAAAGATAATTAAGAAGACCCTAAAAAGCAATCAAAATAAGCTCATAATTTCATTATTAATAATTGTAATAACTCTCTTAAAGAATATTGAAAAAGTTACCAAATCATTATCGTTAGACGACACAGTTCTGGTGCGGTTAGTAGTCTGCGCAGACATTCTGCGTACTCTTCGCACGTCACATTCTCAAGCTCAGTCAGTTTCAGAATTATTTTTAGTTGTTACTTTTTCTTGTTCGAAATAACTTAGTATAAGTAGAAAACAAAATAAAAACAGTTTCGAAATAAAAATTTGTTTATACATATTAATCTAACCCCTTTACCCAATTTTAAACCCAATTACTATAATAAACTTATAATGTAACCACAATCATTTGTGACATGTGTCATAATTTAAATTTATTTACCTTATCAACTGTTCCAGGGTCATATTCAGAAGAATCATTTTTGAGAGTTTTCTCATTTGATTTGGATCTTTCCTTTTCTTTTTCCGGAGACTTCTTTCTTGAAGATTTGCTACCAGACCCATTTCTTTTATCATCCCTTTTGTCACTGAATAGAAAAAATAAGAATGAATATAACAGAAAGAACTTGAACGAAAAGACTTTAAAAGCACAATGTTGTATGTTTTCTCTTTATGTACAACAATCTGTCGCCACATAGAGACATTAAGTTGTAGCTATGCATTTTATGTGTGTATATGCATAGCTGAGGTGGGGTTGTTGATATGTAAATGGTAGCAAGTATTATACTTATTTACAAACCTTTTCCTGTCTCGATCACGATCCCTATCCCGATCTCTTTCTCTTTCTCTGTCACGTTCTCTACTACGGTCTCGGCTGCGGTCTCTCTTTGAGTCCCTCTCCCTGCTACGACTGCGCTTCCTCTTAGACGATTTAGAAGGCCGATCTCTAGACTTGGATCTAGACCTTCTTCTCTTACGATCGGGGGTGGCAGACCTACTGTGAGACCTTCTCCTATCCCGCTCCCGTTCGCGATCACGCCTAGAACATTTGCGTAATGTTATTGTCAAAGTTCACTTTGAATAATGTTGTTTTACAAGATGATATTAATTGAAAAACTTACCCGCTTCTGACCATGTCTACACTAACTAAATGCTACCAAATAGGACTATTTATTTTGATAAAAAGCTAAATAAATTCATCACAACACAATCAAATAAAAACCGTGACACGCGTTGACGAAATGACGATTCTTCTGTCAATGGAGCTGTCAAAATTAGCGTCATCCATGAAAAAAAGGTCAAGTCAATGGTACAAAATAGTGATGACAATCATAGAAATATTTATGAAGTAATTTTACAAATTAATATTTCGAAGAGAATAAATTTATGAGAGTATTTCGAAAAAGAAGTAATAAAAGTATACAGGTTGCATTGATCTAAAGGTAAAGAAAAAAAAGTGTTTCAAGAAATCTAGAAATCTGTACTATATGTTTTATCTGTGAGTAATGTCAATTGTGCAGGGTTATCGCATAAGGAAGTTTCCGCCCACAAGAAGGACTTATTTACACATTCTTGGGGGGGGGGGGGGATGTTATGGGGTCCTTAGGGTTTCATAATTTTCGTAACTTTTGCAGATAACAGAACCATCTGATTCTGTTTTCTGCAAAAGTTCGAAAAGGTACGGGAAAATGTATGACCCGCTTTATCTATAGCGGGTAATAAATTTTTCCGTACCCGTCGTGCTATTCACACTTGACAAGCATTTTAATTAGAAATTTAATAGTATGTATCAAAGAGCATATAAATTATGTTTATCAGTTGTCTGGTTTCCATAGTACAAGCTCTGCTTAATATGGGATCAGATGGCGTTGTGTGAATTGTCCCAAGATATTATTATTATAAGATAGTATTATTATTGAATCAATAGAGCAAAGCTCACCTCCCACTGTTGGTGCAGTGTTTACTTAGCGTGTTCGTTTATCGTCCCGCCATTCACCTCGAGATTTGGACGAATGTGTAATTGCGGCTTAGAGAATTTAAATAGGGAGATGCCTTGCCGCGTATTCCCCTCTCGCCAAGGTACATGACACATTTTGTCTTGTCAGTTTATAAAAACCAGTTCGCGTGATCGTTCGCTCAGTCCATCCCACAGAGTACATTTTATATACTGAGTCCATCCGTGCGCCTATCGCTAAAACGAGCTCCCGTAAATATGTTAAAATGGTATGTTATGCAGTTTTAACGTGTAAAAGGCGCTCAAATTATATCAAAGATGGTATTTCTTTTCACATGTAAGTATTTGTTTGCTATTTATTGCTGCAAAACAATAATTTTCTTAACCATGTTAGCGACAGTTTGACGATTTATGAGTTTCGTGGTACCGAGGCAGATTACCGTGACTCGACTAGAGTTGTGTACAAGGTGCGAACGAATGATTGAATAACTTACTTAAGTATTTATTGAGTTAAAATAGTGAAATTGGTAAATATAGTAATAATTTATTGTCACTAATTTTAATCTAGTAAGGACTAAAACGTTATAAGTATTAATGACATTATTATTCAACGTAAAAATGCTAAAAATTAAATAAATGTTATGTAGTTCCACAGAATGTCGACGTCAAGTCAACAAACAACAGTATTCATACTGTTGCGTTTCCTTCGGTGAGTATGGAGCATCAGGGGCACTATTCCCCCACTCAACGCCCCTCTTATTTTTTCCCTATTTTTCCTTTTACTTTCGGTAGGCAGTTGCTTGGTTTAGACAATGCTAAGAGAGAGCGGCGATTACCATTTAACATCAGGTGGGGCGCATGCTCGACAGACACCGTTCATGTGTTATGTATAAAAATAATAAAAAAACTTTCCTAAAATAGTATTTATAAGAAAGAAGTGGATAGAATTTTGCCAAAGAGATAGCACTTGGACACCAACTCGAACGAGTGTGATTTGCTCTAAACATTTTAAACCAGGTAGCTATCGTATACATATCAACCCATATGATGTCCCACTGCTGGGCACGGGTCTCTCCAGTAGAACTTACTAGTATGTAGATCCTGGGGGTAATTGCCATAATCGCCACGCTTGGCGAGCGGGTTGGCGATCGCAGTAAGGTTTTAAGTACGCAGAGGACGCTGCTGCCCGTCCTCCAGTGTGACATCCCTTAGTCGCCTTGACGACACCCACGGGAAGAGATGGGGTGGTACTATTCTTAAGCCGGTACCACACGGCAATCGTATACTTCCTAACAATCGAAGGAAGTTGAATGAGACTGCTGTGCCAACGCTACATATTTGTAATTTCTGCAAAATTTATTGTGGCAACCGTTTTAGAGAACTATATAGGGAAATCAATATTCCCAGGAATAAAAAGACATGTCTTTGATCATGATGTCGTCAATCATAATTGAGAGCTGGGAATATTGATGATGCAAAAATATACGGATACTAGGATATCTATTTTGATGAAAAAGGCTGACCCTAAAAAATGTATACGGCATATATTTAACAAACTTATACATTTTAAAAACCAATGAATTATTGATGATTATGATTAATAAAACTTATAAAAAATAAAAAAAGACGTTTTAATATTCCCCTCATTCCACCAATTAAATACCTGTAAGTCCGTTGTGCGATGAGTTCCAAATAAAAATGAGATCAGCTTGCCCATTGTTTTCGATATTAATATATTTGCAACTCAAACAACGCCATCAATTCCCAAACTAGGCAGAGCCTGTACAATGGCATCCAGACAGTTGATAGGTACATAGGTATATATACAGTTCTAAGTACATACATACGTATTATAGATAAAGTAGGTAATTAGGTAAGTTTTATCCTAGATGGGATAGAACCAACCACCTCTGGCTTAGAAGTCAGGGTCACTAACCAATAAGCCAACGGGCCAGTCAAATCAATATCAAGATTAGGTAAAAATACAGTTAATTATCTATTAATATACTAAACAAATAATACTAATATCATTAATTCATTACTGTAATTATTATTTTAAGATGGTCAAGTCTCGAAAAATCTGCTTCAAACTAAGAGCATGTCAACACGACAGTGTTCCCTTCATGCAAATAATGGACTTTATTTTAATCTAAAATTATAATATAAAATAACTTAAGAAGAAACGAAACAAGCTGGTATTTATTTAATCTCCAATATAAAATATGAAGTAATATTTCTACTTTAAAACTCATTCCATTCATTCATTCTTTAACACAGTAGTATTGTGTCCCGTCTCTAGCGTTTTACATTAGTTTACGTAAAGTCAACCGTGTAATAACAGAAACTTTTATAGTAATGTGAGTGATTTATGTTTGATAAACGATTTTGGTGTAGTGTGCATTTGACAGTACACAAAGTTTTATGTCAATAATGTGCGTAAGTATGTTGTTGTGTGCTGTATGTGTCTACCTCGCCTCCCTCCGATAACGGCAGACAAATTGGTTCGCGCTCGGTAGGTAGATGCCATATCCCGTGGTTAAATGATCTAAGAATTGCGGCATCACATACTTGAGCTTGTCCGGTATTGAGTCAGTCCATTGCATCCCCGCTCCGACGTGTGCGTGTGATGACTAGTATGGGTGTTTTTATTTTAATTTAGGGGAAAATAGAAAATAGTAATTGGCAACCCTGTCTGTCAATGAAATTTGTCAATTTAAAAACCTAACCTCTCTAAAATCTATTGCTTGCTGCATAGTTTATTGTTTACTATTATTGACACTGGATATTTCTGCCTAACATTACATTATATTCAAGAATTAAAGAATTTGTTTAAATAGATTATTAATAAGTCGTCATGGCTGAAGATGGTGAAAATGTAAGTTATTTGTTTTAAACTTGTTTTGGCGCCGCCTATGCAAAACTATTCAATAGTACGAACAATTCAGTACAAAATGAGCATTGTGAAAATTAATTAAATTGAAAACAATATTTCTCTTAATTTTAGGTTTCCGTGATGACGGTAAAAGAGCCATTAGATCTTATAAGGCTCAGTTTGGATGAGAGAATATACGTAAAAATGCGCAATGAGCGAGAACTCCGAGGGAAATTACATGTATGTGTGTACTTTTTTATTTTGTCTTCTCATTTTCTTTCTCTACTAAATTTAATGCTGCTAGCTTTTTGAATGACATTATTTATCTTTGATGTCCACTACAACTGTTTTATTTATTGGGAACTTGAATTTTTAATCATAATCTGAACTCCAGATGGCTCCAGCAATTTTCATGAAATTTAGTATGCAGGTATCAAGGGTGATAAATAGATGTAGCTAGGTTTGATTTTTAGAAAACATAATTTAAAAAAAACGAGTAAAGCTTGGTCATCCCGGTACTTAATATTTAATTGTATAGTATAGATAAAGTAATTGGCAAGAAAAAACTAGGTATAACATTTATGATAATCAAAATAAAATTTTAAATAGTGCTTAGTAACCCTGTCTGCTTAACCTAAATTTAAGGGTTTGATTCTTACCAACTGGATGATTACCCAGAATAAATTATTGTGTGGTTCAAACTATATTTAGGTGTTCATTCTGTACATGTACAATGTACATTCTGTTTACAATGTTTCGTATTTATGTAATATAGAAGTACGTTTATTAATGGTCTGGTTGCCATTACTGATGATTTGCATAGTTTGGGATATGTGGCTGTTTGAATGAAGTGTCTCCAAGATATTATAACAGATTTTTCTTTCAGGCTTATGACCAACATTTAAATATGGTTCTTGGTGATGCAGAAGAAACTATCACAACAGTTGAAATAGACGAAGAGACATATGAAGAAGTGTACAGAACAACTAAAAGGAACATTCCCATGCTGTTTGTAAGGGGAGATGGTGTCATATTAGTATCACCCCCAGTACGAGTTGGAGCTTAAAATAAAATCATTACTTATAAGTTTAAATAAAATTTACTTTATGTAAAAACATGTCACTTATTTTTGTCCTAAAAGTTTTATAACTGCTTCATTATTGAAGTTACGATTCCTTGTTACCAGCAATTCCTCCTCATCCATTGGTTCAATAATTGTACCAGCCTTAGTGATAACACTTGGACGAATGAGCTTCTTATGTGCCTTTTCAGGTATAAAAGTGTTGCCTAGAGGTGCTCTAATTGATGCCTCGTAATCCTTCACACTTTCAAATGGGAAAGGCACATCTTTAACTTTGTGAACAGCTAATTTCGGATCTTTATGCTCTTTAATGATGATATCACCCTTATTTTCATCGCGACGCGGCATTTTAGGTGGAGCTTTGACAATAAACCTATTTCTCTTACGTTTCTGTGGTTTAACACCCTTTCCTCCCCAAGCACCCCAACCTGGCAAGCTGAGATCTATGTCTTCTGGTTTATCCTTATTTGTTTCATCCTCTTTTTCTTGTCTAAAACTAGCTACAACATCATCTTCCTCAAATACTTCTTCAATATTTACTTTAGGAACAACTTGTTCCTCATCATCCAGTTGGTCATACTCATTTTCAACTTGTGATATAGCAGTGTTCAAGTATTTAGGCTTCACTTCAATAAATCTAGAAGGATCTATATTTGAGTTTGTAGATTCTTGTGCAGGTGTTGCGTCAGTATCTAAAATTTTAGGCAAACCTTTACTTTTACCTACATTGTTATTGTTTTCATTTGCTGTTTTAGAAGTTGTTTCAATTAATTCTTCATCAATGATTGCTTTCATAATTTTCGGTTTAAATTTTAAGTACTCCAAATTATCCTTTTCTTTATTCTCTTTAGATTTCTGTTTACTCTTTTTATTCTCTGTACGAGAAGCTTTCTCTAGTCTCTCAATATTTGATCTTATTTCTTTTAACTTCTTTTCAACTTGCTTTTCTATAGTATTTTCGTGATTTTCAAAAGCTGATGCAATATCTTTTGCAGCATTTGTATCAGTATTATTAACACTTTCTACCATCCAATTTGAAGTAGCAACAGGTTTATTTGATTGTACAATGAGCTTTTCCTTATTTTTAATAGATTTTTGTTTAGTAACTAAGTCATTGTTTTTGGTTGCTTTTATTTGTTTTGTTTTCTTTTTGCTTAGTTGTTTTACATCTTCAATTACTGGTTTTTGCTCTTCAGTTATCTCCTCATCAATGTTATCATCATCATCACTTTCTTCAACTTGACTATTTAGTTTGCTAATACTTGCTTTTAAAAGACTTAGTTCATTATTACTATCACCTTCTATATTTTCATCACTTGAGTCACTGTCTGTATCTTGTTTTCTTTTACTTTGTACAAATTTCTTATATCCAAAGTCAAATTCTGCATTCACATTTGATTTATCTGACCTTTGCATCATCCATGGATTCATAGGATCTTGAGCTAACTTTACATCTGATACCATTTCATCATCAGCTTCATCATCTGAACTTTGGTTATTTTGTACTTTTTTTGTTAAACTTCTGCTGACAGCTAACTGTTCAGCTAATTCTTGTCTGACCTAGAATAAAAAAATATTATTAAGATAGAGGTACACTCAAATAAGCACCTTATATCTTGGGACAACTCACAAAATGCTATCTGATCCCAAACTAAGCAGAGCTTGTACTATGAAAACCAGACAACCGATAAACATACTTACATATTTCTAAATTCATTCTATATTACATATTATAGATAAATAACACACAGACACAGAATAAACCATGGTGCTCATCACACAATGTTTTATCTTGGGTGGGGATCAAACCCACTGCGCCACAGAGGCAGGCTTATAACATGCCTCTAAACCTTTGCAAGTGCATAGTAATAAATATTTGACATATGAAATGATACTGATGGTAATAAAGAAAGAAGTATTGAAGTTGACTTACTGGCCATCATTCAAGGTTATTATTATTTTAAATTTGAAAAGTAGTAATAAGGCTCTAATTAGATGTTCCAAAGTATTTTAGTGATGGCAGTGTAAACACAGTGCTAGCTTGACTAACAGATTATTGGCTTGGCATCATCAAAGTTTAGATATTAAATGAAATAACATAATTATATTTACTTCTTTATCATATTTAGCTCTAATGAGCTTGTTTTTAGCCCATTTGCCTGTATTTTTGTGTCTCAGAGTGTGCCTTTCTAGAGCTCTGTCCTTTTCCAGTGATTCTAGTTTCTTTAACGCTTCTTCTGGATCCTTCTTTTGTAACTCTTCAAATTCTTTGAGTTGTTGTTTTAGCTTCTCCTTTTTCAGTACACTGAAATTGATATAAATTGAAACTTTAGTACACTTTAATACTTGGTTTCGGATTGCCTCATCATAGCAAAAATCATATAAATGCTGTTATAATAATAGATTTGACAGCTGTTAGTTAATTTTTGCCTTCCTGATCCTGAGTGTACCACATAAATTTCCACAACTTGACCACTTATGATGTGGCAAATTTAATTGTTAAACACAAATCTTCTAAATATAGTTGTTTCTTGGGTACTACTGTTGCTATAAACTAATTTTCTTGAATGTCTCCTACAAAAACCTTATATTTATCATTAAAATAACTTGGGACATCTTACACAGTGTCCTGACCCTAAACTAAGCAAAACTTATACTATAGAAACCAGACAACTGATAAACATACTTTTATTTCTAAATACATACATTTAGGTATTGATAAATTACACCCAGACACAGAATAAACTATCATGCTCATCACACAAAGTTTTATCCTGGGTGGGGATTGAATCTATGACCCTGACTCTATTCTGTGATATAGTTTGACTGGCCTGTTGACCAGTCAATTATATTACTATACTAGCTGGCCCGCGCAACTTCGTATGCATAATTTTTCCCCGTTTTTGAAACATTTTTCGTCGCTTCTCCGCCCCTACTAGTAGTAGCGTGATGTTATATAGCCTATAGTCTTCCTCGATAAATGGGCTATCCAACAAAAAAAGATTTTTTCAAATTGGACCAGTAGATCCTGAGATTAGCATGTTTAAACAAACAAACTCTTCCGCTTTATAATATTTATACTAATATTATAAAGCGGATTATGAATCTCACATATTAATAGATAACTGCATCAATTCCAGAACATTACAAAGTTAATAGTAAAACAAGCAATGAAAGAATGAATACTAACCGGTGATACTTTTTACTCTTTATCTTACTTTGCCTCTTAGCCTTTGCAGCTTTATAAGACTGCTGTGCCCTCATTTTAGCGATATGTTGTCTATGTTCCACCATTTCTTCATACGTCATCGGGAAAACCTGCTCTTCATCTTCAACCTCATCAATAACGGCTGGTTCAAGTTCATCTAATTCTCTTTCTAAATCGGACTTCAATTTCAACTTTGAAAGGAATTCTCCTGTAGGTTGGAGCTTAGATGAGGCATGCTTTATAGGAAAAGAACCATAATCTATGGTTCTACTTCTAGCTACAACAGGATCCCATCTGCCAACTCTTTTTTTGGTTTCTTCGTAACCTGTAGCTCTCTTTATACGCTCGGCTTGTGGTTTCTCTAAAGGTTTACTCAATACTTTGGTCTCATCCTGAGTTTTCTTAAGTTTTTTACTAATCTGCACATGGTGTGATGTGTTTGCTAGTATCTTAGCGACATTACCGAGGTCTAGTCTATTCGTCCGTTTTATTAAATTAAATTCTGAGTTAAGATTCGTCGGTTCATTTCTTGTAGGTTCTGTAATGTGTTGTGTTTTATCTAACTTTGATATAGCACTAACTAACCGGTCATGCTCTGAGGCAACAAACTCTGAATCTTCAAAGTCCTCCATTTTTACGAGCCACTTTCATATAAATTTTAATCAACAACGCAATATTTTTATCGTAACGTGATTTAACCTACAAAATATCAAGTACAATGCTTCTTGCATGTCAAATTGTCAACTCAAATCCCAAATGTCATTCATGTCACAATCACAATTAGGGTTCCCAACTCACAAATATCACCTAAGATTTTCTAGGACTGAACATTGAAATAAAATAAATTATAAAAAAAAAACGGGCAAGAGCATGTCAGACCATGCTTAGTAAAGGGTTCCACAGCCTTGAATAATTGCACGACCAGAAGAGTGTATGTTCATGGCACTTACGCCCTGTTGTTGAGATTCGCAGTTTTTTAGCACTAACTCAACGACGACGGTATATCCGATCATGTCCGAAATAATTTTAGTTTAGTTAAGCGCTTACCTGTTTATTAGAAACCATAAAATGTTTTTATAAGATCTGTCGAATGATAGTAACACACGTTGATGTTTGCTGACAACAAAAATTCAGCTTCTGTTACATGGTATGGAGTGCCCCCCCTAAAAATAATTATTTTTATTATTTAGTTATCAAACTAATTAGCGGCTACTACAAGACACCTTTTCACCAAATTTTATAAATATTCATTGAGTAGCCTGTGACATACGAACGGACAGACAGACAGACGGACGGCCATGACGAAACTAAAAGGGTTCAGTTTTTGCCATTTTGGCTACGGAACCGTAAAAATCAAAACTATTTAATTTAAAAAAAAAAAATGTGCTAATTGTAGGTCCTCCAACGCCAAAGTTAGGTTAAACCCATGGTAAAACCTGTGTTTTGGCAATCAATCAGAATCCCTTTGTAATCACAGCGCGATAGTGGCCGGCAAAGCATAAGAAACGTTTTTGGTTACTTGCGAGCCAGTCTGTTACTTTTGGCTGCCAAACTACGTATTTGCTACTTTGTTTTACTTCTATCTTCTGCTTTAACTGCAACTATAACCTCATTTTTTTGGCCTAAAGATGACGACGGCGGCCAAGTAATGCCTCGATTTACGTACAACGGCGACGTTGCTAACCTCTCAAGGAGACTTATGAAGAAAATAAATCAAACTGCATTCAAAGATTTTTAAATAGTCGCCTGTCTGAACCGGGAATCGAACCCGCATGTATGTATGAAAAAGTATGAAAAAGCCGTACCATCACCAACGTAAAGGGTCAGTCATAAGGGTTATTTTTTCCTAAATAAAATAGTATCATAAATAGTGTTTCGGCTTCTATTTGTGATGATTTCAAGTTACAAACTGAACTTCTGAAATCTACAAATAGAGATTCTAATTAGGACATGCTTTTAGCATTTGATAAGTTAAATTTGTTGTAAATTACAGTTCGGTGTAATTATTTTAACTTAGATTACTAACTACATAAGTTAAATTTTATGGGTTTCCTTCATTTATGATACTATGTTATTTTGAAAAAAAATATCATATCGATTGACACTTTCGATATATTTTTTTAAACGACTCCCGCATAGAGAATCGAGAATGTTTTAAAACATTCTCATATATTCCAAAAGTTCCCGAAATATCTAAGAGAACTTTTATTTTTATTAGTAATACTACATCAATATAATAAATAACAATCACAAGTAAAGGACTACAAATAATAAACTGATTGGTGCCCATGGGCATTGTGTGCCCAGAAGGCTGGCCGCATTTCCTCTTTGTATGGCCAAGCTTATTCGCTGGCCGAGGAACATGCCGGCCCTCTGGTCACCAGAGCTATCTCTTAGCCGCTTGGCCAGCTCCTGGTATAAGCGGTGTGTGCCTGGTCCCCACGGTCCCAGAGTCTCGTTTCCAAACAGCTCAAATATGCAGGTGTTGCTGAGCCCTGCATATTTACGCCGTTTGCTGGACTCCGCCGTTGACGCAGCAGCTCCGGCCTCTAAAGAGGTTTGTGGAAGATGAGACGGCGCCAGGGTGTCAACTCAGGTACCGTCCCAGACCAGGGGCCGTCCCATCTTCCACGGCACCAGAGTCATACCGTCAGGCCTCTTGCCATCGTTCCGTACTAGGCCATTCGGTTCCAGAACAGCCGGTACAAAAACGCTAGCAAGGGTGCGACGGATGATGTCGTTGAGGGTGGTGTGCCGCGGAATTCGCCCAGCACTTCTGCAGCATGAAAGGCCGTGATGACCCAGCGCATTTACCGCCTCCCCACATAGACATCGGTGTGGAATGACGCAGTTTGCCCCCAATCGGAGAGATGTGGCAATGAGAGAACATAAAATTAATTGGTACGATAATGCAGTGTTTGGTAAAATAAATTATGACGTGACTTATAGGTACAAGCGACCAGGTCATTAAAATCCAAATCTAGATGCAGCTGATGTTGTAAGGATTTTTATCATCACGCTGAGATCTATAGAGAGTGAGCAGTACTGCGACTTCACGCGGACAAGTCGCGCAAAAAAAATACATGCTGCCTTGTGAACCTTCTTCGTTTGTTTTTGTCGGTTAAGAAAAAAAAATTGCAAAAAAAATTGTTATTGAAATCCCGAGTCTACCAGCAATTTGGAACACCAAGTGTCTAGAATATTCCGATAACATTTTAATAATAATAATATTAGATCGATATTACCGCAAATTGCAACGGCTCTTCAACCGTTCCTACGTTGCGGTTGCGAGCATGGCCTTCTGCACCCCGGTAGGCCGTATTTACAATCACACTCTGCGGTCAGCTGGACGGCTAGCCGCAATGCGATTAGGTACCTATCCAATTATATTGCGGGTAGGTAGTGCATATGTACCCTAAAAGCGGCAAACTTCATCAGTGAACACTAGTTCCAATTATGCTTCTTTCATGGTGGTTGCGCTACAAAGCTATATATCTACAGGAAGACTATAAAGGTGGAGTAACAAAAAAAAAACTTTATATTCTTAAAATGTAATAGTGATTACAAATTACAATTATTTCGAAGCAATATTATTCTAACAAATTATAAAATCATACAATGCCATGTCACGTAAAACATATTGTAAGAAATAATTAAAAAAAACGTAAGTAGGTCTGCCTACTAATCAGGCATAGATATTCTATTGATGCACTAGCTCACCAATCACCAAGCGAATTGTTTCAAATGGAATTACCTACATATTTAGGTAACCTTAAGACTACTTATTCAAAACAATTGGGTATTTGACTACTATTCAAATAAAATATTTTATAATAACCAGGTAAAACTATGCCTTAAAGTGTTTTTATAATCATAAAGAGAAACACTGAAAGTAAATAATTTGACCATAGAAAACGTGACGTCATATGCTAGCATTCCATACAAATTTGTACAGAGCGTCTCTTTTTTGACGTTTCTTAAAAAGAGGCTGATTTGACTACAGTCAAATACCCAATTGTGAAATAAAGAACATCAGTTCCATAAATTCATGTTTTTTTTTATCACTGGTAGTGAAATGTGCAAGTACTTATAATGAACTTAACAATCTAATCTATTTAGTCATAGCACTTAAAACTAACACAAAGTTTCTTATACTCCATAAAATTTGTGGTGATACCAGAAACAGTAAAATAGTATGAACCTTAATTGATTAATGTGTTGGTCGATTCATCAGACGATAGTGCTGAAGGCGGACTGTTTTCGTCGTTTTCGATATGTTTGCGTTGCTGCTTATAATGTTGCCGGTTTCGGTATAATTTGGCCTCATCTGTGCATTTTATTGTTATACTGTTTCTGTGGAAAAATAAGTATATTAGAACCTTTTATATTTGCTATGTCAACTTATTATTAGGTATGTCATGGCTACCTACAAGGCATGAACAGGTAAGTCAAAATGGGTAACTACATGGATCTGCTGATAACCAATAAAAATTGGTATCGAAAAAAGATGACCGGGCAAGAGCATGTCGGACCATGGTCAGTGTAGGGTTCCGCAGCCTTGAATAATTGCATCAGCAGAAGAGCGTATGTTCATGGCACTTGCCCTTTTGTTGAGAAACGCAGTTTTTTAGCAATAACTCAATGACGGTATATCCGATCATGTCCGTAATAATTTTAGTTTAAAGTACTTCGTGATATTTTCATATTTTTTGATCACACGGTTCAAAAGTTAAGGGGTGGAGGAAGGGGGACACAATTTTTGGACTTTCGGAGCGATATTTCCAAAAATATTCACTCATCAAAAAGTTTATTAGAAACGTTAAAATGTTTTAAAAGACCTGTCGAATGAGGTTTGGGGAAAAATAAATTCAGCCTCATGTATGGAGTGTATGGAGTGCATCCCCTAAAAATATTATTTTTTATTAATTAGCTATCAAACTAAGTAGAAGCTACTACAAGACACCTTTTCCCCAATTTCATCAATATTCATTGAGTAGGTAGTCTTTGAGTAAAATACCTGTGACATACGGACAGACATACAGAACTAAACAGAAAAACTATGGGTTTTTTTGCCATTTTGGCTACGGAACCCTAAAAATCCGGCCATGGAATAATAATTAAACTCAAACTCAATTGTCTTTATTTTTTAAGACTAAATAAATAATTATTTGAAAACGTTTGTTAGACTCAATATTATTCTAATCCGTTATTTAATATAATTCATTCTATTTTTATCAGAGTTTAACTCGTTATTACTTAAAAACGTTATTGAGATTTGATTTAGACAGTTTACATTCAAAATATAAATGTCGGTAGTGACATCACATGACGTTGACATCTGTCATGCGGATGTCACTCCGACATGGAGAGGGGATAGAAAGATGGCAGACAGATTGTGTTCGCGTGTTGAACAGTGCGGTCGTTTGGAATAGCTCAAATAAATCCGTTTATTTCTTTGTAATCGTACGCATTTTTTTTGAAGTTCGAGTTGATCCTTCAGCTCAGAAGAGGGATAAACAAAGCCCACTAGTTATTTTCGCGCCAGGCGCGTCCTGTGAAATTGTAGTTTGTTTTTTTTTCTTTTTGTGTGTTTTTGCGCTTCAGTCGCGTCTGAATAATAATATTACAGTGATAGTGATTATATACATTGTAATAGTGACCGAATCTGAAAGTGATGTCATAATCGAAAGAACCGTGAGAAATCGAAAATTCTAAATAGATGTGAAATATGATATCGTTCGCATTTGAAACGTAAACGCCGCGCTGTTCAAATTCAATTCGGAGTAGTGGTTCATTGCGATCGTATACGTTCGACGCGTCGCGATCAATCGCGTTTGGCGCGTCACGATCGGTCGAGTTCGACGCACACAGTTGTTGGATTTCGACTACGCTGTCAGCGTTCAACGAGACCATGTCACCGTAGTCACGTCGCAGATGTAGTAAGTCAACTGAAGATAGACAAGTAAGTCGTTCCAATTCTAATCATAATAAAACTCAGTTGTTAATGACGGAACTAATTAGATCAATGGCTAATAACCGTCCTGAAGGTAATAAATGTTTCGATGTTAGGAATTGACATTTTAAAGTTTGATCCCATGATTAAAGACCAGACCATCAATATATGGCTTTTCTAAGTAGAAGAATGTGTTCGACTATATAGTGCCCGATGTTCAAAAATGACCAAAAGTTCGACTATAAGTATCTAGCCCTTCCGTCAACGTAATTTTCAATAATTGAGTCCTTCTCATCAAACCATGATTATGTAAATTTTCTAACCGAAATATTCGCCAAAAAGGGCTATATTTAATGACTTGTTGGAAATAAGCATATTATTATGAAACGATCAACTTATTAAATGTTGCGAGACTAAGAATAAGCGTGCAGTTGATCTCCTGTTACACGTTGTTGTTCGAGGTTAGGTGCCAAAGCAACTATAGGTGAAGAACCGGAGCCGGTTGTGAAATATTTTTAAATCAACTAAACAATAGGACAGGAACCACGGCAATAGATCGGACTAAAAGTAACTATAATAAGAGTACGATAGATTTGTATAAACATACATCGAACGCAAGACCGATAGGGTCTTACCTGCTATCACTGAAATGAGATTGGTTATTTTAGGTTTGAAAAAGAATTTATGAAATGTAATATTACAAATATTATACAAATTAGGCCACGTTATCACGTAACTACTAACTTCACAAAATCGAGTAATGACATATCTAAACAGTAGTCGAGTAAGAAAAAGTTTGTAATGGTGGTGTTGAATTTGATGTCTAACATAAGTAATAATAAGTTTTTTCGTTATTTTAAAAGTGAATGATCATAACTTGTACGGATATGTTTATATCAATGTACCTAATTATGTCGTAGCGAGGCAGAGAAGTCACATGTGTGATATTGGAAATAATATTATTACCATTACAAAAAGCGGTAATTAAGATTGAAGTGCAAGGTACATCCCAGTTAACTGATAGTTACATTGATAAAGATAATGTGTTATTAGGTTATACTTTTGCTGGGCTACTTGGTATAGTATAATGCCCTGATTTACGGATGCACTTTACCAACGAAACTGCGGTTTACTTTTGTCAATGATATATGAGTAATTAAAGTGAATTGTGACATTTTCTACTCTTGACACTATGTATATTAATGGTTCCTTAAAGGAATGCTCTGAGAAGGAGTATTAGTTAATGCCCAGCGAGTAGGTATTATTAAATAAATGGGAATGGCGCATTCTTAATTTAAAATTGTTCATACCATGTGCTGTGTTCGGAACAGGGATTGCTGATGACACTTGCTTTATGTACGAATTCATTTATATCTATATTAAAATTATAGATCTTAGTGATTCATACGTATGTGTCAGAAATTTGTCTACTATTTGGGTAAGTGACCCCATTGAAAAATACGTTATCAGAAGTTAACAAGTTTCTATGATGTGTTTAGGTTACACTAACGTAGAAAGGTGGAAGTCTGATTAATTGACACAAAACCCATAGTTTACCTATCCTTACTCGTTTATTCAGTATATACTGCCAAATGAGATACCTGCTAATTTACGTACAAATGCATTGGAGCAGGGCACGCTAGTATTTCCATGCAACGAGGCCTAGACGTGCTTTGCCGTGTGGTACCGGCTTAAGAATAGTACCACCCCATCTCTTCCCGTGGGTGTCGTCAAGGCGACTAAGGGATGTCACACTGGAGGACGGGCAGTAGCGTCCTCTGCGTACTTAAAACCTTACTGCGATCGCCAACCCGCTCGCCAAGCGTGGCGATTATGGCAATTACCCCCAGGATCTACATACTAGTAAGTTCTACTGGGGAGACCCGTGCCCAGCAGTGGGACATCATATGGGTTGATATGAGGCCTAGACGCAAAACGACGCCTGATTAACAAAAGTTTCATAAATTCGATGTAGAAATCTTTGCTGCAATCGTTGAACATACTCCGCGTTTATTTGTAAGGATTTAAAGAAAGAGTTACGGACGGTAATGCTTTACAAACCACTATGACAAAAAGACGAGGCCGAGAATTTTAAGAGTAGGCCAATGGTGGGTACAGCTTAAAGAGTTCGACTGTGAGGTGCAATATATAGCAGATGCAAAATGTCACATGTTGATGCGCTTAGTTGCGGCGGCCTGTTGCGTCTGAGACTGGCGGCTGCGCAGGGGATGATGTGGTGCACGGATGTGTGTGCGGACTCGGGCGCACTCTCTGTTCCCGCGCTCTCGTGGCCCGGTGGGACGGAAGTCCGACGCGGCCGGGGGGGATTGGGCGTGGGGCCGGTGGCTTGACGTGCTCTCCGAGGCGGCACGGAGGGGTGTAACAATGTTTGAAAGCGGTCACCCATCTGTGAGCCGACGGTGGTAGCGTTGCTTAATTAGTCTCGCGGATGTCTCGGTCTGCTCGGTCGCCACTGAGTTGAAGAGAGCTGATAATATCCTTTAGTGATTAAAGATGCGATTACAAAGTAATTAGTGTAAACCCGTTCGTGACACAAATCGTGCCATTCGCGTGTTTAAAGACCTCTTTAGTTGTTCTGGAGCACTCACTCGGTTGATAACGGACATAGGCATGTTGCACGAGTTCCAAATTCAAAACTGTCGTAGCCAATTCTGGCAATTAATTTGTACTGAACAATATGGCAAATCCACGGGCAAGCTGACAAATCGAAATATTCAATCGGAAAATTCTGGACGCTCTCAGTATACCTGGGATGAGACATGACGACATTACCTACGGATCAGTATTTAACAAAGTTCAATTACGATTGAATATGTCTGATAATAACACTTTTTGAGACTGGTAAGAGCCTCGTAAAAGTTGTTTTTCTTGGTTACAAAGTGAAAAGGTAGGTATACCGGAAAACATTAAGTGACTTATTTGATACGAGAGTAGAACAAATTAGCAGTGATGAGAATATGAATAGATGGATATAGAAATGAATCTATAAGCAAAATTGAAAGGGAATCAAATCTGATCCTATCTTTTAGGAAATGAAAACCAAAATGAAAATTTGGTTAGGCTGGAAATAATATTCAAATATTCGATTATGATAATCTAAACTTATATTTGAATTTCCTATTCATAGAATTGTTAAACTACTACCAAAAGACAGATACTTAGTGCAGGATGCACACCTTACAAAAGGGAGGTAAGGTAAAGAGTATGAAAATGTAGTATTTATTGATAAAGTACATCCATGGTTAAATTTCAAGGACTTAGTTATATAGTGAAAACGATAGCGACGTTAATGACGGCCATGATAAAAGTGACAAACGAATTGAGATATTAAATAAAAACGAAATTATTAAATGGGTAATACATACGTGTACAATTTAATTGATATAGTCGAGAAGTGTTTAGATCTGAGTGGTCACGAGTGCATACATGTTGGTATAGATGACACAGTTCGCAACAGACAGTGTTGAAGTGACTTGGGAGCGTCAGTGCTATGTACACAGATGATGAGATGACGCAGATTGCGACATACCACGCCATATAGGTGGCGAGCGCCAGGATTTTAGTATAGATAATGTGACTATTGAGATTGTACCAATATGGGTTGCGAGCGCCAGTGCCTAATTGACACAGATGACGCAGATCGCGACATACCACTCTAGTATAAGTGGCGAGCGCCAGGATTTTAGTACAGATAATGTGACTAATGAGACTGTACCAATATGGGTTGCGAGCGCCAGTGCCTAATTGACACAGATGACGCAGATCGCGACATACCACGCTAGTATAGGTGGCGAGTGCCAGGATTTTAGTATAGATAATGTGACTAATGAGACTGTACCGATATGGGTTGCGAGCGCCAGTGCCTAATTGACACAGATGACGCAGATCGCAACATAACACGCTAGTATAGGTGGCGAGCGTCAGGATTTTAGTACAGATAATGTGACTAATAAGACTACCTATATGGGTTACGAGCGTCAGTGCCTAATTGACACAGATGACGCAGATCGTGACAGATCATACCGGTGTGACAATGGGTTGCGAGTGTAAGTGCTTTAGGTTCGTATGACGTAGATCTTGACGGACTGTGGCGCCATGGGTTGTGAGCGTTCAGATGACGCAGATCATGACAGACTGTGGTGCCATGGGTTGTGAGCGTTCAGATGACGCAGATCATGACAGACTGTGGCGCCATGGGTTGTGAGCGTTCAGATGACGCAGATCATGACAGACTGTGGTGCCATGGGTTGTGAGCGTTTAGATGACGCAGATCATGACAGACTGTGGTGCCATGGGTTGTGAGCGTTCAGATGACGCAGATCATGACAGACTGTGGTGCCATGGGTTGTGAGCGTTCAGATGCGCAGATCATGACAGACTGTGGTGCCATGGGTTGTGAGCGTTCAGATGACGCAGATCATGACAGACTGTGGTGCCATGGGTTGTGAGCGTTCAGATGACGCAGATCATGACAGACTGTGGTGCCATGGGTTGTGAGCGTTCAGATGACGCAGATCATGACAGACTGTGGTGCCATGGGTTGTGAGCGTTCAGATGACGCAGATCATGACAGACTGTGTTGCCATGGGTTGTGAGCGTTCAGATGACGCAAATCATAACAGGCAGATTTATTTTATTAAGTGGATGCAGACGCGGACGATAGACTGAAGTATACACAACTGTGTACAGCATTCCTATTATTATACATTAACAGTAATACAAAGCTTTAATCATGACAGACTTTGGTACAACGTTCGCGGCACAGCCGGGTCCTGCGGCGTGGTGACCACGGTGTTGCCGGCGTTCGCGGAGCGCGCGCGTCCGAGGGTTGCGGCGCGGCCGAGGTTCGCGGTAGTCGGCAGTGGAAGTGTTGAAGTTTGGATCTGTTGCAGTTGAAGTTTGAATTTGCCGTTGCTCTCTGATGTTGGATGCTTTTATTCTCCTTCACATTTCCTCACTATTTAGTGGATTACAATAAAACACTGTATGATTTTGATAGCCATCTGTAAATTTTATCAGAATAAAAAATATGTAAATCTTATGATTTAGGTGTGAGGACACACCTTAATTAGGATGGCCGAGCTGTTAGACTCAATATTATTCTAATCCGTTATTTAATATAATTCATTCTATTTTTATCAGAGTTTAACTCGTTATTACTTAAAAACGTTATTGAGATTTGATTTAGACAGTTTACATTCAAAATATAAATGTCGGTAGTGACATCACATGACGTTGACATCTGTCATGCGGATGTCACTCCGACATGGAGAGGGGATAGAAAGATGGCAGACAGATTGTGTTCGCGTGTTGAACAGTGCGGTCGTTTGGAATAGCTCAAATAAATCCGTTTATTTCTTTGTAATCGTACGCATTTTTTTTGAAGTTCGAGTTGATCCTTCACGTTAAACTAATCTATACTAATGTTATAAAGCTGAAGAGTTTTTCTGTTTGAACGCGATAATCTCAGGAACTACTGATCCGAATTGAAAAAAATATTATACTGTTGGGTAGCCCATTTATCGAGGAAGGCTATAGGCTATATAACATCACGCTACTATCAATACGAGCGGAGTAGCAATGAAAAAAAAAATACAAAATTAGGTACGATAAGTTTGAAAAAAAAAAAACAAAATTAAGTTAGGCGGCAGTCCTAAGTGTAAAGTTCATGAGAAGTAGCTGTTATGAATCTCATCATGGCCCACTCTTTTAAAAATTGCCATGCCTTGAAGTTTTCAAATACAAAAAAATATACCTACTCACTTTTGTAAATCAATAAAATTTTATAAAAATACTAGTGGCCCGTCCCGGCTTCGCACGGGTGGGCATGGGATCCCTATTTTTTTAGTAATTGCGACTATCCCTTCGGCCGTCTATAGAACCGGGGTTTCGGAACTGGTTCTGTACGAGGCTTTTAATTTACTTGTATGGAACTGGTTCCGTACGAGGCTTTTATTTTACTTGTATGGAACTGGTTCCGTACGAGGCTTTTAATTTACTTGTATGGAACTGCTGGACCTCGTTTACCGAAAAACGCTTAACATGGCGACCGTGACTGTCCACGGTGTATTTTCTCCGTGAAAGAAAACTCTTTTATGATAACTGGCCTGTTAAATGAATAAATCAAAACATCATCCGTCAAATGATCTTATGACAACTATAATATTAATATAAAGTGCAATAGGTCAATGAATGTTTATTCTCTTAGAAAAGTGTTTATTTCCGTTGCTTATACATAATAGGAGTGCATTCTGACTACACTCGTCTTTGAAATGTCAGTGTTAATAGATATTGAATTTATTTCAACGCGAAGAGGAGGTATTGCCCTTTTATTTGAAGGTCGCAATTAATATCATCGCAAAAAAAATGGCTTGAAAAAACTAATTTCAACAAAACTTGTTGTTGCAACAAGGAGCAACTACGAACGACAAATAATTTGGAAGGATGGCACAGCCGGATCAATCGTTATATTGGAAAAAAAAACACCACAATTGCAAATTTACTAGACATATTGATCAAAGAAACGAAAATCACTAATATTTTCAAAACCAACTCTAAGAAGGCGAAAATCTATCTTGAAATTGACCATGAAATTGATAGTGCAGTTAGCGATTTAAAAAGCGGCTTAATAACTGTTGGCCACTGCGTTGAGTTAATTTCCCCTTACGCTTTTAAATTTTAAGATTGTTTCTTAGGTAAAGAGGATATTTTAGTTAATTACAAACGGTATTGCCGGGGTAAATTTTACTCGGTAGGACCAAAAGTTAAAACAGAAGTAAAGATTTATGTTTACTTTATAGTTGTTTAATTTATTTCTAATATTACAATACAATGGGGTTAATTAGGTATTGGTTGTAATCGAGACACGCGTCAAAATCCGTTGCAAAAACGGACTTAAGTCTATTTTAGACCTATCTTTGTCTCTATTTCAGTTCCGTTCACGGCTGATGGAATACGATAATTACTTGATCGGAACCAGTTCCATACAAGTAAAATAAAAGCCTCGTACGGAACCAGTTCCATACAAGTAAATTAAAAGCCTCGTACGGAACCAGTTCCGAAACCCCGGTTCTATAGACGGCCGAAGGGGCGACTATAATTAAAGATCTAAGCTATCCTATCTCTCAAGTTGGACCAAACTGCATATTGCGTGCAAATTTGAACGAAATCTGTTAAGCGGTTTAGGAGTCCATCGCGGACAAACATCGTGACAGGAGATTTATATATATATTAAGAAGATGTCTCATGTGGATGTGTGAAAGTCGATGTTTCACGTTCATTTTGATTTGAAAATTCGCTAGCAGAATATGGGCTCTTCAAATGCATAAACTGCGATATCTTAAAACATAGTATTACTAGCTGACCCGCGCAACTTAGTCTGCGTAAATTTTCCCTTTTTTTTACAACATTTTTCATTGCTGCTCCGCTCCTATGGCTCGTAGCGTGATGTTATAACCTATAGCCTTCCTCGATAAATGGGCTATCCAACAATAAAATATTTTTTCAATGCGGCCCAGTAGTTCCTGAGATTATCGCGTTCAAACAAACAAACAAACTCTTAGGGGGATGAAAAATAGATGTTGTCCGATTCTCAGACCTACCCAATATGCACACAAAATTTTATCAAAATCGGTCAAGCCGTTTCGGAGGAGTATGGCAACGAAAACTGTGACACGAGAATTTTATATATTAGATTAGATAGATACTTATGCCACTAAAAATAATTCTGAAACTGACTGAGCTTGCTGACAAACAGATTGCAGGAATTCACATGTGCGCATTATCTATACTAATATTATAAAGCGCAAGAGTTTGTTTGTTTGTTTGTTTAAACGCGCTAATATCAGGATCTACTGCTCCGATTTGAAAAAAAAAATTGTTGGATAGCCCATTTATCGAGGAAGGCTATAGGCTATATAACATCGCGCTACGACTAATAGGAGCGGAGAAGCGAAGAGAAATGTTTCAAAAACGGGGAAAAACTACGCATACGAAGTTGCGCGGGACAGCTAGTTATCAATAATTAATTAAGCATCTGTTGTTGAATGTCGGCAAAAAAGTACGATAAATAATTTAATACCTACCTAACCAGATTTTTTGGAACACCGCATCGTGTGGAAACAATTTTGACGATGTCCTCGACGAGTTTAGGATCTAAGATTTTCTTCGCTGGTCTATTCATAAACGCTGGTGATTGTTTGCCGGTTAAACAATGAGTTGCTAGAACGCTGAAAATAAATACAGTATAAATAATGCAATAATCGTGAAAATATCGAGAAGTATAAAAATATCTAGAGGAATATAAATAAACCGTACATATTGAAAAGCTGACAAGACTACTTTTTTTTCTCTATGCTCCATAAATATGCTCTTGTAACATAGAGTTTCATCACAGCTTTACAAGTAGAGCAAAGAGAATTTAACACTTACGTAGAGAATAAAGTATGACAACTTAAAATTTGTAAATCTGAAATATAAAACTTACTTCCGGGGGAAGACTGCCTGAAGCAACTGTCTCGTAGCTGTTGTGTGTGATCTCCAGTTAATATCCTGAAGCACTCTTAAAGGGATCTTAGCATTACCTTTGCCGATGGGGACCTGATGAATAGATGGATCTTATATTTGGGCAGTATTTTTGCAATATCAATTTTCAATTAAAGATAATTAAGAAGACCCTAAAAAGCAATCAAAATAAGCTCATAATTTCATTATTAATAATTGTAATAACTCTCTTAAAGAATATTGAAAAAGTTACCAAATCATTATCGTTAGACGACACAGTTCTGGTGCGGTTAGTAGTCTGCGCAGACATTCTGCGTACTCTTCGCACGTCACGATTTGAGTTGTTCATAGATTGATCGCTCACACTTTCTTCTATCATTTCCTCAGCTCCCTCGTTTTGAATATGGTCGTCCATTTCAACACTTATTTGATCTTCATCGGTAGTACTCTGTTCTATCATTGATACATTACTTCCTGTATAAGAAACTTCATCATCGTTTTCAGAGTCTGACAACGACTTCAAGCCATTTGAATCCTGGTTTACTTGTGACACCACTGATTGAAAACTACGATAGAGACTTTTGAGAGCTGTTTCCAAAGTCTCAATTTTTTCTAACGGTGGTTTTAAAAATACTTCGTCTGTCTGCGACCCTTGGTCAAAATATAGTTTATCATATTGCCTAATGCTGCCGGGAATCGGGGTACTACTGATCATAGAGCTATCACTTTGCTGACTCGTGTTCATGAAACCACGCATTGGATGAATTTTTGCTTCTTTTCGAACGTATTGAGGAAATTTTGAAAATAATTCGTCGAAACTTGGAACTCTGCTACGATCCTGTTTGATATGGTTAAAGGTTCTTTATTAATGTGCTTCTTCTTATTTATTTATTTATTTCAGATTGCATAAATACAGGTAGGGTTAAAAGTTATTACAAATTGTTAAGTATCACTGTACTTTACCTCACGGCATACAATTTAATACATTGTTGAAAATAATAATAATCGGAATTAAATACAAACACAAAATAACTTTGAAATTACAATTCTTACAAGCTGTGAGAAATATATTCATCTACGGAATAGTATGCATTTTCAATTAATATAATAATAATTTTACTCTTAAATATCATTATATTTTCTATTTCCAGAATTGATTTTGGCAACTTATTATATACTCTCGGAGCCATGCATAGAATACTCTTGTTATAGGCTTTAATAAAGAAATTACACTCACCTCAAAGTCGTTGTTACTAACATTGTTTGATCTGCTTGGTATAATCACATGAGGCGCTGCAATCTGATTAGCCGCCAGTTGCGGATTGTACTGGACATTCTGAAACAGTGCAACAAATGTTGTCAAACAATGTAGGTAAGTGTTCAAGATAAGTACTGTCCGAATGATACAGCCGAACCAAAATGTGAGGAGTGTTGAAAAAATTGTTGTTCCGAGGGTAGTAGGTATATTCGTGTTTGTATCCGGGTCATTCCATGTCAAAACACACTTGAATACTTGACGGGGCGCGCGATAATTTTTACCCGACTACAGAGTAGGGTTATGTGTTTGACGCTTATGTATGTATGTATGTATGCTTTCCATGTTCCTATGTCCGCTCGGTATCAATTCAAAGGGCTTTAAAGGCAAGTTCGAAAATATATATAACGTATACAAATAAAAAATAAATTTGAGATCTAGTAACATAGTCCAGATAGGTGGTTCGCTTCTGGCCCCGGTTTGGCTACGGAAGTCTCGGGTTCGATTCCTGAGTCTGGATATCAAATTTTTCTATCTTTCAAAAATGCAATTATTGTATTTGTAAAGTAATTGGCACGAAATGCCTATACAAATTATATTGTTTTAAAAAGTTAACAGTGACGAATCATAGAAAAAAATAACGTTATTAATAAAACGACACATACATACAACGACTAAAAATTACTTTCTAAATAAAAATGATAATTCAAAGACTAAAAAACCCGCCTGCAAAAATACAGAAACAAGATACCCTTCATATTTAATACCCGCTGTCCCGCGCAACTTCGTCTGGGTAAATTTTCCCCGTTTTTGCAACATTTCTCATTGCTGCTCCGCTCCTATTGGCCGTAGCGTGATATTTTAAAGCCTTTCTCGATAACTGGGCTATCCAACAGTTGTAGTTCCTGAGATCATGCAGTCGGAGGCAGTGCCGTAACTAGCCTTATATGGGCCTGGTGTGAAATTTTATGCGCCCGATGCGGGCTTACATAACTGCGGCCTTTATGTTGGTCCTGATGGTTATTTCTGCGGCCTGTACCTCGGCACCGCAGGCACTGCCCTAACTACGGCACTGGTCGGAGGCATCAATGAATTCTGATAAGTAAACCTATTATCGTACCTCCGACGACTGCAGGATAAAAAGCGCCAAATGTCAAAAATAGCTTATTTTCGTAGCTTCATATCATAATTATATTCAGGTTAATTGCATAATTATTAGCTAAAATTCAGCCAATATACTACTTAATTTTTTTATGTAAGTATCTAACTTAAATAAAAAATTGTGCGCGTAAATTAAATAATATTAAAATGGCCGCACTTTAAAATTTTCTTGTATTTTTCTGATTTTTGCACTTTTAAACCAATTGTAGCTCCAAGTTAATGAACCAATAATGCTGATTTTTTGCCATTCATTTTTCAGTGTTTATTAAAAATATCAACATATTTCATTGTGATCTTTTAGAATAAAAAAAGGTAAACTATGTTAGCGATATTTTCAATTGTAAAAGTAAATTCTAAAGGAGTATGGAATCACACAACTTTTCTCTCAGGTATTATTAGTTCAGGATATGAACTAAAAAGCTGCAATAAAATTTAGTTGTGATACATTTCCCACATCGCTATTTTCAGGCCTGAAGTAGGGTCTTTTACTCAATCTTCTCATATTTTTTTTCTAATGATATTTTTGCAATTTTAAGCCACACTTAAAATTGCAAAAATAATGAAAAATTGTAAAGTGCAGCCATTACTATGTGGTTTAATTTTTAAATACATTTTTATGTACCTAAGCATCTATGGTGTATATATAGTTATACTTATATTTTAATTTTAACTGTTCCAATTTGATCGGTACGTTTAAAATTAAAAATTACGATAACAAGCTACGAAAAGGTACCATTTTGGAGGAGGGTTCGGTGGCCAAAATGGCAAAACGGAACCCTGAATAGTTTCGCCATGTCCATTCGTCCATCCGCAACTTAGCTCAGAGACTGTTAGTCCTAAAAAGCTGTAATTTTGCATGGATACACTTTTAACTTACGCCGAAAAAGTGAATGAATTAAATCATGAAAAATATTTTTTTGAGGGTACGTTTAAGTAAAGTGGGTGTGATTTTATTTTCTCACCTTTCACACCGTATTTTACCGGTGTTGTGAAGACTATTTTTAGATTTAGGGGTCCATTTGTGGAATATTAAGCTGTAAAGAGCAAAATTTTGTTAGAGTCAAGTGCCCCCCTCTACCAGCTAAATCGTTGATGTTAGGTATGTGAAAATAATCACGACAGTAGTATATAAAGAGAAATTAAAAGGAAAACTGTCACAGCTTAATAGGCTTTACAAGTTTACGAGTAACAGCTGATCAAATGACAAGTAACAACATTTTCGTACAAATTCCTTTGAAAAATGTAATTAAGTAGATATAACATTGTAAGTATGAAACAAAGCAACCCAAAATTATTCGGATGGGGGAGGGGGGACTATGGAACCCTACATTGTGCGTGGCCGACATGCACTTGCCCGGTTTTTTATTAAAGGGGCGTCTAAACGGGCCATTTTTTATGGCAATTGGTGGCGGCACTATTGGCAACTAATTGCTCGGTCAATAATGGCAATATGTCTACAATTGTATGGCGCATGATCCAGTCCACTAAACGGGCTGCACAACCCGGCAACAATAAAATAGAGGGCGACTGAAACAACAACAAAATTGGCCGGGTAGCATTGGGGAAAATAGATCGCTCAGCAATAGTCCAGCAACCATCAAATCAATATTGGAGAGTACTGCCATGTTGCCGGCCACAGCATTACCGCCACAAATTGCCGTAAAAAATGGCCCGTTTAGACGCCTCTTAATAGAAAAAGATACCAACAGATATCGCCCAAGAAAATTGCCGCTTGGCCCGTTCGACATTCCGTAGCCGAATTCATTGTCGGGGAAATTCAAATGAACCGATCACTTACCCAGTTATTATTTTTCACTTCTTGGATATTTTGCATACAAATTTGCAGTACACTTTTAAACTGTTGATCCTGACGTTCCAGAATTTCTTTGTGTTCTTTGACATACTGCTTGCTTTCTGTAAATCCAGAATAAACGTATTATTCTCTATTTTAAACAAAAAACAACAAAACATGGCATAGAATCAGCATAGCTTGCTTAGAGGGCCCCCGTATCACTATTTGTTGGGGGCCAAGTGTTTGGCACTGGCCCAAACAACTAAGCGAGTCTCTCACATAAATTTGCAAAGCGTGAGGGAGCATGGGTGCTATTGTTTATGCATATTCAGGGCCCTTGTAACCTAGGCCTCTTATAATTCATATGGCCCCTGAATTTAATGTAGGTAACATAGTCATATCAATAAATCACAGAACGTTACAAATAAGTAGGTATTTGGTAGATATATTCTAGAACTTACAATGAACAAAAGGTACTTACTACTTCTTTATGTAGATACTAAAAACATATCATATTATGTACTTAGATACTATACGTAAAATTGTACTAGCGTCCTATTTTAATAAGCACAAAACCAGGATAATAAAATTAAACATACCTGATATCCGATGGACTTTTGCCCTTCGCGGGTTTCCATGCTTAGTCCGAATGTAGACCACAATCCCAGGTTCTAAATGGGTATTATAATAAGCCAGGCAGTCACGGCTCACCACATCATACGAAGAAAACATTTTACTATCATTCACCCACTCGACAAGAAGCCAAACTTTGGAAGCCATTTTATTCTCGCCGTTTTTAAATTGCAACTGAGATGACACTGCTTGCAGAGTCTTGGGTATCGCTCAGGTAAAAAAATATTACAATACAATCCTATTCCGCTCTAACGTACGATGCGTGTCCCCTCGAAACGTGCAGGCAAAAAAAAAGGATCGCAATTATTGTTCGTCGTTGTACTATGAACTATTTGTGTTACCGATTCGATTTTGTTTTTAAGTTACCCGCTTAAAGAAATTGTTATAAGCTTGTTGGTAGCTGTACGTACCTACTTAGAACAAAAGATTCATATTTTTTTTTTATTTTTGACTGGCCTATTGTTCGAGTAAGTTACTTGATCTTGATTGCTAAGGCAGAGGTCGCGATTTCAGTTCCCAACTTGAGTAATATATATTTTTTTTATTATCAGATGCCAGTATCAGATGGCGATGAGTGAGTTGTCCCTTTTTTTTGGGAGGTGCTAAGTGTAAGTCGTTAGGCTATGTACACCCTTGCGTGGTCGTGCGGCGAGCGTGTGCTCCTAACCTAAATGTACCTACGTAAGTATATAAACTTTTGTTAGACGGAACTAACAAAAATTTGCTTACGGTGGTCGTATGAGCAAGCGTGAGTGCTGCACGAGTAATTTACTACACGAACTCGAGTTGTGGGCTACGCTAGGTGTGACGAGCCGGCCCGTGTGGGTTGTCCCAAGACATTATTATTATTATTCTGCGCCTGGGTGTAATTTCTCTACCCATGAATTTAGAAATATATTGAACAAGCTGTCCCGCGAAACTTCGTATGCGTAAATCTTCCCCGGTTTTGCAACATTTTTCATTACTGCTCCGCTCCTATTGGTCGTAGCGTGATGTTATATAGCCTATAGCCTTCCTTGATAAATGGGCTACCCAACAGAAAAATATTTTTTTAATTCGGACCAGTAGTTCCTGAGATTGCCGCGTTCAAACAAACAAACTCTTTAGCTTTATAACGTTAGTATTGTTAAGTGGGTTTATCAGCTGTTGTCTGGTTGCCCTAGTCGGTAGGTGCTCAAATATAGAGGCACAGGGATCAGATGGCCGTGTATGAGTTGCAGTGGCGGCGCGGGCGGTAGGCGTCGGCGACGAGCCGACGGACTGGCGCCTTTTCGCGCCCTAGTACAAAAAATATAAACGTTACAAAATCAATGGCACCAAGAGGCCCCCTTAATGCACATTCTCCTCGTAGCGCTATGTATTTAGGCGCAAGCTGTGACTGGTGTAATTGTAAAAAAACACTACTAAGGCATCGGTCTCGCAATCGTGAGGTCGCGGGTTCGAATCCTCCTCCTCCTTTGAGCTTAGCTGGAGGGGTTAACAAGATTGCTAGTAATGTGGGACTCAATCCCACATTGCTAGTTATCTTTTTTTAAAAAGGGGACCCATCTCAAAAAAGTCTGGTTGTCTCCCCCTGGATCAACCAGACTTTTTTGGACTACCGGAGAGGGAGAGGGTTCCCGTCCCCCTCTCCCGTAGTGAGCCGGCGACCGCAGCTGGAGGGTGCAGTGTGACAACGGATTGCATGTTAACATAAAAAATATACTTTTTTCACGTAGGTAAGTGTCCCGATTTTTGTATTTTTTGCTGTCTATACTAATATTATAAAGCTGAAGAGTTTGTTTGTTTGTTTGAATGCGGTAATCTCAGGAACTACTGTTACTATCCGAATTGAAACATTCTTTCACTGTTGGATAGCCCTGTTGATAGATAGGATTTATCGAGAAAGGCTACAGGATATATAACATTACGCTACGACTAATAGGAGCTGAGCAGCAATGAGATATGTAAAAAAAACGGGGAAAATTTACGCAGACGAAGTTGAGCGGGACAGCTAGTTAATTATAAGAACAAAAGGTGTATGGTTTCAAAATTACGAAGTAAGGTACCTACACAGTGAACCGTTTCACTGTGTACCTTACTTCCTGGTTCACTGTTACTTGTTAGTGTAATGTTACAATTTAATAATAGTTTTGTTTGTTTATGGATGCCAAGACCAAAAAATATGGAAAGGAAAATAGGAAAACAAAAAAAAGAAGACACGATTTCAGTTATAAGAGAAATAATAAATAAATCACAAAATTTTGACACCAACCCTTTGGTAAATAAATTTCACATTAGGTACTAAGTACTATGATTTCGCGTTATTATATTAATAGTAATATTTTGAATTGCATAACCATAAGATAACCATCATCTGAAAACCATTTAGTTAATCTAATAAAGGCAATAGCAGATGTATACATAGATATACGTTTACATTATTTAACGAGAAATTTAAAAACCAAAACTACGAAAAGACAAATATTTATTAAACTCGTCCAGTTTCAAGGTCAATAATTTAGTAATTATGAGGTATTCAATTCAGTTAAATCAAAATCAATATTTGTTTTGTTTTACTATTTTATTAAATGGTACAGAAAGGGTTTAGAATGTATTGGGGGTTCTTTAATTTTGAGCCTTAAATTTTGTGGGCTTACGCTGTTCGCGCGATTATTTAATTTCAAACTTTTTGACGTGACAACGTCTTATAATTCGGTGGAGCCGGCTGAACGCACGAAAAAACATGACTCATGCGGCGTTACCTCGATCTGAGGCGTTCCATTTAGATGCAAGCGAGAGCGCGGAACCAGCGACAAAGAGGCACAATCGGCCTCCGCGTTCGGCAGCGTTCGACATCTGTCTTTCTCCTACTTGAGTGAGCGATGCGTCCGCGTGGACAGCTGCTATACAACTTGCATTCCATCAGTATTATCTTATGACGTTGTCACGTTCAACTATCGTCAGTAAACCGACTTTACAGACAACCGTTTTTTTTTATAACTAAATTTTGAAGTCGTATAGCATAAGATAGTGATATTACATTTGAGCGTATCCGTGCTTCAGAGGGCGCGTAAAAAGTCGGTTCAGGCTGTTATCATCTCGCTAACAGTCGTTAGGTCATGTCATAAAGGATGATCTGAATAATTCTAACACAAGGTTGGCCACTCAGAAAGATTGTAAATTTTATAATGAAGGCTGATTCTGTGATAGTGATAACTTTGATCTCAAAATAAGGTTCAGTACGTAACTACCACCTATGTTTGTGCATTTTTTATTTTCTAGAAAATTTATTGTGCATTATTCCCGATTTGTGGTAATCTTGTGCAATCTATATACTGTTAAATAGTTCAAGCCTTTAGTTTAATTATAGCTCCTATATTGATAAAAAAATAAAAGCTTTTTTGTGAGTAAGTGTTAAAGTACTTACAAAGTACTTTACATAAATGCAAATACAGCATTTAAACACAATTTATTACTACTTTACTCTAAGAAGGCTGATTCTGTGATATTCAAAAAAACAAAAGCGTTAAAAACAGGTAATAGTTTTGGCTTAGTGTAAAAATTGTATTGATCCTACTTAATCTTCCCTACAATTGATTAGATAGGTAGGTAGGTTTATTAAAGTATTAAAAATAAAATAAATGATTATGTCGTTTAATTTTACCCGTGTTTTTATTTTCATTTATAAGAATGATCCTAGTAATCTTAAAAATGAAAAGTTAGTGAGGCTTGATGGATGGATGAATGGATGTTTATTACTCTTTCACGGGAAAACAGCAGGACCGATTTGGCAAAAATTTGATACCTATGGAGATAGCTTGAACCCGGCAAAGAACAAATAGGTTGCTTTTTTCTCGGTTCCCATGGGGGATTTCATTCAAAGTTATTTCATCAAAAGGTAAAATATATGATTTAAATCTATACTTATATTATAAAGCGGAAAAAATTGTTTGTTTGTTTAAACGCGCTAATCTAAGGAACTACTGGTCCGATTTGAAAAAATATTTTTTTGTTGGATAGCCCATTTATCGAGGAAGGCTATAGGCTATATAACATTGCGCTACGACTAAGAGGAGCGGAGTAACGACGAGAAATGTTGCAAAAACGGGGAAAATTTACGCATACGAAGTTGCGCGGGACAGCTAGTACCTATAACATAAACCTTTATTCAGACAATTCGAACCGTTTACTTATTTCTTAAACTTTCGTTTACGTACAACTCTGTTGAGTCGACATCGACAACTTCATCTATTTGCCCTTTGCCAAAGGACTCCTCCATTCCTTTATATTCTGCTCTGTTTAGAGCTATCGATATTAACGACATAATATTGTGAAAATGAATAAGTCATCAAATAAATAAGAATCAATTTATTATCACTACATAGTATAAAACAAAGTCGCTTTCTCTGTCCCTATAGGCATACCTACATATCCCTATGTAGGTATGCTTAAATCTTCAAAACTAAGCAACGGATTTTGATGCGGTTTTTTTAATAGATAGAGTGATTGAAGAGGAAGGTATATACCATCCATTAAATAGTGAAGAAATAAGAAGCGGTGCAGCAATAAGAAATTTTGCAAAAAACGGGGAAAATTTACGCAGACGAAGTTGCGCGGGTCTATACTAATATTATAAAGCGGAAGAGTTTGTTTGTTTGTTTGTTTAAACGCGCTAATCTGAAGAACTAATGGTCCGATTTGAAAATATCTTTTTTTGTTGGATAGCCCATTTATCGAGGAAGGCTATAGGCTATATAACATAGCGCTACGACTAATAGAAGCAGAGTAGCGACGAGAAATGTTGCAAAAACGGGGAAAATTTACGCATACGAAGTTGCGCGGGACAGCTAGTAGGTACTATATATTATAGTATGACATAAAACATTTGGGTTAATAGGTTCAATAACTCGGTACTTATCTACCTATATACCGAAGTCAGGTACGCTTTCATTCAAACTACAGACCTACAATAACTTTTGATAGAAGAGTAAACCGAATTTATGAATTAAGGAATAAATATAATGTATAATGACGCCTCAATGGCGCAGTGGGAGTGTTGAGCAAGAGGTCGTGGATTCGATTCCCACATGGGACACCACTTTGTGTCTACGTAGTTTTTAAACATTCGCAATTTTTTTATTTCAATATACTTATATTTTAATGCGTTAGTCTGTGTCTACATTTGTGTATTAAAAATCAATTTCAATAATTGATATGTCAACCTGTCACAGTTAATTTGCGATAGGTTGATATGTCATTTTTTGAAATCGTTTTAAGGGTTCCGTAGCCAAAATGGCAAAAACGGAACCCTTATAGTTTTATTATGTCCGTCTGTCTGTCAGTTCTTAAATCGCTCTAATAAAGTTGCTTAAATTGTGGTACAATCTTTTGAACCGTTTAAACTGAAAAAATATGGAACGTACCACAAAAGTAGCACATAATTAATCTATACTAATATTATAAAGCAGAAGAGTTTGTTTGTTTGTTTGTTTGTTTAAACGCGCTAATCTCAGGATCTATTAGTCCGATTTGAAAAAATCTTTTTTTGTTGTATAGGCCATTTATCGAGGAAGGCTATAGGCTATATAACATCGCGTTACGAACGGGGAAAAATTACGCATACGAAGTTGCGCGGGACAGCTAGTACATATATGACGGAGAAACGCCTTCAGATGCGTTTTTAAAAAGCGTGACGTCAGCAGAGCTGAGGTCATGATCTTCAATTTGGTGGTTACTCATATTAAAACTCAGTCGATTTTATTTAAACTTTTATGTTCGAGAATTTATTTGGGAGCTCCGTACGCTCCGACAGCTCGAACAAGAATGAGCTGCGACCCGATGTCATCTCACACTACTTTCGTAGTGGGGGGAAACCATCGGAGCATTTGCTCCTTTAGGTGGTTCTCAACGCGACTCGTAGCCACGAGTCGGAGCCTTGGATTAGACTGCCAGCCTTGAGTCAGTTACCGACTGAGGTGTCGGTTTACCGTCTCAAAGGGGCGGCAATCGGACTTCCTGTTGCTGCCGCCCTCGAGGCTGGCCAGCCGGGTGAGACTCCGTTGGGAGAGGCCCAGCTAGCCGCCTTCTAGAGGGCGGTGGTTCGTAGTCCTCGTCGTCTTCTATGTGTGTTGGTGCTTGAGCTTGAGCCCCGCTCATGGGTACTGATAAAATCAGTTCCCGAGCGGGGCGTTTCAGTTTCCTCTTCCTTCTGTGGCGGGTGTCCTCCGGATGAGGAAGCGGTGCTATGCCCACCAAGTGGGGATGTTCAGAACGATCAGCCCGTTCGAACATCCCTTTGGCGAGCTTACCCACGAATTCCTGTATATTGGTCCATTTCAGGTCCCTGTGGACTGTTGTGTTCCGCAGGTACCTTGGTGCTTTCACCGCCATTCGCAAGCACGAGTTCTCCAAGGCTTGTAGGCGTTTGCGCGCTGCATCTGGAATCAGATTGTACCAAGCTGGTGCCGCATAGGTGATGCGCGGTCTTATATAAGTTTTGTATATGCCCAGCTTGGTACTTATTGGCAATCGTGATGTTAACAATGGGCGCAATTTGGCTCTCGCCATTTTGGTCTTACCTATTATGGTCCGGATGTGGGCTTCCATGGACAGGGATTTGTCCACTGTGATACCCAAATATTTTACGGATGTGGACCATGGGATTTCCGTATTCTGGAGTTTGAGGCATGGGGGCGGGCGCGCCCATCCTGTCACCATCGCCTGGGTTTTTGCGACGTTACATCTGAGCCGCCATCTCCTCAGCCAGCTCGGGAGCTCATCGAGGGTGCGGCTCAGTTTTTTGGCTGCGTGTTTGGCGTTCAGGGAACTGGATAGGTACGCGGCGTCGTCGGCAAATAGGGCCAACTTGACGTCACCCACTACCGGGATGTCATCTGTGTAGTGGGCGTACAGGATGGGTGATAGGCAGCTGCCTTGTGGTACTCCGGCTGCTATCGTCTTGGTTGACGATATCTCACCTTCAATAGTCAGTAGTAGGTATCTCACCTTTAAACTCAGTCGATTTTATTTAAACTTTTATGTTCGAGAATTTATTTGGGAGCTCCGTACGCTCCGACAGCTCGAACAAGAATGAGCTGCGATGCGTCGGGCGCCCGTATTTATACCAATTTTAGTCTCGCAAAATCAATGGTATTAAACTAACCTAAAATAGTTTGTATGAGTAATATTTTATGATTTTACAATTAAATAAAGATTATGTAGTGTAAATAGTCATGATTATAAATTACAAATCAAATAATTACAATTGATAATCAGTTTTTAAATTATAAGTTCGTTTCTTTTTAAACAGTGTTCGTTAAACACAATGAATTAATTGAATTAGTTATTTACAATCAGTTTTATTATTAATATTTCTTGTTTATTTATTGTATTTGTACATAGGTATTTGGTTTTGCGCCGATACAGCCATTCTGCAAGGCGGTGCGTGCTCTGCACCTGCCATGATGTGATTGTTTTCTGTAACAAAATTCTCTTTTGGGTGTGGTATCTGTGCGTAAATATAATAAGTACTTTTTGGGAGATATTATGTGTTTTAGTGAATTCTGGGTGATTCTTGTGGAGCTTTTTAATTTTTATTATTGGAAATAAGTGATAGAGGGATTTCCTCACGGGTTCTCGGAGGTTATTGTAATTTCTCGAAGATTATCGGTGTTTCTCGGAGTTTCTCGTAGCTTCTCGGTGTTTCTCGTAGCGTCTCGGTGTTTCTCGTAGCTTCTCGGTGTTTATCGTAGGTTCTCGATGTGACATATTTACTCTCGGAGTTTAAATGTGAGGGATATTTGCAAGATGGTGGATTTAAGATAAAAGTAATGTTAACTTACAGTTTTTAGTCTGATGGTGTGTTTCCGTCCCTAAGGTCGGAACTTGGATGTACAGATGGTCCCGCCCGTGATTTAGATGGCACGGGCTCAGTTGGTGTTGTATTGTTGTCTTCCATATGTTCTGCCGATACGGTGTCTTGCTCGCCTGGTTGAGGAGCCGCTCGCAACTGGTCATGAGCGACTTTTCGTGGCCGTCCTCTGCCGGTGACTTTTTTTACCAGATAACGGTCGTTTTCTAAGATTCTGCAAATTTCGAACGGTTCGCTGAATTTTAGATCTAATGAGGTTTGATTACGAGGGTTGTTTTTAATTAGTACATAGTCTCCTCTTTGAAAATGTTTTATCTTCGCTTTATGTTGATTGAAGCGTTGCCTGTCTTTTTCGGCAGATTGAGACATTCTTTGTTGCACATATTGGGTAAGTGCTTCGAGATTTATTGTTTCATTTTCAATATCTACTAAATTCAGTAGTTCTGGTGGAACGCAGTGTTTTCGTTGGGTAATAAGTGTGAGCGGGGCGACGCCCGTAACACGGTGAGTTGTGCAATTCATTGCTAGTTGTAGCTCTTCAAGTGTGGTGTGCCAAGCTTCAATCTCATAGTTTTTAATCATGATTAGAGCATTTTTGAGAGTCGCCACTACCCTTTCTACTTGTCCATTGGCTCGGCTGACTCCTGGCGCTATGGCGTGTATATTTATCCCAAATCGTTCACAGTAGTCTTTAAATTCGCCCAGGAATTCTCTGCCGCCATCCACAATAATTTGATCTGGAGCTGCAAATAGATGTACGGTGCGTTTTAAGGCTGCAAGGGTACTATGTGGACTTTTGTTAGTCGCGTAGTAGAGTAAAACGTATTTAGTGAACGCATCGATTGTCACGATAACGTATTGTTGTTCGTTTTGGGTTCCTATTTTTCCTGTAATGTCCATATGGATTACTTGAAAAGCAGCTGTTGGTTTTTGAATTGGGTGTAATTGAGCTTGTACAGCGCCAGAAGCTCCTTTGGATGTTCTGCATATCACACAATTATCAACAAATCTGCGGACAGAAGAACTCATTTTATTAAACCAATACGTTTCCTTGATCTTCTGTAGGGTCTTCTCCCAACCCGGGTGCTTAAGAGCAGTGTGATATGAGTTAATTATACTCCATTGAAAAGCCTTGGGAACTACAGTGCATGTTTTTAATCCGAAAACTGGATCTTGGACATTCTTTTTAAGAATATCATCTTCTAAAATATAATCTGCTACTGGATTATTGTCTCGTAATGAGTCCATTAGTGATCGTAGTTCTTCATCTCGCCGTTGTTCAACTTTGAGCCACTCCATATCTTTTGTCATGACATTTACAGCAAGCTGATTGGGATTCCTGCTGAAAAAGTCTGCGTGCTGGAGTCGCTCGCCTTTGCGGTATTCTACTTCAAAGTCGTAGTTCTGTAAGAATGCCCACCAGCGATGGATTCTTGGCAGTAGGTCCTTCTTATATTTAGACGCTTTCAGCGCATTGCAGTCCGTTATAACTGTAAATTTTCGTCCGTAGAGATATTGGCGAAAATGTTTGATAGCCCGTACGACTGCCAAAGTTTCTAACTCGTACGAGTGGTAACGGCTTTCAGCATCTGTGGTTCTCATGCTCATAAAAGCAACTGCATGTTGGCGTCCATTAATTATTTGCACTAATACTGCACCAAATCCCAGACTACTTGCATCCGTGTACAGTTGTATAGGTGCTGTTTCTTGAAACAGCGTCAGTACCGGAGCAGATGTTAAACATTCTATCACTGTAATTCGAGCTTTTTCGTGTCTGTCATCCCATTGCCATTTTGCACCCTGTTTTGTTAATTCATATAAAGGCACCATAATGCGTGAAAAATCTGGAATATATTTCCTGAAATAACTTGCTAATCCATTAAACTGTCTAACTTGTTTAGGATTTTTTGGAATTGGCGCTTTGACTAGTGCTTCAACTTTCTTTGGACTTGGTCGAACTTGTCCATCTGAGACCAAATTACCAAGGTATTCAATCGATCTCTTAAAAAAACTGCATTTATCTGCATTGATTGAGAAGCCAGCCTCCTGTAGTGCTATAAGGATACGTTCAATATTTGACAGTCCTTCAGGGAATTCTGCACATTTACTTAATACGTCATCAACGTACACCTGTGCAGCTGTCCCTAGTAGCGGTGATAACGCCCTGTTAAGTTTGGCGGTAGCCCGCCCATAGACAGGTTAGGTATGGTATTACATGATTGTGGTGGTAGCCCGTCTATAGACAGATTAGGCATGGTGTAACATGGTTGTGGTTGCAATGGTACAGTTGCCGATGAGATATTCGGCACTGCTTGGGTTACATGACGCTGTGTGGTTTTTTCAAATGGTTCAGGTGGTGAACGAGCTGATGAGGAGGTGGTTAGGATTGGAATCCCTTCCAATCCCACTTCTGATGACGGAGAAACGCCTTCAGATGCGTTTTTAAAAAGCGTGACGTCAGCAGAGCTGACGTCATGATCTTCAATTTGGTGGTTACTCATATTAAAACTCAGTCGATTTTATTTAAACTTTTATGTTCGAGAATTTATTTGGGAGCTCCGTACGCTCCGACAGCTCGAACAAGAATGAGCTGCGATGCGTCGGGCGCCCGTATTTATACCAATTTTAGTCTCGCAAAATCAATGGTATTAAACTAACCTAAAATAGTTTGTATGAGTAATATTTTATGATTTTACAATTAAATAAAGATTATGTACTGTAAATAGTCATGATTATAAATTACAAATCAAATAATTACAATTGATAATCAGTTTTTAACTTATAAGTTCGTTTCTTTTTAAACAGTGTTCGTTAAACACAATGAATTAATTGAATTAGTTATTTACAATCAGTTTTATTATTAATATTTCTTGTTTATTTATTGTATTTGTACATAGGTATTTGGTTTTGCGCCGATATATATAATAGCATAATAAATCTAGGTAGTATAGATTTATTTAAGTACTTTTTTTTCTTTTTTTTTTAATGTTATGTATACCTACTGTGGTTTTTGCATGTACGGAATGCTGAAAGTAGTGTGTAATGTTTCCGAAAAAACTGTACAGACGCCCGTGAAGTCACCGATGGCTTCAGTTCAAAAGCAGCGCTGCAGTCCGCTGTAGCATAAGTTGAGCTGCGGCCCTTTAAATTCACTTAATGAATCTTTTGTTTACACAGCTTTGAAAAAATGTGAATTTAATAAATAATTTTTCTTTCTTCTTTCTTTCAAAATTTACGCAAACGAAGTTGCGCGGGACAGCTAGTCTGTAATATAAAACGTTATTACACAATTGTAGGAATAGACCAAACGAAATGTTAAAAAATGGTATAAATACACATTTATATAATTTTTAGAAATGTTTTTCTGTCTAAAAAAATATTGGAAATGTTAAAAAATTGTATTTGTTGTTGTCTGTCTGTCTGTTTGTTTGAACACGTATCACAGCACTGCAGAACCGTAAAAGGGCAATGTTGAAGTTAGTGTTATAAAAAAATATAAACATATTGAAGTCTATACTACTTTTTTTTTAATAGAGGGGATTCGCACTAGGATACATGCCTGTGTCACTGTGACTTTACAAACATACGAATTACGGACACAAAGTGGCGTCCCATACGGGGATCTAACCCACGATCTCTTGCTCAGCAGTCACACACGCTCCAACTGTGCCACCGAGACGTCGTTTAATTATTCTTTACTAGCTGACCCGGCGAACTTCGTACCGCCTTAGCGTAAATTTGATGCACTATTTTATTTTGTATAGCTGACATTCGTAACGCGCTTTTTTTTTAAATATGCAAAATTAAATGTATATTTTTCAATCTTTCTGAGAGATTTTCTTAATATTTTTTTCCGTAAGAACATCGTACAAAATATTAGAAAACTACAAAAAAAAAAAATCAGCCAAATCGGTTAAGCCGTTTTTATGCTATGTCGTGACAACGGAAAACGGGTTTCATTTTTAAATATATAGATTTCATAAATTCGGTTCACTCTTATGTCAAAAGTCATAAGAGGTCTGTAGTAAAGAGTAAACTATTAATTCTACGGAAAAGAGTGCAGTGTAAAAAGCAAACCGTTTTGATTTTGACAGACGACGAGGCGCCATCTGAATTTTGTTTCCAGAAATATTAATCATGCGGTATGATATGCTAAGTATATCCTGTAAGTACGTCCAAAACGATATTTTTGAAAATAAAGTTTTAAGTTACCAGATCTAATTAATTCTGAAGAAGACGGCCGTTATGAGCTCGGTCTCGCGACTCACAGCAGCGAAATCAACACCTCCAGTGATAACTGGAGGTGTTGATTTCGCTGCTTAAACGTGAAATTTCTAATTTTATTTTATTTATTTCGCTTCTGGAGGCCTACTCTGATTCAATGAAAACGAAGTTTTGATCAAAAAGGAGGTGGTAAAATACAGCGCCAAGAACATCCATTTAATCCACTTGTCCCAGAAAATCGTCCATGGGTTCGAACTTTTTGTGCCTATCCGAAAATTAATTAGAATACTCCCCGTATACTTCAGAAATTTAAGTAAACGAAAATTCACGAATTTCGTTATAAAGAAAGCGAGTAGGCCTGCTGTTTGTTTGAGATCTGCCTGGTTTACGTCCGGAGTACCTTTACTAACGGCGGCTAATTCGGACGGCTTTGTGTTAGCCATGATCTTATCGGCCATATTCTTATCGGTTTTACCTCTCCCGTGTCGCAAGCGGTTATAACGGTTCTAATGAAATTTGGAAGGCGACCTGTACATTATCTCGAAGGTTTCGTTAGGCACTCGTTTTTTCCCCAAGTCCTGCATTCGTCGCAATAATTGAGACCGTTTGTGATCTCCCAGTTCTATTTAATTTAAGAGCTGATTTTTGTTTAATTTCAGATTCTGCTTATGTATACGGATATTAGCCTGACTTTTAATGCTTCGAATGTATTGGTTTTAGACATATTATCTAAAATGACATTTAGTCACGCAAATCGTCTCGTTTTAAATTAGCTATTAAAAGTTGACTTTGGTGGGTTCAAAATGGCGTTGAACTGATGGTACCAGAGCCTGGGTCGGTCTTGCCAGAAGTCCGGTATCCTGGATATGAAGGATACTGTTGTCATCTCTTGTGGCTGTCCCTTCTCCCTGGGTGGTGTGGCTGCGGACTGATGTTCAACGAAAGCGGGTTGATAGGGCTGCTGATCTATCATGGTAATCACGTCGAAAATGCACACAGAAGTTTCTTAAAGTTCGCATTTTGAAATGTGTACTTTATTGACGTCGCGTATTTGATCACTAAATTCGCGCTGTGATCACTAATATTTTGCGTCGGGTCACTTGTATTTCGCGTCGGATTCACCAATATTTCGCGTCGGGGTCACCAATATCTATATGTGTGTATGTGTATATGTACGGGGTACGATTCCACTATGACATAGGGTAGTTATCAAGGGGTTGGCAAATGAAACGCGTGTTCCGTATGAGGTTTGGCAAGTTGGCAAGAGACTCTTTTAATTCTTAAGGAGCTGGTACAGTATCTATTGTTTATATTGTGTTAGGTACGTAGCGCGGCTACATTCAGATAAGTCACCTAAAATATGTATGTGATTCCCTACGCGCTACACTATCAATAAGCCACCTTTTATGAAGCCGGATAAAAACATCTAGTCATAGGTACTTAACTTTCTTTTATGAGACGAACAGTTAACCTATTGAGCTTTGACTATGGAATTTGCCTTCAGGTAAGGTATTTAACAAATGAACGCCTCACCAATACAAATCTTTAAGGGGCGTCTAAACGGGCCATTTTTTACGGCAATTTGTGGCAGCAGTGCTGTGGCCGGCGTCATGGCAGTTCTCTCCAATATTGATTTGATGGTTGCCGGACGGTCGCTGAGCGATCTATTTTCCGCAATGTTGCTCGGCCAATTTTGTTGTTGTTTCAGTCGCCCTCTATTTATTGTTGCCGGATTGTGTAGCCCGTTTAGGAGACTTGATCATGCGCCATACAATTGTAGACATATTGCCATTATTGGCCAAGTAATTAGTTGCCAATAGTGCCGCCACCAATTGCCGTAAAAAATGGCTCGTTTAGACGCCTTTTTAAACATTTAAACAAGAGACTTAAGCCAAAGACAAAAGACACACAGGCACACAGCCGCTCGGCAAAACATAGCGGCCGTGAATTTGAATGAATGAGCATTGGACATAGACTAGATAGATGGAGTTACTGTACATAATATTTATTTTGTTCGACCAGTGATGATACTTAGTTCTATTGAAGTAGAATCGATAATGAACCGTTATATAAAATTAAACTAATGCAATAAAAAAATATTCAAGACTTGTTCATCAATTTACTCATTTTACATCCGATTCTGGTACACCTATACCTGTCGGATAGAATCCTACAAGAACAACACACAATAATAAAAACTTTTATCAATATCCTAGCATAATCGTAAAGTCAAAGTAGGTATAATTTTTAGAGACGAGTCATAGATAGATACGCTATAATTTGGTGGAGCTACTGATAGACACGGGTAAGGTCACGGCCAGTGGCCTCCGTGTCGCCATACCGTCCAAAGCCTGTGACTCACACACACACACACACACACACAAACTCGTCGCCAACTGATTATAATATGAATACTTCGAATGTTGATTATGATTGTGACATTATTGCGAGATAGAAACTCATTCGACTGCTTAGTTATAAGGTACTAGGTGTGCCCCGCGATGTTACCCGCGGTTTTTTAGCCTATGTGATAATCCAGGGTGTCAGCTAACTCCATACCAAATTTTATTAAAATCCCTCCAGCCGTTTAGACGTGAAGAAGTAACAAACATACAGACTCACATACTCACAAACTTTCGCCTTTATAATATTAGTGTGACTACCTAATAGTAGATAAATGTTCCATGATAAATTTACAGGCAGTAGAAGGTACCGATAGGCAGTCCTACTGTCTGCCTTACTCAAATATAACTACTTATGCAAAATTATAGCTTTTAATGCAATTAAACCATATTTGTCAATCAAAATAAACAGAACTGTTTAGTTTAAAATATATATACCACATACTGTGTATATATTCAAGCCGTAGCGTAGACGTCTACGTCACATAATACATACCTATCCAAATGCTTTATCGAGGTCGCCATTTGTGTAAAAATATTCGCAGTGCCTCTAGATTCTGTAGACGCGTCAAATGTGTTATACATTGCGTTGTTATCAAACCATTTTAATTTATATTACCAATATCATACTCGTATACAACTGGACTTCTCAACTCAATTGAGCGAACTCTGCCGATCTATATTGTAATAATATCAGTGTAAAGAATGGAGGTAAGATTTGTTATTAAATTATTACAGATACGCCAAATAATAGTAAATATGCGAATTGAATGTTATGATAGATACCTACAGTCAGTACAGTATTTTAGATATTATTGACCTACAAATATGCCGTACTAGATACATAGGTATAGCAATTTAGATCGATAATAAACTACGCACAAGTGGTAGAAGAATGGTAGATATTTTCGTCGCGTTTTGTTTCAGATTACCTATATCGTAGCTTTCTTGCTACGGTTTTTCTTATTAGATCATGTCTAAGTGAAAACAGACTTATACATTTTAATAAATCAATTAGATACCTACAAGGTTAATAAGTACCTACTTAACTAGGTAGGTATTTATCAATTCTTTTATTGGACGAATTGTTATTTTTAACACACTCTATTGTAAATTTAGGATTAAGTCGGTAAGTACCTACATACTACAAGTGACAATTCTTAGTTCTACTATGTGAGTAGGTAGGTACTTTACTAAAGGATCCGTTCCTCAGTGATGGGTGACCGAGCAGATCTAGATATTTGTGATGTTAACTAATGGCGCATCACATAGATGAACCACTCGCTGGCCTAAGTATGGTTTGATTAAATTCAGCTGTTTTTAAAATAACCAACCAATGATAACAAAATGAAATATCAACAAGGTGCAGGAGGTTTTTAACCACCTTCAAAAAAGATGGTTTTCTATTTGCTCCGTATGTATGTGTGTGTGTATGTTCGCGATTTTCTCGAAAGCTAGTGATCCTGTTTTCGATTTGAAACTGCTTATTTTTCTGGGAAGGTTTTAGTGTATAAAATGTTGTCCTAGCTTATAAAACTAACATCAGGGATCGGAAATTTCAATGACTAACTCCTGAGTCATTGAAATTTCCAATCCCTGATATGCTTGGTTCATTTTTACATTAAGAACCTATACCTATTATATAGTAGGTACTCGAATTTAGATGTTAGGCATAATTCTTAGTGTTTTAAATAACTTTGTGATTCATGTTTTCAGACAAACATAAAAAAAGAGAAAAGAAAAAAAGGAAGGAGAAACGGATTTTGCGTTATTAAATTTATAGAAGCACCTCCTACACTATCCGAGGATGACTATATCTGCGTGCCAAACACATGGGTGAATCCAACATATCTTCGTTTTGATAAACACATTTCCTTGAGACCCATTGTTGCATGTCCAGCATGCAAAGATGTTTCTGAATTTAAAGATCTGGCTAAAAAGAGAAAGAAGATCGACATAGATTCTTGGAGGTTATATGTTTCAGACATTAAATATGAAACAGGTGAGTTATAATTTGAAAATAAGTAGATATTAATTAGAGAATTTAAGACCCGTAGCTTGTATGCTACGGGTCTTAACCGCATAAATATTTTATTTTAAGGCTAAATACCTTTGTTTTATTGCCCGACGTATCGGCCGTACCGTCCATTGCAATGTAAGCAACGCAACAAAATAATTTGTGGCCGTGTTCACAGGTAGATTGACCACGGCCACAAATTATTTTGTGGTCCCTTTTTATTTTGTGCCACGGCCGTTATAAATTGTACAAATCGCGAAAGTTTACACACTAAGTATTTAAGCCGGTACATTTATTTAGTTATCCAAATTATGTCACATATTTTTTCCTCCACTAGGCTACAAGCAATGTGTCGCGGAGGACTTTACATTACATAAGTACATACAAATCACGGACACTAAGCACACCCGGATTCGGAACAACAATTTGTGACTCACACCAAAATGGGAATCGAATCCACGACTTCTGCATTTTGCTCTCAGGGTCACTGACCACTAGACGAACCAGTCACATATTGTTTTATAAAGCTCATTTTTCACACATCCTCTGTTTGACGTGTATGTATGTATTAAGTATATTCCTTTGTGGCACTATAAAGACCAAACGCGGGGGCCGATCTAATATATCCATAATATCTTGGGACAACTCACAAAACGCCATCGGATCCCAAACTAGGCAGAATAAATACATATTTATAAATACATACAAGACACATAATAAATATTACCAGACACATAATGAACCATCGTGCTCAACACACAAAGTTTTATCCTGGGTGGGGAGCGATCTAACCACCAGACCAACTGGCTTTTTTTTATTCTTCTGTATTGGGAAAAGTAAATTTTACAAAAATAATGATTTTCACATTTATCTATCTATATCTATACATATAATAAAACTGTAAATTTCACGTGTCTGTACATGGCCGAACTTAGTGAAAAAAAATATTAGGAAATGTTCTGTCTGTCTGTCTGTCTGTTTGTTTGTTTGAACACGCATCATCATCAAAAACTACCGTGCAGCATTCGGTTGAAATTTTGCACGTGCAATCTAATAGATGCAGATTAACATTTAGGCTATAAATTATCACGCTTTTTCCCATAGGAGCTAAGCAGTAAGGGATAATGTCTGTAGCTATTTTTCGTTATAAAACAGTAACTACTTGACGGATCTTTATGAAAATTTGCAGTTTTATAGTAAATACTATAGGACATTATTTACACTATGAATCATTACGCTAACGTCTATGGGGAACGAGTAGTAACGTATTTTTTGTCGCACCATAATGGTTTATCACAAAAATTTCCACAATTAGACATTATCTATAATTGTAACCCGTGGAATGCATAACTTCACGCTAAAACTAAAAGGAGCTAAACACAACATTGTTAAGTTTCATAAGAACAGTTATTTTGCCGTGGCAAGTAGCGAACAGTATAGCCTCGAAGCTATGCTAGCGGACTTTGACGACGAAGTCCCAGGCTCGAATCTGATGTCTGAATATGTTCTTTTTGTATTTATTTAAATTGTCTTTATCCTTTTTTAATATTTTTCTGAATGTTTTAGTTATTTTTTCGACCGTAGGTAACTTATTTACTTTGGTTATTACTTTTTATATTAAAAATCAAGTAAATTATGCAATTAATTATAGGTATTGCATGCACTGCTGAGAGTAATGAATTAATCGTAGTAGAAATGAAAAACAATATTACATTATAATTAAAAAGTATTCGACATTTTCCAGAAATGATGTGTTCGTCTAAAAAAAAAGACATTACACACGTAAAAAAAAAAACATGTAGCGCCATCTATGAAATCAAATTGTTCACCGTGATCAAATAATTCCTTATTTGTGAAAACATTTATTAAGGTATAGGTGCTTGAGATGCTGAGTGGCAACATTCTTGAAAGTAGAAGGCGTTGTATTCAATAACGTTCTATACCTAAGTACTAATACTTCTTTTACTAATAAAAGAAGTTTTAAAAAGAAACACATTGCTATGATTTTTATAAATGTTTGTCTGTCTGTCCGTTTGTTTGACCACGCATCACACAGGTGCATCGAGGATCATGTTTTGGGGTTATGGTTAGAGATTACGTATTCATCAATTCAACGATAATGAATGGCTCAACATCGGTCAAGTGTGAGTAGTTCGGATGACGGGAGGAGGGGGGTCGTTGTCTGTCAACCGTACCTTTAGGGATATCTGACATTTTCGCGGGCATGACACATATGACACGCTCTGTGTTTGCTTACTAAAGTGTTACAGCAGTTTTATTATTAGTATTGCGCTGTAACACTATATGAAATACACCCCATTTTTAGCCAAAATGGCAAAACAGAACCCTTATAGTTCCCTTATGTCCGTCCGTCCGCAGCTTAGCTCAGAGACTGTTAGTGCTAGAAGGTTGCAACTTTTGCATGAATAAATTTACTAACGCCGATAAAGTGAAAGAACCAAATCTTGAAAATCATTATTTTATAGTTCCCTTATGTCCGTCCGTCCGCAGCTTATGGGGGATGTGATTTTTTACGATCACATGAGAAGTAACAACATTTTCGTACAAATTCTATTAAAAATTATTAGGTAATAAGTAGGTATAACGTTGAAAGAATGAAACAAAAACAACAGAAAACCCACTTCTTAAGCCGCACACCAAACTAACTATCTAAAAGAATAGAACATATCGATTTTTATTTAGTAAGTATTTAGTCAACAGGACTGTTTCCAACATATTTACACAGAAGTTATTTCGTTACCTAAACTACCTTAATTTAAACCCGACTTTCACGCGAACGAAGTCGCGGGCACAGCTATAAGCAATATAAATTTCACATCCTAAAATATATTTTTTGCAGACTCTTATGCGAATGCAGAACTTTGGATAGAAAGGATAAAAAGATGTGGGTCTATTGAAAAAAAAAGCCCTGAAGAGAGAGGTAAATATATATATTTTTAATAAGCAAGTATGATGGATAGTATAGTATACTGTAGTAGTAGATAGATAGATTTAGCCTGCATGTTTTATTTTCTAAATTTAGTTTTTATTTTAGATACTCAACAAGAACCTATGTTGGACATAAAATTACGAAGCCCTGTTTCAAACTGCTTATCAAATCCTAAGACACAAAAACGTTATAAAAAATCACGCAAACTCCTCCAGAGAATGATATTTAAAATGGAAACTGAAATAAAAAGACAATTATTATATTGTCCAAGATCCAGCAATATCAGCAAGTCTACCTTTAAAAGTCAAGAAAACATGAAATCTCGATGTTCCAATAAAGAACAACTAATAGTAACCGAGAACCCACAGCCAAGCTGTAGTTTTCAAATAGAGAAAACCTCAGCAGTTTCCAATGTTGAGAAGAGCAAACAATCTCGATGTCTTGCAGAAAATAACTCAATTGCTGACCAGGAGTCTTCAAATATACAAGATTCTACAAAAAACACTTCGTCCACTTCTAACATACCGGAACAGTCTACATCAGCTGTCTATACCTATGATTCATTCCAAATGCCTAATGATCAATATAAGGAAATTAGTAGTTATGTCCAAAAAACGGACATTAACAATGATGGAGTAATTATCAAGAACCCTCAGCTAATCTATAGTCCTCAGTCAAAAATAACTGCTTCAGCTTCCAGTGTTGAGAAGAGCATTCAATTTCAATGTATTGTAGAAAACAAATCAATTGCTAGGCCAGAGTCTTCAAATATACTTGAGACTGCCTCTTGTAAGCTCCAAGCAGCAAATAGATCACAACCTGTTCGCCAATTTTTTGAAAAAGAGTTAACTACGGTTTTAAAAGAGGACGGACCTATGATTTTCAGGGATCGAAAACTCCAGTCAACAAGAATTCTGAAGAATAACTCATATTTGAGTGAAACTCCATCCACTTCTAAGATGCCCACTCAGACTTCGTCAGCTCTCCGTTATGATTCGTTACAGAAACTGTATATGCAAGAAATATCTAAAGAACAATACAAAGAAACGAATAACTATGGGCAAAAAATTGACTTTATTAATGATGTAATGATTACATCAACAGCTGCACCTAAGCCTTCAATATCAGCCGACGAGCTCTCTCAGCTAAATCAACATCCTAATTTTAAGGTTAGCGGACGAGTCTCAAGTCATGTACCACAAGACAAACATTCTGATTCATCTACCAAAATTAATCTAGATGGTAAAAGATCATACTTTGATGGAATTGCGCATATGAAACCATTCATCTCTCTTAACTTCTCGGACTCAGTAAAACCAAAGTCTCAACAACAATGGAGCGAAAAAACAACTTCATCAGTTATTGAAAACACAGTTAATAAAAAACCTTACGACCATATTATACGTCCTAGTTATATAACAACTGCTTCAAACTCGTCATATAGTTCTAATTCTTTACCCAGACACTCAGTGGATAGACCAGCATCTCAAATTTCACGAAGCGATGTTCAAGAAACTCCACGAGAGTTACAAATTCAAAGCGAACATTATTTCGGCGGAATTGATATTAATCAGGATCCTCTAAATATTCTACAATACCAAAGAATGCCTGAAAGTAGCGGATTTACCTCTTTTAACTTGCCGAATTCGGTAAATCCAAGATTTCAACAATGGAACGAAAACACAACTTCATCAGTTATTGAAAACCCAGTTATTAAAAAACCTTATAACCAATTTATATATCCTAGTTATATATCAAGTGCTGCAAACTCGTCATATAGATCTCATTCTTCACCCAGGCACTCAGTGGATAGACCAGGATCTCCAATTCCTCAAAGCTATTTACAAGAAACTCCACGACAGTTACAAATTCAAAGCGAACATTATGTCGGCGGAATTGGTATTAATCAGGATTCTCTAAATATTCTACAATACCAAAGAATGCCCGAAAGCAGCGGACTTACCTCTTTTGACTTCCTGGATTCGGTAAATTCAAGATCTCAACAATCGAGCGAAAACACAACTTCATCAGCTATTGAAAACCCAGTTATTAGAAAACCTTACAACCAATTTATACGTCCTAATTATATGACAACTACTTCAAACTCGTCATATAGATCTAATTCTTTACCCAGGCACTCAGTGGATAGACTAGCATCTCAAATTCCACAAAGCTATTTACAAGAAACTCCACGAGAGTTGCAAATGCAAGGCAAACATTGTTTCGGCGGAATTGGTATTAACCAGGATCCATTAAATATTATACAATACCAAAAAATGCCTGAGATCAGAGATTTAAATCGAATTAATCACATAACTCCTCAATTTAACCCGAACAACACATCTGCCGCTCAGAATCTTTCAAATTTAGCACAGCAAGCTCGTAGCTTTAAGCAACAACCTGCAAGACGCCATATAGAAATAAAAGCTAATGAAAATCAAAGTATCGGTCAGGCTAATACTTATGATATTCAAAATCCTAAGATTAAAACGTATGCTTTACAGAATCAAATCGACCGAGCACAACAGTCGATTCAGTTTTTTCTATCACATGATGCAGAAGATAGACCTTACCCTCAAACTATGAGATCAAGTCTAGACCCTGTACAAGATTTATCGAATCGTCATCAAGATCCAAAAGAGGATCCACGTATGACAAAAATATATTTTAAATCAAGCACTATTCATAGGCCCGTTACTGGAAGAGTAATTAAACCGGCAGTGGCACCTGTTCTATCAAAACATCCAAACTCGTTAGAAAAAGCATTTCTAAATGCATATAGAAATAGTTTAATAGACGATTCACATACTCATATGCAAGAGAATACAAGTGAAAGATATGTCAATCAGAAAAGCATGAATTCGGCAGAACCGACACTTGTAACTCCAAACTACAAAGTACTACCAACATATTCAACGTATCAATTGATTAAAGAAAAAAATATACCAGACCATGCGTATCAAAATCCACGTTCAAAGAAAATAATGGTTGACGTGTCTACCGAAACAAATTTCAACAGTAAACACGTTTGTTTTGAAGGTGACAGGGTACGATCATCAGGTGTTGAAAACTCTCCAATAGGAATGGATAACATGTGTCAGACAGACGATCGTTTGGAAGAAAATTCTTTGTCGCCATCTCAAGAGGACATATCAGATAATGAAACTAATACAAACGAGTTAATTAACGATAGCCATATTGAAGAAAGTATTCCTACTGTAAGCGATTCAGTGAGTGGACCAAGAGTTGTGCTAGACTCAAATATAACTTCAAAGGTGCGTCATAGGACTGTTATAGAGCAGGAAATGCTGGATACAATTGCTATACTATTCGGTCAAATGAGCAATAATCTGACGATAGTGTGTGACATGTTCATGCATTCACGAAGCTCAATGATTGAATTATCTAAAACATACGAAAAATTGCTAGAAGCAGTTGGCACATACAATGCCACTGCACTGAATCCAATATAGTAAGTAAGTACTTATTAACATATAATAAGAGATCTTGAGTAACGCAAAGGAGATTACATACCTTCAATCAGAGACTACAGAAGATAAGCTTTGTACTTCATAACGCACACCTAACTTCCTTCAAAGACACGCCTTCGAAACAAAGTGGTTACAGATTCTGTTGTAGGTATAAGTGGTCAAGTGCGTGTTGTACGAATTATATAGTCTCAATGTTTTGTGCAAAGTATCTATCTAGAACCTAGAGAGAAGCTCTATAGATTGCTGAAACAAATTCAGTACGAATTTAGAACTAGGGATAGGATTTTTTATTTTTTTCGTCTTGTCTAGTAATGTCTTATCCTATATTAATAATGATGCAGGTAGTAGATTTATTGGCCAAGCAAGGTACTACTGAAGGAGTCGGACTTGACATACGGTCTTATTTTTTGAATTGTTATGGTTTATACAAAAAAGAATGTTACAAATTGTGGAAGGAATACTTTGATTTACGGTCTAGAAATAAAGAAATCTGGTATAAGACGTTTCTGCTAGATCATGGATCTTTATTATTAAATAAAGTAGTTGTATGTAAGTATGAGGCTCAGATTCGGCCATATTCGAAGGAAGTTTGCATTTGTAATAAATGAAAACCATTCACCAAATTGCGATCTCTGCGGTGTACCCACGGAAGAGATAAATCTGTTTCGAGAGATAAAACTGTTAGAACTACAAAGGAAGCAAAAAATCTTATCGCGAGAAGTGAAGATTCCCGCTAGGACTCTGTCGCGTATTATGAAGGAAGATCCAGGTTATTTATTCTATGATCCAGGTCTTCTCTAGTTCAACGAAAAACAAAGCTTCTATACGTTTAGGTTTCTAAATGAAAATTGTTTGACATGTAAATTCTGATTCTTACGTACTTTAATTCCTAGCCGTACGAAATTTAGAATTTGACAGGTGATTAATCGGAATTATAATCATAAATTGACGAAACCAAAAGTGCTACCGATTGATTTTCGTCGTGGTACATTTTTATTATGAATAAAGTTAAAAACAATTATTATGGCTCCAAGATTATTTTTAATTGAAGCTACTCTGCCTAAAGAACGCTCATTGCGTAAGAGAAACCGGCGCCGATTGGGCAATTAATTAAATATTGATATAATTTCCTGCTTAGAGTTTGTAGGAAATTACAGACTAATTTTCGACTTTGAGTTTGTAAGGATTATCAGACTCAGTCGAGGAAAGAGAAAAATAAATAATAATTCTTTGATGTCTTCTTTTTTGAAGAAACTCAGTCAAAAGTGAAGAAATCAAATAATTATTAATTAGCAATTCCCGCGAGCTAGATTTTTGTGATAATCAAATAAATTGAGTAGAGCCTCGATGAGCTCGGAAGTTGCGAATCCCATAAAAGGAGCCATTTGGATCCTAAAATGATAACATTTTGAAGTTAACTGTCACCACAAATAACAACCAACCTAATTCTGTATTTGCTTACACTCAATGTGTAGGTACTTGCTACTTAACTGTAAATTGGTAGAATAGAAGCAATAATTATGTAGATATCTATTAGTCATATATGCATTAGCCACACAGAAGATGGCAGCTAACCCTAAGAGTAGACAAGATAAATCTGAAACAATGATTGGGAACTATCAATGATGGTGATATTAGTATTTACAGCAGGTTCAATTTTGAGCTAGGCAATTTAGATAGTACCTACTTAGTTGTTTTACATAACTGATTAGGTACTATCTAAAGTGCTTAGCTGATAATTAGGTACTATCTAAAGTACCTAGCTCATATGTAAGAAAGTGAGAATACACAGGATAGGAAAAGAGAGGTAACAATTTTATTTGACAGTCAAATAGCATATTATTTTTATTGCAGTTTAATTGATTTCAACATTTAGCTCAATAATGGCTCCTTATCTGGCATTGCCAAGTACCATTTGTAACTCAATATCAGCATCTGATTCTTGTGATTCAGCATTGGCAACAATATTTCTTTGATCTTTATCAAGTGTCCGGTTATAAATTACAATGTCTTCTAAGATGCATAAAACAGGCTTGACATGAACAATCAGTCAGTGATATCTGTAAAACCACAATATTAAAAATGGATTACTAAACTTATCTAATTTATTTTTAAAAACCCTAAGAATAAATAAAAAGCTATTTTCATGTAAACATACCTGCTGATCCTGCCAAGGCGACTGGATTAGAATTAAGTAACACTTCAGCAAACAGTCCACATAGCACACAGACTTCTATACTTATGACCACAATGGACAAGGACTTGCACACCGCAACACTTCTAACATAGTCTCCACTCTGATCACAATTCACAGCTTGCATGGCTAAGATAAAGAATACCTCACAAATGTAGTATTCATTAGTCATCTGAAAATGAATTAAGTAAATTTAATATACATTATAGGTTTTGGTAAGTTCTATCATCGGGATGCAAAAATATACAATCGACTAAACTATGCAGTCAATGAAAATCATAATACTTACTGTGAATGGAGATATCTAATTGCTGATCAAAGATGTAACTCTTGTATTTTGTACTTTTTTTTATAGGTCGTGATATCGATTTATCTTAGGTAATGTTTAAGTATTTGCCACTGGAACAACAATGTGTTTTTGGAATTACTCTTTGCTAGAATCCAAAGAAACAACAAGTTTTAATGGTTTGATGAAATGTGATGTGTTATTGTCAAAAAAAATCTTCAATCTAACCTTAGATTGAAGATTTTTTTTGACAATATCACAACGTTAGAGGACGTTCCGTTTCTCCTATCAAATTGATCGTCTAAAAATATATATTATTTTTTAATTACTGATGTTTTTTTATTTAGCCTTCATGCCAAATAAACCTAAAATCGAAATAATATTCAATTAACTTAAATAATTAACACAAAAAAGGGGACATTTTTTTTTACATTTTTGATACGAATGGAGAGTAACGGTATTTCTTAAGTAAAACGCAACGTAAAGTGTTAATATTTTTGAGTACTGATTATTTTTTTCTGGACTAACAATGTTAGTTTACCAGCGTTCTTGTCGTCACTTTACAGCACTGAGGAATTATACAGGACAATTTTAGAACCTACACTGGTTAGTTCTGAAGTGCGGTGCAAGTCTGAGGCCTTGAACACTTGGAAAACGACACCACGTTCCGCATTGCTGCTTGCTTGCGTTTAGGTGCCCCATGTGTCTCTCCTCATCGATGCCACTGTGGAGAAACTGTACAACTTTGAGCATCATGGCCTATCATGCAACAGGAGCACAGACTGCATATCACGACACGCTACTCTTAAAACATCATCCGTCGAGCTCTAGTCAGCACTGGTGTGCCAGCTGTTGCTGAACCTAATGGATTGGCGCGCAGCGATGGCAAGAGGTCGGACGGTATGTCTTTGCTACCTTGGAAGATGGGAAGACCTTTGGTGTGGGATGCACCCTGCATCCCACACCAAAGGGCGGAGACTCTCAAACGGCAGAACCGCGGAGATTCTCAAACGGCACAACCACGAAGACTCTCAAACGGCGCAACCGTTTGAGAGTCTCCGCAGATGCAGTGTTTGGTAGATGGGAAGGCGCTAGGGTGTCGATCTAATCTGAGATTACATATTTGAGACGTTGAGACGCTATTGCCATGGGGTTCAAGTGCTCGCCTTTTATTCAATGATATTTTCCAGCGTCTTGTCACTGCATCTCGTGGCTTTTTCTTTGCAGAAAGATTATGCATTGCCATACAAGCAATGCTGCCAGCCTTCTAGGCACTGTTCCGGTTGACATCGATGGGGAGGAATTCTTCGACGCATAAACTGGTCCTCTCGTCGGAGCTGGTATACTCCGCGTACAGTACGATCAACGTAACTTGACCGGATTGAAGTTGGGTTTTTATCACTTTCGCGCATGTTATAGAGATGCCACCCTAAAATTACTAACGAAAACGATTAATTATGTTTAATCGATAAAAAATACTAACGACATTTTAATTAAAAAATACAAAAACACTATTTAAATGAGTTCATAAAAGTTTAAATTTAGCACAGTTACAGTAAATACTAAAGAAACTTTGAAAAAACAATTTCTTTGCGAAAATAATCACAAAAAAACATGAATTAGTAATGCTAATTATGACAATGTGATGCGTAATCACATCTCTAATTCTCTTGGATTAGTTACCGCCCCCGCCCCCGCTTCCTGTCACCATTTACTTCCAAAAAATGCATCTGCGCAACCACTTGTCGCCTACTTCAGTCCGGCATAATTACGTTGATCGTACTATATACCGGCTCCCGGTCTAAGCCGAAAACCCCTAGTCTGTGTACTGCCGGTATAGGTGCATAGGTTTTGTTTCTTGCTCATACTAAAGGTTTCTGTATAAGTCTTGCTCTTTCTGTTATCGTCTCAATATTTACGAATAAACAGGCTAACCAACATATTATAAAAATTTTGCGTCCTTCCCGAACAAAGTTAACTCGTGGCCGCCTTATAGAATACCTTTCTAAATTCGTCAGCGTCAGCGGTGGTTTGGAAATTTTACAACACTTACCATTATTTATTTTGTTGTGTGTATAAATACTCAAGACGATTAAAATATGGACAGGTAAGTAATCTTTAATTTCTGATATTAATATTACAGTTTTTAAAGATTTATTGTAAAAACTGTTGCTGTATTACACCCTACCCTCAAAATAAAAAAAGTTCGTAATTTTGTTTTTGTCGTATTTAATTGAAATCGTGATTAAAACTAAAAGTTATTTTTTATTTAAAGCTCCAAGTTTATATATTTTCGTTCGGTATAGTGTAAAACGTGTATATTTGTTGTATTAACGAAATAAATAAGTATTTTTTTTCTCTTTATTGTACACATAGAAGAAAAAAACAATCATTAGTACAAAAAAAATAGTAATTATGTACAAAGGCGAGCTTAACTCAAAATTGAGTTTTCTACCAGCAAACCTTTGAGCTCTAGAGTATAATTAAAATTATATGATCATTTTTTTGTAGTTTACTAGGTAAATTGTAAATAATTCGTTAAATTTAAATAACATTTAATTACTGAATTAATTATATAAAAAATGCAAATAAAGCTAGATAAATATATTATTAGATAGACTAGATAAAGCTGAAGAGTTTTTTATTTAACGCGATAATCTCAAGAACTACAGGTCCGAATTAAAAAATATTTTACTGTTGGATAGCCCATTCATCGAGGAGTGCTAAAGGCTTTATAACACCACGCTACAACCAATAGGAGATTCTTACTTCTTGAATCATAAATAAAACATCGTGGTTACATTCAGTGAAGTTTTAATTTACGTAAGTTTATATTATTGTTTATTTCATATATTGTTATATTAATAGGTACTAATGCACTGGTAATATCTGCGTAAGTAATTGGTAGTTTATTAATGATAGATTCTTATTAAGTGTTCTTTTCTTTACTCATTTAATTACTTAATTAGTTATGTCGAATGTTTGTTTAATGTTTGTAGCACATTATACCTACTAATATGTAGAGATAACTTTTTTTTTAATTGTCTGCCTCGGTGGGAGGGTATCCGACTGCTAAGCAAAAGGTCGTTGGTTCGATTCCCGATTCCCACACGGGACACTACTTTGTGTGATCCACAAAGTGGTCTGGGTGTACTTTGTGTCTGTGACAAAACATACAAGATGTTTGTAAAGCCCCCGCGACACAGGGCTTTAGGGCGATATATATATATATATCGATTAGATGGGATTTTCGCTATATAAATTAGTAAAACATAGAAGAAATGAAATTGAGGAAATTATAATGTAAAGATGGTCACACAAGATTAAGATAAATATATTCTACACCTACTAGGACAAACAAGCTTTGATAGTTGATTTTTTTTATGTAATTAGTTCAAAAAATCTTAGTGATTCATCCTTTCGATTGATTGGATACAGAATGTTTATTTTTTCATATTTTGCGGGTTCTATTCCCGGCCCGGAACCTTTGAATGCAGTCAATTATTAATAATTATCAGTTAATTATTTTAAAAACAGAATAAAGTTTTCTGTCACTAAAGTGTTCTATCTACAATATCCAATGTACTTTCCCTCCGCGTGGTATGACCGTGCGTACATCCTGTATAGTTAGTGGATTTCGAACACGCGTCCTCTCGATTGCGAGTCCGATGCCTTAACACCTGGACTAACACTTACACATAATTATAATATAGAAAAGAAAATGCAAATAAATAACAAATAATTATGTACAGGAACCTACATAATTAAAAATAACAATATAAAATTTATTCACAGACTTAAAATGTCGGCTTATCAATAGTCACAGTAAGTGGCTGCGCTGCCTCTAGCGCAGGCACTAGTGGATTTGTCCGTTGCACCAATTATCATGGCAACAATCAAGGTAAGCGCTTAATTACCTACCGCCGTCCATTGTGTTTATTACTTTTGAATGAAATTTTAGTTTTACGTGTGAAAATACGGCATACCTATTTCCATATTTTCACAAGTACCTACAACGCGTAATTGTGTAAAAGATGACAGCTCAGTTTGCCGCCATTTTCACAACTCCTATTGAATACCTATTAATCTTTTAAATTGAAGCCATTTTTTGCTATTTTCAGCTAGATATATCAATTTAAAACGTATTTCATTTACTTTCACACGTTAAACGCAGAGCTGTGAAAATGGTGATAGACCGGTTTCTCGCCATTTTCACAACTCCCTACTTACCTGTATTAATTTTCGTAGTAGTTGTTACTTAGTTTTATCGTCTACTTAATATTATTGAATTGTTGAAAGCAATATTGTTTAGATTCAGTTCATTTCTGACAGTGTCAAATATTTATTGTAGGTAGGTAGCTACATAAATCTGCCTACAATTTAACTGCATATAGACTGTCAATGATGTGCGATTTTACACGTATTTCATAAATAACATACCAGTAACATACTATACTATTTTCACAACTACCCGTTTGTTGTGAAAATAGCGGCTACGGGCTGTCGCCATTTTCACAGCTCTTATCTCGCTTCGTTCGCCGGAATCTCTTTGTTCACAAATGAGATTTTCGGAGCTATAAGTAGGTAATAGACAAAATTAAATAGCCTAGTGCCTATTTTGATTCTCGAATCCTATGGCTAATTAATAAATAACTCATAAAAAAACTACTATCTACTAGTTATTTACATAATACTGATTTTAAAACACGGGTCGTACGAGCCTTTTGTCATCATATCAAACAATCGTCTTTGTGCGTTTTTTTAATGCATAGGTGTATATGCGCATATCCCAACCTTATTTTATTTTTATCCCAAGTCTTTTATATATTTAAAGTTTAGTTATATATTAAATTCTACTTAATTAGGTAAATATCACGTGCCAATTTACCTACCTACCTACAAAAAACTGATAGAATTAACCATATTTTTAGAATGTGTGGTACCAACTTCGCCACCACCGCCGCCAGCTGCCATCACAATTAATGATTTTTTGACGAATATGTATTCGGCATTGAATATTTTAAATGAGAAAATTAATGAAGTAATGGCCCAAATAAATGGCGCATCATAAGGATGATGACAACGACGGGTCTAACCTAACCCTAATGCTTCTGCCATGGTACGTTTTTCTTTATTTAATAATATGTATGTACAAACAAAACACACTTACAAGCTCACACAACTTTTTTGCTAAAGTATAAAAGTCTTATATAGTGCAAAAGTTATGATAGAACAAAAAGGATTTCTTGCAAAAAGCCCAGAATAATAAGTATGAGTGTCCGGTTTCGAAAATAAGTAATTGTAAAAATACAGTAACTGCAATATACAATGATATGTGAAATAAAAAACTGTGAATGAAATAAAAAACGTTTTTTTGGTAGACTGTCAGCGGGATAAACAGCTGGACCAAATCGTTCCAGAGTTAAGTCATCCAGAGTTCTGAGAGAGACACCCGTACAATCGAATACTAATAACGCTATGAACGGAGATGACATGGTTTGTACTCCTTCTTTTAGAAATTATGGCAATTTGGCCGATTTCTTACCCATTTTTTGCAGGTTCCTAGAATTTATTTGTACACTTTAACTACAAACTCGGTCTTATCAATATAATATGTTAAATTTTCACACGTTATCTAAACGTAAAGCTGAGAAAATAATATTAACTTGGTTTGCCACCATTTTCATAATTACTTCCCTGTATTCTTTTGTATAGTTAAATTCATATTTTTTTTCTTATTTGTGAAAATGATAGCCGCTCATTGTAGTTCGCCACCATTTTGTTAATTCAGTAGGTAGATGCAGATAAAACAATCATTAATTTTTTTCTTTGTTTTATAGGTTTACATTGACTCTGGAAAAACTATGGTTCCGGCTAGAATTTTCCGACACGTTACGGAATTCATAAACAACCGCTACAAGGATATTGCTGACAGTTGTATTTTCACGCAAGTATGTCCTATCCACCTTAATTCATTTTATCTAATAAGTTTTCCTTGTATTTTGGAAAAGGTATTTTATCTTATGCCTAGTTTACACGTATTAAGTGGTTAAGTCGTCAACTAAATTTTAACTGAATTTTAAGTGACTTACTGTTAAGTAACTGTTTACACGTGTTAAGCTTAACCGTACTCTTTAGATCATAAAATCATAATGGACGATCAAGAGGGTGTTGAAGTTTTAAATTCAGTAATCAACACTAATATTTTAAAGAGGAAAGATTTGTATTTTTGTATGTATCAAATAAACTTAAAAACTACTGGATTGATTTTAAAATTATATCACTATTAGAAAGCTACATTATCGGGGAGCTATACATCATTGTCCTCCCTACGAAAACGACATTAATTTATCTCAAGGTGTAAAAAAAACTACGATTTGACACCCGTGCGAAGCCGGGGCAGGCAGCTAGTTAGATATTTGACTGCCTCTGTGGCGCGGTGGGAGTGTATCCGACTGCTACGCAAGAGGTCATGGGTTCGATCCCCACCCAGGATAAAACTTTGTGTGATGAGCACGATGGTTTATTCTGTGTCTCGGTGTTATTTATCTATAATTATGTATGTATTTAGAAATATATAAGTATATTTATCAGTTGTCTGGTTTTCATAGTCCAAGCTCTGCTTAGTTTGGGATCAGATAGCGTTGCGTGAATTGTTCCAGGATATTAAGATATTATTATTATTTACATAATGAAATTATTGATGAAGTAAAAAAGAAAATTGCCATTAACACCTAGATGACCTAGGTTTTTTAAAACGACGTTTTCTAAAAATGAAACCTAGCCGTTTGCCGTGATTCAGATTATATTATATACTAGCTGTGCCCGCGACTTCGTTCGCGTGGAAGTTGGGTTTATGTTATGGTAGTTTATATTACAATTTAACTTCTGTGTAAAACATATTGGAAACATGCTCCACAATGCTGTGTGGCATCTATGGATCTAGCTTTAATCAGGGCCCGACCTATGGCAGGGCAAGCCTAGCAAATGCCCAGTGCAGCAAAATGAAGACCGACAAAGTTTATGGCGCCAGACCGTTAAAAAACAAATTATAAAAATTCCTTTGCTTTCAGCACCTCGACAAAAAAAGTATTTCATCAAAATGATTTTCATCACATCAAATATTATTAATATTGAAAAATTCCCCCCCTCGCCCGTCACGCGAGAACTTGGGTGGTTTCGGGTTAAATGCAGCCCGAAACCGCCCAAGTACTCGAGCGAAAGGAGCTTCGATTCTGACTCCGAAAGGTCGAAAATTCCGATTGATTTTAAACCTCCGACTCAAACTTCGACTCCGACACTTTTAAATCGGACGTTTTAATCGGAGGTATCTAGCCGCTCGCTCCTTCAAAATAATTTAAACGTAGGTAATAAAGCAATGATAGAAAAAAACTCTCACAGATTTCCTATGATCGCGGGTTATGTCCTGCCCTAGCGATCTTTTCCGAGTCTAAAGTACACACACTTTGTGTCCGTGTTGTAAAGTCCCCCGCGAAATAGGACTAGTTATGTTTTTAAAAAATATCCTGTTTTTAAAACATTGCATTCCCGCGGTACTGTGATGTGTTCAAACAAACAGACAACATTCAAACGTTTTTAAAAGATCTACTCAGATATCTTTTAAAAACTTTTTGTGATTAAATACTTTTCTAAACTTATTTCAATATTTTTTTTCACTCACTTTAGAAGATTTAAATACTATTTTATAATGTCTATTTTGGTGAATTAAAAAATAGGTGTGTCAACCTGTCGCAAATTAAGATCATTATAAGTATATTCCCTCTACGTAAGAATTTCAGATTTTTTTAAAAATCAATTTTCCTGTTATTTTTTAATTTGTATTTCAACGCCATCTATTTTCAAAATTGGATAAGTTGCTTTTAATACTCGATGATTTTATATTAAATGAAACTAAAATTTTCATGCATATTAAACGTAGGTAAGCAAGGTATTTAACCTTAAATTATTCACGTGATTAAGACCCGTAATATATATATTTTCATAATGTGTACAAATCGCGAAAGTTTATCAACATTTGTAGGTAAGCAATTTTGGCACTCAGAAGAAATCGAATCACAGATGGCGCCACGTATTTTATTTTGATATAACATTTATAAATTCTAGAAAATTCAAGTAGTTATTGTTTATTTGTAATGTAATATTGTTTTTCAATTCATAACATAATCACGATTCATGCAAAACAATGATAAAGGTGCCTATTGAAAGTGATTGACTAATATGAAAATTTGTTAAACAAAGTAAGCATGTTAAAGTCGAAAATAAAAGCTTGTTTATTAAGTATACATTTGGAAATATACTTAAAAATAATAAAAAGATATTTTTAAATAACACAAATAGAGACTCGCACACTTGGGATTCGATCCTCTGATCTCACTTCTCACTTGTTCAATACCGCCACTTGTGCCGTTAGACCACCTCAACCGATATTAAAGCTGTTAAAATAACTGATGTTAGGAAAATTTAAAATGTTGTGTTTAGCTCCTTATAGTTTTAGCGTGAAGTTACTGTTTCCATGGGTTACAATTGTAAATAATGGCTTATTGTGGAAAAAATTGTGAAAAACCATATTGGTTCGACCAAACATACGTTGCTGCTCGCTCCCCATAGACGATAGCGTAATGATTCATAGTGTAAGTAATCACCTATAGTACTTACAATAAAACTACAAATTTTCATAAAGATCCGTCAAGTAGTTATTGTTTTATGACGATAAATAGCTACAGACATTATCCGTTATTGCTTAGCTTCTATGGTAAATAGCGTGATAAATTATAGCCTATATGTTTTTTTTGTGATTATTTTGGTAAAGAAATGTTTTTCAAAGTTTCTTTATTATTTACTGTAACTGTTCTAAATTTAAACTTTTATGAACTCATTTAAATAGTGTTTTTATATTGTTGAATTAAAATGTTGTTAGTATTTTTAATCGATTAATCGTTTTCGTAAGTAATTTTAGGGTCACATATCTATGACATGCGCGAAAGTGATAAAAACCTAACTTCAATGCGGTCAAGATACGTTGATCGTACTGTAAGTGTCAATATTTCCCGCCCATCGCCCCGCGCGAGGTGCGGGAGGGTGGGTTACTTATCCAAAAATAGAATCAATTCTATTCCACTTGCTCACTTATCCACTAAATCGTAACTTAACACTTATGACTTAAGAGGTATTAAGTGACTGTTTACACGCTGCAATTTAGTTAAAATTTAGTTAATTACTTAACCACTTAATACGTGTAAACTAGGCATTACCTACCTACCTATTCTGGCTACTATCTGACGTGCCTAAGTAACAGCTGTATGACAGTTTTTTTTAAATCGGATCCTAAGGAAATAAAGAGAGGAATGTCTTTATGTTAGTTTCGCGAACGGTCACCAGGTTATTTTACACTAAACCGTATCAGAACATCGCTGTAATAATTGTAGACTTACATTCATTTTTTGAATCAAAGTGTTCCGATGAAGCAAGACACTCGCCTAGAAAATAAAATGAAACGTAAACCTCGAGTCGATCGACAAAATATCTCGCCCGACTCTGAATCAAAAATAACAAAAAACAGCATGAGGGACATCTCTATACAATAATTTAAGGAATTTATCTACTTAAACAAGAGTATTATATTAACTGTGTACAAGACTAGCTTTTATCCGCAACTTCGTTTGCGATGTTGAGGTAGTTTGCACCCCCGTTTTACCCCCTTAGGGAGTGAATTTTTAAAATCCTTTCTTAGTGCTCCCCTACGTTATAAAAGGTAAAATTTCAAGTTTATAACCCTTATTTAGACCCTGCGTTGATATTTTAGTCAGTCAGTCAACTTCTCCTTTTATATACTCCAAGTAGGTACATCAAATTACGTTTTGATCGTATATTTAGATAGGAACTTTTTATGAACTTCAAGCATTTTCTTCATCTTTACTTTTAGAAGAATAACAATTTTGTAATAATTTTTCCTAGTTATGCAACATAGTGTTTATGTGGTCTCCGCGAATATTTTTAGTTATGCTAATTTATACATTTATAAGGTGAAGTTGGCTCAATTACATTGGGATGGATGTCCTATGATCGAGGGTTCGAGTCCACCGATTATAGAAGATCCTTCCCAACGTGTTAACCACTCATATGTTACGATTTTTGACAAACTTCGTTACATAAAACTTTTATACAAAAAGTATATTTTCTTCTTCGTGGTCGTCTTGTCAGGGTTGGTGACACGCATAACAAGTTGTCGCCATTTCTTTCTTACTGCGGTCATTCTTGTACATTTATCTACCTATTAACATTTTAATTTATTTTTTCAGGTACATAATATTTTGTGACGTCGATACCACTAACTCCGCCACCAGGATAATGCCAGTCTCAAATCTGGAAAAAGGAGGAGTGTGGACTTACCAATATTTTTGTGATAAATTTAAAATTTTGGCATCAAGTTCTATCTAAATAAATATATAGTTATGTAATGTAAAATTGTCGTGTTTTAAATTAACTTAGAGATACCAGTCAATGGAATCCTGCGATGTAATTTTCACCGGTTTCCTATAGCTTAGCTACTATATGCCTACATAATTATGTATGTAGAATTTATGACCATGCAATAAGTAAGGTTAAAAAACAATGACGTTTTACTTAGACATAGCGCATATTTTAGCCTATCTAACATGTTGTTTTTTTATTTACTACAATCTGTTGCCTTGCTGAAACATTGAATAGTATGTTTGTCGGGGTTTGTCTTGTCATGCTCGGAATGTGGCCTGTGTCACATCCAACTTTACTTCACAAAGATTTATGTGTGTCCTGTGGTGTTTTCCGTTTCAATCTACGATTTGTCTGGGTAACCTCAGTACTTTCGCCAAGGGGTTTGGGTGTATTGTGATCTTTTTAAAATTTTGTATGCTGTACGATTTCCTGTCATGATGCAACTGTTCATTTCTAACTTCCCATGGAGCATTGGTTACCATTCTTAGAATTTTATTCTGAAATCTCTGTACGATTTCGATGTTAGAGTGCTAAAAATAACTGAGAGAGCCTCACTATTTGGCACAAGAAAGTGTCTATTCTCTATGAAAGATTTCAGTTATTATTTAAAAAAATAATTACTCTCGAATGCAGGAGAAACCGTCTTTATTCCCAGAATTCCCATAATACCAAATAATTTTCCATTCCAATATAAAAGAAAGCAATTCCCAGTATCGGTGTGTTATGCAATGACAATTAATAAGGCTCAAGGGCATACTTTTCGTGATGCTGAAACTGAAAAAATGCGAATTTTTCAACAGTATTGTAGATTGACGTATTATATTTCGCTAAAATATGAAAGTTAATCTGTCTGTTACATCAAAACCACTGAACCGTGAGGAAGGATATGGCAATTTTTTTTTTACGAAAAACGCGGACGAAGTCGATTGATGATTTTTTCCAACCCTGTTCGAAAATAAATTAGATAAGTTTAGTAACCTGTTAAAATTTGGGCCTCGATTATATTTTGTTGTAACTGGGTTACTTTTAGCCGAGTTCCATTGCAAAGTTGTGGTGGTCTTAAATTTCGGAGCAGAATAATCGGAATGCCAATTTTTAAACAAATTTCATGAGAAGGAAGTCCGGGCATATTTAAAGAATTTTAAAATTCTATCGGGTAATTAGTGGCTTCTTGTTCATCGACCATTCTATTTATTGAAGTATAAACTTTGCTTTCCCCCTGTATATTCGACAGTATTTTGTTATTAATCTCAAATGCCTGGTCATTGCGAGGAGTTAAAATGGGTCTTTCGCATAGCCAAGAATTGTCCCTATTCAATATATTTGTTACGTCACCGTATACCGACGATATAAGATGTGGTTGGGATTGCACTATACAACATAACTCAGGCGTCAGAATAACTTTTCCTTGGTGTAGTTGTGGATAGGTACCTTCACCAATCTTTAATAATGTATCAGAAAATTGACGATCATCCGGGTTATCTCCAGTTCTTACTCGCATGTTTATAGTCAAATGCATCGATTGTATATCACGCCACAAATAAGTGAAATTGACTGTCTCGCTCTAATGCGGTGAACATAGTGCTCCTAGATTAAAATTCGGCAATAATTGAAATGGCGCAAATATCAATTGAAAGTGCTGTTCGCGAATTACATAAGGTTATAGTGGACCTGTCGTGTAAAATCAGTGCGCTGGAAGTAAAAGTGAACGAACAAAACAACGTTATTAAAAACCAAAGTGACATTATGGAGAAATTGAAATCAGCTGTTGAGGGTAAACAAAAACAGCTGATCACACCTACATCCCCGTGTGTTCAAGCCAACTCAGCGGTGCAGCGACCTATCCGTCAAGCGCGGCTAAACACATACGCTTCAAATGCCGCTGCAGGAAAAAAGCGAGGCAACGGATCTACAGCGGATACTAAAAAATCAAGCGCTGCAGTAGCTAACTCGATCACGATCGATACACCGAAGACTCCCGAGGTAAGCCGAGCAGACAACGAGACTACCACAAGCAAGTTAACGGCAAACACAACTCCTGTGGCCACTAAATCAACGAAGTGCCCGACAAACCCACCTGTAATTGAAGAGACCATATCTAAAAAAAAAAATAGTAATGAGTCTTGGCAAACAGTTGACCGAAAACGCAAATCGCGTCAAGTTGTTGTTGGTGCAGGAAAAGTTGACGAACACCTGCAAACAGTTGAGCGTACAAAATATATCCAAGCGTGGTCATTTAAGCCGGATACATCTGCGATAAACGTGATAAACTACATGAATAAAATTCAAAAAAGTGAAGAATATTTTGTTGAAAAGCGCGATATAAAAACCGACAAACATTCTGCATTCGTTATTGGCGTACCGGAAAGCCTGTATGCACTTTTTTGTTCGCCAACGTCGTGGCCACCGCGAGTAAAGGTGTCAGACTGGTTTCGCATACGGCCCCGCGGAGAGCGGGGCGTCAGCGCGGGAGGCGCGGGCGGCACCGGCGCTGGCACCGACAAAACCGGTCCCCACATCACCGCGACAGCTCAGTAGCGAAAACACGACCACGCCTGTGCTGTATGATGTCAACGTCGGATGCACAAAAAAGAATTTAATTATATGCCATCAAAATATTGCATCGATAGATAAAAAAGCAAATAAAATGGAAGTTTTATTACGCAGTGAGTTGAAGTGTGATGTCATTGGATTATCAGAGCATTGGCTGTCGGCAGAAAAACTAAAATGCATAAATGTGAACGGATATAAGTTGTCGTCTAGTTATTGTAGGAAACAAATATCGCACGGCGGTACTTGTATATTCGTTCGTGATGGGTTGAAGTGTGTCGAAAATGTTGACTTAGTATCGTTATCTATAGAACAATACTGCGAAGTATCGGCTATAGATTTACTTGACTACGAAATTACTATTATTTGTATTTATAGGACCAACTTAATTAATGATAACGATTTTTTAGACAATTTCGAATGCTTGCTCGATACTATTATCGGTCTTGGGCTTGAGATTATAATTGTGGGCGATTTTAACATTAATATGTTAAATCATGTATCAAACAGCGTAAAAAGGCTGGTAGACATGCTGTCGGCCCATGGCATGACGAGTCACGTAGATTTTGCCACACGAATATGTTCGTCAACAGCTACATGCCTGGATCATGTTTATACAAATCTCCTACCGGGTTCGGTGACTACGGCGCCTGTTGTGACGCATTTAAGTGATCACTTGGCGGTCAGGTGCGAGGTATTAATCAGTGACTGTGTTGTAGACCGAGGTTCACGCTATGTTAGATCTTTTTCAAAAACGAATAAAGATAACTTTGCGGCGTCTATTGATAGCATCGACTGGGATGAAATAAGAATACTATATAGAAGGCCCTGTGAAATGGCGTGTGCAGTTATCAATATATTAGTTAATAAGATTGACATCTGTTTTCCTTTAAAAAAGGCGTGTATGACAAATAAATCTAAAATATCCTGGGTAACCACTGACATAGAAGATTATAAATTATTATTATTTGAAATCCTTGACATTTGTAAATATAATTCTACGAACGAAACTGACAATTTAATCATTGACATGAAAACGCATTACGAAAATTTAATATTAAATAAAAAAGCTGCCTTTTACTCTAAGAAAATACAATCTTCAGATAATTCATCCAAGGCTATGTGGGAAGTAGTAAACAAAGAGCGTGGTAAAAATAATTGTCCAAGGATCGATTTCACAGACATTGTTCTACAATTAGACGGAACACAGTTCATCACAAAAAAAGCATTGGTTGATGCTATGAACAAACGCTTTGTAGACGCAGCGATGACGTCTGGTGCACCAAGTGCCAATGTTCAGCTTGTGCGGAATGTTCTGCATAAAGCGAGACCGCAAGCAGACCGTTCGTTGAGATTTACATCTTTTAGCGCGCATGAAGTGTACCGCATAATTACAACACGCGTTCCTCCGAAACCATCAAAAGATGCATATGGTATCTCAATAAAAGTTCTTAAATTAGTTGCAGCCCCTCTGGCCCCCGTTCTCGCTCACTTATTTAACACTTGTATAAGAACTGGAACATTTCCTGCAACTTTGAAGTTAAGTAAGGTGTCCCCCTTATTTAAAGGAAAAGGTAAAAGAGACTGCATTGACAACTACAGGCCAGTCTCGATTATCCCGGCGGTGGCAAAAATATTCGAGAACGGATTAAGTTCGCGGTTAACAAACTTCCTATCTGAGACCAAAGCCCTTTCAGACTGCCAGTATGCGTACCGTGAAGGGCGCTCGACCACCTCTTTAGCTCATGAGCTAATTAGACAGATTATGTCTGCACGAGAGTGCAACAAGCAAGTCGCTGTTATTTGCTGCGACTTGTCGAAAGCATTCGATGTAGCGGACCGTAGCGTGCTTGCTGTAAAACTGCGGCATTACGGCATAAATAGCACATCGCATACTTTATTGACAGATATGTTGCGCGATAGAATGCAAATAGTGGTAGGAAACAAAGGAAAGGAGAGGTCAGATCCCGTAAAAACAGAGATGGGAGTTGCTCAAGGTTCGTCGATCTCAAATATACTGTTTTCCCTGCTGTTGAACGACTTGCCTGAAGCCGTGACTGAAGCACAAGTCCTAATGTATGCCGATGATGTTGCAGCTGTGGTGACGGCAGGGTCAGTAGATCAACTAGAGCTGAAATTAAATCAGACCGCGAATCAGCTAGCGCTGTGGTTCGACACAAACGGTCTAGCACTAAACTTAAAGAAGACACACTTCATCCATTTCGTCCTATCAGGAAGGTCAACAAGACAGATGAATGTGACTTCGAATGGAGCTAGCCTATCTCAAGTAAACACCACTACTTTTCTTGGATTTGAGTTGGATGCGTGCCTAAAGTGGGAAATCCACATAGATAAAATCTGCGGTAGAATAGGCAGTGCGTGTTTTGCGCTTGGTAGAATTTCTCGTGTACTGACTACAAGAGAAGTACGGTCCTGTTACTTCGCTACGGTGCACTCCGTGCTACAGTACGGAGCAGAGTTGTGGGGTCGCGCTGCTGACTGGCAACGCGCCTTTCGAATGCAGAAACGTGCTCTACGAGCCATCGTTCGAGTTTCACGCGAAACATCTGTTAGGCCGTATTTTAAAGACCTAGGCATTCTTACGTTACCTTCGATAGTGGTATATCAGGTTGCAGTGTACGTAAGAATGAACGAGAATAAATACCCTAAGATCGGCGATGGTCACTCGTACTATACTAGAAGCAGAGGATTGCTAGCTACTGTCTCGAGGACGCTTACTAAGTCTTCCAAGACAACTCATGTGATGGGTCCAGATGTTTATAACCGCCTCCCAGCATTCATCACTAGTGCGACCAGTGCATGTAGTTTCAAGCACAGGTTAAAGACGTGGCTTATCGAGCAAGCATTTTACTCATTTGACGAATTACTAACTTGATGATATATTATTTTTATTATAATTATTTTTCATTGACATTACCTACTATTTTTATTTTATAATTTCATTGTAACTGATATTTTGCTGTTTTTATTTTATTGTATGACTTATTTATATTTTATTGACATTATGCACTCTATTCGACTATTGCCTTTTTTACTTTTTACTTTTATTTTTTTCTATTTTATTGACATGCTATGCTATGCTATTCATTTGTTGACATTATTATTATTAATTTTTGTTGTTTATGACTATTTTTATTTTTGTACCTTAATTTATTAAATTATAATTTTGTGACATGTAAGAATTCCTTACCAATAAATTACTATGACTATGACTATGACTAAGAGCTTTTCAGGCAAGCCCTAACCTCATCAGCTCGGGTACCCCGTGGTATTACCGGTAAGGTTTGTCGGAAATCACCACAAAATAAAACAGTGATACCGCCCATTGGTCAATCATTTTGTCTTCTAAAGTTCTGTCTACCGCTTCTGCTCCTTTTCGATGGGCCATTGTACATTCACCCCATATGATTAAATTATACTCACGTAATACTTTAGCTTTGTCGCTATTTCTTGAAATACTACAGGTTGGACTTTCCGTGCGATCTAAATCAATTGGTATTTTAAACATAGTGTGAGCAGTTTTACCTCCTGGTACAATGTTGCAGCTATACCTGATGAAGCTACGGCAAGAGCAATTTTACGCTGATTTCGAACATAAGCTAATATTAATTTAGTCAAAAAGTTTTTCCCAGTTCCTCCAGGTTGCATCTAAAAACCATATTGTTCTCAAATTATTCTGAACATTCTCGCACACGCGATCATAGACTGAACGTTGTTCTGCAGTCATCATTGGGACACCGTTTTCTAATGTTGCCAGCAGTTACATTGAGTTGTAACCAATCTCTGCGGAATATTCCCTATTGGTAACCTCTCCGACTGAGGTTGGTGTTGGCAAACCACATTCACAGAGTGATTTACTGCCTACTGCTGTTAAGTCTTCCTGAAGAACTAATAAGCACTGATTTATGACAAGATCAAGAAAATTAACATTATATATTCCGAAGAAAGTCTTCTGCAAATTTTTCTTTATATTTTTCCCATAATTGTACAGCATTTGACAAATTACAAACTGTGAGTAATGTTACAAATAAATGGCGTAATCGTCGTGGAATATCACTAACACAGGATTCTGCTAAAGCGTCATCCCAATGCTGATCGTTTTCAAGCAAATGACGTGCTTGGCAAGCTGCATGATAAGTTGGTTAAACAACATCGTCTACTTTTTTTAAATCTATAAATGATATTGGTCCTCGTACTGTATGTAATAATAATCGCAAAAAGAAACACTCAGCGTTGTTTGAACCAAACCTACCAATAACATGTTCTTTGAAAATACCTGACTCGCCATCTACAGGCCTACCTCGGCGTCTACGATTAAAGACATCTCGTCGCTTATCGTAGGTATTTTGCAAAATAATCAGTTTGGCAAAGTCGAAAGAATGCTAATGAAGTTGTTTGTCTAGGGTTCTCTAATCGTTCTGCAATATTTTCGGCGTTGAAATATATACGTTGACCGCCCTCAAGATGAACATCCAGATGAGTCACAGGTCATATCTTTCATGAATGTTGAAACTTAAGATCCGCCACACAGCTTCTGAAGAGCTGATATATCTGCCTGACTGAAATCTAGTAACTTCATCATGTTCATTTCTCAACGCAAATGTAGCTTGGTCACTGCCCTTGTTAATATACTTACTATTACACATTTCAACATTAATGTGAGCTTGAAATGCTCTAGACAACACAGGCGAATACGGAACGAGCCACCTATTTATCTAAAGTAACCTGTTGTCCAGACACTCGCTTTTCAACAGTCAAACCACCATTGTCTCTTGAACGGCGACGACATAATGGGTATCCATCATGTCCTGTTAAAGTTTCATCCACTAAGGCTTTTGGATATCTTTTAGTGCAACGACGTCTTGCATGCAAGGAGCATTCCCGTTAAATGCACCACATAGACCATGTATCATATGAGTTTTAACAATGTCGTATAACACGGGATCTGCAATCGGATCTGGAATTTCAGCACGGATCAAACTGTCTACATCTTTAGGTCGAACTAAATCTTTTAACCAAAGCAGGATATGTGCGTGAGGTAAGCCGCGTTTTTGCCCCTCAACACTAAACATTTAACACAATACTTGCTACGTAGATCTATCATTGATTTTAATTTTAAATGAAAAACTTTGCGATAATATTATGGCGGTCATGCGGTGCTTGACCCTCAAGAAGCTCCCTAGTGATTTCTTCCCACTTGGGATTGGTAGTTTCAGTATTAAATAAGTCCGGACGTCCATATTTTCTTACGTAACAAAAAGCATCTTGTATACGTTCGTGCATGTAGCGTGGACCACCAGTAAAAGAAGAGGGTAAAATAACTAAACGGCCCATATTCACCGTATCATTATCTGCATGGCGTCGCGAAGGTGCACGTATTCTTCAGCGCGCAGCTGCCTTTGATTAGATCGTATATAAACTAATCTTTCGGTTTCAATTTTTGCGTACATGTCAACAATAAACTGATTGAATAAGCCACGAAAACGTTGAAAGTATACAAATCTATTCCTTCTCACTCGCAAGTGGTAACAATAAAATTGAAGGCATGACATCTTTTTATTAAAATTAGGTACGCCTGTGCGCGGATCAGTTTGGTGTAAAGCGAAATTATAACCATCTTTCCCTCGACAGTATATTAAAGGATATAGCAAACTGTCGTAAGCCCTGTGGGTTTCGTAAATACGTTGCAAACGATTGTCTCTGGAACGGATAACGATATCACGTCTATCACATTCCTGGTCGACCAATACTACAGCAACTTCATTCGTGGATGGAGCGGTATAACGCCCAGGGTGTTCCTGAATTGGACGCCTATCGGCATTTATAACAATTTTATAATTAATAATAATAATAATAAACGTTTATTTGCGTAAAAATATGGTATAAAAAAATGGTGTTACAAATTTGTAGAAGTACGTACATGTCTTCGCTGTAACAATCACAGCATGCAAAAATTTCAGTCAAAAAAATCATTTATAAATTCTTGAATGCTATAGAAATTACAATCAGTAAGCCATTTGTAAAGTTTTATCTTAAACAATCTTATGTCTAAATCTTTTAAGGTGCTAGGTATCTTATTAAAGACATGTGTGCACATTGCCAAGCAGCTTTTATTATATTTAGTTAGTCTCGGGAAATCTGTGAGTACTAACCTATGTGGGTCTCGTCTTTTCCGAGGGTTTAAGTCTTCTGCTGTATTAAATAATTTCTTATTCTTCTTAACAAACAAACATATTTCATAAACATAGAGAGCAGGTAAAGGTAACAGTACAAGTTTCTTGAATACTGGCTGACAAGATTCATCAGGTTTTAGTCCGCAGATCGAACGGATGCATTTTTTTTGGGCAATAAATGCTCTATTCATGTCGGTGCAGTTACCCCACAAAATAAGACCGTAGCGTAATATGGATTCAATGTAGGCGCGGTAAGATGTCAGTGCAGTTTTTAAGTTAGTTACATTTTTAATTTGTTTCAGTGCATACACAAATTTATTTATTTTATTGCTAACAGTATCTACGTGTGCTTTCCAATTAAAATGTTCGTCTATTATTACGCCTAAAAATTTGGTCTGGGTTACCTCATTAATTTTATTTATATTGAGTGCGGTGTTATTTTTATTATTAAAAGATTTATTAAAATTAATATAAACTGATTTTTCTAGTTTTTTTTTAAATGTTTTATTTTTAAATTATTATCACCATCTTGAGGAAAAGCTTCTAATGCCGATTTAAAACTGCATACAGAACATGTTTCATTAGGTTAATTCGTATGAATTAACCTGAAGAAACATGTTCTGAAGTTGTGAAATGAGTTCAGTATTTCAATTCGGGAAATATTGATTTCTTATATTTGACTGTGTCGTTGTAGTCGGATACAAAATATATTTGAAGAAACTTAGGTTGGTCTTCAGGCAAAAGGGATCCTATCAAATGGTAAACCTGACCTTGTATCTTAAAAGTAGGCATGAAGGACCAGGACCTTCTCGAGATTTGTTGAGCACCAAAGAGGTAATTTGAAACGCACTATTACAAGTGCGAATATTGTCTAAGAATTGTTTAGATTGCACATGTTCCCCTACAAGTAGTGATTTCAAAGGTTTCGGTGGGTCTTCGAACGAAAGCAAATTTATTTTACCTCCAGAACAACAGAAACCAGCCGACTCCTTACTCCACTTTAAAGCATTACAAAAAGAACATACTACGTTCATATCGCCTATTATATAAGATGATCTATTAATCAATTGTGAGGTTATAAGCAAACCCACTTTTATATTTGTCGTACCACACCACCGAATTCGTAGATTGATCTTCTATGTTTACATCTAAGTCATTATGATTATGTCGAAATCTGTCTGCAGTAAGACGGGCCTCTCACTGTTCGTCCGTTTCAAGAGACCGAATATTTTCAATTCTTAATCTTTCATTAGACAAACTTATTAATCGTTCTTGTCTCAAAGAATTGTAATATTCGCGTCCCGACTCTAGTCGTTGTTCATGCTCATGTTCATCTTCAAGAGATCGAATAATATTATGGTGCACCCTATCATTTGTCAAACGGTTCTCATATTGAGTAAAAGTTTCAGGTTCTCGAGATAAAATATCTCTACGTTCGCGATCAGCTGTAAACCGTAATTCCCTCTCAGTGAAGGTTTCGGACTCACGGGATAGTACATGCCGTTCGCGATCAGCTGTAAGCTGTAATTCCCTCTCAGTGAAGGTTTCGGACTCACGGGATAGTACATGCCGTTCGCAATCAGCTGTGAAACGTAATTCCCTCTTAGTGAAGGATTCGGACTCACGGGATAGTACATTCCGTTCGCGATCAGCTGTGAGACGTAATGACGTAATTCCCTCTCAGTGAAGGTTTCGGACTCACGGGATAGTACATGCCGTTCGCGATCAGCTGTGAGACATAATTCCCTCTCAGTGTAGGTTGCGTCCCCTTCCCGCGGGCACATTTCGCACTGGCGACATAACTTCTCCACATCGTAGTCAATGTGTGGTCACCACACATAACTACGTGCCCAACCCTTTGTCTTTACAATACCCGTATGACTAACGTGTAACTGTTTTAAAACTATATTTCTTAAAAGCTGAGGAATTATCATTCTATAACCCCACATAATACACCCATTTTCTAGATATAATTCATTACGCCGATCAAAATACGGTTTGTTATATGTTATTGTTGTCATCACCGTCATGATTTGCTTTCTTGTTGCGAATTGGTATCGATTAGGGCTATCAGTAATTTATTTTTGTCATTGCGAATGCTGATAGTCGAATCACTTGTTTCTATGCCGGGCAACTATTCAGTCTGTGCTCCCACATCTCGTGATTTTGCAGTAATATTTGATAACCCACTACCGCTAAGTTGCTGCTCATGCGTATAGATAGATAGGAAGGGCGCGAAAGTACTGGAAATTACTGTATAACGCCTTATTGGCTTTTCTTTGAATAACTTTGTGCGTTTGCTAGTTTGTTGTTCATGGTAGGTGCTAGCTCGAGGATCGCGTTGTAATTCGTGGGTTGAAAAACTCATCGTTGTCATCATCGTATTTATTAAATAAAGAAAAACGTACCATGGCAGGAGCATTAGGGTTAAAAGACTTATTGTTCTCATCGTCGCCATGATGTGCTTTCTTTTTGCGAATTGTTATCGATTAGGGCTATCGGTAATTTAATTTTGTCATTGAGAATGCTGATAATCGAATCCATTGTTTCTATGTCGGGCAAATCATCAGTCTGTGCTCCTACATCTCATGTTTTAGGAGAAATCTTTGATAACCCACTATCGCTGGGTTGCTGCTCATATTTTGTAGGGTTAACCTTTATTTCACTACCTTGGGAATTAACACTAGTTTCATTCAGCGGCTGCGTATCCGTATTGGTTTGCGTGATAGGGCTGGAAACTACTGTGTCATGCCTTATTGGCTTTTCTTTGAATAATTTTGTGCGTTTGCTGGTTTGTTGTTCATGGTAGGCGCTAGCTCGAGGATCGCGTTGTAATTCGTGGGTTAAAAAACTTATCGTTGTCATCATCACATTTATTAAATAAAGAAAAGCGTACCATGGCAGTCGCATTAGGGTTAAAATACCCATTTTTGTCATCACCGTCATGATTTGCTTTCTTGTTGCGAATTGGTATCGATTAGGGCTATCAGTAATTTAATTTTGTCATAGAGAATACTGATAATCGAATCACTTGTTTCTATGTCGGGCAACTTATCAGTCTGTGCTCCCACATCTCGTGATTTTGCAGTAATATTTGATAACCCACTACCGCTGGGTTGCTGCTCATGCGTATGGATAGATAGGAAGCGCGCGAAAGGACTGGAAATTACTGTATAATGCCTTATTGGCTTTCCTTTGAATAACTTTGTGCGTTTGCTGGTTTGTTGATCATGGTAGGCGCTAGCTCGAGGATCGCGTGGTAATTCGTTTGTTGAAAAAATCATCATTGTCATCATCATATTTATTAAATAAAGGAAAACGTACCATGGCAGGCGCATTAGGGTTAAAAGACCCATTGTTGTCATCATCGTCATGATGTGCGTTGTTGTCGCGAATTGCTATCGATTAGGGCTATCAGTAATTTAATGTTGTCATTGAGAATGCTGATAATCGAATCCATTGTTTCTATGTCGGGCAACTTATCAGTCTGTGTTCCCACATCTCGTGTTTTTGCAGTTATCTTTGATAACCCACTACCGCTGGGTTGCTGCTCATATTTTATAGGTTAAGGCATTATTTAGACCTTTGTTTTATCGTTAACTTTTTTTTTCACCACCCTTGGAATTGTAACTAATTCCATTCAGCGGCTGAGTATCCTCATCGGTTTGCGTAATAGGACTGAAACTACTGTGTAATGCCTTATTGGCTATCCTTTGAATAACTTTGTGCGTTTGCGGGTTTGTTGTTCATGGTAGGCGCTAGCTCGAGGATCGCGTGGTAATTCGTGGGTTGAAAAACTCATCGTTGTCATCATCATATTTCATAAATAAAGAAAAACGTACCATGGCTGGCGCATTAGGGTTAAAAGACCCATTGTTGTCATCATCGTCATGATGTGATTTCTTGTTTATTAAGATTGTAATGTACATACCTAACTAGAGTTTACTTTTGTTTAATGTTTAGTTTGTTTTGATGAGTAGGGGTGTTATATTTGTATCACAACTATATTTGCGGAACTACTAGCGCTATCTTGTTTACGGTATGTAAATTAAAACATTTGTAACTAGGGTAGAAAGAAATAAACTCATTCTGCACTGAATAACCGACGTGTTTGTACTTTATATAGTAGCTAATCTATAGGAAGCCGGTGAAGATTACATCCCAAGATTCCATTCAATGGTATCTATGAAGTTAATGAAAAAAAAAACAACAATTTTACATTACATAATTATTTATTTAAATACAAATTGATGCCAAACTTTTAGATTTATCACAATAATATTAGTGAGTCCACATTCTCCTCCTTTTTCCAGATTTAAGACGTGCATTTGAGGCGTTCATCCCAATGGCGGAGTTAGTGGTATCGACGTCACTACGGGTGTCTCTCTCAGAACTCTGATTGACTTGACTCTAGAACGATTTGGTCCAGCTTTGTTTTTGGCTCTGGTAGTTCTGGTTTTGGCGCTGTCTTCAGTAACCGACTCGTTCATGCCGCTGACATTCTGCAATAAAACGTTTTTTATTTACATTGTATATTGCAGGTACGTAGTACAAAATCAAGGGCAGAAAAAACAATATGATCAAACAGATCATCGATTAATGGAAATTTTAGTTATTTACTTCTATGTTTTACTCTAACCAACGGGCTCTTGCGTAGCAGTCGAATACCCTCCCACCGAGGCAGTCCATTAAAAAAAAAGTTGTTACGTATATCTCTACATATTAGTAGGGATAGTGTGCTGCAAAAAATAAACAAACATTCGACATAACTAAATAAGTAATTAAATGAATAAAGAAAAGAACACTTAATAAGAATCTATCATTAAAAAACTTCCAATTACTTACGCAGATATTACCAGTGCATTAGTACCTATTAATATAACAATATATGAAATAAACAATAATATAAACTTACGTAAATTAAAACTTCACTGAATTTAACCACGTTGTTTTATTTATTTAGCGATTCAACGCTGCTCTACTATAGATTAGGAGCAAGTACAATCTTTCGCATAAAATAACCGAAGAGAACTCTTGTAGCGGTTGTATAAGAATTCCAATTAATGTGTAGGAAAATTGATGATATTTGAATGATACTTTTGTAGGATCTACTAAATGAAAATGGTGGCGAACTACAATAAGCGGCAATCATTTTTACAAATTTCGGTCAAGATAATCAAAACAAAAAGACGAACGAAAAAATTGAACTACACAAAATAACACAAGGGAGTAATTATTAAAATGGTGGCAAACCAAGTTATCATTATTTTTACAGCTCTACGTTTAAATAACGTGTGAAAACACAACATATTAAATTGATAAGACTTTTTGAGTTTTTATGCAGTTAAAGTGTACTACAAAGAAATAAAATAGTAAAATAAATTATTAATAATACATATTGTAAAGTTAAATTAGCCGACTACGAGGCAAAATCAAGGGCAGAAAAAACAATATGATCAAACAGATCATCGATTAATGGAAATGTTAGTTATTTACTTCTATGTTTTACTCTAACCAACGGGCTCTTGCGTAGCAGTCGAATACCCTCCCACCGAGGCAGTCAATTAAAAAAAAAGTTGTTAGGTATATCTCTACATATTAGTAGGGATAGTGTGCTGCAAAAAATAAACAAACATTCGACATAACTAAATAAGTAATTAAATGAATAAAGAAAAGAACACTTAATAAGAATCTATCATTAAAAAACTACCAATTACTTACGCAGATATTACCAGTGCATTAGTACCTATTAATATAACAATATATGAAATAAACAATAATATAAACTTACGTAAATTAAAACTTCACTGAATTTAACCACGATGCTTTATTTATTTAGCGATTCAACGCTGCTCTACTATAGATTAGGAGCAAGTACAATCTTTCGCATAAAATAACCGAAGAGAACTTGCCAAAAATTTCAAATCTTTTCTATTTATTGTTGAATATGTGAGGGGAAATAATAGCACGTATTCACAGGATCTAGTGTATTCGCCGACTGACGTACATTCGTGAACTTACAACTACCTACGGTTTTATTGCTATTTACAAATGACACATTATTCGTTATTAATATCAAAGTACCTACATTACACCTCCACCACTAAATGAATCCCTTAACTATATCATTCTAAATAAGACAAAATCAAACCTAAAACTATCAAGGTATTCTAATTATATAATATAATTACTATTACATGTGGTTAATCTATTTCGAAACCATATCTAACGACTGGGTTGCGCTTCCTTCTAGAATATCTAGGTTCCGGCAGAGGTGAGCGCTGAGGTGTGTGGGAGGTGTTTGTGTCGGTCTCTGTTGTTGTCACGGGTTGCTCATGAATCAATATACTTTGTGGTGAGCTTATATTACTCCCATCCACCACCACGCCCTCGTTTGAACAATGTCGTCTACAAATTCAGCATCTAAATGTGTCTTAGGTTTTCTCGCAAAGGCGGGGCGATGTTTTGCCAGTAAGAGATTGAGTGACTAGCTGAAAGTAACAAAAAAATAAATAAGTTAAAATACCTTTTCCAAAATACAAAGAAATCTTATTAGATAAAATGAATTAAGGTGGACAGGACATACCTGCGTGAAAATACAGCTGTCAGCAATTTCCTTGTAGCGGTTGTATAAGAATTCCAATTAATGTGTCGGAAAATTGATGATATTTGAATGATACTTTTGTAGGATCTACTAAATGAAAATGGTGGCGAACTACAATAAGCGGCAATCATTTTTACAAATTTCGGTCAAGATAATCAAAACAAAAAGAACGAACGAATAAATTGAACTACACAAAATAACACAAGGGAGTAATTATTAAAATGGTGGCAAACCAAGTTATCATTATTTTTACAGCTCTACGTTTAAATAACGTGTGAAAACACAACATATTAAATTGATAAGACTTTTTGAGTTTTTATGCAGTTATAGTGTACTACAAAGAAATAAAAAAGTAATATAAATTATTAATAATAGGTACATATTGTAAAGTTAAATTAGCCGACTACGAGGCAAAATCAAGGGCAGAAAAAACAATATGATCAAACAGATCATCGATTAATGGAAATTTTAGTTATTTACTTCTATGTTTTACTCTAACCAACGGGCTCTTGCGTAGCAGTCGAATACCCTCCCACCGAGGCAGTCAATTAAAAAAAAAGTTGTTAGGTATATCTCTACATATTAGTAGGGATAGTGTGCTGCAACAAATAAACAAACATTCGACATAACTAAATAAGTAATTAAATGAATAAAGAAAAGAACACTTAATAAGAATCTATCATTATAAAACTTCCAATTACTTACGCAGATAATACCAGTGCATTAGTACCTATTAATATAACAATATATGAAATAAACAATAATATAAACTTACGTAAATTAAAACTTCACTGAATTTAACCACGATGTTTTATTGATTTATCGATTCAACGCTGCTCTACTATAGATTAGGAGCAAATACAAATCTTTCGCATAAAATAACCGAAGAGAACTTGCCAAAAATTTCAAATCTTTTCTATTTATTGTTGAATATGTGAGGGGAAATAATAGCACGTATTCACAGGATCTAGTATATTCGCCGACTGACGTACATTCGTGAACTTACAACTACCTACGGTTTTATTGCTATTTACAAATGACGCATTATTCGTTATTAATATCAAAGTACCTACATTACACCTCCACCACTAAATGAATCCCTTAACTATATCATTCTAAATAAGACAAAATCAAACTTAAAACTATCAAGGTATTCTAATTATATAATATAATTACTATTACATGTGGTTAATCTATATCGAAACCATAACTAAAGACTGGGTTGCGCTTCCTTCTAGAATATCTAGGTTCCGGCAGAGGTGAGCGCTGAGGTGTGTGAGAGGTGTTTGTGTCGGTCTCTGTTGTTGTCACGGGTTGCTCATGAATCAATATACTTTGTGGTGAGCTTATATTACTCCCATCCCCCACCACGCCCTCGTTTGAACAATGTCGTCTACAAATTCAGCATCTAAATGTGTCTTAGGTTTTCTCGCAAAGGCGGGGCGATGTTTTGCCAGTAAGAGAATGAGTGACTAGCTGAAAGTAACAAAAAAATAAATATGTTAAAATACCTTTTCCAAAATACAAAGAAATCTTATTAGATAAAATGAATTAAGGTAGATAGGACATACTTGCGTGAAAATACAGCTGTCAGCAATTTCCTTGTAGCGGTTGTATAAGAATTCCAATTAATGTGTCGGAAAATTGATGTTATTTGAATGATACTTTTGTAGGATCTACTAAATGAAAATGGTGGCGAACTACAATAAGCGGCAATCATTTTTACAAATTTCGGTCAAGATAATCAAAACAAAAAGAACGAACGAATAAATTGAACTACACAAAATAACACAAGGGAGTAATTATTAAAATGGTGGCAAACCAAGTTATCATTATTTTTACAGCTCTACGTTTAAATAACGTGTGAAAACACAACATATTAAATTGATAAGACTTTTTGAGTTTTTATGCAGTTATAGTGTACTACAAAGAAATAAAAAAGTAATATAAATTATTAATAATACATATTGTAAAGTTAAATTAGCCGACTACGAGGCAAAATCAAGGGCAGAAAAAACAATATGATCAAACAGATCATCGATTAATGGACATTTTAGTTATTTACTTCTATGTTTTACTCTAACCAACGGGCTCTTGCGTAGCAGTCGAATACCCTCCCACCGAGGCAGTCAATTAAAAAAAAAGTTGTTAGGTATATCTCTACATATTAGTAGGGATAGTGTGCTGCAACAAATAAACAAACATTCGACATAACTAAATAAGTAATTAAATGAATAAAGAAAAGAATACTTAATAAGAATCTATCATTAAAAAACTACCAATTACTTACGCAGATATTACCAGTGCATTAGTACCTATTAATATAACAATATATGAAATAAACAATAATATAAATTTACGTAAATTAAAACTTCACTGAATTTAACCACGATGTTTTATTTATTTATCGATTCAACGCTGCTCTACTATAGATTTGGAGCAAGTACAATCTTTCGCATAAAATAACCGAAGACAACTTGCCAAAAATTTCAAATCTTTTCTATTTATTGTTGAATATGTGAGGGGAAATAATACCACATATTCACAGGATCTAGTGCATTCACCGACTGACGTACATTCGTGAACTTACAACTACCTACGGTGTTATTGCTATTTACAAATGACACATTATTCGTTATTAATATCAAAGTACCTACATTACACCTCCAGCACTAAATTAACCCCTTAACTATATTATTCTAATTATGATAAAGTCAAACTTAAACTATCAAGGTATTCTAATTATATAATATAATTACTATTACATGTGGTTAATCTATTTCGAAACCATATCTAAAGACTGGGTTGCGCTTCCTTCTAGAATATCTAGGTTCCGGCAGAGGTGAGCGCTGAGGTGTGTGGGAGGTGTTTGTGTCGGTCTCTGTTGTTGTCACGGGTTGCTCATGAATCAATATACTTTGTGGTGAGCTTATATTACTCCCATCCACCACCACGCCCTCGTTTGAAACGACATCTTCAACCTTGCAGGTAGACGAGTTTACTGGGAGACAAGGAAAATCGGAAAAGCATGATTTGCGCCGAATTTGGTCGACGTGCCGTTTCATTAATGGACCGTTACCGCCGTCTACAAAATACCTACGTGAACCCTCATTATTTACGATCTTCCCTTCGACCCATTTATCCTGCGTTCCATACCCCCGTGCATACAGGGTCGCCTTTGTCAAAATTACGATGAACTCCACCCGCAGATTGAACCTGATTTGCTTGTGCCTTACGCACCCGTTCTTCTACTACTAGGTCACCGCGGAGTAAATCTAAACGAGAACGTAATGAACGTTTCTGCAGTAACCTAGCAGGCGTCTCCCAGGTAGTGCTATGTACTGTGTTTCTGTATGTCATCAAAAAACTTTGGAGGGCGGCTTCAACCTCGACCTTATCTCTCAATATAATTTTCCGCGGCACCGTTTGAAGCAGGTGAAAATCCCTGTTTAATGCCATTAGTTTTTAAAAATGTTTCAAACTCCGAGCTCGTAAAAGGGGGGCCCTGATCCGAGATTATATGCACAGGTAGACCAAACCTCGCAAAAGTATTTGTCAGTATTTTTGTTACATTAGTGGCGTTTTATTGTTTTATTTCGAAAGCCTCTAATCACTTCGAACTTGAGGTTACTAATACCAAGTACGATTCTCCCCTATATAGTCCTCGAAAATCAATGTGTAGGCGGGTCCACGGTTGCGAAATGTACGGTCAGGGTTGACAGCGCGCCGTTGCGTCCCCTTCCCGCGCGCACGTTTCGCACTGGCGACATAACTTCTCCACATCTTAGTCAATGTACGGCCACCACACATAACTACGTGCCCAGCCCTTTGTCTTTACAATACCCATATGACTAACGTGTAACTGTTTTAAAACTATATTTCTTAAAAGCTGAGGAATTATCATTGTATAACCCCACATAATACACCCATTTTCTAGATATAATTCATTACGCCGATCAAAATACGGTTTGTTATATATTATTGTTGTCATCACTGTCATGATTTGCTTTCTTGTTGCGAATTGGTATCGATTAGGGCTATTAGTAATTTAATTTTGTCATTGAGAATGCTGATAATCGAATCCATTGTTTCTATGTCGGGCAACTTATCAGTCTGTGCTCCCACATCTCGTGATTTTGCAGTAATATTTGAAAACCCACTACCGCTGGGTTGCTGCTCACGCGTATGGATAGATAGGAAGCGCGCGAAAGGACTGGAAATTACTGTATACTGCCTTATTGGCTTTTCTTTGAATAACTTTGCGCGTTTGCTGGTTTGTTGTTCATGGTAGGCGCTAGCTCGAGGATCGCGTGGTAATTCGTAGGTTGAAAAACTCATCGTTGTCATCATCGTAAGTATTAAATAAAGAAAAACGTACCATGGCAGAAGCATTAGGGTTAAAAGACTTATTGTTCTCATCGTCGTCATGATGTGCTTTCTTTTTGCGAATTGTTATCGATTAGGGCTATCAGTAATTCAATTTTGTCATTGAGAATGCTGATAATCGAATCCATTGTTTCTATTTCGGGCAAATCATCAGTCTGCGTCCCATATCTCGTGTTTTTGCAGTAATCTCCGATAACCCACTATCGCTGGTTTGCTGCTCATCTTTTATAGGTTAAGGCTTTATTTGGATCTTTGTTTTATCGTTAACCTTTTTTTTCACCACCCTTGGAATTGTCACTAATTCCATTCAGCGGCTAAGTATCCTTCTTGGTTGGCGTGATAGGACTGAAAGTACTGTGTTATGCCTTATTGGCTTTCCTTTGAATAACTTTGTGCGTTTGCTGGTTTGTGGTTTACGGTAGGCGCTAGCTCGAGAATCGCGTGGTGATTCGAGGGTTGAAAAACTGATCGTTGTCATCATCGTATTTATTAAATAAAGAAAAACGTACCATGGCAAAAGCATTAGGGTTAAAAGTCTTAATGTTGTCATCGTCGTCATGATGTGCTTTCTTGTTGCGAATTGGCATCGATTAGGGCTATCAGTAATTTAATTTTGTTATTGAGAATGCTGATAATCGAATCTATTGTTTCTATGTCGGACAAATCAAATCAGTATGCGTCCCACATCTCGTGTTTTAGGAGAAATCTTTGATAACCCACTATCGCTGGGTTGCTACTCATATTTTGTAGGGTTAACCTTTATTTCACTACCTTGGGAATTAACACTAGTTTCATTCAGCGGCTGCGTATCCGTATTGGTTTGCGTGATAGGACTGAAAATTACTGTATAATGCCTTATTGGCTTTTCTTTGAATAACTTTTTGCGTTAGCTGGTTTTTTGTTCATGGTAGGCGCTAGCTCGAGGATCGCGTGGTAATTCATGGGTTGAAAAAGTCATCGTTGTCATCATCATATTTATTAAATAAAAAAAGTACCATGGCAGAAGCATTAGGGTTAAAAGACTTATTGTTGTCATCGTCGTCATGATGTGCTTTCTTTTACGAATTGGTATCGATTAGAGCTATCAGTAATTTAATTTTGTCATAGAGAATACTGATAATCGAATCACTTGTTTCTATGTCGGGCAACTTATCAGTCTGTGCTCCCACATCTCGTGATTTTGCAGTAATATTTGATAACCCACTACCGCTGGGTTGCTGCTCATGCGTATGGATAGATAGGAAGCGCGCGAAAGGACTGGAAATTACTGTATAATGCCTTATTGGCTTTCCTTTGAATAACTTTGTGCGTTTGCTGGTTTGTTGATCATGGTAGGCGCTAGCTCGAGGATCGTGTGGTAATTCGTTTGTTGAAAAAATCATCATTGTCATCATCATATTTATTAAATAAAGGAAAACGTACCATGGCAGGCGCATTAGGGTTAAAAGACCCATTGTTGTCATCATCGTCATGATGTGCGTTGTTGTCGCGAATTGCTATCGATTAGGGCTATCAGTAATTTAATGTTGTCATTGAGAATGCTGATAATCGAATCCATTGTTTCTATGTCGGGCAACTTATCAGTCTGTGTTCCCACATCTCGTGTTTTTGCAGTTATCTTTGATAACCCACTACCGCTGGGTTGCTGCTCATATTTTATAGGTTAAGGCATTATTTAGACCTTTGTTTTATCGTTAACTTTTTTTTTCACCACCCTTGGAATTGTAACTAATTCCATTCAGCGGCTGAGTATCCTCATCGGTTTGCGTAATAGGACTGAAACTACTGTGTAATGCCTTATTGGCTATCCTTTGAATAACTTTGTGCGTTTGCGGGTTTGTTGTTCATGGTAGGCGCTAGCTCGAGGATCGCGTGGTAATTCGTGGGTTGAAAAACTCATCGTTGTCATCATCATATTTCATAAATAAAGAAAAACGTACCATGGCTGGCGCATTAGGGTTAAAAGACCCATTGTTGTCATCATCGTCATGATGTGATTTCTTTATTAAGATTGTAATGTACATACCTAACTAGAGTTTACTTTTGTTTAATGTTTAGTTTGTTTTGATGAGTAGGGGTGTTATATTTGTATCACAACTATATTTGCGGAACTACTAGCGCTACCTTGTTTACGGTATGTAAATTAAAACATTTGTAACTAGGGTAGAAAGAAATAAACTCATTCTGCACTGAATAACCGACGTGTTTGTACTTTATATAGTAGCTAATCTATAGGAAGCCGGTGAAGATTACATCCCAAGATTTCAGTCAATGGTATCTCTGAAGTTAAAGAAAAAAAAACAACAATTTTACATTACATAATTATTTATTTAAATACAAATTGATGCCAAACTTTTAGATTTATCACAATAATATTAGTGAGTCCACATTCTCCTCCTTTTTCCAGATTTAAGACGTGCATTTGAGGCGTGCATCCCAATGGCGGAGTTAGTGGTATCGACGTCACTACGGGTGTCTCTCTCAGAACTCTGGTTGACTTGACTCTAGAACGATTTGGTCCAGCTTTGTTTTTGGCTCTGGTAGTTCTGGTTTTGGCGCTGTCTTCAGTAACCGACTCGTTCATGCCGCTGACATTCTACAATAAAACGTTTTTTATTTACATTGTATATTGCAGGTACGTAGTACAAAATCAAGGGCAGAAAAAACAATATGATCAAACAGATCATCGATTAATGGAAATTTTAGTTATTTACTTCTATGTTTTACTCTAACCAACGGGCTCTTGCGTAGCAGTCGAATACCCTCCCACCTAGGCAGTCAATTAAAAAAAAAGTTGTTAGGTATATCTCTACATATTAGTAGGGATAGTGTGCTGCAAAAAATAAACAAACATTAGACATAACTAAATAAGTAATTAAATGAATAAAGAAAAGAACACTTAATAAGAATCTATCATTAAAAAACTACCAATTACTTACGCAGATATTACCAGTGCATTAGTACCTATTAATATAACAATATATGAAATAAACAATAATATAAACTTACGTAAATTAAAACTTCACTGAATTTAACCACGATGTTTTATTTATTAGGAGCAAGTACAATCTTTCGCATAAAATAACCGAAGAGAACTTGCCAAAAAATTCAAATCTTGTCTATTTATTGTTGAATATGTGAGGGGAAATAATACCACGTATTCACAGGATCTAGTGTATTCGCCGACTGACGTACATTCGTGAACTTACAACTACGTACGGTTTTATTGCTATTTACAAATGACACATTATTCGTTATTAATATCAAAGTACCTACATTACACCTCCACCACTAAATGAATCCCTTAACAATATCATTCTAAATAAGACAAAATCAAACTTAAAACTATCAAGGTATTCTAATTATATAATATAATTACTATTACATATGGTTAATCTATTTCGAAACCATATCTAACGACTGGGTTGCGCTTCCTTCTAGAATATCTAGGTTCCGGCAGAGGTGAGCGCTGAGGTGTGTGGGAGGTGTTTGTGTCGGTCTCTGTTGTTGTCTCGGGTTGCTCATGAATCAATATACTTTGTGGTGAGCTTATATTACTCCCATCCACCACCACGCCCTCGTTTGAACAATGTCGTCTACAATTTCAGCATCTAAATGTGTCTTAGGTTTTCTCGCAAAGGCGGGGCGATGTTTTGCCAGTAAGAGAATGAGTGACTAGCTGAAAGTAACAAAAAAATACATAAGTTAAAATACCTTTTCCAAAATACAAAGAAATCTTATTAGATAAAATGAATTAAGGTGGACAGGACATACTTGCGTGAAAATACAGCTGTCAGCAATTTCCTTGTAGCGGTTGTATAAGAATTCCAATTAATGTGTCGGAAAATTGATGTTATTTGAATGATACTTTTGTAGGATCTATTAAATGAAAATGGTGGCGAACTACAATAAGCGGCAATCATGTTTACAAATTTCGGTCAAGATAATCAAAACAAAAAGAACGAACGAAAAAATTGAACTACACAAAATAACACAAGGGAGTAATTATTAAAATGGTGGCAAACCAAGTTATCATTATTTTTACAGCTCTACGTTTAAATAACGTGTGAAAACACAACATATTAAATTGATAAGACTTTTTGAGTTTTTATGCAGTTATAGTGTACTACAAAGAAATAAAAAAGTAATAAAAATTATTAATAATACATATTGTAAAGTTAAATTAGCCGACTACGAGGCAAAATTAAGGGCAGAAAAAACAATATGATCAAACAGATCATCGATTAATGGAAATTTTAGTTATTTACTTCTATGTTTTACTCTAACCAACGGGCTCTTGCGCAGCAGTCGAATACCCTCCCACCGAGGCAGTCAATTAAAAAAAAAGTTGTTAGGTATATCTCTACATATTAGTAGGGATAGTGTCCTGCAACAAATAAACAAACATTCGACATAACTAAATAAGTAATTAAATGAATAAAGAAAAGAACACTTAATAAGAATCTATCATTAAAAAACTTCCAATTACTTACGCAGATAATACCAGTGCATTAGTACCTATTAATATAACAATATATGAAATAAACAATAATATAAACTTACGTAAATTAAAACTTCACTGAATTTAACCACGATGTTTTATTGATTTATCGATTCAACGCTGCTCTACTATAGATTAGGAGCAAATACAAATCTATTGCATAAAATAACCGAAGAGAACTTGCCAAAAATTTCACATCTTTTCTATTTATTGTTGAATATGTGAGGGGAAATAATACCACGTATTCACAGGATCTAGTGCATTCGCCGACTGACGTACATTCGTGAACTTACAACTACCTACGGTGTTATTGCTATTTACAAATGACACATTATTCGTTATTAATATCAAAGTACCAACATTACACCTCCAGCACTAAATTAACCCCTTAACTATATTATTCTAATTATGACAAAGTCAAACTTAAACTATCAAGGTATTCTAATTATATAATATAATTACTATTACATGTGGTTAATCTATTTCGAAACCATATCTAACGACTGGGTTGCGCTTCCTTCTAGAATATCTAGGTTCCGGCAGAGGTGAGCACTGAGGTGTGTGGGAGGTGTTTGTGTCGGTCTCTGTTGTTGTCACGGGTTGCTCATGAATCAATATACTTTGTGGTGAGCTTATATTACTCCCATCCACCACCACGCCCTCGTTTGAACAATGTCGTCTACAAATTCAGCATCTAAATGTGTCTTAGGTTTTCTCGCAAAGGCGGGGCGATGTTTTGCCAGTAAGAGAATGAGTGACTATCTGAAAGTAACAAAAAAATAAATAAGTTAAAATACCTTTTCCAAAATACAAAGAAATCTAATTAGATAAAATGAATTAAGGTGGATAGGACATACTTGCGTGAAAATACAGCTGTCAGCAATTTCCTTGTAGCGGTTGTATAAGAATTCCAATTAATGTGTCGGAAAATTGATGATATTTGAATGATACTGTTGTAGGATCTACTAAATGAAAATGGTGGCGAACTACAATAAGCGGCAATCATTTTTACAAATTTCGGTCAAGATAATCAAAACAAAAAGACGAACAAGTAATTAAATGAATAAGAATAAATAAGTTATTAAATGAATAAAGAAAAGAACACTTAATAAGAATCTATCATTAAAAAACTACCAATTACTTACGCAGATATTACCAGTGCATTAGTACCTATTAATATAACAATATATGAAATAAACAATAATATAAACTTACGTAAATTAAAACTTCACTGAATTTAACCACGATGTTTTATTTATTTAGCGATTCAACGCTGCTCTACTATAGATTAGGAGCAAGTACAATCTTTCGCATAAAATAACCGAAGAGAACTTGCCAAAAATTTCAAATCTTTTCTATTTATTGTTGAATATGTGAGGGGAAATAATAGCACGTATTCACAGGATCTAGTGTATTCGCCGACTGACGTACATTCGTGAACTTACAACTACGTACGGTTTTATTGCTATTTACAAATGATACATTATTCGTTATTAATATCAAAGTACCTACATTACACCTCCACCACTAAATGAATCCCTTAACTATATCATTCTAAACAAGACAAAATCAAACTTAAAACTATCAAGGTATTCTAATTATATAATATAATTACTATTACATGTGGTTAATCTATTTCGAAACCATATCTAACGACTGGGTTGCGCTTCCTTCTAGAATATCTAGGTTCCGGCAGAGGTGAGCGCTGAGGTGTGTGGGAGGTGTTTGTGTCGGTCTCTGTTGTTGTCACGGGTTGCTCATGAATCAATATACTTTGTGGTGAGCTTATATTACTCCCATCCACCACCACGCCCTCGTTTGAACAATATCGTCTACAAATTCAGCATCTAAATGTGTCTTAGGTTTTCTCGCAAAGGCGGGGCGATGTTTTGCCAGTAAGAGAATGAGTGACTAGCTGAAAGTAACAAAAAATACATAAGTTAAAATACCTTTTCCAAAATACAAAGAAATCTTATTAGATAAAATGAATTAAATGTTGATAAACTTTCGCGATTTGTACACATTATTAAAATATATATATTACGGGTCTTAATCGCGTGAATAATTTATAAATACATCGGACAGTATGTCGAAGTGAACCTATGAGTGATGATAGCTTATTTCTAATATGTTCAATTTGTGTATTCCACATCAGACCGCTATCCATTCTTAGACCAAGATATTTTTCGCAACATTTTCTCTGTAAGACTATATTATTAATGACTAGAGGTCTATAGGGATGGATTGTTTTGTTTTTTGATTTAAAAATGACATAAGAAGTTTTTTAAATATTAATTATTTAAATATATATATTACGGGTCTTAATCGCGTGAATAATTTAAGGTAAAATACCTTGTTTATTGCCCGACGTTTCGACCGTATTGCAACGGCCGTGGTCACGGGAAGTCTTCCCGTGACCACGGCCGTTGCAATACGGTTATTCACGCGATTAAGACCCGTAATATATATATTTTAATAATGTGTACAAATCGCGAAAGTTTATCAACATTTAATTCATTTTATCTAATAAGATTTCTTTGTATTTTGGAAAAGGTATTTTAACTTATGTATTTTTTGTTACTTTCAGCTAGTCACTCATTCTCTTACTGGCAAAACATCGCCCCGCCTTTGCGAGAAAACCTAAGACACATTTAGATGCTGAATTTGTAGACGACATTGTTCAAACGAGGGCGTGGTGGTGGATGGGAGTAATATAAGCTCACCACAAAGTATATTGATTCATGAGCAACCCGTGACAACAACAGAGACCGACACAAACACCTCCCACACACCTCAGCGCTCACCTCTGCCGGAACCTAGATATTCTAGAAGGAAGCGCAACCCAGTCGTTAGATATGGTTTCGAAATAGATTAACCACATGTAATAGTAATTATATTATATAATTAGAATACCTTGATAGTTTTAAGTTTGATTTTGTCTTGTTTAGAATGATATAGTTAAGGGATTAATTTAGTGGTGGAGGTGTAATGTAGGTACTTTGACATTAATAACGAATAATGTATCATTTGTAAATAGCAATAAAACCGTACGTAGTTGTAAGTTCACGAATGTACGTCAGTCGGCGAATACACTAGATCCTGTGAATACGTGCTATTATTTCCCCTCACATATTCAACAATAAATAGAAAAGATTTGAAATTTTTGGCAAGTTCTCTTCGGTTATTTTATGCGAAAGATTGTACTTGCTCCTAATCTATAGTAGAGCAGCGTTGAATCGCTAAATAAATAAAACATCGTGGTTAAATTCAGTGAAGTTTTAATTTACGTAAGTTTATATTATTGTTTATTTCATATATTGTTATATTAATAGGTACTAATGCACTGGTAATATCTGCGTAAGTAATTGGTAGTTTTTTAATGATAGATTCTTATTAAGTGTTCTTTTCTTTATTCATTTAATTACTTATTTATTCTTATTCATTTAATTACTTGTTCGTCTTTTTGTTTTGATTATCTTGACCGAAATTTGTAAAAATGATTGCCGCTTATTGTAGTTCGCCACCATTTTCATTTAGTAGATCCTACAACAGTATCATTCAAATATCATCAATTTTCCTACACATTAATTGGAATTCTTATACAACCGCTACAAGGAAATTGCTGACAGCTGTATTTTCACGCAAGTATGTCCTATCCACCTTAATTCATTTTATCTAATTAGATTTCTTTGTATTTTGGAAAAGGTATTTTAACTTATTTATTTTTTTGTTACTTTCAGATAGTCACTCATTCTCTTACTGGCAAAACATCGCCCCGCCTTTGCGAGAAAACCTAAGACACATTTAGATGCTGAATTTGTAGACGACATTGTTCAAACGAGGGCGTGGTGGTGGATGGGAGTAATATAAGCTCACCACAAAGTATATTGATTCATGAGCAACCCGTGACAACAACAGAGACCGACACAAACACCTTCCACACACCTCAGTGCTCACCTCTGCCGGAACCTAGATATTCTAGAAGGAAGCGCAACCCAGTCGTTAGATATGGTTTCGAAATAGATTAACCACATGTAATAGTAATTATATTATATAATTAGAATACCTTGATAGTTTAAGTTTGACTTTGTCATAATTAGAATAATATAGTTAAGGGGTTAATTTAGTGCTGGAGGTGTAATGTTGGTACTTTGATATTAATAACGAATAATGTGTCATTTGTAAATAGCAATAACACCGTAAGTAGTTGTAAGTTCATGAATGTACGTCAGTCGGCGAATGCACTAGATCCTGTGAATACGTGGTATTATTTCCCCTCACATATTCAACAATAAATAGAAAAGATGTGAAATTTTTGGCAAGTTCTCTTCGGTTATTTTATGCAATAGATTTGTATTTGCTCCTAATCTATAGTAGAGCAGCGTTGAATCGCTAAATAAATAAAACATCGTGGTTAAATTCAGTGAAGTTTTAATTTACGTAAGTTTATATTAATGTTTATTTCATATATTGTTATATTAATAGGTACTAATGCACTGGTAAGATCTGCGTAAGTAATTGGTAGTTTTTTAATGATAGATTCTTATTAAGTGTTCTTTTCTTTATTAATTTAATTACTTATTTAGTTATGTCGAATGTTTGTTTATTTTTTGTAGCACACTATCCCTACTAATATGTAGAGATATACCAGCCAACTTTTTTTTTAATTGACTGCCTCGGTGGGAGGGTTATTCGACTGCTACGCAAGAGCCCGTTGGTTAGAGTAAAACATAGAAGTAAATAACTAAAATTTCCATTAATCGATGATCTGTTTGATCATATTGTTTTTTCTGCCCTTGATTTTGCCTCGTAGTCGGCTAATATAACTTTACAATATGTATTATTAATAATTTATATTACTTTTTTATTTCTTTGTAGTACACTATAACTGCATAAAAACTCAAAACGTCTTATCAATTGAATATGTTGTGTTTTCACACGTTATTTAAACGTAGAGCTGTAAAAATAATGATAACTTGGTTTGCCGCCTTTTTAATAATTACTCCCTTGTATTATTTTGTGTAGTTCAATTTTTTCGTTCGTCTTTTTGTTTTGATTATCTTGACCGAAATTTGTAAAAATGATTGCCGCTTATTGTAGTTCGCCACCATTTTCATTTAGTAGATCCTTCAAAAGTATCATTCAAATATCATCAATTTCCGACACATTAATTGGAATTCTTATACAACCGCTACAAGGAAATTGCTGACAGCTGTATTTTCACGCAAGTATGTCCTATCCACCTTAATTCATTTTATCTAATAAGATTTCTTTGTATTTTGGAAAAGGTATTTTAACTTATGTATTTTTTTGTTACTTTCAGCTAGTCACTCATTCTCTTACTGGCAAAACATCGCCTCGCCTTTACGAGAAAACCTAAGACACATTTAGATGCTGAATTTGTAGACGACATTGTTCAAACGAGGGCGTGGTGGTGGATGGGAGTAATATAAGCTCACCACAAAGTATATTGATTCATGAGCAACCCGTGACAACAACAGAGACCGACACAAACACCTCCCACACACCTCAGCGCTCACCTCTGCCGGAACGTAGATATTCTAGAAGGAAGCGCAACCCAGTCGTTAGATATGGTTTCGAAATAGATTAACCACATGTAATAGTAATTATATTATATAATTAGAATACCTTGATAGTTTTAAGTTTGATTTTGTCTTATTTAGAATGATATACATAGTTAAGGGATTCATTTAGTGGTGGAGGTGTAATGTAGGTACTTTGTTATTAATAACGAATAATGTGTCATTTGTAAATAGCAATAAAACCGTACGTAGTTGTAAGTTCACGAATGTACGTCAGTCGGCGAATACACTAGATCCTGTGAATACGTGCTATTATTTCCCCTCACATATTCAACAATAAATAGAAAAGATTTGAAATTTTTGACAAGACATTCTAGTTTCGACCGTATTGCAACGGCCGTGGTCACGGGAAGTCTTCCCGTGACCACGGCCGTTGCAATACGGTCGAAACGTCGGGCAATAAACAAGGTATTTTACCTTAAATTATTCACGCGATTAAGACCCGTAATATATATATTTTAATAAAATGAATTAAGGTGGATAGGACATACTTGCGTGAAAATACAGCTGTCAGCAATTTCCTTGTAGCGGTTGTATAAGAATTCCAATTAATGTGTCGGAAAATTGATGATATTTGAATGATACTTTTGTAGGATCTACTAAATGAAAATGGTGGCGAACTACAATAAGCGGCAATCATTTTTACAAATTTCGGTCAAGATAATCAAAACAAAAAGACGAACGAAAAAATTGAACTACACAAAATAATACAAGGGAGTAATTATTAAAATGGTGGCAAACCAAGTTATCATTATTTTTACAGCTCTACGTTTAAATAACGTGTGAAAACACAACATATTCAATTGATAAGACGTTTTGAGTTTTTATGCAGTTATAGTGTACTACAAAGAAATAAAAAAGTAATATAAATTATTAATAATACATATTGTAAAGTTAAATTAGCCTACGAGGCAAAATCAAGGGCAGAAAAAACAATATGATCAAACAGATCATCGATTAATGGAAATTTTAGTTATTTACTTCTATGCTTTACTCTAACCAACGGGCTCTTGCGTAGCAGTCGAATACCCTCCCACCGAGGCAGTCAATTAAAAAAAAAGTTTTTAGGTATATCTCTACATATTAGTAGGGATAGTGTGCTTCAAAAAATAAACAAACATTAGACATAACTAAATAAGTAATTAAATGAATAAAGAAAAGAACACTTAATAAGAATCTATCATTAAAAAACTACCAATTACTTACGCAGATCTTACCAGTGCATTAGTACCTATTAATATATATATGAAATAAACAATAATATAAACTTACGTAAATTAAAACTTCATTGAATTTAACCACGATGTTTTATTTATTTAGCGATTCAACGCTGCTCTACTATAGATTAGGAGCAAGTACAATCTTTCGCATAAAATAACCGAAGACAACTTGCCAAAAATTTCAAATCTTTTCTATTTATTGTTGAATATGTGAGGGGAAATAATAGCACGTATTCACAGGATCTAGTGTATTCGCCGACTGACGTACATTCGTGAACTTACGACTACGTACGGTTTTATTGCTATTTACAAATGACACATTATTCGTTATTAATATCAAAGTACCTACATTACACCTCCACCTCTAAATTAATCCCTTAACTATATCATTCTAAATAAGACAAAATCAAACTTAAAACTATCAAGGTATTCTAATTATATAATATAATTACTATTACATGTGGTTAATCTATTTCGAAACTATATCTAACGACTGGGTTGCGCTTCATTCAAGTAAATCGACTCAAGCCTCAAGTGCGCATAAAAAGTGATATAACTTAAAAATGCCTTATTATACCTCTATATAATGTTTTACATAATTAAAGCCTAGTAATTGAGCTTCAAAATGGTGTAAGTTGCATGAAAATCGATTCAGTAGTTTAGTAAAAAAGGTTAATGCCAATGATAATGTAAAAAATGTTGAAAATTCATACAATTTCACAGTATGGGGTTATTGTGTTTAAATGAAACAAAATGTGCGTAAGATAAAAAATTTATTCGTGTCAATATTTGGTATTCCCTCCTCTAGCTCTGATCACTGCTCTCAAGCGATTCTTCATCGACCTTATCAACTTTTTAATGGATGATTGTGGTATTCGACCCCACTCTTCTACCAACGCAGTCTTGAGCTCATTGATGTTTGTCGGAGCTGGATTCCTCGCTCTAACTTTCCTTTTGAGCTCGTCCCATATGTGCTCAATGGGATTTAAATCGGGGCTGAGCGCTGGCCAATGCATAGTGTAAATTCCTACTTCGTTCAGGAAATCACGTGTGGCCCGAGCAGTGTGACATCGGGCATTGTCATGCATCAAGATGAAATTTTCCCCAATAAAGCCTTGATAAGGGACAACTTTATTCAGTAGAACATTTTCAATGTAACGATCACTGGTCAGACCTCCTCCCCGGCCTCCCCCAGGAACGAAAACAAGGTCCGTTTTGCCTTCTAAGTAAATTCCAGCCCACATCATGCAAGATCCGCCACCATATGCAACGGTTTCTACAAAGCAGCACTGTGAAAACCGTTCACCGGGACGACGGTATACCCGACCTCTCCTGTCGCTGCCATGGAGACACATCCTCGTCTCATCTGTGAACAGGACTGACTGCCATTGCTCTATGCTCCAATCCAAATGCTCTCGAGCAAAGTGAAGGCGTGCTTGACGATGAGCTGTGGTCAACTTCGGGCCTGTAGCGGGTCTTTTCGGAGTAAGGTTAGCTTCTTTCAACCTTCTTCTAACTGTCCACTGACTGACAGTCACCCCGCGAACTTGACGTAGCTCCTGCTGCACATCTACGCCGGTAAGGTGTCGATTTCGGAGAGAGGTCGAGACCAAAAACCGGTCGTCACGCTCCGAGGTGCACCGGCGTCGGCTGGTATTAGGCCTCCGAGTGAAGGCACCAGTCTCTTAAAACCTTCTGTATACTCTCGAGACAGAGGACTGACTCATATTCAAACGACGAGCGACTTCTCGCTGGTTTAACCCTTCTTGCAACAGGGCAACGACTTGAGCGGCTTCTTCAGGTGTTGTATCCATAATTTTCTTCAAATGACGGCTTTAATTTGCAGAGATGTGTTCAGGTCAACGTCTAATGAGCGACTGATAAGAAAAATCGGTCATAGTAATCTCACGCCCAATTCCCAATGGGCGGGCGGGGTAACCATTTGGAGCGTGCTCCCTATCGTTGATGTCTTCGCGGCTCGTTACCACGAGCTGGTCCTTGGGTATGGGCCGCAACACTCGAGTCGGCCAGCCAGGTGAGTCTCCTTGGGGAGAGGCCCGGCTAGCCGCCTACAAGAGGGCGCGGCGGGTTGTCTTGTCCGGGTGACCTTCGCTTCAAGGGGGCTGTAAAGACAGTCCCCGAGCGTTGGGTCAGGTATTGTCATCGGGTAGCGGCCGTCCTCGAGGCAGGCCAACCGGGTGAGTCTCCGTGGGGAGAGGCCCAGTTAGCCGCCTACGAGAGGACGGTGGCGCGTTGTCCAGTCCGGTGGGTGCTTCGCTCGAGGGAGCCGGCATCAGCTCCCGAGCGGGGCGTTTGAGTCTTGCTCTGCGGGTTAGCGTGCAATCTTCAGGTGGGAGGGGAGCTATACCCACTAAGTGGGCCTCGGACGAGCGGTCCGCTCGCTCGAACATCCTCCCGGTGAGATCCTTTACAAAGCTCTCAACGTTCTACCAACGGAGATCCCGATGTATCGTGCTGTTGCGCATATAGCGTATGGCGTCAACCATCCAGCGGAGGCAGATATTTTCCTGGGCTTGAAGCCGCCGTCGCGTCGTCTCTGCTGCAAAGTTGTACCACGCCGGCGCCGCATAGGTGAGGCGTGACCTGACGTAGCACTTGTAGATGTTTATTTTCGTCTGCAGCGGCAGTCTGGATTGCAGCAGAGGTCTTAACCTCGCTTTGGCGGCTTTGACCTTTGCGACGGTTGACGTCACATGCGGGGTCATAGAAAGTTGGCGGTCTATGGAGACGCCGAGATACTTGACGGTCGGGGACCAAGGCACCTCCTCTCCCATCAATTTCACTGGCGGTGGGTAGCGGCAGCAGCCTGTGATGAAAGCTTGTGTCTTTGATACGTTGCATCGCAACCTCCACTTGTTTAACCAGCCCGGGAGCGCTTCAAGTGTTGGGGCTAACTTGCGGGCTGCGTGTCTTGCGTTCATGGAGCTGCTGGTGTATGCGGCATCGTCAGCAAACAGTGCCAGTTTGACGTCGCCCACTAACGGGATGTCATTTGTGTAGTGGGCGTAAAGCGTCGGTGAGAGGCAGCTTCCCTGTGGTACTTCGGCAGCAATCCTTCGGGTGTCTGAAGTGGCTCCATCCAGCGCAACAATGAAGCTTCTCCCCCGCAGAAACGACGCTATGGTCGCAACTACTCTCCATGGGAGTGAAGACGTTGATAGTTTGTAGACGAGTCCGTCGTGCCACACCCTATCAAACGCCTTCTCCATGTCCAGCATCACGGCCACGGTGAAGCTGCGGGTGTTAAGGCTCCTCGCCATCTCGTGGAGCACTCTTGTAAGCTGTAATGTTGTGGAGTGGCTCTCTCTAAAGCCGAACTGTTCGGGCCTTGGCTTGAGGTGTGGGCGGATCTTTACCAAGAGTAACCTCTCGAATATCTTGGACACGGTCGGCAGTAGGGTGATAGGCCGGTAGCTCTCTGGTCTCCTGAGGTCCTTGCCGGGTTTAGGGATGGTAATAACCCGGCCTCTCTTCCAAGACTCTGGGAAGTGGGAGGTTCTCAGGATCCCATTAAATAGCTGAGTCACTGCTACCACTGCCGGTTTAGGCAGGTGTCTGAGTGCAGCGTTGGGGATGCAGTCGTCTCCAGGCGCCTTTCTGGGGTTGGTTTTCCGGATGATCGCAGCGACATCCTTAGGTGTGAGAAGCAGCTCTTCGTCCTTCTGCTGTTCGAGGGGAGTTTGCAGGTAGGTCTTCACTGAGTTCTCTACCTCGCGAGTGAATTCCACGTCTCGGCTTTCGAAGGGTGTGAATTGCTCCTCAAGGCTGTCCGCCAGGATGTTCACGCGGTCTTCAGCTTTATATCGGAGCAACCCATCTTTCCCAAATAGAGGACGAATGGGGTTAGGCTCTGCTGACAGCTGTCTGCAGAGCCGGTGGATGGATGGTAGTTGGTCCTCCACAGTGAGCAGATGGTCCTCCCATTCCTCTCCTCGGTGTGTCCAGATGGCTGCCTTGAGTTGGTTGGTCAGCTGATTGTAGCGAGTCTTGTCGCTGTGGTGTCTCGTCCTTATCCAGGCTCTCTTTGCCGCGCGTTTCTCGTCACGCAGCTTTCGTAGCCGGGTAGGTAGGGGCTCAGCCCTTTCCGTAACCGGTCTCTCCACTGATGACGATGCAAGCGCAGCTTGGATGGCCCGGGTAAGATCTGTCGCGGCGGCATCTACTTCTTCTGGCGTGCGGATGATTTGAGGGCGAGTGTAGCTCCGGATGGTTTGGGTGTAGGCCTCCCAGTCTGTCCTAGTACGTGGCCTTGGAGGTGAAATCGTTGACGGTAGTTCCTTTACTACCAACAGCACCGGCCTGTGATCTGATGGTAGATCCAGTAAAACTTCCTGTGTAGGGGGCGTTCTGAGTCCCTTATAGATGGTGATGTCCAATACGTTGTCGCTGCCTCTGCTGGTAGGATCAATCCTTGTAGCTTCAATCGGGCCAGCGACTTCGTATTGGTGGGACAGGGCATCCTGGTAGAGGAGCTCCCCTACACGGTCACTGCGGGGGCAGTTCCAGGCCGGGTGTTTAGCATTTAGATCGCCTGCGATAATGGTTGGCGTCTGAGGATGGAGTAACTCTCTCACTTCCTTGGGTTGGAACGGCACAGCACTTCCAAGTGGGCGATAGGCTGCGAACAGTCTCAGCTCGCGGTCTCCAGTGTGGACGTCCACTCCCAGGGCGTAGAGATAAGAAAAAACGATTACAGAAGGTTTTTATAGGGGGTTGTGTCGCGCAAGTTGTGTATAGAGCGCAGAGCAGTCTACGGGAGGTTGCGTTCAGTTGCATTCTAAGTACAAGTGTCTATTTAAATTACTGATATTATGCTACCATTTGAAAGCCTTACTAGGCTTTAATTATGTAAAACATTATATAGAGGTAAAATAAGTCATTTTTTAGTTATATCACTTTTTATGCGCACTTGAGGCTTGAGTCGATTTACTTGCACGCGAGTGTAGAATAAAGGTTCCGGCAGAGGTGAGCGCTGAGGTGTGTGGGAGGTGTTTGTGTCGGTCTCTGTTGTTGTCACGGGTTGCTCATGAATCAATATACTTTGTGGTGAGCTTATATTACTCCCATCCACCACCACGCCCTCGTTTGAACAATGTCGTCTACAAATTCAGCATCTACATAAATGTGTCTTAGGTTTTCTCGCAAAGGCGGGGCGATGTTTTGCCAGTAAGAGAATGAGTGACTAGCTGAAAGTAACAAAAAAATACATAAGTTAAAATACCTATTCCAAAATACAAAGAAATCTTATTAGATAAAATGAATTAAGGTGGATAGGACATACTTGCGTGAAAATACAGCTGTCAGCAATTTCCTTGTAGCGGTTGTATAAGAATTCCAATTAATGTGTCGGAAAATTGATGATATTTGAATGATACTTTTGTAGGATCTACTAAATGAAAATGGTGGCAAACTACAATAAGCGGCAATCATTTTTACAAATTTCGGTCAAGATAATCAAAACAAAAAGAACGAACGAAAAAATTGAACTACACAAAATAACACAAGGGAGTAATTATTAAAATGGTGGCAAACCAAGTTATCATTATTTTTACAGCTCTACGTTTAAATAACGTGTGAAAACACAACATATTAAATTGATAAGACTTTTTGAGTTTTTATGCAGTTATAGTGTACTACAAAGAAATAAAAAAGTAATATAAATTATTAATAATACATATTGTAAAGTTAAATTAGCCGACTACGAGGCAAAATCAAGGGCAGAAAAAACAATATGATCAAACAGATCATCGATTAATGGAAATTTTAGTTATTTACTTCTATGCTTTACTCTAACCAACGGGCTCTTGCGTAGCAGTCGAATACCCTCCCACCGAGGCAGTCAATTAAAAAAAAAGTTTTTAGGTATATCTCTACATATTAGTAGGGATAGTGTGCTACAAAAAATAAACAAACATTCGACATAACTAAATAAGTAATTAAATGAATAAAGAAAAGAACACTTAATAAGAATCTATCATTAAAAAACTACCAATTACTTACGCAGATCTTACCAGTGCATTAGTACCTATTAATATAACAATATATGAAATAAACAATAATATAAACTTACGTAAATTAAAACTTCACTGAATTTAACCACGATGTTTTATTGATTTATCGATTCAACGCTGCTCTACTATAGATTAGGAGCAAATACAAATCTTTCGCATAAAATAACCGAAGAGAACTTGCCAAAAATTTCAAATCTTTTCTATTTATTGTTGAATATGTGAGGGGAAATAATAGCACGTATTCACAGGATCTAGTGTATTCGCCGACTGACGTACATTCGTGAACTTATAACCACCTACGGTTTTATTGCTATTTACAAATGACACATTATTCGTTATTAATATCAAAGTACCTACATTACACCTCCACCACTAAATGAATCCCTTAACTATATCATTCTAAATAAGACAAAATCAAACTTAAAACTATCAAGGTATTCTAATTATATAATATAATTACTATTACATGTGGTTAATCTATTTCGAAACCATATCTAACGACTGGGTTGCGCTTCCTTCTAGAATATCTACGTTCCGGCAGAGGTGAGCGCTGAGGTGTGTGGGAGGTGTTTGTGTCGGTCTCTGTTGTTGTCACGGGTTGCTCATGAATCAATATACTTTGTGGTGAGCTTATATTACTCCCATCCACCACCACGCCCTCGTTTGAACAATGTCGTCTACAAATTCAGCATCTAAATGTGTCTTAGGTTTTCTCGTAAAGGCGAGGCGATGTTTTGCCAGTAAGAGAATGAGTGACTAGCTGAAAGTAACAAAAAAATACATAAGTTAAAATACCTTTTCCAAAATACAAAGAAATCTTATTAGATAAAATGAATTAAGGTGGACAGGACATACTTGCGTGAAAATACAGCTGTCAGCAATTTCCTTGTAGCGGTTGTATAAGAATTCCAATTAATGTGTCGGAAATTGATGATATTTGAATGATACTTTTGAAGGATCTACTAAATGAAAATGGTGGCGAACTACAATAAGCGGCAATCATTTTTACAAATTTCGGTCAAGATAATCAAAACAAAAAGAACGAACGAAAAAATTGAACTACACAAAATAACACAAGGGAGTAATTATTAAAATGGTGGCAAACCAAGTTATCATTATTTTTACAGCTCTACGTTTAAATAACGTGTGAAAACACAACATATTAAATTGATAAGACTTTTTGAGTTTTTATGCAGTTATAGTGTACTACAAAGGAATAAAAAAGTAATATAAATTATTAATAATACATATTGTAAAGTTAAATTAGCCGACTACGAGGCAAAATCAAGGGCAGAAAAAACAATATGATCAAACAGATCATCGATTAATGGAAATTTTAGTTATTTACTTCTATGTTTTACTCTAACCAACGGGCTCTTGCGTAGCAGTCGAATACCCTCCCACCGAGGCAGTCAATTAAAAAAAAAGTTGTCAGGTATATCTCTACATATTAGTAGGGATAGTGTGCTGCAACAAATAAACAAACATTCGACATAACTAAATAAGTAATTAAATGAATAAAGAAAAGAACACTTAATAAGAATCTATCATTAAAAAACTTCCAATTACTTATGCAGATAATACCAGTGCATTAGTACCTCTTAATATAACAATATATGAAATAAACAATAATATAAACTTACGTAAATTAAAACTTCACTGAATTTAACCACGATGTTTTATTGATTTATCGATTCAACGCTGCTCTACTATAGATTAGGAGCAAATACAAATCTTTCGCATAAAATAACCGAAGAGAACTTGCCAAAAATTTCAAATCTTTTCTATTTATTGTTGAATATGTGAGGGGAAATAATAGCACGTATTCACAGGATCTAGTATATTCGCCGACTGACGTACATTCGTGAACTTACAACTACCTACGGTTTTATTGCTATTTACAAATGACGCATTATTCGTTATTAATATCAAAGTACCTACATTACACCTCCAGCACTAAATTAACCCCTTAACTATATTATTCTAATTATGACAAAGTCAAACTTAAACTATCAAGGTATTCTAATTATATAATATAATTACTATTACATGTGGTTAATCTATTTCGAAACCATATCTAAAGACTGGGTTGCGCTTCCTTCTAGAATATCTAGGTTCCGGCAGAGGTGAGCGCTGAGGTGTGTGGGAGGTGTTTGAGTCGGTCTCTGTTGTTGTCACGGGTTGCTCATGAATCAATATACTTTGGGGTGAGCTTATATTACTCCCATCCACCACCACGCCCTCGTTTGAACAATGTCGTCTACAAATTCAGCATCTAAATGTGTCTTAGGTTTTCTCGCAAACACGGGGCGATGTTTTGCCAGTAAGAGAATGAGTGACTAGCTGAAAGTAACAAAAAAATAAATAAGTTAAAATACCTTTTCCAAAATACAAAGAAATCTTATTAGATAAAATGAATTAAGGTGGACAGGACATACTTGCGTGAAAATACAGCTGTCAGCAATTTCCTTGTAGCGGTTGTATAAGAATTCCAATTAATGTGTCGGAAAATTGATGTTATTTGAATGATACTTTTGTAGGATCTACTAAATGAAAATGGTGGCGAACTACAATAAGCGGCAATCATTTTTACAAATTTCGGTCAAGATAATCAAAACAAAAAGAACGAACGAATAAATTGAACTACACAAAATAACACAAGGGAGTAATTATTAAAATGGTGGCAAACCAAGTTATCATTATTTTTACAGCTCTACGTTTAAATAACGTGTGAAAACACAACATATTAAATTTATAAGACTTTTTGAGTTTTTATGCAGTTATGTACTACAAAGAAATAAAAAAGTTATATAAATTATTAATAATACATATTGTAAAGTTAAATTAGCCGACTACGAGGCAAAATTAAGGGCAGAAAAAACAATATGATCAAACAGATCATCGATTAATGGAAATTTTAGTTATTTACTTCTATGTTTTACTCTAACCAACGGGCTCTTGCATAGCAGTCGAATACCCTCCCACCGAGGCAGTCAATTAAAAAAAAAGTTGTCAGGTATATCTCTACATATTAGTAGGGATAGTGTGCTGCAACAAATAAACAAACATTCGACATAACTAAATAAGTAATTAAATGAATAAAGAAAAGAACACTTAATAAGAATCTATCATTAAAAAACTTCCAATTACTTATGCAGATAATACCAGTGCATTAGTACCTATTAATATAACAATATATGAAATAAACAATAATATAAACTTACGTAAATTAAAACTTCACTGAATTTAACCACGATGTTTTATTGATTTATCGATTCAACGCTGCTCTACTATAGATTAGGAGCAAATACAAATCTTTCGCATAAAATAACCGAAGAGAACTTGCCAAAAATTTCAAATCTTTTCTATTTATTATTGAATATGTGAGGGGAAATAATAGCACGTATTCACAGGATCTAGTATATTCGCCGACTGACGTACATTCGTGAACTTACAACTACCTACGGTTTTATTGCTATTTACAAATGACGCATTATTCGTTATTAATATCAAAGCACCTACATTACACCTCCACCACTAAATGAATCCCTTAACTATATCATTCTAAATAAGACAAAATCAAACTTAAAACTATCAAGGTATTCTAATTATATAATATAATTACTATTACATGTGGTTAATCTATTTCGAAACCATATCTAAAGACTGGGTTGCGCTTCCTTCTAGAATATCTAGGTTCCGGCAGAGGTGAGCGCTGAGGTGTGTGGGAGGTGTTTGTGTCGGTCTCTGTTGTTGTCACGGGTTGCTCATGAATCAATATACTTTGGGGTGAGCTTATATTACTCCCATCCACCACCACGCCCTCGTTTGAACAATATCGTCTACAAATTCAGCATCTAAATGTGTCTTAGGTTTTCTCGCAAACACGGGGCGATGTTTTGCCAGTAAGAGAATGAGTGACTAGCTGAAAGTAACAAAAAAATAAATAAGTTAAAATACCTTTTCCAAAATACAAAGAAATCTTATTAGATAAAATGAATTAAGGTGGACAGGACATACTTGCGTGAAAATACAGCTGTCAGCAATTTCCTTGTAGCGGTTGTATAAGAATTCCAATTAATGTGTCGGAAAATTGATGTTATTTGAATGATACTTTTGTAGGATCTACTAAATGAAAATGGTGGCGAACTACAATAAGCGGCAATCATTTTTACAAATTTCGGTCAAGATAATCAAAACAAAAGGAACGAACGAATAAATTGAACTACACAAAATAACACAAGGGAGTAATTATTAAAATGGTGGCAAACCAAGTTATCATTATTTTTACAGCTCTACGTTTAAATAACGTGTGAAAACACAACATATTAAATTTATAAGACTTTTTGAGTTTTTATGCAGTTATGTACTACAAAGAAATAAAAAAGTAATATAAATTATTAATAATATATATTGTAAAGTTAAATTAGCCGACTACGAGGCAAAATCAAGGGCAGAAAAAACAATATGATCAAACAGATCATCGATTAATGGAAATTTTAGTTATTTACTTCTATGTTTTACTCTAACCAACGGGCTCTTGCTTAGCAGTCGAATACCCTCCCACCGAGGCAGTCAATTAAAAAAAAAGTTGTTAGGTATATCTCTACATATTAGTAGGGATAGTGTGCTGCAACAAATAAACAAACATTCGACATAACTAAATAAGTAATTAAATGAATAAAGAAAAGAACACTTAATAAGAATCTATCATTAAAAAACTTCCAATTACTTATGCAGATAATACCAGTGCATTAGTACCTATTAATATAACAATATATGAAATAAACAATAATATAAACTTACGTAAATTAAAACTTCACTGAATTTAACCACGATGTTTTATTGATTTATCGATTCAACGCTGCTCTACTATAGATTAGGAGCAAATACAAATCTTTCGCATAAAATAACCGAAGAGAACTTGCCAAAAATTTCAAATCTTTTCTATTTATTGTTGAATATGTGAGGGGAAATAATAGCACGTATTCACAGGATCTAGTATATTCGCCGACTGACGTACATTCGTGAACTTACAACTACCTACGGTTTTATTGCTATTTACAAATGACGCATTATTAGTTATTAATATCAAAGTACCTACATTACACCTCCACCACTAAATGAATCCCTTAACTATATCATTCTAAATAAGACAAAATCAAACTTAAAACTATCAAGGTATTCTAATTATATAATATAATTACTATTACATGTGGTTAATCTATTTCGAAACCATATCTAAAGACTGGGTTGCGCTTCCTTCTAGAATATCTAGGTTCCGGCAGAGGTGAGCGCTGAGGTGTGTGGGAGGTGTTTGTGTCGGTCTCTGTTGTTGTCACGGGTTGCTCATGAATCAATATACTTTGGGGTGAGCTTATATTACTCCCATCCACCACCACGCCCTCGTTTGAACAATGTCGTCTACAAATTCAGCATCTAAATGTGTCTTAGGTTTTCTCGCAAACACGGGGCGATGTTTTGCCAGTAAGAGAATGAGTGACTAGCTGAAAGTAACAAAAAAATAAATAAGTTAAAATACCTTTTCCAAAATACAAAGAAATCTTATTAGATAAAATGAATTAAGGTGGACAGGACATACTTGCGTGAAAATACAGCTGTCAGCAATTTCCTTGTAGCGGTTGTATAAGAATTCCAATTAATGTGTCGGAAAATTGATGTTATTTGAATGATACTTTTGTAGGATCTACTAAATGAAAATGGTGGCGAACTACAATAAGCGGCAATCATTTTTACAAATTTCGGTCAAGATAATCAAAACAAAAAGAACGAACGAAAAAATTGAACTACACAAAATAACACAAGGGAGTAATTATTAAAATGGTGGCAAACCAAGTTATCATTATTTTTACAGCTCTACGTTTGAATAACGTGTGAAAACACAACATATTAAATTGATAAGACTTTTTGACTTTTTATGCAGTTATAGTGTACTACAAAGAAATAAAAAAGTAATATAAATTGTTAATAATACATATTGTAAAGTTAAATTAGCCGACTACGAGGTAAAATCAAGGGCAGAAAAAACAATATGATCAAACAGATCATCGATTAATGGAAATTTTAGTTATTTACTTCTATGTTTTACTCTAACCAACGGGCTCTTGCGTAGCAGTCGAATAACCTCCCACCGAGGCAGTCAATTAAAAAAAAAGTTGTTAGGTATATCTCTACATATCAGTAGGGATAGTGTGCTGCTAAAAATAAACAAATATTCGACATAACTAAATAAGTAATTAAATGAATAAAGAAAAGAACACTTAATAAGAATCTATCATTAAAAAACTACCAATTACTTACGCAGATCTTACCAGTGCATTAGTACCTATTAATATAACAATATATGAAATAAACAATAATAGAAACTTACGTAAATTAAAACTTCACTGAATTTAACCACGATGTTTTATTTATTTAGCGATTCAACGCTGCTCTACTATAGATTAGGAGCAAATACAAATCTTTCGCATAAAATAACCGAAGAGAACTTGCCAAAAATTTCAAATCTTTTCTATTTATTGTTGAATATGTGAGGGGAAATAATAGCACGTATTCACAGGATCTAGTGCATTCGCCGACTGACGTCATTCGTGAACTTACAACTACCTACGGTTTTATTGCTATTTACAAATGACACATTATTCGTTATTAATATCAAAGTACCTACATTACACCTCCAGCACTAAATTAACCCCTTAACTATATTATTCTAATTATGACAAAGTCAAACTTAAACTATCAAGGTATTCTAATTATATAATATAATTATTATTACTTAAGTGGTTAATCTATTTCGAAACCATATCTAACGACTGGGTTGTGCTTCCTTCTAGAATATCTAGGTTCCGGCAGCGGTGAGCGCTGAGGTGTGTGGGAGGTGTTTGTGTCGGTCTCTGTTGTTGTCACGGGTTGTTCATGAATCAATATACTTTGTGGTGAGCTTATATTACTCCCATCCACCACCACGCCCTCGTTTGAAACGATATCTTCAACCTTGCAGGTAGACGAGTTTACTGGGAGACAAGGAAAATCGGAAAAGCATGATTTGCGCCGAATTTGGTCGCCGTGCCGTTTCATTAATTGACCGTTACCGCCGTCTACAAAATACCTACGTGAACCCTCATTATTTACGATCTTCCCTTCGACCCATTTATCCTGCGTTCCATACCCCCGTGCATACAGGGTCGCCTTTGTCAAAATTACGATGAACTCCACCCGCAGATTGAACCTGATTTACTTGTGCCTTACGCACCCGTTCTTCTACTACTAGGTCACCGCGGAGTAAATCTAAACGAGAACGTAATGAACGTTTCTGCAGTAACCTAGCAGGCGTCTCCCCGGTAGTGCTATGTACTGTGTTTCTGTATGTCATCAAAAAACTTTGGAGGGCGGCTTCAAACTCGACCTTCAATATAATTTTCCGCGGCACCGTTTGAAGCGGAGTGATAAGCAGGTAAGAATCCCTGTTTAAAGCCATTAGTTTTTAAAACTGTTTCAAACTCCAAGCTCGTAAAAGGGGGGCCCTGATCCGAGATTAGTTGCACAGGTAGACCAAACCTCGCAAAAGCACTTCGCAGTATTTTTGTTACATTAGTGGCGTTTTTTTGTTTTATTTCGAAAGCCTCTAACCACTTCGAACTTGAGGTTACTAATACCAAGTACGATTCTCCCCTATATAAACAGCTATTACACTACCCTGAATCAGGGCCCTAAATCGAGGTGGCCTTGAAAATTTGTTAGAGAATTAAGGCCCTAACTCTTATTACACCGCTCTTTTTAAGGATTTAGGGTCCCTGATTCAGTGTAGTGTAATAAGCGCATTAGTCCTAGAAAATCAATGTGTAGGCGGGTCCACGGTTGCGAAATGTACGGCCAGGGTTGACGGCGCGTCGTTGCGTCCCCTTCCCGCGCGCACGTTTCGCACTGGCGACATAACTTCTCCACATCGTAGTCAATGTACGGCCACCACACATAACTACGTGCCCAGCCCTTTGTCTTTACAATACCCATATGACTAACGTGTAACTGTTTTAAAACTATATTTCTTAAAAGCTGAGGAATTATCATTGTATAACCCCACATAATACACCCATTTTCTAGATATAATTCATTACGCCGATCAAAATACGGTTTGTTATATATTATTGTTGTCATCACCGTCATGATTTGCTTTCTTGTTGCGAATTGGTATCGATTAGGGCTATCAGTAATTTAATTTTGTCATTGAGAATGCTGATAATCGAATCCATTGTTTCTATGTCGGGCAACTTATCAGTCTGTGCTCCCACATCTCGTGATTTTGCAGTAATATTTGAAAACCCACTACCGCTGGGTTGCTGCTCACGCGTATGGATAGATAGGAAGCGCGCGAAAGGACTGGAAATTACTGTATACTGCCTTATTGGCTTTTCTTTGAATAACTTTGCGCGTTTGCTGGTTTGTTGTTCATGATAGGCGCTAGCTCGAGGATCGCGTGGTAATTCGTGGGTTGAAAAACTCATCGTTGTCATCATCGTAAGTATTAAATAAAGAAAAACGTACCATGGCAGAAGCATTAGGGTTAAAAGACTTATTGTTCTCATCGTCGTCATGATGTGCTTTCTTTTTGCGAATTGTTATCGATTAGGGCTATCAGTAATTCAATTTTGTCATTGAGAATGCTGATAATCGAATCCATTGTTTCTATTTCGGGCAAATCATCAGTCTGCGTCCCATATCTCGTGTTTTTGCAGTAATCTCCGATAACCCACTATCGCTGGTTTGCTGCTCATCTTTTATAGGTTAAGGCTTTATTTGGATCTTTGTTTTATCGTTAACCTTTTTTTTCACCACCCTTGGAATTGTCACTAATTCCATTCAGCGGCTAAGTATCCTTCTTGGTTGGCGTGATAGGACTGAAAGTACTGTGTTATGCCTTATTGGCTTTCCTTTGAATAACTTTGTGCGTTTGCTGGTTTGTGGTTTACGGTAGGCGCTAGCTCGAGAATCGCGTGGTGATTCGAGGGTTGAAAAACTGATCGTTGTCATCATCGTATTTATTAAATAAAGAAAAACGTACCATGGCAAAAGCATTAGGGTTAAAAGCCTTAATGTTGTCATCGTCGTCATGATGTGCTTTCTTGTTGCGAATTGGCATCGATTAGGGCTATCAGTAATTTAATTTTGTTATTGAGAATGCTGATAATCGAATCCATTGTTTCTATGTCGAACAAATCATCAGTCTGCGTCCCACATCTCGTGTTTAAGGAGAAATCTTTGATAACCCACTATCGCTGGGTTATCTTTTATTTTGTAGGGTTAACCTTTATTTCACTACTTTGGGAATTAACACTAGTTTCATTCAGCGGCTGCGTATCCGTATTGGTTTGCGTGATAGGGCTGGAAACTACTGTGTCATGCCTTATTGGCTTTCCTTTGAATAATTTTGTGCGTTTGCTGGTTTGTTGTTCATGGTAGGCGCTAGCTCAAGGATCGCGTTGTAATTCGTGGGTTAAAAAAGTTATCGTTGTCATCATCACATTTATTAAATAAAGAAAAACGTACCATGGCAGTCGCATTAGGGTTAAAAGACCCATTTTTGTCATCACCGTCATGATTTGCTTTCTTGTTGCGAATTGGTATCGATTAGGGCTATCGGTAATTTAATTTTGTCATTGAGAATACTGATAATCGAATCACTTGTTTCTATGTCGGGCAACTTATCAGCCTGTGCTCCCACATCTCGTGATTTTGCAGTAATATTTGAAAACCCACTACCGCTGGGTTGCTGCTCATGCGTATGGATAAATAGGAAGCGCGCGAAAGGACTGGAAATTACTGTATAATGCCTTATTGGCTTTTCTTTGAATAACTTTGTGTGTTTGCTGGTTTTTGTTCATGGTAGCCGCTAGCTCGAGGATCGCGTGGTAAATCGTGGGTTGAAAAACTCATCGTTGTCATCATCATATTTATTAAATACCTAAAGGAAAACGTACCATGGCAGGCGCATTAGGGTTAAAAGACCCATTGTTGTCATCATCGTCATGATGTGCGTTGTTGTCGCGAATTGCTATCGATTAGGGCTATCAGTAATTTAATGTTGTCATTGAGAATGCTGATAATCGAATCCATTGTTTCTATGTCGGGCAACTTATCAGTCTGTGTTCCCACATCTCGTGATTTTGCAGTAATATTTGAAAACCCACTACCGCTGGGTTGCTGCTCACGCGTATGGATAGATAGGAAGCGCGCGAAAAGACTGGAAATTACTGTATACTGCCTTATTGGCTTTTCTTTGAATAACTTTGCGCGTTTGTTGGTTTGTTGTTCATGGTAGGCGCTAGCTCGAGGATCGCGTGGTAATTCGTGGGTTGAAAAACTCATTGTCATCATCATAATATTTATTAAATAAAGAAAAACGTACCACGGCAGGCGCATTAAGGTTAAAAGACCCATTTTTGTCATCATCGTCATGGTGTGCTTTCTTGTTGCGAGTTGGTATCGATTAGGGCTATCAGTAATTGAATTTTGTCATTGAGAATGCTGATAATCGAAACACTTGTTTCTATGTCGGGCAAATCATCAGTCTGTGCTTCCACATCTCGTGTTTTTGCAGTAATCTTTGATAACCCACTATCGCTGGGTTGCTGCTCATATTTTGTAGGGTTAACCTTTATTTCACTACCTTGGGAATTAACACTAGTTTCATTCAGCGGCTGCGTATCCGTATTGGTTTGCGTGATAGGGCTGGAAACTACTGTGTCATGCCTTATTGGCTTTCCTTTGAATAATTTTGTGCGTTTGCTGGTTTGTTGTTCATGGTAGGCGCTAGCTCGAGGATCGCGTTGTAATTCGTGGGTTAAAAAACTTATCGTTGTCATCATCACATTTATTAAATAAAGAAAAACGTACCATTGCAGTCGCATTAGGGTTAAAAGACCCATTTTTGTCATCACCGTCAAGATTTGCTTTCTTGTTGCGAATTGGTATCGATTAGGGCTATCAGTAATTTAATTTTGTCATTGAGAATACTGATAATCGAATCACTTGTTTCTATGTCGGGCAACTTATCAGTCTGTGCTCCCACATCTCGTGATTTTGCAGTAATATTTGATAACCCACTACCACTGGGTTACTGCTCATGCGTATGGATAAATAGGAAGCGCGCGAAAGGACTGGAAATTAATTACTGTATAATGCCTTATTGGCTTTTCTTTGAATAACTTTGCGCGTTTGCTGGTTTTTGTTCATGGTAGCCGCTAGCTCGAGGATCGCGTGGTAATTCGTGGGTTGAAAAACTCATCGTTGTCATCATCATATTTATTAAATAAAGAAAAACGTACCATGGCAGGCGCATTAGGGTTAAAAGACCCATTTTTGTCATCACCGTCATTATTTGCTTTCTTGTTGCGAATTGGTATCGATTAGGGCTATCAGTAATTTAAATTTGGAGGACAGGTGTCGCTAGTGGCACGATAAATATTAGCTCCGTAATAAATAATGTAAATAAATACTTGTGATGTGATAAATTAGTGACATGTGGTGTAAATATGTATATAAAGTGACAATAAAGGACATATAATGTTATTTAATAAAAAAACCTAATTATAGTGTAAATACAAACAATTTAAGTGCAATGTATGTATGGTGGTTAGGGCGGTATGGTACTCACTGTTGCAGGAGAATAAATAATGCAAGCGTTTGGTTTAGGCACAGCAAGATAAAGTTTATTAACACACATAAGAAAATAGTTCACAATACCGAAGGATACCACTAGGAAGCATACATAAAGAAAGAGAAGGAGTAGGGAAATAGAATAGAAGCACAGCGATAGACTAACGAACATAAAACTATAGTAATACGCGTAAGCAACCTTAGGAGTGTCAGATCGACGCGGCGACACAGGCTTCGCGAGTGAATGCATATATCGGACTGTTGTACTTGCCGTCCGCGCGGCGCGGCGGCGCGCGCGCTGCCTTTGCATTCCAGAAAACCGGTTAGCTGGGGCGCGGCCCCGCGCGTCTCCATAACACGACAAGTAGGTGTATGTATGTATGGTATAATATATTCCCAAATAATTTTATCTATTAGTGTAAGTATATGTTATAATTTTAACTTGATAATATGTTATGTAAATAAATTAAATATATTAGTTTGTAGGCATGTAAATATAATTATTATATATTAAATATTATTGTAAATAAGTAGATAGTGACAGGTACATAGAATAATATAGTAATATATGTGTAAATATCAATTGATGTAGGTTGTAAATATATTCTAAAATCATTCGTGTGATAAATACATAAAGTGGCTACATCACTCCCCCCCTGAGACCGTCACTACGGGCGATAAAAATCAGGAAAGCGAACGGTGCGACCTGACCGTGTTCTCCTGACGTCATCCTGAGGTGGGACATCATGTCCTGTGGACACAGGATGAGATAAATTTTGGGGGTCCAAAGTAGGAATGCGAGTTGAGTTGTTATCGGGAGATGGGTCTCTCAGTGTGTAGGCCGGTTTTAGTCGGTCTATCGACACTGTGACGTTTTTCCCTTTGACCTGAATCTTAAAAGTTTTATCCCCACGTTCAAGGACTTCGTAAGGTCCGGAGTAGGGTGGCTGTAAGGCGGCACGTAATGCATCGTCCCTTAAAAAGACGTGAGTAGAAGAAGACAGATCTTTATGAATAAATATTTTATTCTTATTATGACGCGCAGCTGGTGCCGGTTGCAGTTTCGAAGTAAGTTGGCGAAGGCGAGTGCTAAAATCGGTGATATCGGTACTATGGGGGACCGTTGTCTGGAAAAATTCTCCAGGCAAACGCAACGGCTCCCCGTACACCAATTCGGCCGATGAGGATTTTAAGTCGTCCTTGAATGCGCTTCTGATGCCTAGCAGCACTAATGGTAATGTGTCGACCCAGTTACAGTCGGCATGGCACATTATGGCTGCTTTCAGCTGGCGGTGGAATCGTTCCACTAGTCCATTACACGCCGGGTGGTATGCGGTCGTTCGGCGATGTTTGAATCCAATCACTTTTCCTAGAAATTGGAAAAGTGAAGATTCAAATTGCCTGCCGCGGTCGGTTACAATATCTGCTGGACATCCAAACCTGGATATCCACGATATTAATGCCTTACCGACGGTTTCGGCTGTCATATCCACCATCGGCGTAACTTCCGGCCAGCGTGTAAAACGATCCACCGCCGTGAGACAATAGCGATAGCCCTGTGAAACAGGAAGAGGGCCAATAATGTCTACGTGAATGAAGCTGAACCGAGCGCGAGGAAGATCGAACGTGCCCAGTGGAGAAGACACGTGACGATTAACCTTGGCGCGTTGACAAGCCAGGCATTGTCCAGCCCACTCTCGACAGTCTTTTCGTACACCGGGCCAAACAAAACGCTCGGCAACTAACTTGGCCGTAGCATTGGCTCCTGGGGGGCTGAGACTATGAAGACTGTCGAAGAGTTGTTTCCTAAGGGGCTTTGTGACAAAGGGCCTAGGTGAAGAAGAGCTGACGTCACAATACAATTCAGTCTGCGAATTGTGAATCCTCAACTTCTTGAGGCGTAGGGAAGATTCGTCTCTCAGAAGCTGAGTTAACTCCTCGTCAGAGGCTTGAGATGATGCTAGTACATCCAAATCGATTGGCATATGCAGTTCATCGACAACATTATCTTTCCCTTTAATAAATCTAATGTCGGTATTGAACTGTGAGATGTAGTCGAGATGGCGAAATTGACGAGGCGAGCAATTGGCTTTTCTTTCGCTGAAAGCGAAACTGAGAGGCTTATGGTCGGTATATACCATAAAATGCCTTGCTTCCAGCATATGGCGAAAGTATTTAATGCTTTCGTAGATAGCCAAAAGCTCGCGGTCGTAGGGAGAATATTTTTGTTGGGAGGGACTCAGCTTCCGAGAGAAGAATGCGAGAGGCTCCCAAGTATCGCCTTTAAGCTGTTGCAAAACTGCACCCATTGCCAAGTCGGATGCGTCCGTTACCAGAGCGAGTTCGGCCTGACAGTCTGGGTGTGCGAGTAATGCAGCATTGGCGAGGCTTTCCTTGCATTTGTTGAAGGCCAGGAGTGTCTCACCGGAGATGTCGACTGGGTGAGAAGCTTTAACCGAGCCAGAAAGTAAGGCGTTCAATGGTGCTTGGACTGCAGCTGAATGAGGCAAGAATCGCCTGTAAAAGTTCAGCATTCCCAAAAATCGTCTAAGTTATCTGACGGTTTTGGGCACAGGGAACTCCTGGATAGCCTGGACTTTCGATTCCAGGGGCTTAGTACCAGATGCGGAAATTCTATATCCTAAAAAAGTTACCTCAGATGCTCCAAAGACGCATTTCTGAGTGTTGACCAAAATGCCGTACTGCTTCATGCGGGTGAAGAGTTGGTCCAGGTGAGCCTCGTGAAGGGCCTCAGTTTCTGAGAAAATCAGGAAATCGTCAAGAAAGCTGTAACAAAAATCTAAGCCTCTGGTCATCTCGTCGACGAATCGTTGAAAAGTTTGACCTGCGTTCCTTAACCCGAAGGTCATAAATGGGAACTCGAACAGGCCAAACGGTGTAGTGATGGCAGTTTTGGGAATGTCGTCCTTGAAAACTGGAATCTGGTTGTAGGCCTTCACTAGGTCTATTGTCGTGAAGACTTTACATCCAGAAATGGCGTGGGCGAAGTCATGTATGTGCCTAATAGGATAGCGGTCTGGTATAGTCCGTGCATTAAGCATGCGGTAATCGCCACAAGGACGCCATCCGTTATCCTTCTTGGGCGCTAGGTGAAGTGGTGAAGCCCAGGGACTCTCGGATGGACGAGCAGTGCCATTACTGAGCATAAGCTCAAACTCCTGTTTGGCAATTTTTAGTTTATCCGGTGCCAGTCTGCGGGGAGTACTAGATATAGGTGGTCCCGGTGTAGTCCTAATATGGTGTACAGTGTCGTGTTTTGGAAACAGAGGTGTGCCTGAAGGGCGTGTTATCTCGGGAAACTTACTCAAGATGCGGTGATAACGCGTGTCGCCCGTTGAAACCTTGACAGAAAATATTTTAGTGTTAGCAATAGAAGCACTTGAGGCAAGAGTGGTAGTATTATCAATGAGGCGTTGATTTCGACAATCTACAATTAAATTATAAAAGCAAAGAAAATCAACGCCTATGATTGGCTTTGTTACATTTGCCACTATAAATCGCCAAGTAAAATTACGCCTTAAACCTAGATTTAAGTTAAGCTCTAGAAAGCCGAATGTATCGATGACGGATCCATTGGCAGCGCTGAGCTGGAAATCTGTCTTGGCTCGACGCTCTCGAAGCGCAGAACGAGGGTAGACGCATAAGTCGCTGCCTGTGTCTACCAGAAACTGTGTGTTCGTGCTGCGGTCGGTAACGAAGAGGCGACCTGTGGTGGGCGGACAGTCGTCAGTCGCCATTAGCGACTGCCCATGGGGTTTTCCGCCTTGGTAGCGGTATAGTCGCACGGCTTCAGGCATCGATGAGCTCTGGCCCCGTATTTAGCATGGTACCAGCATACGGGGTACCGTTGGTAGCTGCTACTAGAACGACTTCGTGATCGTGACGATGAGCGATGACGGCGTTCACGAGGTCTCCCACGATCAGTAGAACAGCAGGCCACTCGAGTGTGCTCTTCAAGCTTTAGGGTCAGATGCTGCACCATCTTCTTGAGCTCCGCGATCTCAGTGTTACAAGACCCTTGCTCACGGCTGGATGCAGCGGCGACGGTATACGGCGACGCTAGCTCTTGAATGCGGTCAGCCAAGTCCGCCAGCTGCTCCAAAGAATGGGTGGGTTGAGACGCCAAGACTGTCTGGATATTGGGCGGAAGACGGTTGCTCCATATGGACCGAAGGAAGTCGTCAGGAACGGAAGGTCCCGCTAAGTCTTGGAGGTGGCGCAGGAACTGCGATGGTTTCCTGTCACCGAGCTCTTCATGGGTAAGCAACTGCTTGACCTTCTTTTCATGGGACGCGGAAAGTCGTTTGATGAGTTCGGATTTAATTTTTTTGTACCGATCACTTGACGGAGGGTTTATGATAACGTCCTTCACAGATTTGGCATATTGTAAGTCTAAGTTGTTGATGACGTTCGTAAATTTAGTTGCATCGTCAGTAATGCCGCGACTATCAAACTGACTCTCGACGAGCGCAAACCATAATTCAGGATCCTCAGGTGAGAATGACGGAACTTTGATTTTAAATTGACGTACGTCGCACTCGTCAGGTGTAGTGGAAACGCTCACTTTACGGGCGCGCCTAGTCACGTTAGCGTCCTGCCGCGTGTCTACAGTTTTGACGGAAGTATCACTGTCACTCATGTTTATTCACAGTTCTCGTGTTCTTAGGGGTCACCAGTTATGGTGGTTAGGGCGGTATGGTACTCACTGTTGCAGGAGAATAAATAATGCAAGCGTTTGGTTTAGGCACAGCAAGATAAAGTTTATTAACACACATAAGAAAATAGTTCACAATACCGAAGGATACCACTAGGAAGCATACATAAAGAAAGAGAAGGAGTAGGGAAATAGAATAGAAGCACAGCGATAGACTAACGAACATAAAACTATAGTAATACGCGTAAGCAACCTTAGGAGTGTCAGATCGACGCGGCGACACAGGCTTCGCGAGTGAATGCATATATCGGACTGTTGTACTTGCCGTCCGCGCGGCGCGGCGGCGCGCGCGCTGCCTTTGCATTCCAGAAAACCGGTTAGCTGGGGCGCGGCCCCGCGCGTCTCCATAACACGACAAGTAGGTGTATGTATGTATGGTATAATATATTCCCAAATAATTTTATCTATTAGTGTAAGTATATGTTATAATTTTAACTTGATAATATGTTATGTAAATAAATTAAATATATTAGTTTGTAGGCATGTAAATATAATTATTATATATTAAATATTATTGTAAATAAGTAGATAGTGACAGGTACATAGAATAATATAGTAATATATGTGTAAATATCAATTGATGTAGGTTGTAAATATATTCTAAAATCATTCGTGTGATAAATACATAAAGTGGCTACATATGAAAACACAAAAAATTCTGTGACATTAAAGTAAAACAGTGATTGGACATATTATTTATCGTTATAACTCCTCCAGGTACGATTACTTTTCTGCTTCAATAATTAAGAAATTTAAAATAAAGCTAAATAAACACCGTTATTTTTCATCAATGCAAATAAGTGCCGCCAAAACAAACTCCTAGCGACGAGTCGCAGTACTACTTACTGCACGTCAAAAGGTCATTGATCTAAAGACAAAATAAACGCCAGTATCCGATTAATAATAACACCATCTAGTGAAAAATTGCTGAACTATTACCAAGTAAGCCTTAACTTCAACCATTGATTGTTACATGTTGTTTATTACGTACTCCTGAAAGAGGACGCCACTTGTACCAACGTTAAATATATTTATTTTATCAAAGATGGTAATCACATGCGAGGGTTGTAAGAAATTCATAGAAAGCAATTTGTACCTGTCATGTTCAACATGCAGTAAACCATATGATCTGCAGTGCGGAAATGTACCTCCAAGTCATTTCCTTCATACAATTTCTTTTGAAGAAAAAACCTGCTGAACCTGTACCGAATGCCGCTGTAAAAGTCCGAAAATGATAAATAACACCACGTTAGCCAGTCCGGTAATACCTCATAGTAGTCAGAGGACTAAGAATGTTTTGAAATCCTATAAACGAGATGAGCATCGCCAGGACCAATCACCTATTATCACAATACATAAAAATACTGTCAAGCATACAGAAATATCGGCATTTCAAAACCATACCGTTTCAAATATCATGGAAAACACTCTTGCAACATTATTATCTGAGCTACGTGCATTTCGTGAAGACACTAACCATATATACAAAATTCAAGAAACAACCATGATCGAGATGTCGGAAAATATTATGTCAATTAAAAGCTCGATCAATGACTTGAACAATAAATACAAAATACTTGGAATTACAGCTACAATGTGAAGGATTCATCATTAGGATATGAGGTTGTAATTATGAAAAATAGGATTGAGTCTATAGAAAAACTAATTGTAATAAATACAATAATGGGTGATGAGTCCCAATCCATTAAAAACCAGCAACATACAGACCTGCGTCAATCCGTAGAATCGATAACACATTCGCATTCAACTTCGCTCAATCAATCAGTACTGTGCCAACAATATAAAAAAATATCTAATACCTCATCCACTCCACCAACATCACCAAAGCCACCTTTGCGGTTAATGGATAACGAAAGTTTGTCGAATCATAAGTACAGTACACGTACATATACCACGTCAACCACGTGCAAGAGACAGCAGCGTCCACGCTGGACTATTATCCGCGCAACGGGAGCCGCTGACACTGACCTTAAGACGCTGGAGCATGTGAAGTATATCCATGTCTGGAACTTTCAACATGATGTCTCGGAAGACGATTTAAGATCTTATCTAATGAAGAAATACCCTAAATCAGAAACACTTGCTATTCTGAAACCCGACCCTGCACACACTAGACATAATTGCTTCATACTGGGCGTACCAGCCCATATATTTGATACGTACATGTCACCAAACAATTGGCCCAAAAATACATCGCTCCAGGAATGGTTTGTTCGCCGACCAACGAAAAATAAATCAAATGATAAAACATTTTTTCGTGAAGAAATCTAAATAAATGGATATGATTTTCTATCAGAATGTTCGAGGATCGAAATCTAGGCGTACTAATGTCAAAAACCTACTTCAAACTTTTTCGGGAAATTTATTAGCTTTAACTGAAACACGCTTAGATGACACAGTATTCGACTCAGAAGTATTTCCACAAGAATATGCCGTATGTAGATGTGATCGTGTAGGACCTGGCGGAGGAGGTGTACTGCTAGCTGCACGACCATTATTCACTCTTACGGCTGGACTGCAAACCCGAAAAGTGTGATGAAATCATATGTACACAAGTTACTAAGGCACGTATGCGTTTTAATAATAATAATAATATTGGGACAACTCACACAACGCTATCTGATCCCAAACTAAGCAGAGCTTGTACTATGTAAACCAGACAACTGATAAACATACTTATATATATTTCTAAATACATACATATTATAGATAAATAACACCCAGACACAGAATAAACCATCGTGCTCATCACACAAAGTTTTATCCTGGGTGGGGATCGAAACCACGACCTCTTGCGTAGCAGTCGGATACACTCAATATAACTACACTCATAGCTAATAACCTGCATTTTGATTTCCAAAAAGCTTTCGATAGGGTGGACATTAATATACTTCTATATTAATGTCCACCCTATCGAAAGCTTTTAAATGGGAATGGCTGGTTTTTCAAAACCATTACTACATTACTTCGCCAACTATTTAACGAACCGCAAACAATATGTCGTATACAAAAATGCGCGCTCTGACCTCTACCCAGTTACCTCCGGGATAGGTCAAGGTAGTAGTTTAGGACCTTTGTTATTCTTAATATTAATAAATGACCTTCCAACATATATAAAAAATTCCACAGTTCTCATGTTTGCTGATGACGTAAAGATCACCTTAACAATTAATAACGTAAATGATACAACCAAACTTCAAACAGATATCAATAATATCTATGACTGGAGTACTGTAAATGGCCTTAATCTTAACATCAGTAAATGTGCCGTAATGTCCTATAACAAAACCCCACAACATATACACACCATTTACACTCTAAATTCCGAGCCACTTCTACGAGTTTCAACAATACACGATCTTGGAACCCATTTTGACCCGCACCTGACTTTCAATCAAAACATAATTAATACCTGTAACAGATCCCGCAAAAGTCTAAGCTTTGTATTACGCCAAACAAAGATATTTGACAACAGCCAGGCTATTACCATACTCTATAATTCATATGTCCGTAGCCTGTTAGAGACGAATAGCGTAATCTGGAATCCACATGAAAAAACTTATACACTACTAATAGAAAAAGTTCAAAAAGCCTTTCTTCGTTACCTCTACCTGAAATTATATGGTTATTACCCGTACATGTACCCCACATCATTTGTGTTGGGCATGGTAGCATATCAAAGCTTAGAAGTTAGAAGAAACTTAGCTCTTATTAAATACTTCTTCCGTCTAATTCGTGGTTTCCTTACTAATCCCCCACTGCTACAATATATCTCACTTAACGTTCCACCACCCATCAGGCAGACACTCCGTCCCAGGCAGCGCCCGCTATTCTTGGTACCTAATTCTACTATCACCCTCTCAACCAGTCCACTTTACTTTGCTCTCACTCACATCAACAATCTTCTATTGAGTAATGAAACAGTAGATATATTTAATTATACGGAACCGAGATTCCTGACTGCAGCTTGTCAGTACTTGGAGTCTATTGCCACTCCTAGTACCATTAGAGTAGAATAAATGTAACTATGTATCTAAAAAGTTATAAAAAAAAACTGATATTATTGTATAATTTCATTGATTTATACTAAATAATATGTCATGTACTTATCTTAAAACTTGTATGGTTGGATTGTCTGTTAGTATAAGTTGGATAAAATAAATAAATAAATAAATTTTGTCATTGAGAATACTGATAATCGAATCACTTGTTTCTATTCAGTTCGTTGCGCGCGCGCTTGGCGTACGGCCGTGTCTACAACTACTAACTGTGCGATTATTCAAATACCGACGTTATCGTGATAATCTAAAAATCTGTGAAAAATGGTGCAGTGTAAAAAGTGCAGTAAGTTCATTTCGTTAGCGAAAGACGAATATGTGAAGTGTAAAGGGCCCTGTGAAGCAGTCTTTCATAAAAAGTGTGTATCAAACAAAACATTCACAAAAGAAAAGTGTGAGGAATGCAGCACTTCGCTAAATTTGCCTGCTTTGTCAGAATCCGAAATAGCTACAACTTTAGCGGATATGAACTGGAAACTGGAAGTACTGTATAATATGGAGAAGAAGTTAAGCGAGCTGACAGAGCTGGTAGATTTCGTGTCTGAGAAATATGATAAACTACATGAGTCACAAATATCGGCAGAAAAAATGATAAAAGCCCTGGAAAATAAGAATGCATATTTAGAAAAATACAATAAATCGTTAGAAGAACGTGTGATTGAGTTAGAAGAAAAAGATAAAGAAAAGAGGGTAGAACTAGCAGGATTGGAAAAAACGGATAAAGAAGTCGTTGGTGAAGTGGTAGTCCGAATTGCCTAACAGCTCAATCTGGACCCTGAGCAAATTGAAAGTGCAGAGAGGGTAGGCAGGGAAAAACCCGGTCTTGAGAGACCTTTGCCGGTGGTGATAACGCTAAGAACAAAAGAAGCCCGAGATAAGTGGATTAAATCCCGAAAAACCCGCTTGACTAACGGTCACGTATACGGCACAAAGAAAGACAGTCGTATTTATATAAATGAAAATCTGACCAGACATAAAAGAAATCTCCTGTGGGTAACTAAAAATATGTTAAAAAAAACCTATAAATACATATGGGTACAAGATGGCAAAATTCTGATTCGAAAAAATGAAGAGGAAAAGAAAATATATAATCAGAAGCGAACGCGATATTGAACAATATGTGGGTAAAATAGAATGACTTGCATATCAGGACTTCATAGCAAATGTAGTGCGGTGTACACACTGCGTAATCACACTAATAAAGTTCAATGGATCTGTTCGAGGTTATTGTTCCATTAGATTGTCAATTTAACAGATTTCAAAATTTAGAAGAATGGGTCAAAGTATTTTTAATAACAAATTTCTACACATAATACATTTGAACATTCGTTCGCTAAGAAAGCACTTTAATGAGTTAATAGTATTATTGAAACATTGTTCGAAAGAGATCGATATTTTGGCGCTGTCTGAGGTAAATGTTCGGGAAGATGAGTTGGCGTTATATAATATAGAGGGTTACCATTTGTTTGCGAACACGAGAGATAATAGAAGAGGAGGTGGAGTTGTAATTTATGCCAAAGAAAACCTAAGAATCAGTGTAGAAAAGAGGCAGACCAGATCAATGGAAGCACTTCATGGGAAAATCACTTTAGACAATTCAATTATAAATTTAGTCGCGGTGTATAGGCCGCCTAACACAAATAAGTTATTATTCATCTCCGAAATTAAGGAAATAATAAAAAAGATTCATGTGAGCGAAGAAATAGTATTGTTGGGTGATATCAACATAAATATTTCTGCAGTGCATAACCAAACTACTAACTACAAGGATTGCTTGTGTGAACTTGGCCTACAATGCGTCATCCCGGCCAGCGAGGCGACACGTGAAGCTATCGTCGCCGGTGTGAGTGAGGTGTCGTGTATTGACCATATGTGGGTACGAGCTAACCATTTGCAAGACTGCATTTCGTGTGTAATCGAGTGCTTTATATCCGATCATCATATGGTGGGTGTATCAATACCTTTGGTACAGCGACAATGGAGTGACAGTAAGGACATGGAACGGTATGTGATTAATTCAAAAATTGTTCATAAAAAGATTACTAATTTTAACTGGTCTCAATTACATGCTACATAGTGTATTTACCAATATTTACAAAGACAGCTTATATTTCTTGCCATCAACTAAAAAACGAGCAACGCAACATTGGGTGGATAATAGTCTGAAAAATATGTTGTTACGTAGGGACCAATTATTTAGAGAGTGGAAGGCAACACCTAGTAATCACACAAAGAGATTAGAGTACACAAAATTTAGAAATAGAGTGAATAAAATGATTTGTAAAATAAAGAATAAGTACAGACAGGACGAAATAAAAAAATGTAACGGTGACCCAAAAAAAATCTGGGGTAAAATTAATGGGTGGATGGGCAGGAACAAACCCAATATAGACGAAACAGTAAATAGATATTTTGGTAAGACAAATAATATGGAAAATATATGTAATAATTTTTCAAACATATTTACAGAAGAGGTTCGAAAAATAAAACATGTTTGTAGTACAACATTTTTAGATAGGAAACAGTATGTCAGTGAGAGTAATGTTACGTTTCGATTTAAACCAATAACTAGTGATGTAGTGTGTAAGGTTATAAACCGAATTATACCGAATATACTATAACACTGAGTTCCCTAGAACTCAGTGTTTTCCTACACTGAGTTCTAGGGAGGATTTTCATCTCCCTAGAACTCAGTGTAGGAAAACAGTGACGAAGTGGCTTATGAATAAGTCCTATGATGAAACTGAGAACTAACTTAAAGTATCTATCCTCTAGCACACATACACACCCACACATACACACAAACACATACGCATACACACTCACGCACAAGCACTGGCATTATTACTGTTTATTGGAATTTATATTTTAAGATCAACTAATTTCTGTCTGCAATTTAATGAAATACATGAGAGCTCTGGTGCCCTTAACACAAGTTGAATCTTACTTAGGGTACCAGATTTCAACGAATGGTTGTACTCATAATATAACTCTATACAAATGTAACAACTAGATTGTAAACTATGCCAATAAACATTATTATTATTATTATTATTATTATTAAAATGAGCGGTGATAAGGCGCCGGGTCTTGATGGCATACGCATTATGGACATTAAAATAATTAATAAGTTAATTTCACCAGTTCTGGCACACTTTGTTAACATGTGTCTGTCTAGAGGGGAGTACCCACAGTTACTTAAAAAAGCTTTAATAAGGCCCATTTACAAGGGAGGAGTACACTCAGATTATACTAACTACAGACCGATTGCTATTTTATCAATAATTAATAAAATTGTTGAGAAAATAGTGATTGAGCAGGTTAGCGGGTTTTTGGAGCAAAACCAGATACTGTCCGATGCGCAACATGGATTTAGAAGAAATCATAGCACTGCAACAGCTTTAACTCAATTCTCGGAAACCATATATGACCGTCTAAACCAGGGTCATCAAGTTTTAGCACTTTTCATTGATTACAAAAAGGCATTTGACACTTTGGATCATGAGATTCTACTGCAGGCCATGGATGAGTGCGGGATTAGGGGCCCGACAAACAGGTGGTTGCGTTGCTACCTTAGTGGCAGAACCTTGCAAACTCGTATATCTGGTGTAGTGGGGCGAGAGGCGGCTGCGAACATGGGTGTACCTACTGGATCGGTATATGGGCCAATCGGGTACATTATGCATGTTAATAGTGTATGTAAAGTAGTTAAAAAGTGCCAGGTTTGCATGTACGCCGACGATATGTGCTTGATATACTCGTCCAGAAACATCCAGGAGGCAAGAGCTGTGTTGCAGGCAGACTTTGATAGTATCACTAAATGGGCTCACGATAATGGAATTATTTTAAACTTAAGCAAAACAAAAGTAATGCACATACATTCGCCGTACAACCGTGGAGCAAAAACCGTGGCTAGTTCAGGTATTAATATTGTAGGTCACACGTATGACTGCCTGCACACAGCGAATGTCAACTGTACATGTCAATGTCTGGAGTATGTCGATACGTTTAAGTACTTAGGTCTATGGGTCGATAGGAATATGAATTGGCGGTCGCATGTTGACAGTGTGTGTACAAAACTGAGGTCAATCTTATGTAAATTTTACTCTTTAAAGACAACCATTAACAGAAAAACGTTGCGTGTTTTATACTATGTCCTTGTTGAATCCGTGCTTAGTTATGGTCTTAGTACTTATGGCCGCACATTCAAAACTTACCTGGACAGTGTAAGATCTTTACAAATACGTTTTATGAAACACCTTGTCGATGGAAAAACTAAACTAGAATGTAAAGATAATTATGAGGAGCTGTTTGTAATGTGTAAGGTACTCCCAGTACATGAAAAGGTCAAATACTTGTTGGTACTTGAGCAGTTTGATAATGATGAGATCATGGTCCAAGTACATAATAGATATAACACTAGAAGTGTGAGAGAACGTAAGTTAGTTCGACCATCAGCAACTAACTACTACGGCGAGAGAACCAATAAATATTTGATCCCTACTATTTATAATAATATTAGCTGGCTAAGGGGAGAGCTTAGCAATATAAGTAAATTGTCACTTAAGAGAAAACTAAGGCAGGTACTGTTAAGTTCAATACCTGTTGTAATCAAATAACTTTTACTTTCCTGTACTGGTATCCTTGTGTGTACTCTCTTGTCTACTTGTAGGTAATGTACTTGTGGATTTTGTAACTTTTAAATGAATTATCACGGTGTGAAATAAGCACGTCATGTAAATGGTTTTTAGATATTATTATTTTGGTAGAATAAGTATAATGTATAGTTTTTAAGGAACATGTTAAAACAAGTGCTAATCCCTGCCGACAAACTGCTATGCAGTTTGGCAGGCTTACAAAAATGTAAAATGGGTAGGTTTCGAATAAATGATTTATTATTATTATTATTATTATGTCGGGCAACTTATCAGTCTGTGCTCCCGCATCTCGTGATTTTGCAGTAATATTTGATAACCTTCTACCGCTGGGTTGCTGCTCATGCGTATGGATAAATAGGAAGCGCGCGAAAGGACTGGAAATTACTGTATAATGCCTTATTGGCTTTTCTTTGAATAACTTTGCGCGTTTGCTGGTTTTTGTTCATGGTAGCCGCTAGCTCGAGGATCGCATGGTAAATCATGGGTTGAAAAACTCATCGTTGTCATCATCATATTTATTAAATAAAGGAAAACGTACCATGGCAGGCGCATTAGGGTTAAAAGACCCATTGTTGGCATCATCGTCATGATGTGCTTTCTTGTCGCGAATTGGTATCGATTAGGGCTATCAGTAATTTAATTTTATCATTGAGAATGCTGATAATCGAATCCATTGTTTCTATGTCAGGCAACTTATCAGTCTGTGCTCCCACATCTCGCGATTTTGCAGTAATATTTGATAACCCACTACCGCTGGGTTGCTGCTCATGCGTATGGATAGATAGGAAGCGCGCGAAAGTACTGGAAATTACTGTATAACGCCTTATTGGCTTTTCTTTGGATAACTTTGTGCGTTTGCTGGTTTGTTGTTCATGGTAGGTGCTAGCTCGAGGATCGCGTGGTAATTCGTGGGTTGAAAATCGTTGTCATCATCGTATTTATTAAATAAAGAAAAACGTACCATGGCAGAAGCATTAGGGTTAAAAAACTTATTGTTCTCATCGTCGTCATGATGTGCTTTCTTTTAGCGAATTGTTATCGATTAGGGCTATCGGTAATTTAATTTTGTCATTGAGAATGCTGATAATCGAATCCATTGTTCCAACGACTAGTCCAAGGTGATGTACTTTAAGCCGTATTTGTTTCCCACAAACGAATTATACGCCATTTGTATCTTTTACCTGTTAGGAAACTATACATACTACCAGAGGCGGCTCGTAACATTTTTATTTGGGTGTTCACTAAAATTAAAGAGGAAAAATGAAAGCTTACCATTCCTTTTATTTGTAGAGAAAATCCATTCGGCGTTCTTTTTGGCGAGCGATGAATTGTTTTAGACGTACCTTTAAAAACCGAGCTGCTGGATAAATGCTGTTTCATAGCCAAATCGATCTCTGATACAAAATCAACTAAACCTCTATAGATTCCCGGATTCCGGGATTCCGTAGCTTCATCATGCCATTACAGACGTCTAGTTAAAAAGGGGACCGAATCAGATTTTTTAAAATACACCAACTATATACAATCGAATATTAGACGCGACCCCCAAACATTTTGGACATATGTACGGAGTAATAGAGGAAACAACGAGCAAACTACTTTTGGGGACAGGTCATCCACTCAGATAGCGAAAGAATTCTCGAAATATTTCAGTAGCGTTTTTCTACCAAGCGCTCAGACATTAAATATAGACCATGCATATACCGCAAATATACATACCAACAACCATATATACATCAATGAGATTCACGAATGTGAAGTTGTCAAAGCCTTGGGAAGACTGGCGCCAAAAACCACTCAAGCTCCAGATTGCATTCCACAGTTTATAGTTAAAGATGGTAATAGATTTTTTTCAAAACCCCTACACTACATATTTAATCTCTCTATCAAAACACAAGAATACCCCTCAATATGGAAGACTTCCAAAGTGCTCCCCGTCTGTAAAAGTGGCCTAAAATCCGATATTACAAATTATAGACCCATAGCAGTTTTGTCCGTATTCGGTAAAGTCTTTGAGTCAATCCTACATAAAAAAATATATGATGACATGCGTGGATGGTTTGCAGAGGAACAGCACGGTTTTCTACCAAATCGTTCGACTATGTCTAATCTTCTCAATATAACTACACTCATAGCTAATAACCTGCATTTTGATTTCCAAAAAGCTTTCGATAGGGTGGACATTAATATACTTCTATGTAAAATGGGAATGGCTGGTTTTTCAAAACCATTACTACATTACTTCGCCAACTATTTAACGAACCGCAAACAATATGTCGTATACAAAAATGCGCGCTCTGACCTCTACCCAGTTACCTCCGAGATAGGTCAAGGTAGTAGTTTAGGACCTTTGTTATTCTTAATATTAATAAATGACCTTCCAACATATATAAAAAATTCCACAGTTCTCATGTTTGCTGATGACGTAAAGGTCGCCTTAACAATTAATAACGTAAATGATACAACCAAAATTCAAACAGATATCAATAATATCTATGACTGGAGTACTGTAAATGGCCTTAATCTTAACATCAGTAAATGTGCCGTAATGTCCTATAACAAAACCCCACAACATATACACACCATTTACACTCTAAATTCCGAGCCACTTCTACGAGTTTCAACAATACACGATCTTGGAACCCATTTTGACCCGCACCTGACTTTCAATCAAAACATAATTAATACCTGTAACAGATCCCGCAAAAGTCTAAGCTTTGTATTACGCCAAACAAAGATATTTGACAACAGCCAGGCTATTACCATACTCTATAATTCATATGTCCGTAGCCTGTTAGAGACGAATAGCGTAATCTGGAATCCACATGAAAAAACTTATACACTACTAATAGAAAAAGTTCAAAAAGCCTTTCTTCGTTACCTCTACCTGAAATTATATGGTTATTACCCGTACATGTACCCCACATCATTTGTGTTGGGCATGGTAGCATATCAAAGCTTAGAAGTTAGAAGAAACTTAGCTCTTATTAAATACTTCTTCCGTCTAATTCGTGGTTTCCTTACTAATCCCCCACTGCTACAATATATCTCACTTAACGTTCCACCACCCATCAGGCAGACACTCCGTCCCAGGCAGCGCCCGCTATTCTTGGTACCTAATTCTACTATCACCCTCTCAACCAGTCCACTTTACTTTGCTCTCACTCACATCAACAATCTTCTATTGAGTAATGAAACAGTAGATATATTTAATTATACGGAACCGAGATTCCTGACTGCAGCTTGTCAGTACTTGGAGTCTATTGCCACTCCTAGTACCATTAGAGTAGAATAAATGTAACTATGTATCTAAAAAGTTATAAAAAAAAACTGATATTATTGTATAATTTTATTGATTTATACTAAATAATATGTCATGTACTTATCTTAAAACTTGTATGGTTGGATTGTCTGTTAGTATAAGTTGGATAAAATAAATAAATAAATAAATTTTGTCATTGAGAATACTGATAATCGAATCACTTGTTTCTATGTCGGGCAACTTATCAGTCTGTGCTCCCGCATCTCGTGATTTTGCAGTAATATTTGATAACCTTCTACCGCTGGGTTGCTGCTCATGCGTATGGATAAATAGGAAGCGCGCGAAAGGACTGGAAATTACTGTATAATGCCTTATTGGCTTTTCTTTGAATAACTTTGCGCGTTTGCTGGTTTTTGTTCATGGTAGCCGCTAGCTCGAGGATCGCGTGGTAAATCATGGGTTGAAAAACTCATCGTTGTCATCATCATATTTATTAAATAAAGGAAAACGTACCATGGCAGGCGCATTAGGGTTAAAAGACCCATTGTTGGCATCATCGTCATGATGTGCTTTCTTGTCGCGAATTGGTATCGATTAGGGCTATCAGTAATTTAATTTTATCATTGAGAATGCTGATAATCGAATCCATTGTTTCTATGTCAGGCAACTTATCAGTCTGTGCTCCCACATCTCGCGATTTTGCAGTAATATTTGATAACCCACTACCGCTGGGTTGCTGCGCATGCGTATGGATGAGCAGCAACAACATAAACAAATAGGAAGCGCGCGAAAGTACTGGAAATTACTGTATAACGCCTTATTGGCTTTTCTTTGGATAACTTTGTGCGTTTGCTGGTTTGTTGTTCATGGTAGGTGCTAGCTCGAGGATCGCGTGGTAATTCGTGGGTTGAAAATCGTTGTCATCATCGTATTTATTAAATAAAGAAAAACGTACCATGGCAGAAGCATTAGGGTTAAAAAACTTATTGTTCTCATCGTCGTCATGATGTGCTTTCTTTTAGCGAATTGTTATCGATTAGGGCTATCGGTAATTTAATTTTGTCATTGAGAATGCTGATAATCGAATCCATTGTTCCAACGACTAGTCCTTAAGGTGATGTACTTTAAGCCGTATTTGTTTCCCACAAACGAATTATACGCCATTTGTATCTTTTACCTGTTAGGAAACTATACATACTACCAGAGGCGGCTCGTAACATTTTTATTTGGGTGTTCACTAAAATTAAAGAGGAAAAATGAAAGCTTACCATTCCTTTTATTTGTAGAGAAAATCCATTCGGCGTTCTTTTTGGCGAGCGATGAATTGTTTTAGACGTACCTTTAAAAACCGAGCTGCTGGATAAATGCTGTTTCATAGCCAAATCGATCTCTGATACAAAATCAACTAAACCTCTATAGATTCCCGGATTCAGGGATTCCGCAGCTTCATCATGCCCCCGTAAGTGGTGGCCCCTTAGCTTTCAGTTCCAAACGCATTTCGAGAGTCTTTTCACGATTTTTAATAAACGATACACTAAAATGTTCCATTTTGCATACAAATTTCAACGCACAAATTAGATTTTAACACTTAATTACTTGTGCCGTGTGGTGCCGGCTTAAGAATAGTACCACCCCATCTCTACCCGTGGGTGTCGTCAAGGCGACTAAGGGATTTCACCCCGGAGGACGGGCAGCAGCGTCCTCTGCGTATTTAAAGCCTTACTGCGATCGCCAACCCGCTCGCCAAGCGTGGCGATTATGGCAATTACCCCCAGGATCTACATACTAGTAGGTTCTACTGGGGAGACCCGTGCCCAGCAGTGGGCCATCATATGGGTTAATATGTATGTATGTATGTACTTAATTATAAAAAAAATACGAAACTACTGTGAAGTAACCGGCGCGCGGCTCAAGACGACACATTTGTTTGTTTACATTAACATTACATAAGATCGGCAAAAATGCATAATCTGCGACCCGCGCTGCCTTGTGTCCCGCGATCTGGCAACGTATCGCAGAGCGGCGCTCCTGATTAGGCTAATTTCTCGAACATTTTTTTTGTTTCACGCGTCCAGACTAAGTTATGTTTCTCTTTCGCACTCATGGAATACAGTGCTAAGAATTGTATTAAAATTTGTTTCATAGGAGCGCAATCGCTAGCGCTCCCCTTGTAACTACTTGAAACCAAATAAGTATGTTAGTAAGTATAGAACATTCAACTTTGTACGCGTTGATAAGTAAATGGTAATTTCTAATATACTACTATTAAGATTATAGGGATTGTGGAATTTATGAACATTTTGAAGTGTAATGAAAAATATAATTAAGTACGTATCATGTAATTTTTGTAGGAGTGCACTGCACCAGCGCTCTTTAGGGCGAGCCGCCTCTGCATACTACATACAGTTCTAAAAGTACACACAACGCTGCAATTCAACCCCACTCAAAACCGAAAAAGAAGTAGTCACAGAGTAGTCCCTATCAGCACGGTTGCCACTACATTCGCATTAAGACAATTTGAGCGACAATCTCGCTATCTGTACAATAAAATAAATAAAACGTTACAAATTTATAACCTGACACTTTACGGTTGTAAAAATAATTTGATTTTGTGGTTAAAGAACCTGAATTATAATAAAACTGAAGAACTTATGCATATAGTAACATAACCTACCTTTTTCTTATTATCATAATCTGACATGAGCGCACATTATCACACGCACACACGCACGCGCACACACACACACACACACACACACACACACACACACACACACACACACACACACACACACACACACATATACACACACACACACACACATACTTCCTTACCTAGAATTAATTATGTTTTCAATAATATATTAATAATAACATACTTTTATGTACTTACTTGTTTAGCGGTTTTATATTGTTAAGAGAAGAGAAGAGCCTCCTAACACAAGTATTGTATACTTAAAAGGAGTGCTCTTATTATTATTTCTAATTCAGCATGTAAGCTGAAGCAAATAAACCATTTTTAATTTTTTTATTTTTTTATTGTTTCTATGTCGGGCAAATCATCAGTCTGTGCTCCCACATCTCGTGTTTTTGCAGTAATCTTTGATAACCCACTATCGCTGGGTTGCTGCTCATATTTTATAGGTTAAGGCTTTATTTGGACCTTTGTTTTATCGTTAACCTTTTTTTTCACCACCCTTGGAATTGTCACTAATTCCATTCAGCGGCTGAGTATCCTTCTTGGTTGGCGTGATAGGACTGAAAGTACTGTGTAATGCCTTATTGGCTTTCCTTTGAATAACTTTGTGCGTTTGCTGGTTTGTGGTTTACGGTAGGCGCTAGCTCGAGAATCGCGTGGTGATTCGAGGGTTGAAAAACTCATCGTTGTCATCATCGTATTTATTAAATAAAGAAAAACGTACCATGGCAAAAGCATTAGGGTTAAAAGTCTTAATGTTGTCATCGTCGTCATGATGTGCTTTCTTGTTGCGAATTGGCATCGATTAGGGCTATCAGTAATTTAATTTTGTTATTGAGAATGCTGATAATCGAATCCATTGTTTCTATGTCGGACAAATCAAATCAGTCTGCGTCCCACATCTCGTGTTTTAGGAGAAATCTTTGATAACCCACTATCGCTGGGTTGCTACTCATATTTTGTAGGGTTAACCTTTATTTCACTACCTTGGGAATTAACACTAGTTTCATTCAGCGGCTGCGTATCCGTATTGGTTTGCGTGATAGGACTGAAAATTACTGTATAATGCCTTATTGGCTTTTCTTTGAATAACTTTTTGCGTTAGCTGGTTTTTTGTTCATGGTAGGCGCTAGCTCGAGGATCGCGTGGTAATTCGTGGGTTGAAAAACTCATCGTTGTCATCATCATATTTATTAAATAAAAAAGTACCATGGCAGAAGCATTAGGGTTAAAAGACTTATTGTTGTCATCGTCGTCATGATGTGCTTTCTTTTACGAATTGGTATCGATTAGAGCTATCAGTAATTTAATTTTGTCATTGAGAATGCTGATAATCGAATCCATTGTTTCTATGTCAGGCATATCATCAGTCTGTGTTCCCACATCTCGTGTTTTTGCAGTAATCTTTGATAACCCAGTATCGCAGGGTTGCTGCTTATATTTTATAGGTTGAGGCTTTATTTGGACCTCTGTTTTATCGTTAACCATTTTTTCACCACCCTTCATGATTTGCTTTCTTGTTGCGAATTGGTATCGATTAGGGCTATCAATAATTTAATTTTGTCATTGAGAATGCTGATAATCGAATCACTTGTTTCTATATCGGGCAAATCATCAGTCTGTGCTCCCACATCTCGTGTTTTTGCAGTAATCTTTGATAACCCTCTATCGCTGGGTTACTGCTCATGCTTAAGGATAGATAGGAAGCGCGCGAAAGGACTGGAAATTACTGTATAATGCCTTATTGGTTTTTCTCTGACTAACTTTGCGCGTTTGCTGGTTTGTTGTTCATGGTAGGCGCTAGCTCGAGGATCGCGTGGAAATTCGTGGGTTGAAAAACTCATGGTTGGCATGATCATATTTAATAGAGATCATATAAATAAAGTAAAACGTACTATTGCAGGCGCATTAGGGTTAACAGTATTTATTGCCGGACTAGTTATAGTCCAATGCCGATGATGACAAAGACTAGCAGCAATCATCCAAAAATAAATTCTACCGGATTCTATGTTGGGTATCACATGGTCTTGTGATAACGAATTATATCGCCAGAGATGTAAACGGCCATGCTGACTGGACTTAAAAGTGTTTTCGTCTCAAAACACAGTGCTATCCCAAAATTAAATTTCAAATAGTCTCGGGTAAAATTCAGTCTAAGTTTGTAAGCGTCTAAGAAGACACTTCAAAAAATTCTGCAAAAATAATAAAACCCGCCTGCAAAAATATGGAAACAAGATCCCTTACGCACTTAATAAAGTGCCTCCGACTGCATGAAATTTTATAATTCGAATCTCGACGAACTTAATAAAGTTCGTCGAGATTCAGTAATGCCTCCGACTTTTTTTTGCAGGCCGGTTTTTATTATTTATTTTTAGTAGTTTAGTACTAGTGATCTATAAGGTGGATCTAAATAAACATTGATCAATTTAAAATTTAGTTGGTAAAGTGTAACCACGGGTATACCTATCACTAGAAACAGATGTAAACTTAGCGTATAGTTAGGTACCGAGGATGGAAGAAATAAACAATATCACATTAGAAACCACAACAATCGCAGAAATAAGTCTTATGAATGCCTAAGTGGTAGCAGCTCTTTAGACACAACATCAATGGATCTGTTTGCAAAAAGCCTTGATTTATCTACATTTAAGCACTCAACTATTATGGAAAACCTTAGAAATGAAAAATAAAATCACTGGTTTGAAGTCAAATTTAGATACTACACAAAATGAATTGGAAAATATAATTTTAGAAAATAACGACCTAAAGCAACACATAATATTACAATTGAGCTTAGAAATTCGCCTTTTGAAGCAATTATGTAAAAGTCCAATTACACCAGTTAGGAAAAATATAAGAAAAAATCTTAAAGGAAAATCTCGTTTAACTGATAGTTTTTAAAATAGCCTAATGAACGACTCGAAAGGTCATCGTGTCACCTCAGGAGAGGCCGGCCGCAGATGCTAATCTACTTGTTGAACAAAGTAACCAAACCATATATACAGACATAAGCAATTCAAGCCCCAAATTACCTCCTTCAACGAGTAGAAATTTAAGTCAACATTCAAGGGAAACTAGCCAGGCAGAGGATGCAACCAAGGTCACCAATAAGAAGAAAAGGGGCTTTATTTTTAGAGAGCAACAGTATGTCAACTTGGCTTGACATTTGACTTAATCAAGGTATTAAAAACCCTTACGAATACTATGACTTCATATCGTTTCTAAAGCCTTACGCTACGACTGAAGAAATACTTACTAGCGCTAAAGTGTATGACATTACTGAAGAGGACCGGATTATCTTGTCACAGTGTTATGAGTAACTTATATGCTTATTATTTTGATTCTAAAAATATGTATAAATATCCATTTGTGCGAATTTAAATTAAACAGTATGCTAAAATTGTTAAGCAATCAGCATGAAAATGCTTATTACATTAATTGTGGGCACTTTTATAACTATAATACAATAAACCTTTGTAAGCAAATTAATTCTGTATTGGTTTTCTGTATTGGCCAAATTAACTATGATAGGAAGTTTTTAATATTTAAAGGTGCAAATTCACATAGACATGCAAAGGCAAACACACCTAAGTACCATCAAATCTCGCATTCAAAAACTTTTTTTGAGAGATCTGTAATTGATGTTTTCGATAAATCCACTCAAACAGATTGTTTTACATCCTCAGCAAATATTGACATTATTGAACCATTTTTTCGTGACATACAACAAAAATAATTATTTTATTCGAATACTCCATCAAAATATTGCAGGTCTTTTACATAAGAGAAATTATCTGGAAATTAATTTGTTAGAACTAAGGAAAGAATCAAGGCATCCAGAAGTAGTCTGCCTTACTGAGACGTTTATAGAAACTGATTATGTGAAATGATTGAATATAATTATGATGATGAATAATGAGATTTGAATATTAATACATTACAAAAAAATAAACTTACAACTGAATTTCTGGATCTGATAAAAAATGTTGATCTTACCTTGGACATAAAAGATCCAACCAGAAAGAATTCGTGTATTGATCACATTATAAGTAATGATAAAACTGCAAAAGGTGAACTTTTACAATGGGGTTTATCTGATCATAATACAGCACAATTGTTAAATATACCAACTAGAACTAATATTAATTATTCTGTCCCAGATTACTTTACGAGTATTAGAGATTATTCTAAATACAATATATGTAAATTCAAGGAATGTATATCTAATCTTTCATTTGAAGAAGTTTACTCTAGTTTAAATCTTAATATTGCGTATGAAAATTACAATAACTTACTCACACTTTTCTACAATCTATGTTTCCCTACGATAAAGGTACGAGTGTGCAGCAAAGGTAGAAGCACAAACTGGATTATTAAAGGTTTGCGAAAATGTTGCAAAATGAAACGTCAACTACGCTTCAAATGTCATAAACACAAATCCAAGGAGAATAAGAGTGTCCGTTATGCTAGCGTACACCAGAGCTATATCGAGTTGGTTACTATGCCATTAAACTCTGCGTAAATACTGCCTAATTAGTGTAAAAATAAAAAAAAAACTCTGCCTCTTTAGTTTAGGAAATAAACACCATTTTCACTGTGTACGCTGGCGTCACGATCAAGCTAGCGTACACATGGCCGTACTCGGAAACGGCTAATTGTAAAGCAACAGAGTTTACACATAAAAATACTGCTCTAATACTTCTCCCGCTATGCTAAATTTCATAACGATTGCTCTTGTAGGAACAGATATATTCAACAAAACTTTTCAATGATATTCGGAGCTGGCGTTATGGCAGCGTACACATAATAGTTCTCAAAGAAAGGGAACTTGTCTTTTAATAAATGCTATATGTATAAATAGTGCGTGAAATTCTGACTCTAAATAGTGTAAATATCTTATGCAAATTAGCAGACTTATTATATTAAACCCAAAAAATTTAACATAATGCGTAATGACTTCGTTATTCAGGAAGTGGATCATACAATGTTTTTAGATACAGTTTTAGACAAAAACATTAATTGGAAGTTACATGTAGTCAAAGAGTGTCATAAAGTAAATAGTTTTGTTTATGTCTTAGCTAAATTAAGAAGAATTTCATCTGAGAATGCGGTCATAAGTGCATACCATGGAAAACCAATAATCAAACCATAATTAAGTACAGAGGCTACATAGCCTCTGTACTTAATTATGGTTTGATTCTGTGGGGCAATTCTACCGAAGTAAACAGGGCGTTCATAGCTAATAAAAAAGCGGGGTAGCACCTTGGATATCCTGCAATCCTCTTTTCAAAAAGTTACGGGTACTTACATTGCCAAATTTACAAAATAAATAAAGATCTGTTTAACTATTATGTGTGTAATAACTATTATGCACTACCTAAAAAAAAAATAAAAAAAAAAAAAAATTGATCAATTATTGATTTTTTACTGTTTATATATTATACATAAAATGCCTAATTAAAAATACTCATACCCTATTATTAGTGAACTATAAGGTAGATCTAAATGAACAATGATCAATTTTATTATATAAATATATTATTGATCACTGTTTACATATTATACAAAAAATGCATACAATTTAAAATTTATTGTAAAATAAATATCTATACTAATATTATAAAGCTGAAGAGTTTGTTTGTTTGAACGTTGTAATTTCATGAACTACTAATCCTTCTGAACTTTTTACTGTTGGATAGCCCATTTATCGAGGAAGCCATAGGCTATATAATATCACGCTACAACCAATAGGAACAGAGCAACAATGAGAAATGTTGCAAAAACGGGGAAAATTTACGCAAACTAAGTTGCGCGGGACAGCTAGTTATGTATATAGAAATAAGGGATATCAACCCAATATTCCTTTTTAAACGTAGTTTGAACAGAGAGTACAGATTGGTTACAGGTTATTGAAATTATATAATATGTATTAAGTACTACCTAACAGTTTAGATAATTATATTTAAGATTCTCATGAAAATGAACTCTGTTCTTAGGGAGAATCTCTAAGAATTTAATCATCAACTATACTCGCACTTTGTAGTGAACAGACGTGCGTTTTATTATTAGCATTAATTTTATACATGTTTATTAAATCAGTGACCTAGATTTCTAAACGCTTGCAATTTATAGTGATTGAGTAAATGTTATTATGACAACCGACTAAAACAAATCATGGCTACTATGGAAAGTAGCCCTCGCAGCCCTCCCAGCACACCTCAGTCGCAACAAAAGAAAGACCTCGCCCTTGAAGCCTTGAGGACCAGCGATATCAAGAATTGGATGTCAACAATAGAACAATGTCTGAATGAGGTATGCCAAATTGCTGCAGACGGGAAACTGAACTCTGAACAAAAACTGAGAATCAATTCAATTGCGCGGAAGGTCGGAAATGGAGTCTCTCAGATGGCTGTGCACTACCAGTCATTGAAGGAAAAAGCGATTTTGATCCACACTTCACTAGAATCATTAAAGGAAAACCAAGACCTAGCTGAATGCCTTAATGACTTCAAAAAATCTATCAGGGAGACCATGGAAGTAAACAGCAATAAACCAGTGACTCAACAAGGCAAGCCATCCTTTGCGGAAATGGTTAAGACCCATAGCAATGATTTTGTGTGCCCTAAAAATTTGAGCTCAATAGCTATTTACCCTAAAGATGGTCAAAAATCTAGTGACGATACCAAATCTCTAGTCCAAAAAATTATCTGCCCAGAGCAATTGAAATTGCACGTTAGAGGACTACGAAGGACCAAAAACGGTGGTGTTATTATCAGTACTGAAACGAAGGACGACATAGAGAAGCTTCGAAAGTCGACTCAGCTAACCAGTTCCGGACTAAAAATGGAAGAGCCACATAAAAGAAGACCTAAATAGAATCATAGTCATCGGGGTTCCAGTTACTTTACGTGACCAGGAAGTGTTTGACCTCATATTTGACCAAAATCTAGCCTAAAAAATTGCCAAACCTAACGCGTGAGTCGTACATGTCCTCTATGAAGTTGAGCCACAAATCAGGAAAAAAGGACGCACCAACGTGCAACTTTGTACTGGAAGTGACAGCTAGCATAAGAAAGACCCTTATAAATCAGGATCGTGTCTTCATCAACTGGACGTCTTGCCCAGTTCGGGACTTCACGTTGGTGACCAGATGTTTCAAATGTCAACAATATGGACACGCAGCTCGAACTTGTCGCGAAGCAACCTACACGTGCGGACAGTGCGGTGAACTAGGTCACCAGGTAAATGAGTGCACTAAGAAAACTGACTCACCAAAATGTGCAACATGTGTACGCTTCAAAAAACCGAGCGATCACAAAACAGGTGACTCAGAATGTCCGGCGAAAAAAATTGCTGAATCGAGATATATAAATAGCATAGATTATAACGAGGACACCTAAAAGCGTCATAATGTTACTCAAACATTGTAAATTATTCTAAATTGTATTTTATTTGTTACCTACCTATACATGTTTTACTTGATAAATATTGTTAAAAATTATAGTTCACAACAAGTGCCCTTAACGCCTGTGGCACAGGTTTTACCCTAGTACAGGCACCCTATTATTATCGCTATACATATAAGATTTTTATGAACTAAATATAGTATATACATTTGTAATTATTAAAATTTAATATATTTAACAGTTGTCTGATTGCCATAGTACAGGCTCCGCCTAGTTTGGGATCAGATGACCGTGTGTGTTGTACCAAAATATTATTATTAGATTTTATTATGTATTTGCTGTCTAATTTTATGTATATGTTATTTTTTGTAAAAAGTTTTTCGTAATAAATTTATTATTATTATTATTATATTATTATTATTATCAAAAACCTACTGTTTTACTATCAATATCTTTATGAAGAGCGCGAATGCGATGAATTCGCACTCTTTATAATGCAATGGTGTAAAAATTGTTAAAGTTATCGCTAACTTTGTAATATAATATATAACATTAAACTTGAATTGTTTAATTTAACAATATGGCTACTCAAAAGGTTGTGTTTACATTAAATGCCTAAAAATGCCTATAATTTCATAGCAAACTCACTGTTATTAAATAATAAATACCTATATTCATAAAATTTGTTTCAATTGTTTGTTGTGCTTCAGCCGAAGCTTCAGTTCCTATGTTGAATCCGGGCATACTTTCCCCCAATACATTCAGAACAACGAGTGCAACAAAGAAAACAGTAAGTATATTAAAAATGGATTATCTTATTGAGTAAGTATCCTTAAAACTATTGAATGGATTTTCATTCAACCATGTTAAGAACTGTTCCAATGAAACTAGCTTTGTAATAAAAACTCGCATCCAAGTTCATCTATGTGTTTGGGCGCTATAATTACACAGATTAAACTTATAACATCCCTCTTATTGTCCGAGTTAATTAAATTTAGATTATCATAATTTGTTTACATTTTAGTACTACTGACAACTATAAAATAATAATAATAATAATAATAATAATAATAATAACGTTTATTTCTCTCAATAAGGTTTACAAGCATGTTACAATTTGTTTGTTTTACATAATACGAGGAACCTTAGTGAGAGCTGGAGTTCGTACTAGGTACGAAACCTGTGTGACAAATCTCCAGGCTCTCTCTATGATTATATATTTTAGTTTACTGCTAAATAATAGAGTGCAATACGTACAAGATTAACATACTAAGAGGAATATAGATATAAAGCTTAGTTTACAATTTGGAGATTATTAGGAACTAGAACAAGAATATCAATAAGGTAAGTTCAATGTTATTATATAAGAGTGCGTGATTGCCTGTTTGAGTGAATGTGTGAGTGAGCATATGCGAGTGTGTGTGTGTGTGTGTGTGTGTGTGTGTGTGTGTGTGTGTGTGTGTGTGTGTTTGTGTGTGTGAGGGTGTGCGCGTGTCTGTGTGTGTGTGTGTGTGCGTTTCGCTACTTAGATGTGACTATAATCTTTTCGGTTTCATCATAGTCTAGATTGTATAGCCAGTTAGTTAGTGTTTTCTTACATTGAAATTTTGACATCGGATGTATATTCAATATTTTATTTAGTTTGTTATACGTATAGTGACTTAGGAAATAAAAAGATCGTTGGGCAAGGCTTGTTCTGACCGATACAGGCGAACACACCTGAAATTTGCGTCGCCTGAAATCGGATTTGGAAGGGTCAAAGGGGGTTAGTGAATGAGTGGTGAGGATAATATTAAGAATATACAATTTACGCACAGACAAGACATTACAAATTTTATATACGTCGGTCGTAGGATGCCGGAATGGTAGCTTCCAACCAACCTTTAGCACAGCTCGTTGGGCGCGTTCTAATTTTAGGAGATGGGTCTTATTTGAGCCTCCCCAGGCTGTAATACAGTATTGCGTGAGGGATTGACACAGAGCAAGGTAGGTAATTCTAAGAATTTGGGGATTTACTACATGACGGAGAGCTTTAAAGATAAAAATTAGTTTTCGAAGCCTGGATGTAAGTGCATCTATGTGTGCGTGAAATGAAAATTGATCATCAATTTGTACACCAAGGTATTTAACACAGCTTGATCGAGACAGAGTAGGGCAGTTACAAGGAGGTAGAGAGAGTGGTTTACATGAATGCGCAGTAAGAGAAAGCGACAAGGAAGGATTTTTTCCTGGCGCAGTTAACGAAAAGGAAAGATATGTTGTTTTGGTTACATTGAGCCTGAGTTGATTTTTGGAAAGCCAGCTAGTCACTAAGTCTAGATTGGATTGAGCGTACCCAAATGTAGACTCCCAAGTATCACCATAAGTTATAAGGGCAGTATCATCAGCGTAAGTAAAGATGGTGGTATTCTTCAGGCTTAATTGACAAAGGTCGTTAATATAAAGTAAGAATAGAGTTGGTCCGAGAATACTGCCTTGAGGGACTCCATTTACCACTGTTAGTTCATCGCTATAGTAGTCGCTGATCTTTACGTACTGTCTCCTATTCAGTAGATAACTTTTAAATAGGGAAAGTTGAGTGCCTCTGATACCGATCTTTTCCAATCTAGTGCAGAGGACATGTACTGAAATAGTGTCAAAAGCCTTCGCGATATCCAGGAAGACACCTATGACTTTCTGTTTTTGGTCAAGTTGGGCGACGACTTTATTGGATAAATCCAAAACTGCATTGCTTGTAGATAAACCTGATCGAAAACCGTATTGGTGTTGGGAAAGAATTTCAGTTGTCTCAATAAACTTTCTAAGCCTGGAATTTATAACTCTCTCTAATAGTTTAGAGAGAGTTGGGAGTATAGAAATTGGCCTGTAATTCGTCGGATTATTTCGGTCACCACTCTAATAAATAGGGTGAACAACTGCAAGTTTAAACGCCTCCGGGAATGTACCTGTGCTCAATGCAAGATTACATATGTATGTGATTGGTGAAATCAGGAAGGTTTTGTATTTTTTAAGGAACATTCCAGAAATGTTGTCACTTCCCACAACACTATCATTTTTTAGATTGTCAATAGAGTTCCAAAGTTTAAAAGTAACGTTCCGATCCTGACAAGTATCTATTTTATATAATATTCTTAAGTTGCAGGCAGAGCGCTTTTATGTCAGGCTTATATTTTGAAAATTACGTAGTGCTGGTGAATAATTTAGCTACGTCAAAATATTTTATTCTCAAGAAAACTATACTTTCAAATTATATTGGTAAAAAACGGAACGTTATTTTTGAATGATATGAAAATTGAATGAACTAAATTGATTATAATCTGTGGCTGATTGCTAGATCCTTTGGTATCACCTGGTCCACGGATTACGGCGGCTTTGTAATATGAGCAATAGTACTGTACTATATCCTGGACTTGAAAGTCATGGTTTAAACCTTGATTTGGCCTGCTCTTTGTAATAAGGCGGTATATGATGAAAAAGTTTAAGTTTTAGAAGTGGTGATAGTGCAGGCATCCGACTCGCAAGGTCGCGCTCGTGAGGTCGCGGTTTCAAATCCTACTTATTACCTATACTACCGACGCCACGTGAACCCAATCCTAACACAAGCAATTAAGTTTAGCTGGATGGGTTAACACGATTGCTAGTAACGAAAAAAAGACAAAAATTATGAGTCTCACACCTACGATTTCTCTCTTTTTTTTTTAAAGAAGTTAGTCAAGGTGTGCAAGTGTAGTCTCTTAAGTTTTATTAGCAGTCTGTTACCTTTCTAATTTAATTGGGTAATAAAAAACAACAAATGTATTTTGAAGCGAGAACAATAGCAGGTTATAAAAAAACTTGAAATAAATTCAAAAACTGAAATTCGACTACGGCAGGGGAAAATGTTGTTTATTGTCGTCTGGTATACCTATGTTTAGGTTTTCTGTAGATGTAATACAAAAAAATAATTTATCTAATAGAGCTAAGCTACACGATCGATCACGCAGAGAGCTGTGTTACAGTGGTGAGGAGCAACGGCGGCGACTGCACGCTGAAGGCGCGCTGCCGCGCCACGCCCTCCAGCGCGAACACCAGTCATGCCACGTGCGCCGCCTCTCTCGACACCACCACGCCGCGCTCCATGCGCGTGTTAGAAGCTTGTAGGGAACGTAGAGGTTGTAGAAGGTGTAAGCTGATAATTATAAGAAAAGCTTTGATAGAATTGCTACGAGTACGTCGTAGCAATTGTATGTATGTAAAGCTTGAATAGATATACAACTACAATATACTACCTCACGTCAGGAATATTGACTACTTGTGTGTAATTTGAGAACGTAGCCTAATGAGTCGTAACCAGTACTTACTGAGGGATAATGGTTCTACAGAACAGTATCATAATTAGAAGACCTTGTTCTGTTCAAGAAATTTCAGGATGTATTTATTGTATGTGAGTATGTAATGTGTATGTCTGTATATTGTGTAAGGTTCCTATCACTCAGTTCAGTATTGTCAGGGTATCTATTCAGGGTAATATAGAATAATACAACGTAACAAATGGCAATCAGCATTATATTGTCAAATACAGTTCACAGGGTATATCAAGGAATTGGAGTAGGGAGGTATGCTAGTGTCACTTCCAAGAGGACCTATTGCCTAGGAAAAGAAGTGATAAGAAAACTAGGCCGTCTCCTAATAAAACATTTGCCATATACAATTGCAATATGATATTTACAAATAAGGAATCTGTAATGTAACCAATTGACTGAGACTTAGATATACCATTGCAATGTCTTACTATATTACTACAAGGCAGATGATTCATAACTTACAGGACAGTAGACAATTTGACACATTGCAATATCTTTTCATCAGTCAATCAGCTAGTATACACAAACATTCACAGTACAGAATAACACTATTTATACAATACAATAAAAACAATATAAAGTAACTTTGATTAAGTACCTTCGTCGTCGGATGACACCCAGGGAAAGAGGGCTAGTCAGAATGTGTATAGTTTCTACTAACAAATTCTATCATGTGGGTAGAAATTGTTAGTAGAAACTAGCACAGTTATAACTATTTAGGTACATTACAGATATTAAGCAGTGTTTCTAACATCATTCTACATTTAGTTTCCCATATGCTCCATTATTTTTTGAGCTATAATTTTTTTTGAGTCTAAAAGTACTCCATTATTTTTTGAGCTATCAACACTTTAAGTTTCCAATATGCTCCATTATTTTTTGAGCTAAGAACTCCATTATTTTTTTGAGTTTCCAAATTGCTCCATTAATTTTTTGAGCTAAGAACTCCATTATTTTTTTGAGTTTCCGAATAGCGTCATTATTTTTTGAGCTATAATTTTTTTTGAGTTTTAAATTGCTCCATTATTTTTTGAGCTATTCACACTTTAAGTTTCCCATATGCTCCATTGAAGAATTTAAGAATTCCATTATTTTTTTTGTTTCCAAATTGCTCCATTAATTTTTTAAACTAAAAAGTCTATTATTTTTTTGAGTTTCCGAATTGCTCCATTATTTTTTGAGCTAAAAACTCTATTATTTTTTTTAAGTATAGGGGTGTTCGTTATATTACGTATCTGGATAAAACATTTGCCATATACATTCGCAATATGATATTTACAATTGACTGAGACTTAGATATACCATTGCAATGTCTTACTATATTACTACAAGGCAGATCACTCATAACTTACAGGACAAAAGACAATTAGACACATTGCAATATCTTTTCATCAGTCAAATTATACACAGTACAGAAAAACACTATGCAATACAATAGAAACAATATAAAGTAACTTTGAATAAGGATCTTACCTTCGCCTCCCTTACCTCCTGTTGGCGCTCCGCTCAAGTGGTATCAGCTTAGGAGCGGGGCGTTTCATTCTCCTCCTTCTCACAAATTGTTGTGGGTGGTGGAGCGGAGCCAGGCCCGCCCACACCTAGTGGGTGTGTTGAGCGGTCAAACACCCCCTGCGAGCCTGGCTGCCGAGACCCCTGCGAGGTCTTGGAGTGGTTCCAAATTGCTGCATTGTTGTTTGAGCTATATTTTTTTTTGAGTTTTCAATTGCTCCATTTTTTTTTTGAGCTATCAACTCTTTGAGATTTCCATATGCTCCATTATTTTTTGAGCTAAGAATTTCATTATTCTTTTGAGTTTCCAAATTGCTCCATTAATTTTTTGAGCTAAGAAGTCTATTATTTTTTTGAGTTTCCGAATTGCTCCATTATTTTTTGAGCTAAGAAGTCTATTATTTTTTTGAGTTTTCAAATTGCTTCATTATTTTTAGAGCTATATTTTTTTTTGAGTTTTAAAGTGCTTCATTATTTTTTGAGCTATAATTTTTTTGAGTTTTAAAGTGCTCCATTGTTTTTTGAGCTATCAACACTTGAAGTTTCCAATATGCTCCATTATTTTTTGAGCTAAGAACTTCATTATTCTTTTGAGTTTCCAAATTGCTCCATTATTTTTTGAGCTATAATTTTTTTGAGTTGTCAATTTGCTCTATTATTTTTTTCGGCTATATTTTTTTTAATTTTAAAGTTCTCTATTATTTTTTGAGCTATCAACACTTTAAGTTTCCCATATGCTCCATTATTTTTTGAGCTATAATTATTTTGAGTGTTAAAGTGCTCTATTATTTTTTGAGCTATTAACATTTTGAGTTTCCCATATGCTCTATTATTTTTTGAGCTATAATTTTTTTTTAATTTTAAATGCTCCATTATTTTTTGAGCTATCAATACTTTAAGTTACCAATATGCTCCATTATTTTTTGAGCTAAGATTTCCATTATATTTTTGAGTTTCCAAATTGCTCCATTAATTTTTTTAAGCTAAGAAGTCTATTATTTTTTTGAGTTTCCGAATTGCTCCATTATTTTTTGAGCTATAATTTTTTTGAGTTTTCAAATTGCTCTATTACTTTTTGAGCTATAATTTTTTTGAGTTTTAAAGTGCTCCATTTTTTTTTGAGCTATCAACACTTTGAGATTTTCATATGCTCCATTATTTTTTGAGCTAAGAACTCCATTTTTTTTTTGAGTTTCCAAATTGCTCCATTATTTTTTGAGCTATAATTTTTTTGAGCTATCAACACTTTAAGTTTCCAATATGCTTACTTGGCACAGGGGTGTTCGTTATATTACATATCTGGATAAAACATTTGCCATATACATTCGCAATATGATATTTACAATTGACTGAGACTTAGATATACCATTGCAATGTCTTACTATAATACTATAAGGCAGATCACTCATAACCCACAGGACAAAAGACAATTAGACACATTGCAATATTTTTTCATCAGTCAAATTATACACAGTACAGAAAAACACTATTTATGCAATACAATAGAAACAATATAAAGTAACTTTGAATAAGGATCTTACCTTCGCCTCCCTTACCTCCTGTTGGCGCTCAGCTCAACTGGTCTGGTATCAGCTTAGGAGCGGGGCGTTTCATTCTCCTCTTTCTCACAAATTGTTGTGGGTGGTGGAGCGGAGCCAGGCCCGCCCACACCTAGTGGGTGTGTTGAGCGGTTAAACATACCCCCTGCGAGCCTGGCTATGTGGTCTTGGGGTGGTTCCAAATTGCTCCATTATTTTTTGAGCTATAATTTTTTTAAAGTTTTAAATTGCTCCATTATTTTTTGAGCGATCAACACTTTAAGTTTTCAATATGCTCCATTATTTTTTGAGCTAAGAACTCCATTATTTTTTTGAGTTTCCAAATTGCTCCATTAATTTTTTGAGCTAAGAAGTCTATTATTTTTTTGAGTTTCCGAATTGCTTCATTATTTTTTGAGCTAAGAAGTCGATTATTTTTTTAATTTTCAAATTGCTTTATTATTTTTTGAGCTATAATTTTTTTGAGTTTTAAAGTGCTCCATTTTTTTTGAGCTATCAACACTTTGAGATTTTCATATGCTCCATTATTTTTTGAGCTAAGAACTCCATTATTCTTTTGAGTTTCCAAATTGCTCCATTATTTTTTGAGCTATAATTTTTTTGGGTTTTCAATGTGCTCTATTATTTTTTGAGCTATATTTTTTTTTATTTTAAAGTTCTCTATTCTTTTTTGAGCTATCAACACTTTAAGTTTCCCATATGCTCCATTATTTTTTGAGCTGTAATTATTTTGAGTTTTAAAGTGCTCTTTTATGTTTTGAGCTATTAACATTTTGAGTTTCCTATATGCTCTATTATTTTTTGAGCTATAATTTTTTTTGAATTTTAAGTGCTCCATTATTTTTTGAGCTATCAACACTTTAACTTTCCAATATGCTCCATTATTTTTTGAGCTAAGATTTCTATTATATTTTTGAGTTTCCAAATTGCTCCATTAATTTTTTGAGCTAAGAAGTCTATTATTTTTTTGAGTTTTCAAATTGCTCTATTATTTTTTGAGCTATAATTTTTTTGAGTTTTAAAGTGCTCCATTTTTTTTGAGCTATCAATACTTTGAGATTTCCATATGCTCCATTATTTTTTGAGCTATAATTTTTTTAAGCTATCAACACTTTAAGTTTCCCATATGCTTCCTTGGCATAGGGGTGTTCGTTATATTATATATCTGGATAAAACATTTGCCATATACATTTGCAATATGATATTTACAATTGACTGAGACTTAGATATACCATTGCAATGTCTTACTATATTACTACAAGGCAAATCACTCATAACTTACAGGACAAAAGACAATTAGACACATTGCAATATCTTTTCATCAAACAATATAAAGTAACTTTGAATAAGGATCTTACTTTCGCCTCCCTTACCTCCTGTTGGCGCTCCGCTCAAGTGGTCTGGTATCAGCTTAGAAGCGGGGCGTTTCATTCTCCTCCTTCTCACAAATTGTTGTGGGTGGTGGAGCGGAGCCAGGCCCGCCCACACCTAGTGGGTGTGTTGAGCGGTCAAACATACCCCCTGCGAGCCTGGCTATGTGGTCTTGGAGTGGTTCCAAATTGCTCCATTATTTTTTGAGCTATAAGTTTTTTAAAGTTTTCAATATGCTCCATTATTTTTTGAGCTAAGATTTCCATTATTTTTTTGAGTTTCCAAATTGCTCCAATAATTTTTTGAGCTAAGAAGTCTATTATTTTTTTGAGTTTTCAAATTGCTCTATTATTTTTTTAACCTATAATTTATTTCAGTTTCAAAGTGCTCCATTTTTTTTGAGCCATCAACACTTTGAGATTTTCATATGCTCCATTATTTTTTGAGCTAAGAACTCCATTTTTTTTTTAGTTTTCAAATTTCTCCATTATTTTTTGAGCTATAATTTTTTTGAGTTGTCAATTTGCTCTTTTATTTTTTCGGCTATATTTTTTTTAATTTTAAAGTTCTCTATTTTTTTTGAGCTATCAACACTTGAAGTTTCCAATATGCTCCATTATTTTTTGAGCTAAGAACTTCATTATGCTTTTGAGTTTTAAAGTGCTCTATTATTTTTTGAGCTATTAACATTTTGAGTTTCCTTGCTCTATTATTTTTTGAGCTATAATTTTTTTTTAATTTTAAGTGCTCCATTATTTTTTGAGCTATCAACACTTTAGGTTTCCAATATGCTCCATTATTTTTTGAGCAATAATTTTTTTGAGTATTCAAATTGCTCTATTATTTTTTGAGCTATAATTTTTTTGAGTTTTAAAGTGCTCCATTTTTTTTGAGCTATCAACACTTTGAGATTTCCATATGCTCCATTATTTTTTGAGCTAAGAACTCCATTTTTTTTTTAGTTTCCAAATTGCTCCATTATTTTTTGAGCTTTATTTTTTTGAGCTATCAATACTTTAGGTTTCCCATATGCTTACTTGGCATAGGGGTGTTCGTTATATTACATATCTGGATAAAACATTTGCCATATACATTCGCAATATGATATTTACGATTGACTGAGACTTAGATATACCATTGCAATGTCTTACTATATTACTACAAGGCAGATCACTCATAACTTACAGGACAAAAGACAATTAGACACATTGCAATATCTTTTCATCAAACAATATAAAGTAACTTTGAATAAGGATCTTACCTTCGCCTCCCTTACCTCCTGTTGGCGCTCCGCTCAAGTGGTCTGGTATCAGCTTAGGAGCGGGGCGTTTCATTCTCCTCCTTCTCACAAATTGTTGTGGGTGGTGGAGCGGAGCCAGGTCCGCCCACACCTAGTGGGTGTGTTGAGCGGTCAAACATACCCCCTGCGAGCCTGGCTATGTGGTCTTGTGTGGGGTGGTTCCAAATTGCTCAATTATTTTTTGAGCTATAATTTTTTTAAAGTTTTAAATTGCTCCATTATTTTTTGAGCTATCAACACTTTAAGTTTTCAATATGCTCCATTATTTTTTGAGCTAAGAACTCCATTATTTTTTTGAGTTTCCAAATTGCTCCATTAATTTTTTAAGCTAAGAAGTCTATTATTTTTTTGAGTTTCCGAATTGCTCCATTATTTTTTGAGCTATCAACACTTTGAGATTTTCATATGTTCCATTATTTTTTGAGCTAAGAACTCCATTTGTTTTTGAGTTTCCAAATTGCTCCATTGTTTTTTGAGCTATAATTTTTTTGAGTTTTTAAATTGCTCTATTATTTTTTCGGCTATAATTTTTTTAATTTTAAAGTTCTCTATTATTTTTTGAGCTATCAACACTTGAAGTTTCCAATATGCTCCATTATTTTTTGAGCTAAGAACTTCATTATTCTTTTGAGTTTCCAAATTGCTCCATTATTTTTTGAGCTATAATTTTTTTGAGTTGTCAATTTGCACTATTATTTTTTGAGCTATAATTTTTTTTGAATTTTAAGTGCTCCATTATTTTAAGAGCTATCAACACTTTAACTTTCCAATATGCTCCATTATTTTTTGAGCTAAGATTTCCATTATATTTTTGAGTTTCCAAATTGCTCCATTATTTTTTTTAAGCTAAGAAGTCTATTATTTTTTTGAGTTTCCGAATTGCTCCATTATATTTTGAGCTATAATTTTTTTTAATTTTCAAATTGCTCTATTATTTTTTGAACTATAATTTTTTTGAGTTTTAAAGTGCTCCATTTTTTTTGAGCTATCAACACTTTGAGATTTTCATATGCTCCATTATTTTTTGAGTTAAAACTCCATTTTTTTTTGAGTTTCCGAATTGCTCCATTATTTTTTGAGCTATAATTTTTTTGAGCTATCAACACTTTAAGTTTCCCATATGCTTACTTGGCATAGGGGTGTTCGTTATATTACATACCTACATTTGCCATATACATTCGCAATATGATATTTACAATTGACTGAGACTTAGATATACCATTGCAATGTCTTATTATATTATTACAAGGCAGATCACTCATAACTTACAGGACAAAAGACAATTAGACACATTGCAATATTTTTTCATCAGTCAAATTATACACAGTACAGAAAAACACTATTTATGCAATACAATAGAAACAATATAAAGTAACTTTGAATAAGGATATTACCTTCGCCTCCCTTACCTCCTGTTGGCGCTCCGCTCAAGCGGTCTGGTATCAGCTTAGGAGCGGGGCGTTTCATTCTCCTCCTTCTCACAAATTGTTGTGGGTGGTGGAGCGGAGCCAGGCCCGCCCACACCTAGTGGGTGTGTTGAGCGGTCAAACATACCCCCTGCGAGCCTGGCTATGTGGTCTTGGGGTGGTTCCGAATCGCTCCATTATTTTTTGAGCTATAATTTTTTTAAAGTTTTAAATTGCTCCATTATTTTTTGAGCTATAATTTTTTTGGGTTTTCAATGTGCTCTATTATTTTTTGAGCTATATTTTTTTTAATTTTAAAGTTCTCTATTCTTTTTTGAGCTATCAACACTTTAAGTTTCCAATATGCTCCATTATTTTTTGAGCTAAGATTTCCATTATATTTCTGAGTTTCCAAATTGCTCCATTAATTTTTTGAGCTAAGAAGTCTATTATTTTTTTGAGTTTTCAAATTGCTCTATTATTTTTTGAGCTATAATTTTTTTGAGTTTTAAAGTGCTCCATTTTTTTTGAGCTATCAATACTTTGAGATTTCCATATGCTCCATTATTTTTTGAGCTATAATTTTTTTAAGCTATCAACACTTTAAGTTTCCCATATGCTTACTTGGCATAGGGGTGTTCGTTATATTATATATCTGGATAAAACATTTGCCATATACATTTGCAATATGATATTTACAATTGACTGAGACTTAGATATACCATTGCAATGTCTTACTATATTACTACAAGGCAAATCACTCATAACTTACAGGACAAAAGACAATTAGACACATTGCAATATCTTTTCATCAAACAATATAAAGTAACTTTGAATAAGGATCTTACTTTCGCCTCCCTTACCTCCTGTTGGCGCTCCGCTCAAGTGGTCTGGTATCAGCTTAGAAGCGGGGCGTTTCATTCTCCTCCTTCTCACAAATTGTTGTGGGTGGTGGAGCGGAGCCAGGCCCGCCCACACCTAGTGGGTGTGTTGAGCGGTCAAACATACCCCCTGCGAGCCTGGCTATGTGGTCTTGGAGTGGTTCCAAATTGCTCCATTATTTTTTGAGCTATAAGTTTTTTAAAGTTTTCAATATGCTCCATTATTTTTTGAGCTAAGATTTCCATTATTTTTTTGAGTTTCCAAATTGCTCCAATAATTTTTTGAGCTAAGAAGTCTATTATTTTTTTGAGTTTTCAAATTGCTCTATTATTTTTTTAACCTATAATTTATTTCAGTTTCAAAGTGCTCCATTTTTTTTGAGCCATCAACACTTTGAGATTTTCATATGCTCCATTATTTTTTGAGCTAAGAACTCCATTTTTTTTTTAGTTTTCAAATTTCTCCATTATTTTTTGAGCTATAATTTTTTTGAGTTGTCAATTTGCTCTTTTATTTTTTCGGCTATATTTTTTTTAATTTTAAAGTTCTCTATTTTTTTTGAGCTATCAACACTTGAAGTTTCCAATATGCTCCATTATTTTTTGAGCTAAGAACTTCATTATTCTTTTGAGTTTTAAAGTGCTCTATTATTTTTTGAGCTATTAACATTTTGAGTTTCCTTGCTCTATTATTTTTTGAGCTATAATTTTTTTTTAATTTTAAGTGCTCCATTATTTTTTGAGCTATCAACACTTTAGGTTTCCAATATGCTCCATTATTTTTTGAGCAATAATTTTTTTGAGTATTCAAATTGCTCTATTATTTTTTGAGCTATAATTTTTTTAAGTTTTAAAGTGCTCCATTTTTTTTGAGCTATCAACACTTTGAGATTTCCATATGCTCCATTATTTTTTGAGCTAAGAACTCCATTTTTTTTTTAGTTTCCAAATTGCTCCATTATTTTTTGAGCTTTATTTTTTTGAGCTATCAATACTTTAGGTTTCCCATATGCTTACTTGGCATAGGGGTGTTCGTTATATTACATATCTGGATAAAACATTTGCCATATACATTCGCAATATGATATTTACGATTGACTGAGACTTAGATATACCATTGCAATGTCTTACTATATTACTACAAGGCAGATCACTCATAACTTACAGGACAAAAGACAATTAGACACATTGCAATATCTTTTCATCAAACAATATAAAGTAACTTTGAATAAGGATCTTACCTTCGCCTCCCTTACCTCCTGTTGGCGCTCCGCTCAAGTGGTCTGGTATCAGCTTAGGAGCGGGGCGTTTCATTCTCCTCCTTCTCACAAATTGTTGTGGGTGGTGGAGCGGAGCCAGGTCCGCCCACACCTAGTGGGTGTGTTGAGCGGTCAAACATACCCCCTGCGAGCCTGGCTATGTGGTCTTGTGTGGGGTGGTTCCAAATTGCTCCATTATTTTTTGAGCTATAATTTTTTTAAAGTTTTAAATTGCTCCATTATATTTTGAGCTATCAACACTTTGAGATTTTCATATGCTCCATTATTTTTTGAGCTAAGAACTCCATTTTTTTTTGAGTTTCCGAATTGCTCCATTAATTTTTTGAGCTAAGAAGTCTATTATTTTTTTGAGTTTCCGAATTGCTCTATTATTTTTTGAGCTATCAACACTTTGAGATTTTCATATGTTCCATTATTTTTTGAGCTAAGAACTCCATTTTTTTTTGAGTTTCCAAATTGCTCCATTGTTTTTTAAGCTATAATTTTTTTGAGTTGTCAATTTGCTCTATTATTTTTTCGGCTATAATTTTTTTAATTTTAAAGTTCTCTATTATTTTTTGAGCTATCAACACTTGAAGTTTCCAATATGCTCCATTATTTTTTGAGCTAAGAACTTCATTATTCTTTTGAGTTTCCAAATTGCTCCATTATTTTTTGAGCTATAATTTTTTTGAGTTGTCAATTTGCACTATTATTTTTTGAGCTATAATTTTTTTTGAATTTTAAGTGCTCCATTATTTTTTGAGCTATAAACACTTTAACTTTCCAATATGCTCCATTATTTTTTGAGCTAAGATTTCCATTATATTTTTGAGTTTCCAAATTGCTCCATTATTTTTTTTAAGCTAAGAAGTCTATTATTTTTTTGAGTTTCCGAATTGCTCCATTATATTTTGAGCTATAATTTTTTTGAGTTTTCAAATTGCTCTATTATTTTTTGAACTATAATTTTTTGAGTTTTAAAGTGCTCCATTTTTTTTGAGCTATCAACACTTTGAGATTTTCATATGCTCCATTATTTTTTGAGCTAAGAACTTCATTTTTTTTTGAGTTTCCGAATTGCTCCATTATTTTTTTAGCTATAATTTTTTTGAGCTATCAACACTTTAAGTTTCCCATATGCTTACTTGGCATAGGGGTGTTCGTTATATTACATACCTGGATAAAACATTTGCCATATACATTCGCAATATGATATTTACAATTGACTGAGACTTAGATATACCATTGCAATGTCTTACTATATTACTACAAGGCAGATCACTCATAACTTACAGGACAAAAGACAATTAGACACATTGCAATATTTTTTCATCAGTCAAATTATACACAGTACAGAAAAACACTATTTATGCAATACAATAGAAACAATATAAAGTAACTTTGAATAAGGATCTTACCTTCGCCTCCCTTACCTCCTGTTGGCGCTCCGCTCAAGCGGTCTGGTATCAGCTTAGGAGCGGGGCGTTTCATTCTCCTCCTTCTCACAAATTGTTGTGGGTGGTGGAGCGGAGCCAGGCCCGCCCACACCTAGTGGGTGTGTTGAGCGGTCAAACATACCCCCTGCGAGCCTGGCTATGTGGTCTTGGGGTGGTTCCGAATCGCTCCATTATTTTTTGAGCTATAATTTTTTTAAAGTTTTAAATTGCTCCATTATTTTTTGAGCTATCAACTCTTAAGTTTTCAAAATGCTCCATTATGTTTTGAGCTAAGAACTCCATTATTTTTTTGAGTTTCCAAATTGCTCCATTAATTTTTTGAGCTAAGAAATCTATTATTTTTTTGAGTTTTCTAATTGGTCTATTATTTTTTGAGCTATAATTTTTTTGAGTTTTAAATTGCTCCATTTTTTTTGAGCTATCAACACTTTGAGACTCCATATGCTCTATTATTTTTTGAGCTAAGAACTCCATTATTTTATTGAGTTTCCAAATTGCTCCATTATTTTTTAAGCTATAATTTTTTTTTGAGCTATCAACATTTCATGTTTTCAATATGCTCCATTATTTTTTGGGCTAAGAACTCCATTATTCTTTTGAGTTTCCAAATTGCTCTATTAGTTTTTTAACTAAGAGGTCTATTATTTTTTTGAGTTTCCTATTATTTATTATTTATTTTTTGGGCTAAAAAGTCTATAATTTTTTTTATGTTTACAAATTGCTCCATTATTTTTTGAGCTTCAAATTGCTTCATTATTTTTTGAGCTGTCCACACTTTAAGTTTCCCATATGCTCTATTATTTTTTGAGCTATAATTTTTTGAGTTTTTTAGTGATCCATTTTTTTTAGAGCTATCATCACTTTGAGATTACTATATGCTCCATTTTTTTTAGAGCTAAGAACTCCATTTTTTTTAGGTTTCCAAATTGCTCTATTATTTTTTGAGCTATAATTTTTTTGAATTTTTAAATAGCTCTATTAATTTTGGAGCTATATTTTTTTTGAGTTTCAAAGTGCTCTAATTATTTTTTGAGCTATCAACACTTTAAGTTTCCAATATGCTCCATTATTTTTTTAGCTAAGAACTCCATTATTTTTTTTATGTTTCCAAATTGCTCCATTATTTTTTGAGCTAAGAATTCTATTTTGTTTTTATGTTTCCAAATTGCTCCATTATTTTTTGAGCTATAATTTTTTTGAGTTATAAAATGCTCCATTGTTTTTCGAGCTATCAACACTTTGAGATTTCCAATATGCTCCATTATTTTTTGAGCTAAGAATTTAATTATTTTTTTGAGTTTTTAAATTGCTGCATTAATTGTTTGAGTTTTCTAATTGCTCCCTTAATTTCAAAGCTAACAAAACTTAATGGCTCTTTTATTTTTTGAGCAAAAACTCTATTATTTTTTGAGTTTCCAAATTGCTCCATTAATGTTTTGAGCTAAGAACTCCATTATTTTTTTGTTTGCTAATTGCTCCCTTATTTTTTGAGCTATATTTTTTTTTAAGTTTCCAAATTGCTTCATTATTTTTTGAGCTACAATTTTATTTGAATTTTAAGTGCTCTATTATTTTTTGAGCTATCCAAACATTAAGTTTCCAATATGCTCCATTATTTTATGAGCCAAGTTTTCCATTATTTTTTTAGTTTCCGAATTGCTCTATTATTTTTTGAGCTATGAATTCTATAATTTTTTTTATGTTACCAAATTGCTCCATTATTTTTTGAGCTAAAATTCTATTATTTTTTTTTTATGTTTCCAAATTGCTCCATTATTTTTTGAGCTAAGAATTCTATTATTTTTTTTGTTTCCAAATTACTCCATTATTTTTTGAGCTATAATTTTCTTGAGTTTCCGAATTGCTCTATTATTTTTTGAGCTATGAATTCTATTATTTTTTTTATGTTTTCAAATTGCCCCATTATTTTTTGTGCTAAGAATTCTATTATTTTTTTTATGTTTCCAAATTGCTCCATTATTTTTTGAGCTAAGAATTCTATTATTTTTTTTATGTTTCCAAATTGCTCCATTATTTTTTGAGCTATAATTTCTTTGAGTTATAAAGTGCTCCATGGTTTTTCGAGCTATCAACACTTTGAGATTTCCAATATGCTCCATTATTTTTTGAGCTAAGAATTTAATTATTTTTTTGAGTTTTTAAATTGCTGCATTATTGTTTGAGTTTTCTAATTGCTCCCTTAATTTCAAAGCTAACAAAACTTAATTGCTCTTTTATTTTTTGAGCAAAAATTCTATTATTTTTTGAGTTTCCAAATTGCTCCATTAATGTTTTGAGCTAAGAACTCCATTAGTTTTTTGTTTGCTAATTGCTCCCTTAATTTTTGAGCTATATTTTTTTTTTAATTTCCAAATTGCTCCATTATTTTTTGAGCTATCAACACTTTAAGTTTCCCATATGCTCCGTTATTTTTTGAGCTAAAAACTTCATTATTCTTTTGAGTTTCCAAATAGCTCCATTAATTTTTTTAATTAAAAAGTCTAATATTTTTTTTAGTTTACAAATTGCTCCATTATTTTTTGAGCTATAATTTTTTTGAGTTTCCGAATTGCTCCATTATTTTTTGAGCTAAGAAGTCTATTATTTTTTTGAGTTTTCAAATTGCTCTATTATTTTTTGAGCTATAATTTTTTTGAGTTTTCAAATTGCTCTATTATTTTTTGAGCTTTAATTGTTTTGAGTTCCTCCATTATTTTTTGAGCTATCAACACTTTAAGTATCCAATATACTCCATTATTTTTTGAGCTAAGACATCCATTATTTTTTTGAGTTTACGAATTACTCCATTATTTTTTGAGCTATAATTTTTTTGACTTTTCAAATTGCTTTATTATTTTTTGAGCTATAATTTTTTTGTGTTTTAAAGTGCTCCATTGTTTAGTGATCTATCAACACTTTAAGTTTCCAATATGCTCCATTATTTTTTGAGCCAAGAACTCTTTTATACTTTTGAGTTTCCGAATTGCTCCATTATTTTTTGAGCGAAGAAGTCTATTATTTTTTTTAGGTTTCCAAATTGCTCTATTATTTTTTGAGCTATAATTTTTTTGAGTTTTTCAAATAGCTCTATTCATTTTTGAGCTATAATTTTTTTGAGTTTCAAAGTGCTCCATTATTTTTTGAGCTATCAACACTTTAAGTTTCCAATATGCTCCATTATTTTTTGAGCTAAGAACTCCATTATTTTTTTGAGTTTTAAAGTGCTCTATTATTTATTGAGCTATCAACACTTTAAGTTTCCTATATGCTCCATAATTTTTTGAGCTATCATTTTTTTACGTTTTCAAGTGCTCCATTATTTTTTGAGCTATCAACACTTTGAGATTTCCATATGCTCCATTATTTTTTGAGCTAAGTACTCCATTATTTTTTTGAGTTTCCAAATTGCTCCATTATTTTTTGAGCTATAATTTTTTTTGAGCTATCAACACTTTAAGTTTCCCATATGCTTACTTGGGTGTTCGTTATATTACGTATCTGGATAACACATTTGCCATATACATTTGCAATATGATATTTACAATTGACTGAGACTTAGATGTCTTACTATATTACTACAAGGCAGATGACTCATAACTTACAGGACAATAGACAATTAGACACATTGCAATATCTTTTCATCAGTCAATCAGCTAATATACACAAACATTATACACAGTACAGAAAAACATATGATATGGAGCGGAGCCAGATCCGCTAGGTGTGGGTGTGTTGAGCGGTCAAACATACCCCCTGCGAGCCTGGCTATGTGGTCTTGGAGTGGTTCCCACTTCAGGTCTCTGTGGATAGTTTGGTTTTTGAGGTACCTGGTGGCTTTTACCGCCATACGGAGGCAGATGTTCTCAGCTGACTGGAGGCATAGCCGGGTTGTTTCGGACGTAAGATTGTACCAAGCTGGCCCTGCGTAGGCTAGCCGTGTCTTGATGTAGGTGCGGTAGATTCCGAGTTTGGCTCGGAGTGGAAGTCTCGATAAATCATTTATTTGCTTTAGATGTAGTACAATTTATAGGTGTTATATTATTATAAGTGCATTCCGATCCAGAGCATCTAGTCATTAATAGTGACATGCAAAATCACACAAATCCTTATTACCTACAATATAACATGCAGCATCTTTAACCGTATTAAATTAAGTTAGGTATAAATTTTTCACCCAATTAAATTAACATCTATAATTATTATTATTATAATTTTATTATAAAAGAAAGATTCTACATAATTATTTATTAATTGCGGTTATTAAAAATGTCATTAACAGTATAGAAACTATTGTCAATTAATCAAGCTTTAAGGTAAAAAACAGCTTTGTTGGTAGGCTTTTAAAATTTTCAGGTAAAGCATTAAAGATGACATAACATAAGCGTTCTTTGTGTATAACGTAGTTCTCGGCACCTGTGGTAAAACAATTCTATTTCGGTTTAAAAGAGAGAGGGTTAAAATCTCGAATCTCTTGAAGATAGGTCTACAAGATTCCCAAGGGCATATACCGGCAATGGCGCGGATACATTTTTTCTGTGCTATAAATGCTCTCTGTATATCTGTTAAATATCGATATGAGTAGCGGGCGTAGTTTTGCCCTGACAGCTTTAGCCTTACTTGCTACTACGCGTGCATGATGGACCATTGACAGTGTTCTGTCTATGGTAACACCCAGGTATATGATTGTGCGGCTCCACTGGAGCTCTTCGCCGGCAATGTTGAGGCAGGGCGGGAGGCGTACCCGTCCGGTCACCATGGCTTGGGTTTTGGACACGTTGCACTTCAGTCTCCTGCGGCTCAACCCGTCTGGGAGCGCTTGCAGGGACTTGCTTAACTTACGTGCAGCGTGTCTTGCGTTCTGGGAGCTTGATAAGAACGCAGCGTCGTCCGCAAACAATACTAGTTTGGTGTCGCCCACCACAGGGATGTCGTCCGTGTAATGGGCGTGAGCAGTGAGCAGGCGTGCCCCAAGGCAGCTGCCTCTCACGTGCAGGTGAGAGGCAGCTGCCTTGGGGCACGCCTGCTCTGATGCTTCTTGTTGTTGAAGTGGCGCCTTCTAGAGCCACTTGGAAGGTCCTTCCGGAAGAGAGGTCTTCGACAGCTTGTGCCACACTCTGTCGAAGGCCTTCTCCATATTAAGCATCACAGCCACCGAATACCCGCCTTTGTTTTGCCATGCTGCCATCTCGTCCAAGACCCGAGTGAGTTGCAGCGTGGTGGAGTGTTCTTTCCAAAACCCAAATTGTTCAGGCCTCGGGGTGAGCGTTGTGTTGAGTCTGACCAAGATTAGTCGCTCAAACATTTTGGATGTTGTAGACAGGAGTGTGATGTAGTTTTCAGGTCTCCTCGAGTCCTTACCGGGTTTGGGTCCGGTCTCACTTACCTCCTTGATGTGGTCACTGAAGTCGGTGGTATTGTTATGTGGTTGCAACGTCTGCTCGGGACAGTCCGCTAATATTTCGGCACGGTCTTGGGCTTGGTATCGCAGTAGGCCATCCTGGCCTAGTAGAGGGTGTGTAGGTGTTGCCTCTGTGGTTAGTTGCTTACAGAGGCGATGTATAGATGGTTCCTCCTCCTCTATTTGTATAAGGTGGGTTTACCACCTATCTCCCCTGTGTTCCCACAAAGCGGTTTTGACTTTGTTGGTTGCAGAGTTATAGGCTGTCTTGTGGTTTTGGTGGCGTGTTCAATTAAAAAAGCTCTGGGTAACCAGAGCTTTTTTAATTCTAACTATTTATTATACGAGAATTAACGCGCATTGTTTACCTTAAAATTGCTTGACGTTTCGACCTGGCCGTAAACAATGCGCGTTAATTCCCGTATAATAAATAGTTATAATCATGCAACGCGAAAGTTTAAATGTTAGTACTTTTTTAATTCCTTCATCACTTTGATCAACCTCAGCAGTCGAGGAGGTAGCACCTCTAGCCGCTCAGTGTGCGGCTTGCTGCTTGAGGTTGCTCGGAGTGCGGTTTGGATTGAGCCTTGTAAGTGGTAGGCTATGCTGCTTCAACATCTTCAGGTAGGCGGAGAAATGTTTACTGTTGCACTAGTTCAGTCATTAGTGCTGAGTACTCCTCCCAGTTGGTTGTGTGCCGTGGTCTGGGAGGGTGAGATGTTGCGGGGACCCCGAACACCAGTAACACCGGTCTATGGTCGGATGGGAGGTCTGGGAGTACCTCTTGTGTTGGTGGTGAGATTAGGCCTTCATATACTATTATGTCTAGTACATTATCTGCGAACGGTCGAGTTGGATCTAGCCTCGTAGGTTCTAGAGGCCCTGCGACCTCATAATCGTACGTACCAGAGTCCGAGAATAGTCGCTCGCCCGCGTTGTTGGAAGTGTAGCAGTGCCATGCCGGGTGCTTGGCATTAAGATCCCCTGCGACGACCGTTGGAGATGTGTGTTGAAGAAGATTCCTCAATTCTTCGACTTTGAAATTGGCATAAGAAGAGGTAGGCTGCATAGAGCCTCAGCTCCCTGTTTCCGATGAACAGGTCCACTCCAAGGGCGTAGAGTGTGTTTAGTTTGATCGGCTGCACGGGCTGGTGCACTATTTGCCTCCTTACCAGGAGAGCGAGCCCACGGTACGCTAGGCCTTGCGGCAAGATCTCATCCTGGCGGTATGTAATGTAACCAGGGATCTTAAATGCCGTTTCCGGTTTGAGATGGGCCTCACTTATCAGCATGACATCAACTCGCTGCTCCTTCAGAAATAGACGTAGTAAGTTGGTCTTACCTTTGATTGTTTGGGCATTCCATTGAACTACTCTCAGCCTGCTATCCATTGCTGGGTAGTGCTTCGAGCAATCCTTCGTTATCAATTTGGCCTGCTTTAACCCGCTGCGCAAGCAGTGTCAGAAGCGCGGCTAATTGGTCTCTCTCAGTGATGGTCCCGGCTTTAGTTGTTTGTACCTTGGGTTCCTCGCCTGCAGTTGATGTAGGCGATTGGGGTGACTGCGCCTTTTTCTTTTTTCAGTTTTCTTTTTTTTCAGTGGGGCCCTCTGGTCTTTAGGCGCGTTGCCTTGTGCCATAAGTAATCCCGGGGCAGAGTCAGCTACTAGGGCCTACCCTTTCATCCTAATGAGCTATTACCTTAGGAGGGCCTGTCTTTGGTTTGAGCTGTTGGTTCATGTCGCGTGCCTCTCGTTTGTAAACAGGGCATGCAACGCTGTTAGCGGAGTGTGCGCCCTGGCAGTTCGCGCACGTAGCTGGGTCTTCCTTGGATCTTGTACAGGCGTGGGTCAGGTGATCGCCACCGCATCGTACACAAGCCAATGGCCAATGGCAGTCGTGCGAGCTGTGGCGGAACCCTGGGCAGCGATGGCACTGTGAGGGGCTCTTCTTACCTCTCCAGGGCTCCATCACAACATTTCCGCTTCGGGTGTATCGGGCGGTAGGCCGCGTATAGCTACCTTGATTGGTCGGCTAGTGGGCGGAGCTATGGCGTAGTTTGCCTGCTCCTGCCCTAGGTTGTCTAAGTGAGCCTGTATGGCCCTAAATTCGGCGTCGGTTTGTGGTGTAAATTTAATACCTTTACTAAAGGGGCGGCCGTTGGTTGGATTTCCAATAACCGCGGTCAACTTCTTGAAGTGCGCCGGCCAGTCATGAAGGTGGTCCACCACAAGCACTGGTTGCTTCCACTTCGGCGCAGTTGGAGTATCCTGTGGTTTTTCTACAGGTGGGGCGGCTAGCACTTGTGCCATAGTTGCGGGGGCCGAAGTATCTGCAGTAGGTATTGAAGTACCTGAGGTACCTGCAGCAGATATTGAAGTACCTACCGCCGGTATTGAAGTACTTACAGCACGCGTTACTTCGGGCCTTTGGTGTGGTACTGGTGCATCGGTTGATGTAGGAATTTTTACATGCCACAAAAATACAATTTAATAAATTAAGGAACAAAAATAAAAAATATCAATAGGTTATGTCAATTCATTAGGATTACGAAATAATCTTAGAAAAACTTATAGCTATTAAACAACAAAAAATAATAATAATAATGTCAACAAACGAATAACATAGCATAGTGCAGTGTCAATACAATAGAAAAAAATAAAAGTAAAAATGAAATAATCGAATAGAGTGCATAATGTCAATAAAATATAAATAAGTCATATAATAAAATAAAAAAAACAGCAAAATATCAATTACAATAAAATAATAAAAATAGTAGGTAATGTCAACGAAAAATAATTATAATAAAAATAATATATCATGAAGTTAGTAATTCGTCAAATGAGTAAAATGCTTGCTCGATAAGCCACGTCTTTAACCTGTGCTTGAAATTATATGCACTGGTCGCACTCGTGATGAATGTTGGGAGGCGGTTATAAACATCCGGACCCATTATATGAGTTGTCTTGGAAGACTTAGTAAGCGTCCTCGAGATAGTAGCTAGCAATCCTCTGCTTCTAGTATAGTACGAGTGACCATCGCCGATCTTAGGGTATTTATTCTCGTTCATTCTTACGTACACTGCAACCTGATATACCACTATCGAAGGTAACGTAAAAATGCCTAGGTCTTTGAAATACGGCCTAACAGATGTTTCGCTTGAAACTCGAACGATGGCTCGTAGAGCACGTTTTTGCATTCGAAAGGCGCTTTGCCAGTCAGCAGCGCGACCGCACAACTCTGCTCCGTACTGTAGCACGGAGTGCACCGTAGCGAAGTAACAGGACCGTACTTCTCTTGTAGTCAGTACCCGAGAAATTCTACCAAGCGCAAAACACCTACTGCCTATTCTACCGCAGATTTTATCTATGTGGCTTTCCCACTTTAGGCACACATCCAACTCAAATCCAAGAAAAGTAGTGATGTTTACCTGAGATAGGTTTACGCCTCTGGTCCCGCTGAGGCAGCGGGGGCGGTGAATTGTACGAGTATGAAGTGATGAAGTTTACTCTACGGTATCACTCACCTCGGGCGTTGAGTGTCCTTGCTGTGAGGACCTCTCATTATCTTGGTCGAGAGTCCTCAAGGTCAGGCCTCTTGCTAAGCAAGCTGCCTGGGTCTTCCTCCTCCTCACGAGTCCTCTTTAAAGCTAGGCTTTTTACAGAGGGGGGATGCAGCTGATGTTCTGGAAACGTAGTAGTGGAGTATCGTCCTTGGGCTCCCTACCTCCTGTCAGGATCTCCATGAGCCGCCGGTACGCCGCTGCAGTCCCCGCGTTATACCTCCTTCGTCACGAGGAGTGTGGCAGACACGAAGATCTTCTTCGTGTCTAACCCGCTGGGCCTGCAGCTCCTGGCCGGGCAAAGCCGTAGCTATGGGCTCAGTATTGGTAGACGCGTCCCGGCTCGGCATTGCACACCGCACTGCAATGCACTCACGTACTACACTACACTGCACGACACTTGTACACACTCGCGGTTTCTCGACCGTTACGCGGTGCTTCGTTGACGCTCCACCCACCCAGCGTAGAGGGAGCTAAGTCTGGGTACCGGCTCGAAACCGGGGCGTCCTGAACGCGGCGCGGGTATCACCCCACTGGCTTTCCTAGAAATAGCCTTCCCCGCTCGGGATTCAAATGAAATTCAAACCCCGGGCGGAAAGTAAAGTTCTATTTCTAAAGAAATCTAACTTCCACTTTCCTAATTTTTGTTTCGCACCCGTGCGCTGAGTCGGCGGCGGTCTAGAAGGGCTAGGACAGAATGTGTCATGCTTTTATAGTTTCTACTAACAAATTCTATCATGTGGGTAGAATCCCACAGTTTTCTTTTCTTTTCTTTTCTTTCTTTTCTTATAACTATTTAGATACATTATAGATATTAAAAAGTGTTTCTAACATCACTCTACATTTAAATCGTTATACAACAATTTATATAAACAGATAGACACTAGATTACATAATCCAAATAATACAAATATTAACTGTAATAACTATACTGTTTCATCAAATACCTACATATGTGGGTAGGATCCCACATTAGAGTTTGTTTAATAGGTACATCTGTAATAAAAGAGTCTAGTTTAATTCATTAATGATATTATCAGTTGCAATTAAATTTAGTATATTCATTCCAAGCTCTGTAATGCATTCTTATGTCTAATATCATAAGCATCATAAATAACTGACTTAGTGTAATCAAAATACAAACATTATCCTAAAATATCTGTGGGTACATATATAAAATAAATAATTGATTTATTAGATCTCTGAATTGTTTTTTAGGTAGTTTTTCCGGTGAAATATGTAATTTAACGTCACACTCCCTTTCGGTTTGGGACTGGAAACCTTCTAAAGGTCTTCTAGAAGCCGCAGAATTAAAATAAAAAAAATCTATAGTAACAATTAAAAATTACGTGGCAAAATTAACGATTATTTAGATAATTTAGTTGTTTTCCTGGTGAAAAGTGTATTTAAACGTCGTGCTCCCTTTTGGATTGGTTCGAAAAACTATTTAGAGGTGCTCAAGAAACCGCTTATTGAAAATTAAAAAAATCGATCGTGGCAATTAAAAATCACATGGCAAAATTAACGGTTATGTATATATGTAGGCAGTTTTTCCGGTGAAATATGTATTTTAACAATTTAACGATTATTTCGCTAATTTAGTTGTTTTCCTGATAAAAAGTGTATTTAAACGTCGTGCTCCCTTTTAGAATGGGTCGGAAAACTTTCTATAGGTCCTCTAGAAGCTGCTTAGTGAAAATTATAAAAATCGATCGTGGCAATTAAAAATTATATGGCAAAATTAACGATTCTGTATAGATGTAGGCAGTTTTTCCGTTGAAATATGTATTTTAACGTCGCGCTCCCTTTCGGTTTGGGTCTGGAAACCCTCTAAAGACCTTTGGGAAGCCGTAAAATCAAATTTAAAAAAATCGATTGTAGTAATTAAAAATAACGTGGCAAAATTAACGATTATTTCGATAATTTAGTTGCTTTCCTGGTGAAAAGTGTATTTAAACGTCGTGGTCCCTTTTTGAATGGGTAGGAAAACTTTCTAGAGGTTCTTTAGAAGCTGCTTAGTAAAAATTAAAAAAATCGATCGTGGCAATTAAAAATTACATGGCAAAATTAACGATTATGTATATATATAGGCAGTTTTTCCGGTTCTTTCGGTTTGGGTCTGGAAACCTTCTAAAGATTTTCTAGATGCCGCAGAATTAAAATAAAAAAATTCGATCTTGGCAATTAAAAATTACATGGCAAAATTAACGATTCTGTATAGATGTAGGCAGTTTTCCGGTGTAAAATGTATTTGAACGTCGCGCTCCCTTTCGGTCTGGGTCTGGAAACCTTCTACAGGTCTTCGGGAAGCGGTAAAAATCAATGGTGGAAATAAAACTTACATGGCAAAATTAACGATTATGTATATATGTAGGTAGTTTTTCCGGTGAAATATGTAATTTAACGTCGCGCTCCCATTCGGTTTGGGTTTTGGAAACCTTCTAAAAATCTTCTAGAAGCCGCAGTATTTAAATAAAAAAAATCGATCGTGGCAATGAAAGATTACGTGGCAAAATTATTGATTAATTCGCTAATTTAGTACTTTTCCTAGTGAAAAGCATATTTAAACGTCGTGCCTCTTAAAGAATAGGTCGGAAAACTTTCCACAGGTCCTCAAAGAGCTGCTTGGTATAAATTATAAAAATCGATCGTGGCAATTAAAAATTACATGGCAAAATTAACGATTATGTATATATGTAGGCAGTTTTTCCGTTGAAATATGTATTTTAACGTCGCGCTCCCTTTCGGTTTGGGTCTGTAAACTCTCTAAAGACCTTCGGGAAGCCGTAAAATTAAATTAAAAAAAATCGATAGTGGTAATTAAAAATTACGTGGCAAAATTAACGATTATTTCGATAATTTAGTTGCTTTCCTGGTGAAGTGTATTTAAACGTCGTGGTCCCCTTTTGAATGGGTCGGAAAACTTTCTAGAGGTTCTTTAGAAGCTGCTTAGTAAAAATTAAAAAATTGATCGTGGCAATTAAAAATTACATGGCAAAATTAACGATTATGTATATATGCAGGCAGTTTTTCCGGTGTAAAATGTATTTGAACGTCGCGCTCCCTTTCGGTTCGGGTCTGGAAACCTTCTAAAGGTCTTCTAAAACCCTCAAAATTAAAATAAATAAAAATCGATCGTGACAATTAAAAATTACATGGCAAAATTAACGATTATGTATATATGTAGGCAGTTTTTACGGTGTAAAATGTATATAAACGTTGCGCTTCCTTTCAGTTTGGGTCTGAAAACCCTCTAGAGGTTTTCGGAAAGCCGTAAAATTATATTAAAAAAAACGATCGTGGCAATTAAAAATTACGTGGCAAAATTAACGATTATTTCGATAATTTAGTTGTTTTCCTGGTGAAAAGTGTATTTAAACGTCGTGCTCCCTTTTTAAATGGGTAGGAAAACTTTCTAGAGGTTCTTTAGAAGCTGCTTAGTAAAAATTAAAAAAATCGATCGTGGCAATTAAAAATTACATGGCAAAATTAACGATTATGTATATATGTAGGCAGTTTTTCCGGTGTAAAATGTATTTGAACGTCGCGCTCTCTTTTGGTTTGGATCTGGAAACCTTCTAAAGATTTTCTAGATGCCGCAGAATTAAAATGAAAAAAATCGATCTTGGCAATTAAAAATTACATGGCAAAATTAACGATTCTGTATAGATGTAGGCAGTTTTCCGGTGTAAAATGTATTTGAACGTCGCGCTCCCTTTCGGTCTGGGTCTGGAAACCTTCTACAGGTCTTCTGGAAGCGGTTAAAATCAATGGTGGCAATAAAAAATTACATGGCAAAATTAACGATTATGTATATATGTAGGTAGTTTTTCCGGTGAAATATGTATTTTAACGTTGCGCTCCCTTTCGGTTTGGGTTTGGAAACCTTCTAAAGGTCTTCTAAAACCCTCAGAATTAAATTTAAAAAAAATCGATCGTGGCAATTAAAAATTACATAGCAAAATTAACGATTATGTATATATGTAGGCAGTTTTTACGGTGTAAAATGTATATAAACGGTGCGCTTCCTTTCAGTTTGGGTCTGAAAACCCTGTAAAGGTTTTCGGGAAGCCGTAAAATTATATTAAAAAAAAACGATCGTGGCAATTAAAAATTACGTAAAAATTAACGATTATTTCGCTAATTTAGTTGTTTTCCTAGTGAACGTATATTTAAACGTCGTGCTTCCTTTCGGAATGGGTCGGAATACTTTCTAGAGTTCGCCTGGAAGCTGCTTAGTGAAAATTATAAAAATCGATCTTGGCAATTAAAAATTACATGGCAAAATTAACGATTCCGTATATATGTAGGCAGTTTTTCCGATGAAATATGTAATTTAACGTCGCACTCTCGTTCGGTTTGGGTCTGGAAACCCTCTAGAGACCTTCGGGAAGCCGTAAAATTAAATTTAAAAAAATCGATGGTGGCAATTAAAAATTACGTGGCAAAATTAATGATTATTAATTAGCGGTGGGAGTGTATCCGACTGCTACGCAAGAGGTTGTGGGTTCGATCCCCACCCAGGATAAAACTTTGTGTGATGAGCACGATGGTTTATTCTGTGTCTGGGTGTTATTACCCAAATAATCCTATAATTACCCAAACCGCTCCATATCGAATCCACTGTCGATACCTCAGTATAGAACGACTGCGTTTAGGGGATGTTTTAAATATGCCGCCACACGTTGTTGGAATAATATACCACCCCCGGTAAGGATCATAAACAAAAAAAATCAATTTAAATTTCACTTAAAAAAAAAATTCTTGACGATCAAAAACTTTTATAATTTTGCACTTTGTCACAACCTCGAGGTATGATATATTATTCCTTCAAAGGTTGGCAATGGCATCCAATGCATTCAGTACTTAGGTAAGATTGGTACGCACAACACCACCGATCGTCAGCGCCAAGTGAGACAAAGAATTATTTATGGTATTTATTTAATTTAACAGAAGTAAAATATTTTTGCACATCCACACACGCACACACGCACACACACACCACACGCACACACACACACACCACACGCACACACACACACACCACACGCACACACACACACACCACACGCACACACACACACACACCACACGCACACACACACACACACACACACCACACACACACCACAAGCACACACACACACCACACGCACACACACACACACACACACACACACCACACACACACACGCAGGCACGCACGCACGCACGCACGCATGCACCGACACACGCACGCACGCACGCACGCACACACACACACACACACACACACACACACACACACACACACACACACACACATTATTTGTTTTAATTATTATTTATGTGAATTGTTTTTAATTATTAATTGCACTTATTTTATTTTATTTTTTCTTTTTATATTGCCTGTTATTACTCTTGTCTCGTGTGTTGATTCCAAAATAAATATATTTTCTTTCTTTCTTTCTTTCTATTTATCTATAATATGTATGTATTTAGAAAAATATAAGTATGTTTATCAGTTGTCTGGTTTCCATAGTACAAGCTTTGCTTACTTTGGGATCAGATAACGTTGTATGAGTTGTCCCAAGATATTATATTATTATAATCGTTAATTTTGCCATGTAATCTTTAATTGCCACTATCGATTTTTATAATTTTCACTAAGCAGCTTCTAGAGGACCTCTAGAAAGTTCTCCGACCCATTCCGAAAGGAAGCACGACGTTCAAATATACTTTTCACTAGGAAAACTACTAACTTAGCGAATTAATCAATAATTTTGCCACGTAATTTTTAATTGTTACAATTGATTTTTTTTTTTTATTTTAATTCTGCGGGTTTAAAAGACCTTTAGAAGGTTTCCAGACCCAAACCGAAAGGAAGCGCGACGTTAAAATACATATTTCACCGGAAAAACTGCCTACATATAGACATAATCGTTAATTTTGCCATGTAATTTTTAAGCAGCTTCTTGAGCACCTCTAGAATATTTTTCAAACCAATCCAAAAGGGAACACGACGTTTAAATACACTTTTCACCAGAAAAACAACTAAATTATGTTGTTAAACTACATATTTTACCGGAAAAACTGCCTACATATATACGGAATCGTTCATTTTGCCATGTAATTTTTAATTGCCACGATCGTTTTTTTTTATTTTAATTATGCGGCTAGAAGATCTTTAGAAGGTTTCCAGACCCAAACCGAAAGGGAGCGCGACGTTAAATTACATATTTCACCGGAAAAACTACCTACATATATACATAATCGTTAATTTTGCCATGTAATTTTTTATTGCCACCATTGATTTTTTTAATTTTCAATAAGCAGTTTCTTGAGCACCTCTAGAAAGTTTTTCGAACCAATCCAAAAGGGAGCACGACGTTTAAATACACTTCACCAGGAAAACAACTAAATTATCGAAATAATCGTTAATTTTGCCACGTAATTTTTAATTGCCATGATCGATTTTTTTTATTTTAATTTTACGACTTCCCGAAGATCTCTAGAGGGTTTCCAGACCCAAACGGAAAGGGAGCGCGACGTTTAAATACATATTTTATCGAAAACTGCCTACATATATACAGAATCGTTAATTTTGCCATGTAATTTTTAATTGCCAAGATCGATTTTTATAATTTTCACTAAGCAGCTTCCAGGCGAACTCTAGAAAGTATTCCGACCCATTCCGAAAGGAAGCACGACGTTTAAATATACGTTCACTAGGAAAACAACTAAATTAGCGAAATAATCGTTAATTTTTACGTAATTTTTAATTGCCATGATCGATTTTTTTTAATATAATTTTACGGCTTCCCGAAAACCTCTAGAGGGTTTTCAGACCCACACTGAAAGGAAGCGCAACGTTTATATACATTTTACACCGTAAACACTGCCTACATATATACATAATCGTTAATTTTGCCATGTAATTTTTAATTGCCACGATCGATTTTTTTTATTTCAATTCTGAGAGTTTTAGAAGACCTTTAGAAGGTTTTCAGACCCAAACCGAAAGGGAGCGCGACGTTAAAATACACATTTCACCGGAAAAACTACCTACATATATACATAATCGTTAATTTTGCCATGTAATTTTTATTGCCACCATTGATTTTTTAAATTTTCAATAAGCAGTTTCTTGAGCACCTCTAGAAAGTTTTTCGAATCAATCCAAAAGGGAGCACGACGTTTAAATACACTTCACCAGGAAAACAACTAAATTATCGAAATAATCGTTAATTTTGCCACGTAATTTTTAATTGCCATGATCGATTTTTTTTATTTTAATTTTACGACTTCCCGAAGATCTCTAGAGGGTTTCCAGACCCAAACGGAAAGGGAGCGCGACGTTTAAATACATACTTCACCGGAAAAACTACCTACATATATACAGAATCGTTAATTTTGCCATGTAAGTTTTAATTGTTACGATCGATTTTTATAATTTTCACTAAGCAGCTTCTAGAGGACCTCTAGAAAGTTCTCCGATCCATTTCGAAAGGGAGCACGATGTTTAAATATACTTTTCACTAGGAAAACAACTAAATTAGCGAATTAATCGTTCATTTTGCCACGTAATTTTTTATTGCCACGATCGATTTTTTTAAATTTAATTTTACGGCTTCCCGAAGGTCTCTTGAGGGTTTCCAGACCCAAACCGAAAGAGAGCTTGTCGTTTAAATACATTTTACACCGGAAATGCTGCCTACATATATACAGAATCGTTAATTTTGCCATGTAATTTTTAATTGCCACAATCGATTTTTTTTAATTCTAATTCTGCGGCATCTAGAAGACCTTTAGAAGGTTTCTAGACCCAAACCGAAAGCGCGACGTTAAAATACATATTTCACCGGAAAAACTACCTACATATATACAGAATCGTTAATTTTGCCATGTAAGTTTTAATTGTTACGATTGATTTTTATAATTTTCACTAAGCAGCTTCTAGAGGACCTCTAGAAAGTTCTCCGATCCATTTCAAAAGGAAGCACGACGTTTAAATACACTTTTCACAAGGAAAACAACTAAATTAGCGAAATAATCGTTAATTTTGCCACGTAATTTTTAATTGCCACGATCGATTTTTTTTATTTTAATTATACGGCTTCCCGAAGATCTCTAGAAAGTTCCCAAATAAAAATGTATGTGTGTGAGTGAATTGAATCAAAAAAAATATTATGTGCTGCTACTTTTTGCCGCCAGCTTAAGAAAGAAAGAAATAAATTTATTTTGTCCTCAAAAGAAAAAAAAATACAGTAGGTAGTACAAATTCAATTAGTAGTAGTATCGAGAGACAAAAATGGTCCTAGCTCAGCTAGATTGCAACTCTGCATAATATGTATGCAACTAGAAAACCATTTGGAATTTATATAAGTAATCAAAAAATCATACGTAATTAAATTACGCAGACTAACTGCCAAACCATAACTAAATAAGTAAGTAAATGAGTAAAAGAAAAGAACACTTAGTAAGTATCTATCATTAAAAAAACTACCAATTACTTACGCAGATATTACCAGTGCACTAGTACCTATTAACAATATATGAAATAAACAAAAATAGAAACTTACGTAAATTAAAACTTCACTGAATTTAACCACGATGTTTTATTTATTTATTGATTCAACGCTGCTCTACTATAAATTAGGAGCAAGTACAACCTTTCGCATTAAATAACCGAAGAGTACTGGCCAAAAATTTAAAATCTTGTCTATTTATGTACCTCTCGAACAATGGGTCATAAAATGAAACACCACGTTAACTTGAACGCTTTCGTTTCAGGTAGCAGGAAGTAATCCCAACCAAATTTCCCCGAGTTTATTATATTATCCATTTACAACCGTACCAGTACCGACAGCTTAGCCATTGTCCATAGATATCGGTTTACAACTTTTTTAAAAGAATCAATAACAATGAGTACGTAATTTAAAATATTACAATATTACTTAATTAGGGTTTACTTTGAACTAAGTAGGTACCTGTATAGGTTGGAATTTAAGTACCTACTACATACCTATTATTATCTAATCTACTTACCTATTGTTTTTAAGAATAGTTAGAATTCAATAAACTGATAAATAGGTAACTTATAAGAAGCTTACATCTGTAATAATTTTCATTTCTTCAATCATTACCTACTTTTCTGTTTACACCTAGTCCGACCATAAGTTCTGTTACAAATGAAATAGCATTTCTTTTTTAATGAAGTAATGTAATCTTACTAAAACTTATATGTACATATTTATTAAATTCCAGTAAAAATAAAAACAACATTCTATTCAAAATGGCCCCCTTTGTCTTATAAACAGGCCTTTAATCTATGGAATGGAAAAGAATTAAAGTTTCGAAATTGACGTTTGCGGTGGAGTCCATAGATATTTTATTATTTTTTGCGAATAATTAGCACGGCGATATCGAATTCGCTACGGAACGAATGTACTACTATATTTTTTGCTTCCTTTGTAGTTCTAACAGCACGTGGCCGCCCCAATCTTTTATCGTCTTCGATTGAGGAAGTGTTGTTGTATCTGTTGATAGTACAATATACGAACATATGGCTGATACCAAGCTTTTGAAGTGTCTGAAATATGATCGACGGCTCCATAGAATGAACTAAATTGATTATAATCTGTGGCTGATTGCTAGATGATTTGGTATCAGCTGGTCCACGGATTATTTATGCTTTGTAATATGACCAATAGTACTGTACTATATCCTGGACTTGAAAGTCATGGATTAAACCTTTATTTGATCTGCTCTTTGTAATAAGGCGGTTATAATTTCGCCATGTCCGTCCGTCGGCAATCCGCAGCTTTCCTCAGAGACTGTTAGTGCTAAAAGGCACTAACAGTTGCATGGATACACATATTACTTACGCCGACAAAGTGAAAGAATACAATCTTGAAAATCATTTTTTAGGGTACCTCCCCTATATATAAGTGGGGATGTGATTTCCTTTCTCATCTACTCCATCGTGTGGGGTATCGTTAAATAGGTCTTTTAAAAACGTTTAAGGGTTGGGAAGATCATTTTTAGATTTAGGGATCCGTTTGTGAAATATTAAGATTTAAACTTTAAAATTTTTGTTAGAGCCATGTGCCCCCCACCCCCCTCTTCCAGCTAAATGGTTGCTGTTGAGTATGTGAAAATCTTCACGCTATTTGTATATATAGTGAAATTAAAAGTAAAACTATCACAGCTAAGAAGGCTTTACAAGTTTACGAGTAACAGCTGATCAAATAAAAAGTAACAAAATTTCGTACAAATTCCATTGAAAATTAATGTTACAGTAGGACCCACTGTCGTTCGTTTAATGAGATTCTGGTACACGTATACTTACGCCCTAATTAAAATGTCCTCTACAAGACAGGACCTAATATAGAGAAGCTGCCCTTTGACACTGGCAGTGTTAAGGGCATTTCTCCATCTTAGGTAGGAAATAGACACCGACAGATCCAGGATTTTGTTTACTTGACCCTGCTGAGGTTCTGTACAATCAAAGGAAAACTAAACATAGGAGATCTCGGTTACTTTTGGGGAGGATGTTAGCTCCCTAGTATGCCTAGATCAGCCACCGATCATTTAATCTAGTCAATATCCAATGCTTATTCATTCAAATTCACGGCCGCTATGTTTTGCCGAGCGGCTGTGTGCCTGTGTGTCTTGTGGACTGTGGTGGTTATACAAACAAAAAGATATAAAATTCTTTCAAATCGGTTTATGGCTAAAATTTTTATGTGAGTACCTTGGTAGATACAATGCTTTCTAAAACAATAAAGCCATCTGCATTATCTTTTCACAGAAATGGTCAACGATAATCCGTGAAGATGCTCTGTTCAGTTTATACTTTTTCCAACAAGTTTAAAGCCATAAAACGATTTAACCATTGTTAGTATTAGCTTTTGTCTTCGGCTTAAGTCTCTTGTTTAAATATTTCAAAAAATGTATTGGTGAGGCGTTCATTTGTTAAATACTTTACCTGAAGGCAAAGGGACCATAGTCAAAGCTCAATAGGTTAACTGTTCGTCTCATAAAAGAAAGTTAAGTATGATTATTTGTTTTTAACCGACTTCAAAAAAGGTGGCTTATTGATAGCTTAAGAAGTTATCTATTCCTCGTACTGTCTAATAGCCACAACATGTTGCTTTTTCCATAACCTTTTACCTATAAATATAGGCATCGAGAACCGGCCCTATTTAAGTTCCAAACTCAATTCAGGTTACCCGGTTGCTTCGGTTCTCAAGACAAATCAGTTAAAAAGTACACATCTATTGATTTACCTTGTATTTAACCGTATATTCTAAAATTGTTGAAGCTTTCAAAACTATTTAGAAAAAATATAGGAACTTTTTGGAGTATTTGTATATACCTGATACCTGTTTATCGGGAACATTTCGCTTGAGCTTTGCATTACTACTGCACCTGTGGCATGGGTAGTAAATTGAAGATCAGGCTGGAACAACTGAAAGATTGAGCTTTTGGCGTTTTCCTGGCCAATTCTTGCATTTGTAAGAACTGTCCTTTGTCAATTTATAACGTTTTATGGTTATTAGAACTTCTGTCTTTTAATTTATCGCTGTTGTTATTATTCAAGTTGTCCCAAAAATTATGTCCCGCGGAGGGAAAGTATTTTATATATGGTAGATAGAACAAATTACTGAAACAAGACTTGATGACTTTTGATATTACCGCGACCCTACGATTACGAGTCCGATAAGGCATCGGGCTCGGGTTCAAATCCTACCCATTAGGCTCACGGCGCTATTTTAATAAAATATAATTGGTATAGTTAGCTAGGCCCAACTATTGCATTTATAAAGTGTTTTTTTCTTTATTAAACGAACTTAACATAAATGTATTATTTCCAAATATATTACGTAAATACATACAATACATTATATTAGTAAAAGCAACAAATAATGATGTTATAAAAGTGCAAATTTGCTTATTACAGAAGATGTCACGCGTTAAGCACTTGCTAGGTTGTAAATTGCACTTTCGGTTTTTCTTTCTTTTACTATGTTATTTATTCAACAGTTCAATAATTATAATATTCAACAGGTAGATAGTGTAAAATATTTGGGCATGTGGTTGGACGGAAGATTAAAACGGGGTCGGCATATAAATGAAGTTCGGCAAAAAACACATAAGTTTCTTAATGTCTTCAAAGCTCTTGCGGGCGCAAAATGGGGTATTCACCCGGTATACCTTTACTTATCAACCAGCGGCTTTATTTATCAATTGTACGTAGCAGACTAGATTATTGCAGTTATTTGTATGACAGCACCATCAAAAGTCATTTGAGTAAACTGGATGTAGTACAAAATCAGGCTATGCCAGTGGTGGGTGGATTTACAATTAAAGACAACGGGCAAGGTCAACCAACTGAAAGTTGTGCATCAAAACTTGCAGGGACTGTCCGGCAAAGAGTTAGAATTAAGTTTATTCTTAGAGACGCACAATCATGTCATGAGCATTACTGAACATTAGCTAAAAGCTCATGAAGTTAGTTTTAGAAATACTGAAAATTGCACTGTATATAGCTCTTTTGTGAGAAAAGAAGCTATGCATGGTGGGTCCCTAATACCTACTTGTTAGGAAAAATATTACATGTAACATACGCAAAAACCTTACAACTTTTAGTATTGAACGTACTGCTCAGTTGTCCTGTGTTGAGCTTGAACCTTGTGTATACCGACCCCTTTTTTCGACTGTTTATATATTACTGATAGATTTACAGACCTTTTTAAATCATTTAATTTAAATAACTTGTTTATTTGAGCCTACTAGAATAACAGTATCATCTTGTACTGTACTTGTCTGGACAATATTTTTAGTAACCGTGAATGTTTACATAAGGCAATTACAACTGATTTAACTTCAGACCACTGTGGTCAATTAGCAAGATTTCCTTACTCTACTACTTACTTTATTATTCGATAGATAACCGTTAGGCCTTTATCAAAAAATCGTTTTTCATGTTTAAGAACAATATTATAATTACAATAATTGCATTTTTGAAAGATAGAAAAATTTTAAATCCAGACCCAGGAATCGAACCCGAGACTTCCGTAGCCAAACCGGCGCCAGAAGCGAACCACCTATCTGGACTATGTTACTAGATATCAAATTCTTCTATCTCTTAATTCTTACGGGTTACAGTTAATGCTACGGGAGATTATTGCACTTTCATCGCTAAGTAATTTTGTTGCTCCTTAAGCTGAAATTAATTTTAAAATGATTTATTTACGTTTTTGAGTTATACTACTTCGATATATTCTCATTGACGTATTTTTACTCTATTCGTTTTACATTGCGGTTTCAATTGATGTCATCAGGTGATATGTCATCATCAAATACGTTAAAAGTACGCAATGAAGTTCAAACGAATAAACAACACAACAACAAATAAATGTTATGTTACAGGGGATTTTGTCGTTTTTCTACAAGTAGTGATGTTAAGTTTAGTCATTTTATATCGATTTCTTCAATCGCGAGTTGATCGCGCTCTGTATATAAATATGAAACGGAAAACAGATAGCCGGAGGAACGAGAATGCATTTTTGTACTAACTACATAGGTATCAGTTTGATCAAGCACCTATTGAAAACCATTTAGTTAATCTCATAAAGGCAATAGCTGATGTATGCATCGATATAGGTTTACATTGTTTAACGAGAAATTTAAAAACCAAAACTACGAAAATTTGTAAACTCGTCCTGTTTCAAGGTCAATAATTTAGTAACTATGAGGTATTTAATTCAGTTAAATCTAAACCAACATTTCTTTTTTACTATTTTATTAAATGGTACAGAAAGGGTTTGGTGTGTATTGGGGGTCTTTAATTTTGATCCTTCAATTTTGTGGGCTTACGCTGTTAGCGCGATTATTTCGTTTCAAACTTTTTTTAAGTACATTTTGAAGTCGTATAGCATAGTGATATTATATTTGAACGTATCCGGGCTTCAGAGTTCAACCCGGTTCAGGCTGTTATCATCTCGCTAACAGTCGTTAGGTCATGTCTTAAAGGGTGATCTGAATAATTCTGTTCTGACACAAGGTTGGCCATTCAAAAAATAAGAGTGTAAATTTTATAATGAACGCCGATTATGTGATACTGATAACTTTGATCACAATATAACGTTTAGTAGGTACGTAACTACCACCTATGTTCGTACGTTTTTTATTTTCTAGAAAATTGATTGTGCATTATTCCCGTTTTGTGGTAATCTTGTGCTATCTATATAATGTTAAATAGTTCAATCCTTTCAATCATATAAAAGCATTTTTGTGGTTAAGTAGTTTTAAGTGTTAAAGTACTTACAAAGTACATACATAAATGGAAATACAGCATTTAAACACAATTTATTATTAGTTTACTCTAAGAAGGCATTCTGTGATATTAAAAAAATCAAAAGCGTTAAAAACAGGTAATAGTTTTGGCTTAGTTTAAAAAATTTATTGATCCCACCTAATCGTCCCTACAATTGATTAGATAGGTAAGTATATTAAATTATTAAAAAAAATAAAATGCTTAAGTCGTTTAATTTATTTTATCCGTGTTTTTATTTTTATTTATAAGAATGATTCTAGTAATCTTAAAAATGCAAAGTTAGTGAGGCTTGAAGGATGGATGAGAGATAAACATCCAGTTTATTACTCTTTCACGAGAAAACAGCTGTATATATAGCGTAAAAATTACTAAAACGCTCGCGTGACGTCATGCGCGGTGGGGATAAAGTGGCACGCTCTGTTTTCATACTGTTACAGGAACATGTGGCATCTAGCTAGATCTATTATCTTTGGTGCGACTGCTAAGCAACAGATCGTGGGTTTTACGAACATACAAATTATGGACACCTAAAGTAAAGTCCTTCGTGACAGAGGCATGTTTAGTTCTTCCAAAACCATAATCGTTATGGTATTCTCAATCGATCTCGATCTGAGCCAAAATTTTACAGCTAAATATTTCCTACGTATTACGTACGTAGGAAATATTTCTAAAGGCATTCAGCCTCACACAGCTCACTTTGCATGACGTGGATTGGAGTGTCAAGGTCAAAGTCAAAATATTTTATTCATTTAGGTTACAAATGCAACACTTATGAACGTTAGACACAATTTGGAATAGAATGAGCCATCTGAATTTTGTTTCAACAACCATGGAGATAGAGTAAAAATGGAGGCCACATGCTGGCCAAATAACAAAAGTAAAACGATATGACCTTGAAAATACTGTTGTCATCTCCATCTCTTTATAAATAGGGGTTCTCTTTATTAAATAGGGTTGCCATGTTTTTTGTACTATCTATCTGAAATAAATAAATTTAGAGCGACGGAGCCGACTACTTTATAGCAAAATGCTAAATATCGAGATACTTACTAATATGGAATTTATCTATTTATTTAAATATCTACTGAAGTGTAAATTTTAAAAAGTAAATCGAGTTTCGATAAATTACAGTTCAGTAGGTATTAAAACGTAATTTTGTTAATGTTTGATTTTATTTTCTTTTGGTTAGAAAAGTTATAGCTGTTTATGAATCATTACAGTTATATACCCAAAACTTATTTTGTTTCAATATTTAAACACGAACATAGTACATTGTAAATAACGAAATATATATTATTTAAATTTAAATATATATTATATATAATCGAAGAATTAAAGAAAACATGATTTTAAATTGAATAGCAACAATTATTTGTTTTGTTTTTTAATACACGATTTAGGTTTGTTACGTTCATTAGCGGTCGTATCAAAGTTACGCTCCTAATAATACAAAAAATGGTTCAAATTTTAATCTTGGAATCAAACATAAATTTACATACTTAGAAGTGAAAAGAGAGTCCACATTCTGGGCACCTCTTACTTTTGCAATCTTGCACTATGCAAACATGATTCTTGAATAAATATTGTACAATTATTGTTACATTAGAAAATAATAAAAAATACAAAATAAAAACATCTCCCGCCATTTAGGTCTCTGTGACACATTAACTAGGGTTGTCATCATCCACTAATATAAAAAAAATAATTAAGCAATAGGTAATTGAATATTATACCATAGTCAAATGCCAAATATATTTTACAACATAATTACTTACACTTACAGTTTTGTGTACAATCAACATACAAAGTGATTTTAAAGGAACTTTTTGTCTTGTGGTGGGTATCATTTGTTGGACACATCGAAGAAGATGAAGATTTGACCTATTCTCCCCGAAATTGCTCAGCTGGTGCACTCCGTAGATAATTTATCTCTATGGCAACAACTCATTTTAATAATTTCAACGATGGTTTTCAATATTCATTTTTTTTAAAAGAGGCATTTTAAAGTTTTATATCGTACATCAAATTTAAAAATGACTTTTATGAAAAAATGCTAACACGTCATGTAATCGTTGAGATTAGTAAAAAACGTTATTGCTAAAATAGATGATTGAGTTATTTGTGGTAGAAATAATAAGAAAAGAGATTTTATATATATTTTTTAATTAAATATATTATTATTATGTACCTTCCTACTTACACCTAGGTTTTTTCTTTAAAAAGGACATATTTTTCTAAATCTTATCCAAAACGATATTTTTTAATAATTTTATTTTTTTAATAATTGTCCGTTGCAAGTTATAATTAAATCTAAAGCATTAATTTAACACGGAGCCTATTCAACGCACTTGTACGAAATTATCACAGCCACAAATAAGAAATGGAAAAATGAACAAGCAAACACAAGATAATACATATATTATTCAAATGACTGTTGTCAAAAGTATTCACTTTTTTTCATAGTCAGGGTCAACTGATAAACGAATGTCATAAGGCACATCCACATCGAATATACCAGCACTGTCTTCATCAGCTGTCTATTTCTATGATTAATTCCAAATGCATAATGAATAATTTAAGGAAACTAATAGTTATGGTCAAAAAACGGACATTAACAATGATGGAGTAATAATCAAGAACCCTCAGCTAATCTATAGTCCGCAGTCAAAAATAACTGCTTTAGCTTCCAGTGTTGAGAAGAGCATTCAACTTTAATGTATTGCAAGAAACGGGTGCTTCCGTACTACCCGCCTTTTCATCCCACAAATATTTTATTCCGATTTTTAGGTAAAAATCGGAATAAAATAGCCCACAGTTTTAAAATCAATATTTTTTTATATATTCTACCTAAAATATATTCCGGTGTCTACACACTTCAATTAGCTAAGCTTTTGGTACAGACAGCACAATATTTTAAACTATTTAAAATTACCAATATATTTACGAAATGCCTGATTGTTTATTCAGTTTGGTTAAAGAGTATATCTTTCACGTCAGTAGCAGGTCACAGCAGTCAGGTAAAGCGAAAAATAGATTTCAATATCATTTTGCTTTCTCTGTCTATCTCATTGCGTCGAAGAAGGGGTAATCTGTGATTTTACTATATAAAAAATAAAGTAGCAAAATAAGCACTGGTCATTGTTTGTAAAAAATATCTTTATTTACATAAGAGAGCTTAAAATTTATTGTTGATTTTTAAACTTAAGCTTTCACCAATATACCTATTGACAAAAATGTGATTTGCTTTGTGATATTTTATAATTGTAACGAATCTGTGATTTTACTAAAGTTGGAAATGTAGATGTAGATACCTACAGAATTTTGTTTTAGTAGAAAAAAAGTCTAATATTATTCTATTTTACATTGTGATACATAAGTCTTCATTAACAGTTTATAACCTTTAAATAATTCACGCGAATAAGTCCCGAAATATATCTAACACAACAATTTATAACAATTGACTCAGAGCCCTTGACAAGTGATTATGACACGCGCCTTGTTAATCAACAAGGCGTTTCAGAAACTATTGTTATATGACAGTTCAACTTAAATTTATTACAAAATAATATAAGTATTATATGTCATACATACTTTATGAACATGAATAAATACTTTTAAAAAAATCAATAACATTGTATTCTTTTGCTGGCGTTACAAAACCGATATAGTTTTATATGTATTTGACTTATCAGTTGGGTAAAGAACGGATTTAATATTTTGCTGGGGGTAGAAAACGGAATTATATTAATTAACTTTTACTCGTGGGTTGAAAATATGGGTAGAATACGGATACACCCCAAAAAACAAATCAATGTTAGGTCAAAGTCTTCAAATATACATGAGACTATCTCTTCTTAGCTCCTAGCTGCAAATTATCGTCATCTGTTTGCCAAGTTTATGAAAAAGAGTAAAAAAGGGGACAATTGTCAGGAACCGAAAACTCTAACCAATAAGAATTCTGAAGTATGACTCATATTTGAGTGAAGTTCTATCCAATTGTAAGATGTCCACACTTAGACTGCGTCAGCTCTCCGTTATGATAATTAATCATATGCTGTATATATGCAAGAAATATCTAAAGAGCAATACAAAGAAACGAATAACTACGACCAAAAATTGACGTTATTAGTGATTACATCAACAGCTACGCCTAATCCTACAACATCAGCCGACGAGCTCTCTCGGCTAAATCAACATCCTAGTTTTAAAATTAGCCGAGTTTAGTCTCAAGTCATGTACCGAAAGACAAAAATTCTGATATATCAACGAAAATTAATCTGGATGGTAAAATATTATACTTTGATGTAATTGCGAATACGAAGCCATTTATCTCTCTTCACTTTCCGGACTTGGTAAAACCAAGATCTCGACAATGGAGCGAAAAAACAACTTAGTCAGTTATTCAATTTATGTTATAAAAAACCTTACGACCAAATTATACGTCTTAGTTATAAAACAACTGCTTCAAACTCGTCATGTAGATCTAACTAGCCCGGTCATAAATACTGTTACATAAAAACTTTTATTTTCGATTTCGCGCAATTTCACATATTCTTTAGTGTTCATTATCAAATTACAATATGGATTGGGGTGTTAAAGAAAAGAGAATTGCGGTGATCGCCTTGCACTAAGTGGCTATGAAGTCGTCGGTCATATTCCAGATACTTCAAAAACTTGGTGTCAGCCGTAAGTTTGGTTATCGTACTATCAACAGACAGAACAACACTTCCTCTGTCGAAGATCAGAAAAGATTGGGGCGGCCGCGTGCTGCTGTAACTACAAAGGTTGTTAATGCTTTTAAAGCCACAATTCGTCTAAATCACATTAGAAAGCAAAAATCTGGCCATTTTGAACAGAATATTGGTTTATTTTTTGCTGACACTTTAATCAATACGTACATAATTATAAGTTTTAATATTATAACATTACTACATTAAAAAAATGCATTTTCGTTTGTTAAACAACTTATAGCCGGACTAAGTATACTACAGTACGATCAACGTAACTTGACCGGATTGAAGTTAGGTTTTTATCACTTTCGCGCATGTCATAGAGATGCGACCCTAAAATTACTTACGAAAACGATTAATTATGTTTAATCGATTAAAAATACTAACAATATTTTAATTCAACAATATAAAAACACTATTTAAATGAGTTCATAAAAGTTTAAATTTAGAACAGTTACAGTAAATACTAAAGACACTTCGAAAAACTATTTCTTTACGAAAATAATCACAAAAAAAATAAGTTAGTAATACTAATTATGACAATGTAATGCGTAGTCGCATCTCTAATTCTCTTGGTTTAGTTACCGCCCCCCACCCCCCGCTTCCTGTCACCATTTACTTCCACAAATTGCATCTGCGCAACCACTTGTCGCCTACTTCAGTCCGGCCTAGTTACGTTGAACAAACCGTAGTGAGAAAGTCGTTTTTTAAAACATTGTAAGCTTTATAATGTTTTTATTTATTTATAGCATTATCTTCAACACTGCCCTGCTACGGTTCTGCAGTACTGTGATGCGTGTTCAAACAAATAGACAGACGGACAAACATTTAAAAAATTAAATATCAATGTGTTTAAACACATTTTTTTAACTTTTGCAATATTTTTTTCACTATGTATAGAAAATTTAAATATTAATTTTAAAGTCGTTAATTGGGTCTTTACTTATAATTGTGTATTAACAGAAAAACGATGTCAACCTGTGTCAAAAATATATAAAAAAATGTTAAATATGTCTTGATCTCGATATATGATACACAGGAAGCGCGCGACAGAACATGAAAATACTAATTTATAATCCCTTATTGGCTTTCCTTTGACAATCTTTCTGCGTTTGCTGGTTTGTGATTCATGGTGGGTTTCCTGAAATATAGTAGAAATGTATATTTTTATTATTTGTGTGATCCATTGATGAAGGTTTTTTTCTGTTGTAAAAAAATTATTAGGTGAACAGCAAGATCCTCCCACGTAATCCATATCTGTAATATGGATCCGGATCCATGTTGTACTTAATAATTATTGCCCTTCACCTTTATAGATGAAAGGCTATGATTATTAGGTACATTTATACTAATATTATAAAGCTGAAGCGTTTGTTTGTTTGAATACGATAATCTCGTGGTCGTAATCATGAGGTACTGCTCCGAAGCGATCCTTTTATCGAGGAAGTATTACAATATCACAATACTTAATATTCTGGGCTTTATGCAAGAAATTCTTTCGTTCTATCAAAACTTTTGCACTATATATGACTTTTATACCTTAGCACAAAAGTTGTGTGAGCTTGTAAGTGTGTTTTGTTTGTACATACATATTTTTAAATAAAGAAAAACGTACCATGGTAGAAGCATTAGGGTTAGGTTAGACCCGTTGTTGTCATCATCCTTATGATGCGCCATTTATTTGGGCCATTAGTTCATTAATTTTGTCACTCAAAATACTCATTGCCGAATCCATAATCGTCAAAAAATCATTCATTGTGCCGGCAGCTGGCGGCGGTGGTGGCGAAATTGGTACCACAAATTCTAAAAATTATGGTTAATTCTATCAGTTTTTTGTAGGTAGGTAGGTAAATTGGCACGTGATATTCACCTAATTAAATAGATTCTTTTAAAATATATAAAAGACTTGAGATAAAAATAAAATAAGGTAGGGATATGCGTATATAAAAAAAACGCACAAAGGCGATTGTTTGATATAATGACAAAGGCTCGTACGGCCCGTGTTTTACAATCAGTATTATGTAAATAACCAGTAAATAGTAGTTTTATATGAGTTATTTCTTAATTAGCCATAGGATTCGATAATCTAAATAGGCACTAGTTGTAGCTACTTAAAGCTCCAAAAAACTGATTAGTCAACAAAGAGATTCCGGCGAACGAAGTGAAAGTTTAGCCGCTATTTTCACAACTAACCCAAACGGGTAGTTGTGAAAATAGTATAGTATGTTAATGGCATGTTATTTATGAAATACGTGTAAAATCGCACATCATTGACAGTCTATATGCAGTTAAATTGTAGGCAGATTTATGTAGCTACCTACCTACAATAAATATTTTACACTGTCAGAAATGAACTGAATCTTAACATTATTGCTTTCAACAATTCAATAATACAAAGTAGACGATAAAACTAAGTAACAACTACTACGAAAATTAATACAGGTAGGTAAGTAAGGAGTTGTGATAATGGCGAGAAACCGGTCTATCACCATTTTCACAGCTCTGCGTTTAACGTATGGCTTAATATAGCAAAAAATGGCTTCAATTTAAATGATTCATAGGTATTAAATAGGAGTTGTGAAAATGGCGGTAAACTAAACTGTCATCTTTTACACAATTCCGCGTTGTACTTGTGAAAATATGGAAATAAGTATGCCATATTTTCACACGTAAATATATTCACTCAAAATTATTAAAAATAATGGACGGTGGTAGGTAATTAAGCGCTTACCTTGATTGTTGCTGCCTCTAACTATCTCTGTGGGCTCTATCTCTATCCATTTGAGCCATCAGTGAATGGATCTGATGACTCAGAATGCAGATAGTCATTTATATTATTTCTATTTCGGGCATAGCTGTTTGTGTTCCCGTATGTTGTACATATGACAGCCCACTACCGCTGAGTTGCCGATATAAGATAGATAGGGTGCGCTCGACGGCACCCTGTGGCGGTGGTGGCGGTGTTGGTGTGACCTCGAATTCTAAAAATATGGTCAATTTTATCAGTATTTTGTAGGTAGGTAGGTAAATTGGCACGTGATATTCACCTAATTAGGTAGATTCTTTTTAAAGTAAATATTTAAAAGACTTGGGATAAAAATAAAATAAGGTAGGGATATGCGTATATACACCTATGCATTAAAAAAATGCACAAAGGCGATTGTTTGATATAATGACTAAGGCTTGTACGGCCCCTTTACGATAAGTATTATGTAAATGACTAGTAGATAGTAGTTTTATATGAGTTATATATTAATTAGCCATAGGATTCGAGAATCTAAATAGGCACTAGTACTAGCTACTTATAGCTCCGAAAATCTGATTTGTCAACAAAGAGATTCTGGCGAACGAAGTGAAAGTTTAGCCGCTATTTTCACAACTAACCCAAACGGGTAGTTGTGAAAATAGTATAGTATGTTAATGGCATGTTATTTATGAAATACGTGTAAAATCGCACATCATTGACAGTCTATATGCAGTTAAATTGTAGGCAAATTTACGTAGCTGCCTACCTACAATAAATATTTTACACTGTCAGAAATGAACTGAATCTCAACAATATTGTTTTCAACAATTCAATAATACGAAGTAGACAATAAAATCACCATTTTCACAGCTCTGCGTTTAACGTATGGCTGAATATAGCAAAAAATGGCTTCAATTTAAATGATTAATAGGTATTAAATAGGAGTTGTGAAAATCGCGGCAAACTGAGCTGTCATCTTTTTCACAATTCCGCGTTGTACTTGTGAAAATATGGAAATAAGTATGCCGTATTTTCACACGTAAAACTAAAATTTCATTCAAAAATAATAAAAATAATGGACGGCGGCAGATAATTAAGCGCTTACCTTGATAGTTGCCATGAATAATTGGCGAAACGGACAGATCAAAAAGCGCCTGCGCTGCATCTATCTATCTCTGTGGGCTCTATCTCTATCTATTTGGGCCATCAGTGAATGGATCTGATCACTCAGAATGCAGATAGTCGAATGCATTATTTCTATCTCGGGCAAATTAGCAGTTTGTGCTCTCGTATCTCGTACATTTGCAGTGATATTTGATAGCCCAGTACCGCTGGGTTACTGAAAAATGATAGATAGGAAGCGCGCGACAGAACTCGAAAATACTTTATAAACCCATATTGGCTTTCCTTTTGCTAATCTTTTTGCGTTTGCTGGTAAGTGGTTCATAGTGGGTTTCCTGAAATATAGTAGAAATGTAAATTTTAATTATTTGTGTGATCCATTGATGAAGGTTTTTTTCTGTTGTAAAAAGTAATTTAGGTGAATAGCAAGATCCTCCCACGTAATCCATATCTGTAACATGGATCCGGATCCATGTTGTACCTAATAATTATTGCCCTTCACCTATATACCTATAGACTGCCTCTGTGGCGCGGTGGGAGTGTATCCGACTGCTACGCAAGAGGTCGTGGGTTCGATCCCCACCCAAGATAAAACTTTGTGTGATGAGCACGATGGTTTATTCTGTGTCTAGGTGTTATTTATCTGTAATATGTATGTATTTAGAAATATATAAGTATGTTTATCAGTTGTCTGGTTGCCATAGTAGAAGCTCTGCTTAGTTTGGGATCAGATAGCGTTGTGTGAGTTGTCCCAAGATATTATTATTATTATTATTATTATTATATAGATGAAAGGCTATGATTATTAGGTACATTTATACTAATATTATAATGCTGAAGCGTTTGTTTGTTTAAAGGCGATAATCTCAGGAGGTACTGCTCCGAAGCGACCCTTTTATCGAGGAAGTATTACAATATTACAATACTTAATATTCTGGGCTTTTTGCAAGAAATCCTTTTCGTTCCATCCAAACTTTTGCACTATACATGACTTTTATACCTTAGCACAAAAGTTGTGTGAGCTTGTAAGTGTGTTTTGTTTGTACATAGATATTTTTAAATAAAGAAAAACGTACCATGGCAGAAGCATTAGGGTTAGGTTAGACCCGTTGTTGTCATCATCCTCATAAGGATTTTGAGTGATAAACTCACTGAACTAATGGCCCAAATAAATCGCGCATTATGATGCGCGATTGATTTGGGCCATTAGTTCAGTGAGTTTATCACTCAAAATACTCATTGCCGAATCCATAAATGTTAAAAAATCATTATATGTGATGGCAGCTGGCGGCGGTGGTGGCGAAGTTGGTACCACACATTCTAAAAATATGGTTAATTTTATCAGTTTTTTGTAGGTAGCTAGGTAAATTGGCACGTGATATTTACCTAATTAAGTAGATTCTTTTTAAATATATAAAAGACTTGGGATAAAAATAAAATAAGGTAGGGATATGCGTATATACACCTATGCATTAAAAAAACCCACAAAGGCGATTGTTTGATATAATGACAAAGGCTCGTACGGCCCGTGTTTTACAATCAGTATTATGTAAATAACCAGTAAATAGTAGTTTTATATGAGTTATTTCTTAATTAGCCATAGGATTCGATAATCTAAATAGGCACTAGTTGTAGCTACTTAAAGCTCCAAAAAACTGATTTGTCAACAAAGAGATTCCGGCGAACGAAGTGAAAGTTTAGCCGCTATTTTCACAACTAACCCAAACGGGTAGTTGTGAAAATAGTATAGTATGTTAATGGCATGTTATTTATGAAATACGTGTAAAATCGCACATCATTGACAGTCTATATGCAGTTAAATTGTAGGCAGATTTATGTAGCTACCTACCTACAATAAATATTTTACACTGTCAGAAATGAACTGAATCTTAACATTATTGCTTTCAACAATTCAATAATACAAAGTAGACGATAAAACTAAGTAACAACTACTACGAAAATTAATACAGGTAGGTAAGTAAGGAGTTGTGATAATGGCGAGAAACCGGTCTAATGATTAATAGGTATTAAATTGGAGTTGTGAAAATCGCGGCAAACTGTGCTGTCATCTTTTACACAATTCCGCGTTGTACTTGTGAAAATATGGAAATAAGTATGCCGTATTTTCACACGTAAAACTAAAATTTCATTCAAAAATAATAAAAATAATGGACGGCGGTAGGTAATTAAGCGCTTACCTTGATTGTTGCCAAAAATAATTGGCGCAACTGACAAGTCCACCAGTGCCTGCGCTGCCTCTAACTCGGACTCCTTGTACGCCGACATTTTTAGTCTGTGAATAATTTTTAAATTGTTATTATTAATTAAGTAGGTTCCTATAAAGAATTATTTGTTATTTATTTATTAGCATTTTCTTTTTTATATTATAATTATGTGTAAGCGGTAGTCCAGGTGTTAAGGCATCGGACTCGCAATCGAGAGGCCGCGTGTTCGAAACCCACCCATTATACAGGGTGACCCACGCACGGTCATACCACGCGGAGGGAAACTACCTTATATATTGTAGATAGAACACTTTAGTGACAGAAAACTTTATTTTGTTTTTAAAATAATTAACTGATAATTTTTAATAATTGACTGCATTCAAAGGTTTCCGGGCCGGGAATAGAACCCGAAAAATATGAAAAAATAAACATTCTGTATTCAACTAATCGAAAGGATGAACCATTAAGATGTTTTTTGTTCTAATGAAGCAGAAATTGATACCGAACCGTTATTTAAAATTGATTGGCTTGTTCGTCCCAGTAGGTGTAGAATATATTTATCTTATCCTTAAGTGACCATTATAATTTATATCAATATTTATAACATTATAATTTCCTCATTTTAATTTTTTCTATGATTTACTCATTCAAATAGCGAAAACTACGAGACTTAAAAATTTACATGAGAATATCGCCAACAGACATATGAGTCAAACAGAAAACGACTGTTTTTATGTATATACATATATATATATATATATTAAAGACGACTCTTGCAATAGGGTACAAGCCCTGTGTCGCAAAGTACACCCAGACAGAAACGACAATTTGTGGATCACACAAAGTGGTGTCCCGTGTGGGAATCGAACTAACGACCTCTTGCGTAGCACACACATACACCCACCGAGGCAGTCAATTAAAAAAAAAGTTGTTAGGTATATCTCTACATATTAGTAGGGATAGTGTGCTACTAAAATTAAACAAACATGCGACATACTAAATAAGTAATTAAATGAGTAAAGAAAATAGCACTACACTAAAAAGGCTACCAATGACTTACGCAGATTTTACCAGTGCATTAGTACCTATTAATATAACAATATATGAAATAAACAAAAATAGAAACTTACGTGAATTAAAACTTCACTAAATTAAACCACGATGTTTTATTTATTTAGCGATTCGACGCTGCTCTACTATAGATTAGGAGCAAGTACAACGTTTCGCTTAAAATAACCGAAGAGTACTGGCCAAAAATTTAAAATCTTGTCTATTTATGTACCTCTCGAATAATGGGTCATAAAATGAAACGCTTTCGTTTCAGGTAGCAGGAAGTAATCCCAACCAAATTTCCCCGAGCTTATTATATTGTCCATTTACAACCGTACCAGTACCGACAGCTTAGCCATTGTCCATGGATATCGGTTTACAACTTTTTTAAAAGAATCAATAACAATGAGTACGTAATTTAAAATATTACAATTAAATAGGGTTTACTTTGAACTAAGTAGGTACCTGTCTACCTCCAATAGGTTGGAATTTAAGTACCTACTACATACCTATTATTATCTAATCTACTTACCTATTGCTTTTAAGAATAGTTAGAATTCAATAAACTGATAAATAGGTAACTTATAAGAACCTTATTTATATCTATAATATTTTTCATTTCTTCAATCATTACCTACTTTTCTGTTTACTTTTAGTCCGACCATAAGTTCTGTTACAAATGAAAATGCATTTTTTTTTAATGAAGTGATGTAATATTACTAAAACTTATATGTAGATATTTATAGTCTCAGTAAAAATAAAAACAATATTCTATTCAAAATGGCAACCTTTGTATTTTATTCAGGCCTCTAATCTATGGATTTACGCACTGTTTCCATGTGAAATTTTTGCCATTGCTAGCTCCAGAGATTTTTTAAGAGACTTACTATCGCCGAGTCGTTTAGAGCAAGCCATGTCCTCTAAATCTGATCATAATTTGTATATTGCATAATCATAATTTTAGTTTACAGTGATAAGGGTCTGGGCTAGATGAGGGTCAGTCTTCAGCTCTTATAAAGTCCGGAACGTTGGTTTCAAACCAGGCTTGGGTAATTCGTGCCTTGTGACCAGGTGCAGAGTCCTGCTGGAAAGTCCACGGTACATTTTAAAAAAGTGTATTGCTGAGTGGTTTCACAACACGATCCAAGACTGTCTCTTGATACACTTTGGCAAGTTTTCATGCCTTTTTCACAAAAATGAAGCTTTGTGACGCCTTGATAAGACACGCCCCACCAAACTATCACTGACGCAGAATGATGTCCACGCTGTACCTTTGTAACGCTGTAACTGTTAGCGCACATCTTATCATTTTGCTTATTGTAGTGCTCTTCATTCGTGAATTTTTTTTCATCGGTAAAGAGGATATTTCTGCGTTTTGATCGATCCACTCGCTTTAAAAATTGATTTATATCTTAACCTTATATCGACTATAAGCAACGAGCTTCAGGGGGGTCTAGACAAAGTCACATTCGAATAGCGATATTGTGAATGGAAAAGAATTAAAGTTTCGATTTTGACGTTTGCGATGGAGACCATAGATATTTTATTATTTTTTTGCGAATAATTAGCACGGCGATATCGAATTCGCTACGGAACGAATGTACCTTGTCTAAACCTCCAGGTCTTGCTTTATTATACGCGACAGAGTCCTAACGGGGATCTTCATTTCTCGCGATAAGATTTTTTGCTTCCTTGTAGTTCTAACAGCACGCGGCCGCCCCGATCTTTTAGGGTCTTCGATTGAGGAAGTGTTGTTGTATCTGTTGATAGTACAATAAACGGCTGATACCAAGCTTTTGTAGTATCTGGAATATGATCGACAGCTCCGTACCCACTTTATATGACCGACCGCTCTATACCCACTTTGTGCAAGGCGATCACCGCAATCTTATTTTCTTTAACATCCCAATCCATATTGTAATTTAATCATGAACACGAAAAAATATGTGTAATGGCGCGAAATGCCTGTACTATTTATATATATAGTCATATAATATTATACATGTATAATCTATATTACATAGCTGATGAGTTTGTTTGAACGCAATAATCTCAGAAACTACTGGTCCGAGTTGAAAAATGATTTTAGTGTTCGATAGTCCTTTTATCGAGCAAGATTACCCAATAAGAAGGGAGCAACAATGAAAAATGTTCCCAAAATGGGTAAAATTTACGCAGACGAAGTTGCGCGGGTCTGCTAGTAACGTGTTCTAACATTATTTTAAAGGTAACTTGCGTTGTAGGATTGGGTCTCACATCACTAGCAATGTTGTTATTTAAAGATTATACAGTTTTTAGGTAAGAAGTTACATAATCTAAACATAAATATTAATATAAATATTTTTTTATACTCGTACAACTTATTCTAATTGGACTGATCTGAGGGGTGTAGGGCAAAAATGAAGTTTAATTAATAATTTTGTATAATTTATTCAAGGATTCTGTATGATTATGTTTCAACAATGGCCTGTTGTTACGGGCACATTCCATCAGCGTGGACCTGGACGTGCACCAAGTCCTCCGGTATACCGCAGAGATCGCAATTTGGTGAATGGTCTTTATTCATTACAAATGCAAACTTCCTTCATGGAATATGGCCGAATCTGAGCCTCATACTAACATCTACTATTTTTAATATTAAAGATACATGATCTAGCAGAAACGTCTTATACCGTAATCAATAAATCAATCAATAGGTCTAATTTGTAACATTCTTTTTTGTGTAAACCATAGCAGTTCAAAAATAAGAACGTATATTAACTTCGATTCCTTCAGTAGTAGCTTGTTTGACCAATAAATGAACTACCTGCATCATTTATTTATTTATTTATTTGGTTCAACAACAATTAATGCATCAACAATAATCTTTAAAAACACAAACTTTCACAATTACGTAGATCTAAATGTTTAGTTACTTAAAGGTAAACAATTATTACTTATTGATAATGAGCCATTCGTAACTAATTAAATAATTTGTATATGCTAATCATTAATAAGATAGGGTAATAGACATTACTAGACGAGACGTAAAAAAATAAAAATTCCTATCCCTAGTTTTAAATTCGTACTGAATTTGTTTCAGCTGTCAATAGAGCTTCTCTCTAGATTCTAGATAGATACTTTGCACAAAACATTGAGACTATAGAATTCGTCTAACGCGCACTCGACCACATATACCTACAACAGAATCTATAACCACTTTGTTTCGAAGGCGTGTCCTTGAAGGAAGTTATGTGTGCGTTACGAAGTACAAAGCTTGTCATCTGTAGTCTCAGTGATTGTAGGTATACAATGCTATATGTTAATAAGTACTCACTTACTATATTAGATTTAATGCAGTGGCATTGTACGTGCCAACTGCTTCTAATAATTTTTCGTATATTTTAGATAATTTAATCATTGAGCTTCGTGAATGCATGAACATGTCACACGCTATCGTCAGATTATTGCTCATTTCACCGAATAGTACAGCAATTGTATCTAGCATTTCCTGCTCTATAACAGTCCTATGGCGCACCTTTGAAGTTACATTTGAGTCTAGCACAACTCTTGGTCCACTCACTGAATCGCTTACAGTATGAATAGTTTCTTCAATATGTCTATCGTCGTTAATAAACTCGTTTGTATTAGTTACATAATCTGATATGTCCTCTTGAGATGGCGACAAAGAATTTTCTTCAAAACGATCGTCTGTCTGACACATGTTAGACAGACGCTGTCGCAGACGCTGTTTCGGTAGACACGTCAACCAATATTTTCTTTGAACATGGATTTTGATACGCATAGCCTGGTATAAATTGTTCTTTAGTCAATCGATACGTTGAATATGTTGATAGTACTTTGTAGTTTGGAGTTACAAGTGTCGGTACTGCCCAATACATGCTTTTCTGATTGACATATCTTTCACTTGTATTCACTTGTATACTAGTATGTGAATTGTCTATTATACTATTTCTAAATACATTTAGAAGTGCTTTTTCTAACGAGTTTGGATGTTTTGATAGAACAGGTGCCACTGCCGATTTAATTACTCTTCCAGTAACGGGCCTATGAATAGGGCTTGATTTAAAATATATTTTTGTCATACGTGGATCCTCTTTTGGATCTTGATGAAATCTAGTAGTAATAGAATGGTAAAATCAATTCGATTTAAAAATAATAAAAAATAAATTTAAGAAAAGCATAAGACCTGCCTTCTAAAAAAAGATTGAAACAAGATGAGCTTAAATCATGCAGTCAGAGGCATTTTAGTGAGTTCACTGGGATTTATGGGACTGCGCGATTTAAACTCCTGTTTTAGTTTTATAAGCTAGGACAACATTTTATACCTTCCCAGAAAAATAAGCAGTTTCAAATCGAAAACCGGATCACTAGCTTTCGAGAAAATCGCGAACATACACATATACATACAGAGCAAACAAAGAACCATCTTTTTTGAAGGTGGTTAAAACCTCCTGCACCTTGTTGATATTTATTTTTGTTATCATTGGTTGGTTATTTTGAAAACAGCTGAATTTAATGAAACTATACTTAGGCAAGCGAGTGTGTCATTTTTGTGATGCGCCATTAGTTAACATCGCAAATATCTCGATCTGCTCGGTCACCCATCACTGAGGAACGGATCCTTTAGTAAAGTACCTACCTACTTACATAGTAGAACTATGAGTTGTCGCTTGTAGTATGTACTTACCTATAGGGTGTGTTAAAAATGACAATTCGTCCAATAAAAGAATTGATAAATACCTACATAACTAAGTAGGTACTTACATATTTACCTTTAAGGTATCTAATTGATTTATTAAAATGTATAAGTCTGTTTTCATATACAATAAGAAAAACCGTAGCAAGAAAGCTACAATAGGTAACCTGTAACAAAACGCAACGAAAATTTCTGCCATTCTTCTACCACTTGTACCTACGTAGTTTAATCGATCCAAATTCCTATACGTATGTGTCTACCTAGTACGGCATATTTGTAGGTCAATAAAATCTAAAATATGAATAACATTATCAAATTTGGCATATTTACTATTATTTGGCGTATCTGTAATAATTTAATAACAAATCTTACCTCCATTCTTTACACCGATATTATTACAATATAGATCGGCAGAGTTCGCTCAATTGAGTTGAGAAGTCCAGTTGTATGGGTAAAGCATTTGGATATGTATTCTGTGACGTAGACGTCTACGCTACGGCTAAGATATATACACAGTATGTGGTTTAAATGTTTTAAACTAAACAGTTCTGTTAATTTTGATTGAAAGGTCTGGTTTAATTGCATTAATAGCTATAATTTTATATGTGAAATGTAGGTGTATGTGAGTAAGACAGACAGTAGGACTGCCACTTACTACTGCCCATACATTTATTAAGGCTAGATTACGTGAAAGAGGATTCGGCTCTTTTAAAAAATTATATGTGAAAACCTAAATAATAGGACACGAAATAAATTGTGTCACTAGTCAACGAGTTTTTCTAGTAGATGATATAAAGAAATTTAAGGATACGTCTTAATATGATCCCGCAAATAAATCTTGAAGTTGCGCAAAAAACGAACGAATATTCTACTTTATTTTGACCTGCGCACTGTGAAGTAATGGTTGTGTGCGGAAGAGCGAGGCCGGCGAAAGTGTCGCTGTGAACGTTCAACATTCTAAGTGATATCAGTTGGCGACGAGTATGTGTGTGCGTGTGTGTGTGTGTGTGAGTCACAGGCCTTGGACGGTATGGCGACACTGGAGGCCACCAGCCGTGACCTTTCCCGTGTCTATCAGTAGCTCCATCAAATTATAGCGTATCTATCTATGACTCGTCTCTAAAATTGTACTTTGACTTTACGATTATACCTACTAAGATATTGATAAAAGTTTTTTTTTATTGTGTGTTGTTCCGATAGGTATAGGTGTACCAGAATCGGATGTAAAATGAGGAAATTCGAATGTAAATCGGGTGTAAAATGATGAACAAGACTTGAATGAATGCCGAACAAGTCTTGATGGTAGTATTTTTTTATTGCAGTAGTTTGATTTTATATAACGGTTCATTATAGATTTCTGCTTCAATAGAACTAAATATCATCACGTGTCGAACAAAATAAATATTATGTAATGCAACTCCGGGTTCAGTTTTTGCATTTAATTATAAAAAATCAAATTCAAACACAACAAACTTTGAAACTCTCTTCTTCTTCCCGTTCCTATACACTTATGGCGGTTACATACTGCCGCATTTTTAGGGTTCCGTAGCAAAAGTGGCTAAATCTGGATTGACGAAAATCCTAGTTTAAACCATGGATCTACGAAAATCTTTATAACGAGGTTCATCGCTTAATCGATGATCATCTTTGGTCCATAGATTAGTCTTTCGATCATCCTAGTTTAACTATAGTAATAACGTTGAAGTGTCAAAACTTAACAATTTGAAGGTTATCCCATTTACAATTTTGCGTATTTTAGCTTCAAATATTAATGACGAATAATGCGTATTTGGTGAATTTACATCATTAACTAACTAAATATGGTGTGGCAACAAAATAAACACAAAAATCGAGTGAAATTGCAACGTGTGACAAAAGATTTAATAATACATGCATAATATTGGTTTTCAAAACATTTATCACAGCTTGGAATTGTCGAGAGAACATTTAACATACAGAACTCAGAGATGTCCTAAAGTTAAAGTGGTCTGTGCAATGTTTGGGTCAACCAGACTCCGCGTGAAGACCTACGCAGTCTTATTATAAAAATAATTAACTAGTGTGGAAAGTTGAAGGTCCACATAGATTATTTTTGTTCGACAATAGTATCATTAACTGGTGCTCTATGTAAAACAAACTGATGCATTCCACTTATAATATGTCACATTATTTATATTAAAGTTGGAAAATCACAGTTGGAATGTCTGAGAGGTGGTCTGGAGTAGTGCGGCAAAAACCAATGTTGAATATACATACTTAAAAAAAATGCACACAATAAAGTAATAAAAACATCATTATGATAAAATTTCTTACCTAAAACTTACTAGTGAACTAAATAGTGTAACTAAACAAACATTTATTGATTACTGTTTATAAATATATTATACCTACATAAAATGCCTAATTAAATACAAATTATACTGCCCTACAATTTAAAATGTAGTTGGTAAAATGTAACCACGGCTACCTATACCTATGTACTATGGTTTCAAATGAGAAGACAATCGCGATCGCGTCAACTTCACTCTGTACTTGTCAAAATTCAATAAACACGAAACATAAATAAGTAAATAGGCAAAATATAAGAATAATCTAGACTTTAGTGGCCTTTCAGTCAGACGTAATATTTTTTTTACCTAAAACATAATAAATAGTAAAGTACAGTGCTTGTAAATAGTTCATTAGAGTAGGTAGGTACTTCTGTGTAATACTAATGACACCTTTTTACGAATTATTTTATTGCTGACCTTACGTTACACAATGTAGTTGCAGTCGTATTGCGAAACAAAATATCATCATGACAGTTATCAACTCATTTGAAACGCATAGTACCTATTACTAGGGAACTATACGCTGGATCAAAATAAACATTGGTCAATTTAAAAATTTAGTTGGTAAAGCGTAACCACGGAAACAGATGTAAACTTAGCTTATAGGCAGGTACCAAGCACTGAATATTATGTATATAGGAGCTCAGCTAGTTAATACATTGCTACAATTTTCATTTTTAAACATAGTTTAAACACTTAAAAAGAGAATACAGATTGGGTACTGGTTAATGAAATTGTAATGTGATAACTATTATGCACTACCTAACAGTGTAGATAATTATATTTATGATTGTCATGTAAATAAACTATGTTCTTAAGGAGAATAAATGGTACCTATCTAATAAATAATGATTCTATGTATATTGTACCTAAAACTTACTAGTGAACTATATAGTGGATCTAAATAAAAATTGATCAAATATTGATTGATTACTGTTTATATGTTATACATAAAATGCCTAATTAAAAATACACAAACCCTATTACTAGTGAACTATAAGGTGGATCTAAATGAACAATGATCAATTTTATTATATAAATATATTGTTGATTACTGTTTATATATTATACAAAAGATGCATACAATTTAAAATGTATTGTAAAATAAATATCTATACTAATATTATAAAGCTGAAGAGTTTGTTTGTTTGTTTGAACATGGTAATCCTATGACCTACTAATCCTTCTGAACTATTTACTGTTGGGTAGTTTAACATCGATTTTGTTGTAACAGTTAACCTAACCTAACAGTTTAGATAATTATATATGAGATTCTCATGAAAATGAACTCTGTTCTTAGGGAGAATAAATGGTATATAATATATAATGATTCTATGTAGTTATCAAAGAATTTCGTTTCATAGCAAGCTCACTGTTATTAAATAATAAAAATATTCATAAATTTGTTTCAATTGTTTGTTGTGCTTCAGCTGAAGTTTCAGAATCTAGGCATACTTTTCCCCAATAATGGATTATGTGACTGCCTCTGTGGCGCGGTGGGAGTGTGTCCGACTGCTACGCAAGAGGTCGTGGGTTCGATTCCCACACGGGACACCACTTTGTGTGATCCACAAATTGTTGTTCCGAGTCTGGGTGTACTTTGTGTCCGTGACTTGTATGTTTGTAAAGTCTCCTGCGACACAGGGCTTGTACCCTAATGCAGGAGTCGTCTTTTTTTAAAAGAAAAAAAAGATCTTATTGAGTAAGTATCCTTAAAACTATCCTTACTACTATTTATTGGATTTTCATCCAACCATGCTAAGAACTATTCCAAGGAAACTAGCTTTGTAAAAAAAACTCGCATCCAAGTTCATCTATGTGTTTGGGCGCTATAATTACACAGATTAAACATATAACATCCCTATTGTTGTCGGAGTTAATTCAATTTAGGTTATCATCATTTATTAACATTTTTAGTACAACTGACAACTATATGTGTCTGGGTGCTATTTATCTACAATATGTATGTATTTAAAAATATTTATGTATGTTTATCGGTTGTCTGGTTTCCATAGTACAAGCTCTGCTTAGTTTGGGATCAGATAGCTTTGTGTGAGTTGTCCCAAGATATTATATTATATTATATATATATGTAACGTTCCGATCCTGACAAGAAACTATTTTAATGTTCGTAAATTGCAGGCAGAGGGTTTATATTTTAAAAATTACGAAGTGCTGGTGAATAATTTAGCTACGTAGAACCTCAAAATATATATATTGATCTGCTCTTTGTAATAAGGCGGTTATAATTTCGCCATGTCCGTCCGTCGGCAATCCGCAGCTTTGCTCAGAGACTGTCAGTGCTAGAAGGCACTAACAGTTGCTTGGATACACAGTCATGTGCCCCCCACCCCCCTCTTCCAGCTAAATGGTTGCTGTTGAGTATGTGAAAATCTTCACGCTATTTGTATATATAGTGAAATTAAAAGGAAAACTATCACAGCTAAGAAGGCTTTACAAGTTTACGAGTAACAGCTGATCAAATAAAAAGTAACAAAATTTTGTACGAATTCCATTGAAAATTAATGTTAAGTAGGTATAGCGTTGTAAGTATGAAACAAAAACAACGGGAAACTCACTTCATAAGCCGCATTATTCCGATGGAGGGGGGGGGGGTGACCACGGAACCATACATTGTGCGTGACCCAAAATGCACTTGCCCGGTTTTATTATATATATTTAAGAATACATATCTCAACGAAAATGTGTCACAGGTCATAATCACAGTAGGACGACAGTGGGCTGTCGTTCGTTTAATGAGATTCTGGTACACGTATACTTACGCCCTAAATAAAATGTCCTCTACAAGACAGGACCTAATATAGAGAAGCTGCCCTTGACACTGGCAGTGTTAAGGGCATTTCTCCATCTTAGGTAGGAAAAGACACCGACAGATCCAGGATTTTGTTTACTTGACCCTGCTGACGTTCTGTACAATCAAAGGAAAACTAAACATAGGAGATCTCGGATACTTTTGGGGAGGATGTTAGCTCCCTAGTATGCCTAGATCAGCCACCGATCATTTAATCTAGTCAATATCCAATGCTTATTCATTCAAATTCACGGCCGCTATGTTTTTCCGAGCGGCTGTGTGCCTGTGTGTCTTGTGGACTCTGGTGGTTATACAAACAAAAAGATATAAAATTCTTTCAAATCGGTTTATTGCTAAAATTTTTATGTGAGTACCTTGATAGATACAATGCTTACTAAAACAATAAAGCCATCTGCATTTTATCTTTTCACAGAAATGGTCAACGATAATCCGTGAAGATGCTCTGTTCAGTTTATATTTTTTCCAACAAGTTTAAAGCCAATATATAAAAACGATTTAACCAGTGTTAGTATTAGCTTTTGTCTTCGGCTTAAGTCTCTTGTTTAAATATTTCAAAAAATGTATTGGTGAGGCCTTCATTTGTTAAATACTTTACCTGAAGGCAAAGGGACCATAGTCAAAGCTCAATAGGTTAACTGTTCGTCTCATAAAAGAAAGTTAAGTATGATTATTTGTTTTTAACCGACTTCAAAAAAGGTGGCTTATTGATAGCTTATGAAGTTATCTATTCCTCGTACTATCTAATAGCCTTTTACCTATAAATAATGGCATCGAGAACCGGCCCTATTTAAGTTCCAAACTCAATTCAGGTTACCCGGTTGCTTCGGTTCTCAAGACAAATCAGTTAAAAAGTACACATCTATTGATTTACCTTGTATTTAACCGTATATTCTAAAATTGTTGAAGCTTTCAAAACTATTTAGAAAAAATATAGGAACTTTTTGGAGTATTTGTATATACCTGATAACTGTTTATCGGGAACATTTCTCTTGAGCTCTGCATTACTACTGCACCTGTGGCATGGGTAGTAAATTGAAGATCAGGCTGGAACAGCTGAAAGATTGAGCTTTTTGCGTTTTCCTGGCCAATTCTTGCATTTGTAAGAACTGTCCTTTGTTAATTTATAACGTTTTATGGTTTTTAGAACTTCTGTCTTTTAATTTATTGCTGTTGTTATTATTCAAGTTGTCCCAAAAATTATGTCCCACGGAGGGAAAGTATTTTAATTATGGTAGATAGAACAAATTACTGAAACAAGACTTGATGACTTTTGATATTACCGCGACCTTACGATTACGAGTCCGATAAGGCATCGGGCTCGGGTTCAAATCCTACCCATTAGGCTCCCGGCGCTATTTTAATAAAATATAATTGGTATAGTTAGCTAGGCCCAACTATTGCATTTTTACAGTGTTTTTTTCTTTATTAAACGAACTTAACATAAATGTATTATTTCCAAATATATTACGTAAATACATACAATACATTGTATTAGTAAAAGCAACAAATAATGATGTTATAAAAGTGCAAATTTGCTTATTACAGAAGATGTCACGCGTTAAGCACTTGCTAGGTTGTAAATTGGTTTTTCTTTCTTTTACTATGTTATTTATTCAATAGTTCAATATTTATAATATTCAACAGGTAGATAGTGTAAAATATTTGGGCATGTGGTTGGACGGAAGATTAAAATGGGGTCGGCATATAAATGAAGTTCGGCAAAAAACACATAAGTTTCATAATGTCTTCAAAGCTCTTGCGGGCGCAAAATGGGGTATTCACCCGGTATACCTTTACTTATCAACCAGCGGCTTTATTTATCAATTGTACGTAGCAGACTAGATTATTGCAGTTATTTGTATGACAACAGCATCAAAAGTCATTTGAATAAACTGGATGTAGTACAAAATCAGGCTATGCGAGTGGTGGGTGGATTTATTAAGAAGTGGGTGGATTTACAATTAAAGACAACGGGCAAGGTCAACCAACTGAAAGTTGTGCATCAAAACTTGCAGGGACTGTCCGGCAAAGAGTTAGAATTAAGTTTATTCTTAGAGACGCACAATCATGTCATGAGCATTACTGAACATTGGCTAAAAGCTCATGAAGTTAGTTTTAGAAATACTGAAAATTGCACTGTATATAGCTCTTTTGTGAGAAAAGAAGCTATGCATGGTGGGTCCCTAATACTTGTTAGGAAAAATATTACATATAACATACGCAAAAACCTTACAACTTTTAGTACCTCAGTGGTCCTGTGTTGAGCTTAAACAGTATATTGTTATACTCGTATGTGTGACCCCTTTTTTTGACTGTTTATATATTACTGATAAATTTATAAATAATAATTATAATTTGTTTTTTGAGCCTACTAGAATAACAGTATTATCTTGTACTGTACTTGTCTGGACAATATTTTTAGTAACCGTGAATGTTTACATAAGGCAATTACAACTGATTTAACTTCAGACCACTGTGGTCAATTAGCAAGATTTCCTTACTCTACTACTTACTTTATTATTCGATAGATAACAGTTAGGCCTTTATGAAAAAATCGTTTTTCATGTTTAAGAACAATATTATAATTATTTTGAATCCAGCATTATTAGAATTAGAATCACTCAACGACATGTACCTATAGGTCCATGTTTCAATGTTGAAAGGGTTTCAAAACACTTTTAAGACGAAGACAAATTCATCAAAGGGACTATGGCATTTAATGAGTTGGCTATTGTAGGCATTTATAAAAGTAATAGTGATGTACACTCTATCAATACTAGAAATAGGAATACAGTGTGTTTTCCTTACCATCGTCTTCAAAAGGTTCATAGTTCATTTATGGGTGTTGGTATCCGTTTTTACAATACGTTACGTTGTGTTTACCAGTTCATACTCTGAATTTACCATTTCATTCATTTAAAGCTAAAATTAAGAACGACCTTATTCAGAAAGCTTATTATTTTATAGATGATTTAAATAAACGACAAAAACGCATGGTCGTAATGCTCACGCAGGAGTTATGAATTTTATTTAGTACTAGCTGTCCCGCGCAACTCCGTCTGCGTAAATTTTCCCCGTTTTTGCAACATTTCTCATTGCTGCTCGGCTTCTATTGATCGTAGCGTGATGTTATAGCCTTCCTTGATAAATGGGCTATCCAATAATAAAAGTTTTTTTTAATTCGGAACTGTAGTTCCTGAGATTACCGCGTCTAAACAAACAAACAAACAAACAAACTCTTCCGCTTTATAATATTAGTATAGATAATATAAATTCTTTTTGAGTTTTCAAATTATATCTTGGTTAGATAAATTTCGGGACTTAATCGCGTGAATTATTTAAAGGTTCGAACGTTTTATTTACCCGACGATTCGATCGAATCGCACCGATCGTGGTCACGGTATAATTCACGCGATTAAGTCCCGAAATTTATCTAATATGTATAAAAATCGCGAAAGTTTGAAAACAATATATCTTGGTTTTCTTTCTTGTTCTTTTTTTCTTTTTAATTGTATAAACTTGAATGATGTAAATTTAAACTTATGAACGTTAGACACAATTTGCAATAGAATGAGCCATCTGAATTTTGTTTCCAGAAATATAATTCATGCTGTCGGTATTATTAGCCACAACTCATTTTATTAATTTCAACGATGGTTTTAAATATTCATTTTTTTTAAAGAGGCATTTTATAGTTATATATCGTATATCAAATTTAAAAATGACTTTCATAAAAAAAATACTAACACTGCTAACAGATCATGTAATCGTTGAGATTAGTCAAAAACGTTATTGCTAAAATAGATGATTGAGTTATTTGTGGTAGAAAATAATAAGAAAAGATGAGTTTTATATATATATTTTTTTTAATTATTATTATTATGTACCTTCCTACTTATAACTAGGTTTTCTTACAAAAGCACAAAGTCTAGATATTTTTCCTAAAGCTTATCCACGATTTTTTTTAAATAAATTGTCCGTTGCAAGTTATAATTAAATGTAAAGATTTAATTTAACACGGAGCCTTGCACAAAATTATCACAGCCACAAATAAGAAATGGAAAAACGAACAAGCAAACACAAGATAATACATATATTATTCAAACTAGCTGTGCCCGCGACTTCGTTCGCGTGGAAGTTGGGTTTATATTAAGGTAGTTTATGTTACAATTTAACTTCTGTGTAAAACATATTGGAAACATGCTCCACAATGCTCTGTGACATCTATAGATATTAGGGCCTAGCTCTAATCAGGGCCCGACCTATGGCAAGGCAAGCCAAGCAAATGCCCAGTGCAGCAAAATGAAGGGCGACAAAGTTTATAGCGCCAGACGGTTAGAAGACAAATTATAATAGTATTTTACCAAAATGATTTGCATCACATCAAATATTACTATTATCGGTTTCGGTACTCGCGCGAAATAGGGCTAGTGTGAGATAAGTTTTTAAAAAAATATCCTGTTTTTAAAACATTGCATTCCCGCGGTACTGTGATGCGTGTTCAAACAAACAGACAACATTCAAACGTTTCTAAAAGATATACTTAATTAGTATATGTTTTAGAAACGTTTAGTTTAAATACTAAACTTATTTCTTTATAATGTCTACATTGGTGAATTAAAAAATAGGTGTGTCAACCTGTCGTAGCCGAGGATAGAACAAAGTGGCGTGCAATTAGAGAGGCCTATGTCCAGCAGTGGACGGCGATAGGCTGATGATGATGATGATGAACCTGTCGTTAATTAAGATCATCATAAATTCATATCCCTCTACGTAAGAATTTCAGATTTATTTTTTAAATCAATTTACCTGATTCTGTGTCATTTGTATTTAAACGCCATCTATTTTCAAAACTGGATAAGTTTATTTTAATACTTGATGACATTTAATTATACTTAAACTATCATGCATATTAAACGTAGGTAAGCAAGGTATTTAACCTAAAATTATTCACGCGATTAAGACCCGTAATATATATATATTCATAATAGCTGTGCCCGCGACTTCGTTCGCGTGAAAGTCGGGTTTAAATTAAGGTAGTTTAGGTAACGAAATAACTTCTGTGTAAATATGTTGGAAACAGTCCTGTTGACTAAATACTTACTAAATAAAAATCGACCTGTTCTATTCTTTTAGATAGTTAGTTTGGTGTGCGGCTTAAAAAGTGGGTTTTCTGTTGTTTTTGTTTCATTCTTTCAACGTTATACTTACTTATTACCTAATAATTTTGAATAGAATTTGTACGAAAATGTTGTAACTTCTCATGTGATCGTAAACTTGTAAAGCCTAAGCACTTAACTGTGATAGTTTTCCTTATAATTTTAGTGTTTATACTACTACCCTGAATTTTTTCACATACCCAACCATTTAGCTGGCAGGGGGACACTTGACTCTAACAAAAATGTTCACTATAAAGCCTAATATTATACACAAAGGAATCCTTAAATCTAAAAATAGTCTTCACAAACCCTAAACGCTTTTTAAAAGACCTATCTAATGATACCACACACGATGGGGTAGGTAGGTGAGAAAAAAATCACATCCCCACTTTACATATAAGAGAGATACCCTTAAAAAATTAATGATTTTCAAGATTTTGTTCTTTCACTTTATCGGCGTTAGTAATTTATTCATGCAAAAGTTGCAACCTTCTAGCACTAACAATCTCTGAGCTAAGCTGCGGACGGACGGACATAAGGGAACTATAAGGGTTCTGTTTTGCCATTTTGGCTAAAAATGGGGTGTATTTCATATAGTGTTACAACGCAATACTAATAATAAAACTGCTGTAACACTTTAGTAAGCAAACACAGAGCGTGTCATGTGTGCCATGCCCGCGAAAATGTCAGATATCCCTAAAGGTACGCTTGACAAACAACGACGGTGACGGGAGGAGTCCCGTCACCCGAACTACTCACACTTGACCGATGTTGAGCCATTCATTATCGTTGAATTGATGAACACGTAATCTCCAACCATAACCCCAAAACATGATCCTCGATGCACCTGTGTGATGCGTGGTCAAACAAACGGACAGACAGACAAACATTTCTAAAAATCATAGCAATGTGTTTCTTTTAAAACTTCTTTTACTAAGTATAGATCGTTATTGAATACAACGCCATCTACTTTCAAGAATGTTGCCACTCAGCATCTCAAGCACCTATACCCTAATAAATGTTTTCACAAATAAGGAATTATTTGATCACGGTGAACAATTTGATTTCATAGATGGAGCTACATGTTTTTTTTTACGTGTGTAGTGTCTTTTTTTTAGACGAACACATCATTTCTGGAAAATGTCGAATACTTTTTAATTATAATGTAATATTGTTTTTCATTTCTACTACGATTAATTAATTACTCTCAGCAGTGCATGCAATACCTATAATTAACTTACCTACGTGCATAATTTACTTGATTTTTAATATAAAAAAATAATAACCAAAGTAAATAAGTTACTTACGGTCGAAAAAATAACTAAAACATTGAGAAAAATATTAAAAAAGGATGAAAGACAATTTAAAAAAATACAAAAAGAACCTAATCAGCCATCGGGTTCGAGGCCGGGACTTCGTCGTCAAAGTCCGCTAGCATAGCTCCGAGGCTATACTGTTCGCTACTTGCCACGGCAAAATAACTGTTCTTATGAAACTTAACAATGTTGTGTTTAGCTCCTTTTAGTTTTAGCGTGAAGTTATGTATTCCATGGGTTACAATTATAGATAATGTCTAATTGTGGAAAATTTTGTGATAAACCATTATGGTGCGACAAAAAATACGTTGCTACTCGTTTCCCATAGACGTTAGCGTAATGATTCATAGTGTAAATAATGTCCTATAGTATTTACTATAAAACTGCAAATTTTCATAAAGATCCGTCGAGTAGTTACTGTTTTATAACGAAAAATAGCTACAGACATTATCCCTTACTGCTTAGCACCTATGGGAAAAAGCGTGATAATTTATAGCCTAAATGTTAATCTGCATCTATTAGATTGCACGTGCAAAATTTCAACCAAATCTGTACGGTAGTTTTTGCGTGATGCGTGTTCAAACAAACAGACAGACAGACAGACAGACAGACAGACATTTCTAAAAATGCAGCAAAGTGTTTGAATACTCTTTTCGAACATTTCCTAATTTTTTTTTTCACTAAGTTCGGCCATGTACAGACACGTGAAATTTACAGTTTTATTATATGTATAGATATATAGATGAGTGATAGCTACTGCGAGCACGAAACATTTGTCACTTTCCTATCGTTTCCGTATTCGAATAGAAACGGTAAGATTTTGTATGAAAACTTGATCAGCGCCGTGGTGTGCGTCAAGGGAACTAAAATTTGGCAGCATGAACCCCGTAGTTTCGTCATCGAGTAGTAATAGTATCGTAATAGAACAGTTACCATACAAATGTATATAAAACGGCAGCATGAACATTTTTTGACATAAGGTATCGTGAACTTACGACACGTTGCCATGGAGACGCACGTTAGCGTCTCTCTGTAATTTTTAAGGTGAGATTACAATTGTGAGGTGTATTATTTACTAAAAATGAATTAAAAATGTCCTCAGGACCCCATAAAATGTTTTCTGTGGTTTTCAAGGAAGCGAAAGACGAGAATCAAGGTTCGTAAAGTTTACGTTACAAACTTCTAGAGCCAGAAGGAGGTTTACGTTTTTTTTAATTTAGATTTTACATCCTTAAACAATTCTCACAGGAGTTTTATATCCCAATTGACATTTAAATTAGGATGCAGACTAACCAATGAATGTCTTAGAACTTCGCTTTAAAGTTAACTCAAAAACGAGTAAAATTATTAGTTTAGAGCAAATTAATGCCGAATATGTCGCGGATTTCGTGGACCGCAAACATTCGCGACCGCCGCGGAAATGAAACGCGTCGTGAAGTAACTTAACAACATTTTCACGGATTACGTGATCGTATGAGCGCACCGTGAGTTCTTAGCCTAACTCACGTAATCGTATCGAGTCAACTATACGAATACGGATACGAGAGTTGGTCGGCAGCACGAACACTTGAAACATACGAGACTACACGATAACGCAAGTTTTTTATTTTTTAATTATATAATGCCTAGTTTATAATATAAATTGAACGAATGTAAATGAATGACACGTTCAAAAATCGCTATCGTCCCATTTATTAAATCATTTATCTTGCTAGAAATATACACTATAATACACTATATATAATGTACATTAAAATATTACACTGAAATTACAATTTTGGAATTATATAATATGAACAAAATAAAAAAATTCAACTGTTACGATTTCTGAACATGGACCTTTTGTCGTTGACAATCCGCGTCAGAGTGACATAACGCGCAACGCTTTAAGTTACTAATTTTATAATTTTATTTTAGGTGTTAGTTGCTCAAACCAAAATGAAATTCTAAAATATTTATGCTAGTAGGAAGAAAATGCGATGCGTGTAATATCGTCATCGTAACATCGTCGACATAACTGACGTGATTCTTCATTTACATTAAGACAAGTTCATTATATGTAATAATACAGTTGGAGAAAAGATAAAGGCAATAAATACAATTATACTACAAAACTGCACTTTATTGATTAAATAGGTTCTAGGTACAGACAAGACTACAAGCAAGATTCTCAGTGCGTAGTATTTAATCGGCTAAAGGTAGCCTTCCCGAGAAGCGAGGTGTAGTTGGTGTATCGTCTTCCCTCAGCAGCCAATGCTGCTGGATAGGTTGTCATTAACCAGGATCTTTGTGGATAACGTCAAACTATCTGCAATCATAATAAATCACATTATTTTTACAATACATATTGTTTTATCAAAATAAAGAACTTATTTTTGCAAATGTTTTTTTTTCTTATTTTTGAATGAATGAATATCATTCTTTTGTGTAAAATTATTTTCACTTACTTATATATAAATAGCATGCAGGTAGCTTTGTTTAGAAAGGGGCATTAATAAATGTGCTATGTATGTAATGTGCTCATTGTCGGTTTGTTAAATGTCTCAGCAACTTCTTCCTCCACATTTTTACGGACTTTTGTTTGGTCTGAATGTTTATCCATGCCAACCACGCTTTGGTAGCGTTATATTATGCCGAAAGCACGAAGAATCTGTAATTTAAACGCAGTTTTAAAACTCATATGTAGACAAAAAATGTCCTGTATATTAATCAAGGATGTATCTATACTCTATATTTAATGTCTTCTAAGCTAATTCTTTTACTCGTTTTTGAGTTCATTTTAAAGCGAAGTGTACCTAAGACTTTCATTGGTTGGTCTATATCTTATTTTGAATATCAAATGATAATTCCAAAAAAACTTTGTTGTTCCAAGCGCTTAATAAAACTCTTGTGAGTATGATTTTATTATTGATGATTCTCGTCTTCCTCTTCTTTGCATCCTAAGCCAAAATATATTTTATAGGGTCTTATGGACGTTTTTACTTAAATTTTATGTAAATTACACCTAACAATAATACTCTCACCAAAGAGAATGAAAACTTTCCGTAGTATGTTTTTAAACTCTTTGATATAAACTCACCATAAATGATAGTGAGAAACAAAGAGAATATAAAACTGAGAACGCTTACGTACGTCACCATGACAACGAGTCGTAAGTTCACGATGTTCACCATAGAGACTATCTCCTCCATGATGTTCTCGTTTTTGTTAATCCGGGTTAATATCTCTATGGTGTGTGCTGTCTACTAAGTAGCGGCTACTACAGTGCACCTTTTTACCAAACTTCATCAATATTCATAGAGTAGTCTGAGTTAAATGCCTGTAACATACGGACGGACAAATAGACAGACAGACAGACATGACGAACCTTATGGGTTCCGTTTATGCCACTTTGGCTACGGAACCCTAAAACAAGTATGCGATCTAATCCAAGTCCAATGTCTTCTTCTAGTTGCTTCCTCTAGCAATAGTAACAAGTAATCGACCAGTTAAATAACAATTTTCGAACTGCTTTTTGACCCGGTTATGTGTTTAACGTATAACCTTCCAATGTTCCTATGTCCCTTCATAGTTTCATAACGGCTCAACCGATTTTAATAAATGATACGTCATTAGATTCACCTCGATGACGCGAGTATCACTGGGTACATAAAATTCTTTAAAAAATCTTTGTGGCGTATTTTATGAGCTTTAATGTGCGGTCTGAGAAAAAATATATTTAGAAGACCCTAGAGTGGAGTATCATATTAAAGGCGAGTTCGAAAATATGATCCATAAGTTTGAAAAAAGTTTGGAGTGACAATTTATTGAAACAAAGTTGTAATGAAACAAATTTAATAAAACTTATTAAATAGCTCTTTAATTATCTTACAATGACTAAAAAGTACTAAATAAAAATAAAAAATATACTAAAAAAAAGGGGTTGCACTCCGGGAGTGCCGTCAGAAGTAAAAACTTGAACATTAACGTTGTGCATTTTTGAATATTTTGGAATTTTTGGGAATGTTTTCATTATTTTGAAACCAAAAAGCCAAATATGAAATTTCACATGTCTAACTTTAAAACTGATGCAGTTTTATACAAACTTACAACCACCATTTTACCACCATATAGGATGAATTTCCAAAAAAACCCTTTTTATCGTATATCTACATTAAATAAGAAACTAGCTTCCACCTGCAGTTTCATTCGCGTTAAATTTGGATTGCCATTTCACCCCTTTAAAGATTTGCTTGAGGCTCTGTAGAGAATGGTGTTGTATCCATGAACCACTTGAGAAAAATTTAACAAAATTTGATAAAAATTGGTACCAGAGAAAACAGTGTTTGTATGTATGTAATGGGTAATACTTTTTTATTATTATTAACGTTAAAAGTATAACGTAGGCATATACCACGCTATGAAAGGTACGTGTGAAACAGGAATAATAAAAAAACGCTCGGTGGCTACGATACGATACTGTGGCTTAAAAATAAAAAATAGGCATATAATAATATATGTAGGTATTTGTGTGGCGGCATATTCAGACATATTCCTCCCCCGCCCTCCCCTCGGTGGTTATTGTGCTCGAGTTGAATCTAATGCCCCCCGCCCACTCTAGTCATGCGAGCAACTCACACTTGGCCCGTTGAGTCAATAGTTGTCCCCCATGAATTAAGTTCTGGATCCGCGCCTGATTTTGTTGCGTAATATTTTAAAACTATGATATCTCCTAAGATATTCATTGAAATTAAATGAAGTAAGAGCAATTTTGTTCAAAATTAAATATTTGTGATGAATAACGTATTTATTTGGATAAGGGTTAACACCATGTTTATTAGAATACTTTCGCTAATAAATGCATTATTTAGAACAGATTTGATTACCATTAAAAAGGTAATAGTGGGTTAACAACGACCAAAGATAGACATTTGCTGTCGCTGACTTTTTTTAGATTTTTTTAAGAGGAACCATTCCGTCATACATTGTTGTTGTGTAACTTTGACCGTTTACGTCCTAATTGATCATAGTGTGATGTTATATAGCCTATAACCTTCCTCGATAAATGGGATATTCAACACAAAACATTTTCAATTCGAACCAGTAGTGCTTGAGATCACGTTAAAACAAAACGACAAACAAACTCTTCAGCCTTATAATATAAGTATAGATACGTCTTCTAAATTTCACGTTTCAACTATCAGAGGTTTCGGCTGTGCGTTGATCCATTAGTCAATCAGTCAGTCGGTCAGAACTTTGAATTTTTTAATAGACTATCATTCCATCTCTAACATTCACTTCTTTTCATTCAAAAATTTTTCCAACACTTTTAACGCCGCTTTCATAATCTCCATCCACTGAGCTTGCAGCTGCAATTCGGTATCCCGCTGACGAAGCTCAATATCTCTCTGCCGGATCCTCTCTCTTTCTAATTCCAGATACATTCTTTCTCTATCCCTTGCATTCGTCTCACATTCAAGAAAATAATCGGAAATGTTCGCCTTGCGCTTTCTGTTTTCATTTTTTTTTTTGTGGTGGCAATGGTGGAGGTTGTGGAGATGGTAAAAATGTTTGAGATGGTAGGGATGGTTGCGATAGTATGATTGATGGAGATGGCGGAGTTGCTTGAATTGTGGGGAATATAAGTGAATCGGATCTCGAAGATGCGGTGGGTGCTGGTAAAACTCGGGGTATAGGTGATGGCACATGTCCTTCGTCCCTACTGTGGCTAGGCATATTCCAGCCTTCATCACCTGTAGGCATACGATAAAAAAGTCACGTTTACTCTTATTACAAGTAATACTATTTATTTTATTAAGTAGGTACAGACACAGACTACAAGTATACCTACACAATAATAATATATTAACTGCAAACTATGCGTTGTAGCAGTTTAATATTGTAATATTAAATTACTACAACGCATAAGTTAATTTTAAACTGCCTCTCTTTTATAACCATAGTTTGTAGCGAGTAATCTAGATAGTTACCTTTTGGGTTTGTCGGCTTTGCTGGATTTTTGATTTCACTCTATAATATATTTTTAATAGAATTTTCTTTAATATATTTTTAAGATCGTGGATGTCAATCCACAATCTTATTTCCAATTTTCGTAACATATTATTAGATACAATACATTAGGTAGATATAAGTTTACAAAACACGTCAACGCCAACTTCAGGTATGGCCATACCCACAGCTGCCTGGACCCCAGTAATCGCTAAAACGCGTTGTTCGAGGTCCGTCAGGTATATATTTTGGGCTGGTCCACCACCTGTACCCTGGACTCCTCGGTTGCTTTTAGCCCATTTTGTTTTTGAGTTGTTTTTAAAACTGCTCCAAACCTTAAGCAAATAAAATAAAATAATTACGTATACAACGCTTAAAAATGGTGAATAAAGAAGTATGAAAAGCTTATAAATTGTGTGCCAACTGAAACTTACTTTCCGCCAATTTTCTTCGGTGCGAGTCTCGCCTATCCCTTGGCTGTTTAACAACTCCGCCAGCTCTTGCCATTTTTTATTTGTCCACTGCCGTCCGTTGGGCATATATTGGGGCTTTGATAAATCTCCATGTCTTAAAATAATAATGATTATGTTTATAGGTTCGCCATTTAGTACCTATATAAAACGAAACAACGGAAACGAAAAATACTTACTTCTCCATAAACACTACCAAAATCGTAAATTGTGTGATAGTGGTTGGTGACATTTTTACTTTTATTTTATTAATTTGTAACGAATTATTGAATAATACTATGTATATTTAAAGCCTGCGCGTTAATTTGCACTGACATGGGTTGTCAAGGTCAAAGACAAAAACGACCACGTTTAGAAATTATAAACCTTGGTACATTTTTTCTGTTTACAATATATAATTACAAAACATCCATTTCAAGTTAATTATCAATGTACTTTACATATGATACGATTTGTTTAATGTATTTCTATTTTTCAAGACTTATTAGCAAGATAAATTACTAATTAAATAGAACGATAGCAATTTTTGAACGTGTCATTCATTTACATTCGTTCAATTCATATAATGTATACTGGGCTTTACTAACGTTATCGTATAGTCTCTACGAGAGTAACTTATAGCGTTCGTGCTGCCGACCAAAGTATAGTATCCGTATTCGTATAGTTAGCTCGATACGAATACGTGACGTAGGTATCGAATGTTCATGCTCGCAGTACAGGGCTTTAAAATGATTATACGAAATTCATTAATGAATAGTAAAACCAATGAATAAAACTTCCCATTCTGGTGGGTTGTTTGACAGTTGTCAAAAGTATTCACTTTTTTGTCACGTACCACAAAAAAAAAGAGCTCTAAGAAAATAAGCTCAGTGTCATTTGGTAGGCCCTTAACAACATAATTTATAATTATTTGAAAATAAAGCATTATTAGGGTTCCGTATGTCACAGGCTCACTACTATTCAAAAACTTTTTGGTCACGCGTTTCAAAACAGAAGGGCACAATGTATGCAACATTCGGAGCCATTATTTTCTTAAATATTAACTTAATAAAAAAAAAATTTAAACCTTAAAATGTCCCCATCCCGCCCCCCCCTTATCTTTTGAAGCGTGTGACGAAAAAATTTAAAGAATGAAAACAACTAAAAACTAAACAAAATAACTTAAAAGTGAAAAATTTAATAGAATTTCTCAAATTTAACAAAAGATAAAGATCAAGTACCTAATTATATTACAATTTATGAGCAAGGCGAAATGATCGGACCATAAACACGTCATACTTTACAGATACACTTACAACAGACCTGCACGCCGATTCAGTGACCACACAGTGATCAAGTAATAAAAGTATCAGAATATTTGCCTAGTATCTGCATGTCAGCGCATAGCTAATTTTGATCCAAACAGAAAATATGTAATTCGTTAACAAACAATTCATTTGGGTGTGAATTAAAGTCACCTATAATAAGCTTCTGCCTGCTCATTAAACACATTCTGTAAACTCGTATAAGTTCTCAATGCAATTAGTAGGCATGTACACACTAAACACTAATATTGATATTTGATAGCCGTCAACCGCACACAGTCACAATTAATTACTGACACTGTTTGAAACACACTTTTACTCGACAATAGGGCAACCTCGCCATAGGGCCTGCCGTGAAAAATTCCGATTGTTGTATCCACCGCCGATATACCCGTGTAACTATAGTCAGGGTCAACTGATAAATGTATGTCATAAGGCACATCCACATCGAATATACCAGAACTGTCTGCATCAGCTGTCTATTTCTATGATTAATTCAAAATAAATTGATTATACGATTGATTATTAATTCAGTTAGGTTACTGCACCTTTCACACATTCCATTTCTACACCACCCTAAGGTAGACTGGCAGAGAATGCTTTTAGCATTAAGTCCACCTTTGTACAACTTTGTGCATAAAGTTTTAAATAAATAAATAAATAAAATAAAATACCTAATGAACAATTTAAGGAAACTAATAGTTATGGTCAAAAAACGGACATTAACAATGATGGAGTAATAATCAAGAACCCTCAGCTAAGCTATAGTCCGCAGTCAAAAATAACTGCTTTAGCTTCCAGTGTTGAGAAGAGCATTCAACTTCAATGTATTGCAAAAAACGGGTGCTTCCGTACTACCCGCCTTTTCATCCCACAAATATTTTATTCCGATTTTTACCCAAAACTTATTACGTTTTGGGTAAAAATCGGAATAAAATAGTCCACAGTTTTAAAATCAATATTTTTTTATATATTCTACCTAAAATATATTCCGGTGTCTACACACTTCAATTAGCTAAGCTTTTGGTACAGACAGCACAATATTTTAAACTATTTAAAATTACCAATATATTTACGAAATGCCTGATTGTTTATTCAGTTCGGTTAAAGAGTATATCTTTCACGTCAGTAGCAGGTCACAGCAGTCAGGTAAGGCGAAAAATGGTTTTCAATATCATTTTGCTTTCTCTGTCTATCTCATTGCGTCGAAGAAGGGGTAATCTGTGATTTAACTATATAAAAAATATAGTAGCAAAATAAGCACTGGTTATTGTTTGTAAAAAATATCTTCATTTATATAACAGAGCTTAAAATTTATTGTTGATTTTTAAACTTAAGCTTTCACCAATATACCTATTGACAAAAATGTGATTTGCTTTGTGATATTTTATAATTGTAACGAATCTGTGATTTTACTAAAGTTGGAAATGTAGATGTTTTTTTGTTTTAGTAGAAAAAAAGTCTAATATTATTCTATTTTACATTGTGATACATAAGTCTTGATTAACAGTTTATAACCTTTGAATAATTCACGCGAATAAGTCCTGAAATATATCTAACACAACAATTTATAACAATTGACTCAGAGCCCTTGACAAGTGATTATGACACGCGCCTTGTTAATCAACAAGGCGTTTCAGAAACTATTGTTTTATGACAGTTCAACTTAAATTTATTACAAAATAATATAAGTATTATAATGTCATACATACTTTATGAACATGAATAAATACTTTTAAGAAAATCAATAACATTGTATTCTTTTGCTGGCGTTACAAAACCAATATTCTATAGCTTTATATGTATTTGACTTATCAGTTGGGTAGAGAACGGATTTAATATTTTGCTGGGGGTAGAAAACGGAATTATATTAATTAACTTTTACTCGTGGGTTGAAAATATGGGTAGAATACGGATACACCCCAAAAAACAAATCAATGCTAGTTCAAAGTCTTCAAATATACATGAGACTATCTCTTCTTAGCTCCTAGCTGCAAATAGATCATCATCTGTTTGCCAAGTTTATGAAAAAGAGTAAAAAAGGGGGACAATTGTCAGGAACCGAAAACTCCAACCAATAAGAATTCTGAAGAATGACGCATATTTGAGTGAAGTTCTATCCAATTGTAAGATGTCCACACTTAGACTGCGTCAGCTCTCCGTTATGATTAATTACAGATGCTGAATACATGCAAGAAATATCTAAAGAGCAATACAAAGAAACGAATAACTGCGACCAAAAATTGACGTTAGTGATTACATCAACAGTTACGCCTAATCCTACAACATCAGCCTCTAAGTTTTAAAATTATCCGAGTTTATATATATCAACGAAAATTAATCTGGATGGTAAAATATTATACTTTGATGTAATTGCGAATACGAAGCCATTTATCTCTCTTCACTTTCCGGACTTGGTAAAACCAAGATCTTGACAATGGAGCGAAAAAACAACTTAGTCAGTTATTCAATTTATATTATAAAAAACCTTACGACCAAATTATACGTCTTAGTTATAAAACAACTGCTTCAAACTCGTCATGTAGATCTACTAGCCCGGCCATAAATACTGTTACATAAAAACTTTTATTTTCGATTTCGCGCAATTTCACATATTCTTTAGTGTTCATTATCAAATTACAATATGGATTGGGGTGTTAAAGAAAAGAGAATTGCGGTGATCGCCTTGCACTAAGTGGCTATGGAGTCGTCGGTCATATTCCAGATACTTCAAAAACTTGGTGTCAGCCGTAAGTTTGGTTATCGTGCTATCAACAGACACAACAACACTACAAAGGTTGTTAATGCTGTTAAAGCCACAATTCGTCGAAATCCCATTAGGAAGCAAAAATCTGGCCATTTTGAACAGAATATTGTTTTTATTTTTTGCTGACACTTTAATCAATACGTACATATAAGTTTTAATAATATTATATTACTACATTAAAAAAATGCATTTTCATTTGTTAAACAACTTATGGCCGGACTAGGTATACTACAGTACGATCAACGTAACTTGACCTAACTTCAATCCAGTTAGGTTTTTATCACTTTCGCGCATGTCATAGAGATGCGACCCTAAAATTACTTACGAAAACGATTAATTATGTTTAATCGATTAAAAATACTAACAATATTTTAATTCAACAATATAAAAACACTATTTAAATGATTTCATAAAAGTTTAAATTTAGAACAGTTACAGTAAATACTAAAGACACTTCGAAAAACTATTTCTTTACGAAAATAATCACAAAAAAAATGAGTTAGTAATACTAATTATGACAATGTAATGCGTAGTCGCATCTCTAATTCTCTTGGTTTAGTTACCGCCCCCCCCCCGCTTCCTGTCACCATTTACTTCCAAAAAGTGCATCTTCGCAACCACTTGTCGCCTACTTCAGTCCGGCCTAGTTACGTTGAACCAACCGAAGTGAGAAAGTCGTTTTTTAAAACATTGTAAGTATATCCGCTTTATAATGTTTTTATTTATTTATAGCATTATCTTTAACACTGCCCTGCTACGGTTCTGCAGTACTGTGATGCGTGTTCAAACAAATAGACAGACGGACAAACATTTAAAAAATTAAATATCAATGTGTTTAAACACATTTTTTTAACTTTTGCAATATTTTTTTCACTAAGTATAGAAAATTTAAATATTATTTTAAAGTCGTTAATTGGGTATTACTTATAATTGTGTATTAACGGAAAAACGATGTCAACCTGTGTCAAAAATATATCAAAAAATGTAAAATATGTCTTGATCTCGATATATGATAGACAGGAAGCGCGCGACAGAACATGAAAATACTGTATAATCTCTTATTGGCTTTCCTTTGACAATCTTTCTGCGTTTGCTGGTTTGTGATTCATGGTGGGTTTCCTGAAATATAGTAGAAATGTATATTTTAATTATTTGTGTGATCCATTGATAAAGGTTTTTTTCTGTTGTAAAAAAGTTATATAGGTGAACAGCAAGATCCTCCCAAGTAAACCATATCTGTAACATGGATCCGAATCCATATTGTACTTAATAATTATGGCCCTTCACCTTTATAGATGAAAGGCTATGATTATTAGGTACATTTATACTAATATTATAAAGCTGAAGCGTTTGTTTGTTTAAAGGCGATAATCTCAGGAGGTACTGCTCCGAAGCGACCCTTTTATCGAGGAAGTATTACAATATTACAATACTTAATGTTCTGGGCTTTTTGCAAGAAATCCTTTTCGTTCTATCCAAACTTTTGCACTATATATGACTTTTATACCTTAGCACAAAAGTTGTGTGAGCTTGTAAGTGTGTTTTGTTTGTACAAACATATTTATAAATATAGAAAAACGTACCATGGCAGAAGCATTAGGGTTAGGTTAGACCCGTTGTTGTCATCATCCTTATGATGCGCCATTTATTTGGGCCATTAGTTCAGTGAGTTTATCACTCAAAATACTCATTGCCGAATCCATGAATGTCAAAAAATCATTATATGTGATGGCAGCTGGCGGCGGTGGTGGCGAAGTTGGTACCACATATTCTAAAAATATAGTTAATTCTATCAGTTTTTTGTAGGTAGCTAGGTAAATTGGCACGTGATATTTACCTAATTAAGTAGATTCTTTTTAAATATATAAAAGACTTGGGATAAAAATAAAATAAGGTAGGGATATGTGTATATACACCTATGCATTAAAAAAACACACAAAGGCGATTGTTTGATATAATGAGAAAGGCTCGTACAGCCCGTGTTTTACAATCAGTATTATGTAAATAACCAGTAAATTGTAGTTTTATATGAGTTATTTATTAATTAGCCATAGGATTCGAGAATCTAAATAGGCACTAGTACTAGCTACTTAAAGCTCCGAAAAACTGTTTGTCAACAAAGAGATTCCGGCGAACGAAGTGAAAGTTTAGCCGCTATTTTCACAACTAACCCAAACGGGTAGTTGTGAAAATAGTATAGTATGTTAATGGCATGTTATTTATGAAATACGTGTAAAATCGCACATCATTGACAGTCTATATGCAGTTAAATTGTAGGCAGATTTATGTAGCTACCTACCTACAATAAATATTTTACACTGTCAGAAATGAACTGAATCTTAACAATAATGCTTTTAACAATTCAATAATACAAAGTAGACGATAAAACTGAGTAACAACTACTACGAAAATTAATACAGGTAGGTAAGTAAGGAGTTGTGAAAATGGCGAGAAACCGGTCTATCACCATTTTCACAGCTCTGCGTTTAACGTATGGCTTAATATAGCAAAAAATGACTTCAATTTAAATGATTCATAGGTATTAAATAGGAGTTGTGAAAATCGCGGCAAACTGAGCTGTCATGTTTTACACAATTCCGCGTTGTACTTGTGAAAATATGGAAATAAGTATGCCGTATTTTCAAACATAAATCTAAATATTCATTCAAAATTATTAAAAATAATGGACGGCGGTAGGTAATTAAGCGCTTACCTTGATTGTTGCTGCCTCTAACTATCTCTGTTGGCTCTATCTCTATCTATTTGAGCCATCAGTGAATGGATCTGATGACGCAGAATGCAGATAGTCATTTCTATTATTTCTATTTCGGGCATAGCTGTTTGTGTTCCCGTATGTTGTACATATGACAGCCCACTACCGCTGAGTTGCCGATATAAGATAGATAGGGTGCGCTCGACGGCACCCTGTGGCGGTGGTGGCGGTGTTGGTGTGACCTCGAATTCTAAAAATATGGTCAATTTTATCAGTATTTTGTAGGTAGGTAGGTAAATTGGCACGTGATATTCACCTAATTAGGTAGATTATTTTTAAAGTAAATATTTAAAAGACTTGGGATAAAAATAAAATAAGGTAGGGATGCGTATATACATCTATGCATTAAAAAAACGCACAAAGGCGATTGTTTGATATAATGGACAAAGGCTCGTACGGCCCGTGTTTTACAATCAGTATTATGTAAATAACTAGTATATAGTAGTTTTATATGAGTTATTTATTAATTAGCCGTAGGATTCGAGAATCTAAATGGGCACTAGTACTAGCTACTTAAAGCTCCGAAAATCTGATTTGTCAACAAAGAGATTCCGGCGAACGAAGTGAAAGTTTAGCCTCTATTTTCACAACTAACCCAAACGGGTAGTTGTGAAAATAGTATAGTATGTTAATGGTATGTTATTTATGAAATACGTGTAAAATCGCACATCATTGACAGTCTATGCAGTTAAATTGTAGGCAGATTTATGTAGCTGCCTACCTACAATAAATATTTGACACTGTCAGAAATGAACTGAATCTTAACAATATTGCTTTTAACAATTCAATAATACAAAGTAGACGATAAAACTGAGTAACAACTACTACGAAAATTAATACAGGTAGGTAAGTAAGGAGTTGTGAAAATGGCGAGAAACCGGTCTATCACCATTTTCACAGCTCTGCGTTTAACGTATGGCTTAATATAGCAAAAAATGGCTTCAATTTAAATGATTCATAGGTATTAAATAGGAGTTGTGAAAATGACGGCAAACTGAGCTGTCATCTTTTACACAATTCCGCGTTGTACTTGTAAAAATATGGAAATAAGTATGCCTTATTTTTACACGTTAACTAAAATTTCATTCAAAAATAATAAAAATAATGGACGGCGGCAGGTAATTAAGCGCTTACCTTGATAGTTGCCATGAATAATTGGCGAAACGAACAGATCAAAAAGTGCCTGCGCTGCATCTATCTATCTCTGTGGGCTCTATCTCTATCTATTTGGGCCATCAGTGAATGGATCTGATCACTCAGAATGCAGATAGTCGAATGCATTATTTATATCTCGGGCAAATTAGCAGTTTGTGTTCTCGTATCTCGTACATTTGCCGTGATATTTGATAGCCCAGTACCGCTGGGTTGCTGAAAAATGATAGATAGGAAACGCGCGACAGAACTCGAAAATACTTTATAAACCCTTATTGGCTTTCCTTTTGCTAATCTTTACGTTTGCTGGTAAGTGGTTCATAGTGGGTTTCCTTAAATATAGTAGAAATGCATATTTTAATTATTTGTGTGATCCATTGATGAAGGTTTTTTTCTGTTGTAAAAAAGTAATTTAGGTGAATAGCAAGATCCTCCCACGTCATCCATATCTGTAACATGGATCCGGATCCATTTTGTACCTAATAATTATTGCCCTTCACCTTTATAGATGAAAGGCTATGATTATTAGGTACATTTATACTAATATTATAAAGCTGAAGCGTTTGTTTGTTTAAAGGCGATAATCTCAGGAGGTACTGCTCCGAAGCGACCCTTTTATCGAGGAAGTATTACAATATTACAATACTTAATATTCTGGGCTTTTTGCAAGAAATCCTTTTCGTTCTATCCAAACTTTTGCACTATATATGACTTTTATACCTTAGCACAAAAGTTGTGTGAGCTTGTAAGTGTGTTTTGTTTGTGCAAACATATTTTTAAATATAGAAAAACGTACCATGGCAGAAGCATTAGGGTTAGGTTAGACCCGTTGTTGTCATCATCCTTATGATGCGCCATTTATTTGGGCCATTCGTTCATTAATTTTTTCACTCAAAATACTCATTGCCGAATCCATAATCGTCAAAAAATCATTAATTGTGAAGGCAGCTGGCGGCGGTGGTGGCGAAGTTGGTACCACACATTCTAAAAATATGGTTAATTCTATCAGTTTTTTGTAGGTAGCTAGGTAAATTGGCACGTGATATTTACCTAATTAAGTAGATTTTTTTTAAATATATTAGAGACTTGGGATAAAAATAAAATAAGGTAGGGATATGCGTATATATGTACACCTATGCATTAAAAAAACTCACAAAGGCGGTTGTTTGATATAATGAGAAAGGTTCGTACAGCCCGTGTTTTACAATCAGTATTATGTAAATAACCAGTAAATAGTAGTTTTATATGAGTTATTTATTAATTAGCCATAGGATTCGAGAATCTAAATAGGCACTAGTACTAGCTACTTAAAGCTCCGAAAATCTGATTTGTCAACAAAGAGATTCCGGCGAACGAAGTGAAAGTTTAGCCGCTATTTTCACAACTAACCCAAACGGGTAGTTGTGAAAGTAGTATAGTATGTTAATGGCATGTTATTTATGAAATACGTATAAAATCGCACATCATTGACAGTCTATATGCAGTTAAATTGTAGGCAGATTTATGTAGCTACCTACCTACAATAAATATTTTACACTGTCAGAAATGAACTGAATCTTAACATTATTGCTTTCAACAATTCAATAATACAAAGTAGACGATAAAACTAAGTAACAACTACTACGAAAATTAATACAAGTAGGTAAGTAAGGAGTTGTGAAAATGGCGAGAAACCGGTCTATCACCATTTTCACAGCTCTGCGTTTAACGTATGGCTGAATATAGCAAAAAATGGCTTCAATTTAAATGATTAATAGGTATTAAATTGGAATTGTGAAAATAATAATAATAAACTGTGCTGTCTTTCTCATCTTTTACACAATTCCGCGTTGTACTTGTGAAAATATGGAAATAAGTATGCCGTATTTTCACACGTAAAACTAAAATTTCATTCAAAAATAATAAAAATAATGGACGGCGGTAGGTAATTAAGCGCTTACCTTGATTGTTGCCAAAAATAATTGGCGCAACTGACAAATCCACCAGTGCCTGCGCTGCCTCTAACTCGGACTCCTTGTACGCCGACATTTTTAGTCTGTGAATAATTTTTATATTGTTATTATTAATTAAGTAGGTTCCTATAAAGAATTATTTGTTATTTATTTATTAGCATTTTCTTTTCTATATTATAATTATGTGTAAGCGGTAGTCCAGGTGTTAAGGCATCGGACTCGCAATCGAGAGGCCGCGTGTTCGAAACCCACCCATTATACAGGGTGACCCACGCACGGTCATACCACGCGGAGGGAAACTACCTTATATATTGTAGATAGAACACTTTAGTGACAGAAAACTTTTTAAAATAATTAACTGATAATTATTAATAATTGACTGCATTCAAAGGTTTCCGGGCCGGGAATAGAACCCGCGAAATATAAAAAAATAAACATTCTGTATCCAACTAATCGAAAGGATGAATCATTAAGATGTTTTTTTGTTCTAATGAAGCAGAAATGGATACCGAACCGTTATTTAAAATTAATCTAATTAAATAAAAAAATTCAACTATCAAGGCTTGTTCGTCCCAGTAGGTGTAGAATATATTTTATCTTAACCGTATTTGACCATCTTTACATTATAATTTCCTCATTTTAATTTCTTCTATGATTTACTCATTCAAATAGCGAAAACCCCATCTTATCGAGACTTATAAATTTACATGAGAATATCGCCAACAGACATATGAGTCAAACAGAAAAGGACTGTGTTTATGTATATACATATATATATTAAAGACGACTCTTGCAATTGGGTACAAGCCCTGTGTCGCGCGGGACTTTATAAACATACAACATGTGTAACGGACACAAAGTACACCCAGACCGAAACGACAATTTGTGGATCACACAAAGTGGTGTCCCGTGTGGGAATCGAACTAACGACCTCTTGCGTAGCACACACATACACCCACCGAGGCAGTCAATTAAAAAAAAGTTGTTAGGTATATCTCTACATATTAGTAGGGATAGTGTGCTACTAAAATTAAACAAACATGCGACATACTAAATAAGTAATTAAATGAGTAAAGAAAATAGCACTACACTAAAAAAGCTACCAATGACTTACGCAGATTTTACCAGTGCGATAGTACCTATTAATATAACAATATATGAAATAAACAAAAATAGAAACTTACGTAAATTAAAACTTCACTGAATTTAACCACGATGTTTTATTTACACATGGCAGAAGCATTAGGGTTAGGTTAGACCCGTTGTTGTCATCATAGTTACGATGAGCTTTCGTCTCCCGAATCTAATTGGCTTATCAAAGATTTAATTTGAACAAAGAAAATGCCGATAGTGTAATCCAGTATTTCGATTTCGGGCAAATCAGAAGTTTGTGTTTCCATATCTCGTAAATTTGGAGTGGAATTTGATAACCAACTACCGCTGGGTTGCTGATACATTAACGATAGGAAGCGCGCGACAGAGCATGAAAATACTTTAAAATCCCTTATTGGCTTTCCTTTGACAATCTTTCTGCGTTTGCTGGTTTGTGGTTCATGGTGGGTTTCCTGAAATATAGTAGAAATGTATATTTTAATTATATGTGTGATCCATTGATGAAGGTTTTTTTCTGTTGTAAAAAGTTATTTAGGTGAACAGCAAGATCCTCCCACGTAATCCATATCTGTAACATGGATCCGGATCCATGTTGTACTTAATAATTATTGCCCTTTACCTTTATAGATGAAAGGCTATGATTATTAGGTACATTTATATTAATATTATAAAGCTGAAGCGTTTGTTTGTTTAAATACGATAGTCTCATGAGGTACTGCTCCGAAGCGACCCTTTTATCGAGGAAGTATTACAATATTACAATACTTAATATTCTGGGCTTTATGCAAGAAATCCTTTTCGTTCTATCAAAACTTTTGCACTATACATGACTTTTATACCTTAGCACAAAAGTTGTGTGAGCTTGTAAGTGTGTTTTGTTTGTACAAACATATTTTTAAATGAAGAAAAACGTACCATGGCAGAAGCATTAGGGTTAAAAGACCCATTGTTGTCATTTATTTATTTGGGCCAATAATGAATTAATTTTGTCACTTAAAATACTTATTGCCGAATCCATAATTATCAATAGATCATTCATTGTGACGGCAGCTGGCGGCGGTGGTGGCGAAGTTGGTACCACAAATTCTAAAAATATGGTTAATTCTATCAGTTTTTTGTAGGTAGGTAGGTAAATTGGCACGTGATATTCACTTAATTAAGTAGATTCTTTTTAAATATATAAAAGACTTGGGATAAAAATAAAATAAGGTAGGGATATGCGTATATACACCTATGCATTAAAAAAACGCACAAAGGCGATTGTTTGATATAATGACAAAGGCTCGTACGGCCCCTTTACGATCAGTATTATGTAAATAACTAGTAGATAGTAGTTTCATCATCATCATCATCAGCCTATCGCAGTCCACTGCTGGACATAGGCCTCTCCAATTGCACGCCACTTTGTTCTATCTTCGGCTTCTCGCATCCAGCTCCTGCCAGCCGTTTTGCGTAAATCATCACTCCACCTGGCCTGAGGGCGTCCTACACTACATTTGCCGTGCCGTGGTCTCCACTCAAGAACTCGTTTACCCCAACGGTTGTCGGTTCTTCGGCAAATATGGCCAGCCCACTGCCACTTCAGCTTGCTAATCCGGTGGGCTATGTCGATAACTTTGGTTCTCTGCCGGATCACCTCATTTCTGATTTTGTCCCTAAGAGAAACTCCGAGCATAGCCCTTTCCACAGCCCGCTGAGTGACTTTGAACTTGTGGACTAGCCGTACCGTCAGTGTCCACGTTTCGGCTCCGTATGTCATGACGGGTAGGACGCACTGATTAAAGACTTTAGTCTTTAGACATTGTGGGATCGACGATGAGAAGACTTGACGTAGCTTACCAAACGCTGCCCAACCCAACCGAATTCTCTTGTTCACCTCGTCCTCGAAGTTGTTTCTACCTAACTGCAATGACTGCCCGAGGTACACATATTTTTGAACAACTTCGAGAACGGCGCCGTGCACCGCTATCGGTTCCGGTAGTACATGTTCATTGAACATGACCTTGGTTTTATCCAAGTTCATCCGTAGGCCGATGCGTACAGAGGAGTCAGCCAGGTCATTCAGCATCAGTTGCAGGTCCTGCAGCGTTTCCGCCATAATGACAATGTCATCTGCAAATCGCAAGTGAGAGATGTATTCACCATTGATGTTGATGCCCCGCCCTTTCCAGTGCAGCGTCTTGAACATATCCTCCATTGCATTTGTGAACAGTTTCGGGGAGATAACGTCCCCTTGCCTCACTCCTCGATGCAATGGTATAGGTTTTGTTTCCTAATTCTGTACTTGGACGGACATTGTTGCGGCTTCGTAGAGACATCTCATCACTTGGATATATCGCCAATCTACTTGGCATCGCTGCAGAGACTCCAGAACGGACCAGATTTCAATCGAGTCAAAGGCCTTCTCATAGTCCACGAATGCTAGACACAGGGGCTGATTATACTCTTGGGTCTTTTGTATAATCTGCCGCACTGTGTGGATGTGGTCTATGGTGCCATATCCGCTCCGAAATCCAGCCTGTTCCGGTGGTTGGAATTCGTCAAGTCTTCGCGCAAGGCGGTTCGTGATGACTCTTGAGAACAGCTTATAGACGTGGCTCAGAAGAGAAATAGGTCGGTAGTTCTTCAGCCGGGTCTTATCTCCTTTTTTGAAGCACAAGACGACTACGCTTCTACTCCACGCCTCCGGAGTTCTCCCTTCGAACAGGACAGCATTAAAGAGCTTTTGGAGCTCCCTCAGTACGGGTTTACCTCCAGCCTTTAACAGCTCTGTTGTAACGCCATCCTCCCCAGGGGCTTTTCCATTTTTTAGCTGTCTAAGAGCCAGCACGATTTCGTCAATGTTGACTTCTGGCAGGTCTTCGGTGTAGTGGCGTGTTAGAGTGGCTCTAGGACCCTCATCTTCTGGATCAGGTCGAGATGCATGCGAAGCGTATAGCCGGCCATAGAAGCCTTCCACTTCGGAGAGGACTGCCGGCTTCGAAGAAACGACTTCTCCACTTGTTGTGGTCAACTTCGTCAGGTGGCTTCTTCCAAGAGATTGTACGAACACTTTTGACCCCCGGTTCTGCTCGATCGCTCTTTTAATCAAAAGAGTGTTGGAGCACCGAAGGTCGTGTCGTATAAGCTTGTTGATCTCTTGGTTTAGAGCGCGCTTTTCCGACGAAGTGACGGGTGGGTTTTCACGTCGTTCCTTCATTAGCCCTAAAGTCCTTTCCGAAAGCTTTGACTTCCTGCCCTTACGCTGCATTTCACAAAATCTCGTACCTTCTTCCCTGAGTATGCGAACCACATTTACAAGCTTCTGGTTTACGTCTGTTGTGGTTTCCATGGCAGCAAATCGGTTATCCAGGTTTGACTGGAACGCTTCGGATCCTATCATGGTTTGGAGCAAAGTAGGTCGGAGCCTGGACCTCATCAGACGGGCACGTTCCGCCTTGAAGTCGATATTCAGAGAGCCTCGGACAAGTCGGTGATCACTACCGGTATTAAACCTGTTGATCACGGTGACGTCTCTAAATATATTCTTTTTGTCCGTCATGATGAAGTCGATCTCGTTTTTCGTCATAGTGTCGGGGCTTTGCCACGTCCACTTCCTTTGGGGCTGTTTCTTGAAAAAGGAGTTCATCAAGAAGAGCCCCTCCCGTTCGAGGAAGTTGACTAGCATTTGCCCCCTATGATTTCTGCTTCCAAATCCATGGGATCCTACTACCAATTCGCTGCAATTTTGTACTCCCACTTTAGCGTTGAAGTCCCCCATAACAACGTTGTAGTGGGTCTTAGTGGTGGAGTGGAGGGCCCTCGATATGTCATCGAACATATCCTCCACTTCGTCGTCTGGATGTGCCGAGGTCGGTGCGTACACTTGCACTACCTTGAGGCTATACCTCTCGGTGAGCTTGATAATGAGGTACGCTACCCTGTTCGACACGCTAGACATTTCCACAACGTTGTCAGAAAGGGACTTATTTACCAGAAACCCAACACCACCTTGGGATTGTTGGTCTCCCTCGCGGAAGTACAGTTATTTATTAATTAGCCATAGGATTCGAGAATCTAAATAGGCACTAGTACTAGCTAGTTATAGCTCCGAAAATCTGATTTTTCAACAAAAAGATTCCGGCGAACGAAGTTTAGCCGCTATTTTCCCAACTAACCCAAACGGGTAGTTGTGAAAATAGTATAGTATGTTAATGGTATGTTATTTATTGTTACGTGTAAAATCGCACATCATTGACAGTCTATAAGCAGTTAAATTGTAAGCAGATTTATGTAGCTACCTACCTATAGTAAATATTTGACACTGTCAGAAATGAACTGAATCTCAACCATATTGCTTTCAACAATTCAATAATACAAAGTAGACGATAAAACTACTACTACGAAGGTAACTACTACTACTAGTAAGGAGTTGTGGAAATGGCGAGAAACCGGTCTATCACTATTTTCACAGCTCTGCGTTTAACGTATGGCTGAATATAGCAAAAAATGGCTTCAATTTAAAAGATTAATAGGTATTAAATAGGAGTTGCGAAAATGGCGGTAAACTAAACTGTCATCTTTTACACAATTCCGCGTTGTACTTGTGAAAATATGGAAATAAGTATGCCATATTTTCACACGTAAATCTAAATATTCACTCAAAATTATTAAAAATAATGGACGGCGGTAGGTAATTAAGCGCTTACCTTGATTGTTGCTGCCTCTAACTATCTCTGTGGGCTCTATCTCTCTCTATTTGAGCCATCAGTGAATGGATCTGATGACTCAAAATGCAGATAGTCATTTCTATTACTTCTATTTCGGGAAAACTAGCTGTCTGTGTTCCCGTATGTTGTAGAAATGACAGCCCACTACCGCTGAGTTGCCGATACAAGATAGATAGGGTGCGCTCGAAGGCACCCTGTGGCGGTGGTGCGGTGTTGGTGTGACCTCGAATTCTAAAAATATGGTCAATTTTATCAGTATTTTGTAGGTAGGTAAATTGGCACGTGATATTCACCTTATTAGGTAGATTATTTTTAAAGTAAATATTTAAAAGACTTGGGATAAATATAAAATAAGGTAGGGATGCGTATATACATCTATGCATTAAAAAAACGCACAAAGGCGATTGTTTGATTTAATGACAAAGGCTCGTACGGCCCGTGTTTTACAATCAGTATTATGTAAATAACCAGTAAATAGTAGTTTTATATGAGTTATTTATTAATTAGCCATAGGATTCGAGAATCTAAATAGGCACTAGTACTAGCTACTTATAGCTCCGAAAATCTGATTTGTCAACAAAGAGATTCCGGCGAACGAAGTGAAAGTTTAGCCGCTACTTTCACAACTAACCCAAACGGGTAGTTGTGAAAATAGTATAGTATGTTAATGATATGTTATTTATGAAATACGTGTAAAATCGCACATCATTGACAGTATATGAAAATCGCGGCAAACTGAGCTGTCATCTTTTACACAATTCCGCGTTGTACATGTCAAAATATGGAAATAAGAATGCCGTATTTTCTCACGTAAAACTAAAATTTCATTTAAAAATAATAAAAATAATGGACGGCGGTAGGTAATTAAGCGCTTACCTTGATTGTTGCCAAAAATAATTGGCGCAACTGACAGATCCACCAGTGCCTGCGCTGCCTCTAACTCGGACTCCCTGTACGCCGACATTTTTAGTCTGTGAATAATTTTTATATTGTTATTATTAATTAAGTAGGTTCCTATAAAGAATTATTTGTTATTTATTTATTAGCATTTTCTTTTTTATATTATAATTATGTGTAAGCGGTAGTCCAGGTGTTAAGGCATCGGACTCGCAATCGAGAGGCCGCGTGTTCGAAACCCACCCATTATACAGGGTGACCCACGCACGGTCATACCACGCGGAGGGAAACTACCTTATATATTGTAGATAGAACACTTTTGTGACAGAAAACTTTATTTTGTTTTTAAAATAATTAACTGATAATTATTAATAATTGACTGCATTCAAAGGTTTCCGGGCCGGGAATAGAACCCGCAAAATATAAAAATATAAACATTCTGTATCCAACTAATCGAAAGGATGAATCATTAAGATGTTTTTTTGTTCTAATGAAGCAGAAATTGATACCGAACCGTTATTTAAAATTGAACTAATTAAATAAAAAAATTCAACTATCAAGGCTTGTTCGTCCCATTAGGTGTAGAATATATTTATCTTAACCTTATGTGACCATCTTTACATTATAACTCCCTCATTTTAATTTCTTTTATGATTTACTCATTCAAATAGCAAAAACCCCATCTAATCGAGACTTAAAAATTTACATGAGAATATCGCCAACAGACATATGAGTCAAACAGAAAACGACTGTATTTATGTATATACGTATATATATAGGTATTAAAGACGACTCTTGCAATAGGGTACAAGCCCTGTATCGCGGGGGACTTTATAAACATACAACATGTGTAACGGACACAAAGTAAACCCAGACAGAAACGACAATTTGTGGATCACACAAAGTGGTGCCCCGTATGGGAATCGAACTAACGACCTCTTGCGTAGCAGTCAGATACTCTCCCACCGAGCCAATCAATTAAAAAAAAAGTTGTTAGGTATATCTCTACATATTAGTAGGGATAGTGTGCTACTAAAATTAAACAAATATGCGACATAACTAAATAAGTAATTAAATGAGTAAAGAAAATAACACTAAGAATCTATCATTAAAAAAGCTACCAATGACTTACGCAGATCTTACCAGTGCATTAGTACCTATTAATATAACAATATATGAAATAAACAAAAATAGAAACTTACGTAAATTAAAACTTCACTAAATTAAACCACGATGTTTTATTTATTTAGCGATTCGACGCTGCTCTACTATAGATTAGGAGCAAGTACAACGTTTCGCTTAAAATAACCGAAGAGTACTGGCCAAAAATTTAAAATCTTGTCTATTTATGTACCTCTCGAATAATGGGTCATAAAATGAAACACCACGTTAACTTGAACGGTTTCGTTTCAGGTAGCAGTACGTAATCCCAACCAAATTTCCCCGAGCTTATTATATTGTCCATTTACAACCGTACCAGTACCGACAGCTTAGCCATTGTCCATAGATATCGGTTAACAACTTTTTAAAGGAATCAATAACAATGAGTACGTAATTTAAAATATTACAATTAAATATGGTTTACTTTGAACTAAGTAGGTACCTGTCTACCTCCAATAGGTTGGAATTTAAGTACCTACTACATACCTATTATTATCTAATCTACTTACCTATTGCTTTTAAGAATAGTTAGAATTCAATAAACTGATAAATAGGTAACTTATAAGAACCTTATTTATATCTATAATATCTTTCATTTCTTCAATCATTACCTACTTTTCTGTTTACTTTTAGTCCGACCATAAGTTCTGTTACAAATGAAAATGCATTTTTTTTAATGAAGTGATGTAATATTACTAAAACTTATATGTAGATATTTATAAACTCAGTAAAAATAAAAACAATATTCTATTCAAAATGGCCACCTTTGTATTTTATTTAGGCCTTTAATCTATGGATTTACGCACTGTTTCCATGGGAAATTTTTGGCATTGCTAGCTCCAGAGATTTTTTAAGAGACTTACTATCGCCGAGTCGTTTAGAGCAAGCCATGTCCTCTAAATCTGATCATAATTTGTATATTGCATAATCATAATTTTAGTTTACAGTGATAAGGGTCTGGGCTAGATGAGGGTCAGTCTTCAGCTCTTATAAAGTCCGGAACGTTGGTTTCAAACCAGGCTTGGGTAATTCGTGCCTTGTGACCAGGTGCAGAGTCCTGCTGGAAAGTCCACGGTACATTTTAAAAAAGTGTATTGCTAAGTGGTTTCACAACACGATCCAAGACTGTCTCTTGATACACTTTGGCAAGTTTTCATGCCTTTTTCACAAAAATGAAGCTTTGTGACGCCTTGATAAGACACGCCCCACCAAACTATCACTGACGCAGAATGATGTCCACGCTGTACCTTTGTAACGCTGTAACTGTTAGCGTACATCTTATCATTTTGCTTATTGTAGTGCTCTTCATTCGTGAATTTTTTTTCATCGGTAAAGAGGATATTTCTGCGTTTTGATCGATCCACTCGCTTTAAAAATTGATTTATATCTTAACCTTATATCGACTATAAGCAACGAGCTTCAGGGGGGTCTAGACAAAGTCACATTCGAATAGCGATATTGTGAATGGAAAAGAATTAAAGTTTCGATTTTGACGTTTGCGATGGAGACCATAGATATTTTATTATTTTTTTGCGAATAATTAGCACGGCGATATCGAATTCGCTACGGAACGAATGTACGAGTACCTTGTCTAAACCTCCGGGTCTTGCTTTATTATACGCGACAGAGTCCTAGCGGGGATCTTCATTTCTCGCGATAAGATTTTTTGCTTCCTTGTAGTTCTAACAGCACGCGGCCGCCCGATCTTTTAGGGTCTTCGATTGAGGAAGTGTTGTTGTATCTGTTGATAGTACAATAAACGGCTGATACCAAGCTTTTGTAGTGTCTGGAATATGATCGACAGCTCCGTACCCACTTTATATGAACGACCGCTCTATACCCACTTAGTGCAAGGCGATCACCGCAATCTTATTTTCTTTAACATCCCAATCCATATTGTAATTTAATCATGAACACGAAAAAATATGTGTAATGGCGCGAAATGCCTGTACTATTTATATATATAGTCATATAATATTATACATGTATAATCTATATTACATAGCTGAAGAGTTTGTTTGAACGCAATAATCTCAGGAACTACTGGTCCGAGTTAAAAAATGATTTTAGTGTTCGATAGTCCTTTTATCGAGCAAGATTACCCAATAAGAAGGGAGCAACAATGAAAAATGTTCCCAAAATGGGTAAAATGTACGCAGACGAAGTTGCGCGGGTCTGCTAGTAACGTGTTCTAACATTTTTTTAAAGGTAACTTGCGTTGTAGGATTGGGTCTCACATCACTAGCAATGTTGTTATTTAAAGATTATACAGTTTTTAGGTAAGAAGTTACATAATCTAAACATAAATATTAATATAAATATTTTTTTATACTCGTACAATTTATTCTAATTGGACTGATCTAAGGGGTGTAGGGCAAAAATGAAGTTTAATTAATTATTTTGTATAATTTAATCAAGGATTCTGTATGAATTTCAACAAAGGCCTGTTGTTACGGGCACATTCCATCAGCGTGGACCTGGACGTGCACCAAGTCCTCCGGTATACCGCAGAGATCGCAATTTGGTGAATGGTCTTTATTCATTACAAATGCAAACTTCCTTCATGGAATATGGCCGAATCTAAGCCTCATACTAATATCTACTATTTTTAATATTAAAGATCCATGATCTAGCAGAAACGTCTTTTACCGTAATCAATCAATCAATAGGTCTAATTTGTAACATTCTTTTTTGTGTAAACCATAGCAATTCAAAAATAAGAACGTATTTGAAGTCCGATTCCTTCAGTAGTCGCTTGTTTGGCCAATAAATGTACTACCTGCATCATTTATTTATTTGGTTCACCAACAACTAATACAACAACAATGATCTTTAAAAACACAAACTTTCACAATTACTTAGATCTAAATGTTTAGTTACATAAAGGTAAACACTACATTCTTATTGATAATGAGCCATTCGTAACCAATTATATAATTTGTATATGCTAATCATTAATAAGATAGGGTAAAAGACATTACTAGACCCTATTTATCCCTAGTTTTAAATTCGTACTGAATTTGTTTCAGCTGTCAATAGAGCTTCTCTCTAGATTCTAGATAGATACTTTGCACAAAACATTGAGACTATAGAATTCGTCTAACGCGCACTCGACCACATATACCTACAACAGAATCTATAACCACATTGTTTCGAAGGCGTGTCCTTGAAGGAAGTTATGTGTGCGTTACGAAGTACAAAGCTTGTCATCTGTAGTCTCAGTGATTGTAGGTATACAATGCTATATGTTAATAAGTACTTACTTACTATATTAGATTTAATGCAGTGGCATTGTACGTGCCAACTGCTTCTAATAATTTTTCGTATATTTTAGATAATTTAATCATTGAGCTTCGTGAATGCATGAACATGTCACACGCTATCGTCAGATTATTGCTCATTTCACCGAATAGTACAGCAATTGTATCTAGCATTTCCTGCTCTATAACAGTCCTATGGCGCACCTTTGAAGTTACATTTGAGTCTAGCATAACTCTTGGTCCACTCACTGAATCGCTTACAGTATGAATAGTTTCTTCAATATGTCTATCGTCGTTAATAAACTCGTTTGTATTAGTTACATAATCTGATATGTCCTCTTGAGATGGCGACAAAGAATTTTCTTCAAAACGATCGTCTGTCTGACACATGTTATCCATTCCTATTGGAGAGTTTTCAACACCTGATGATCGTACCCTGTCACCTTAAAAACAAACGTGTTTACTGTTGAAATTTGTTTCGGTAGACACGTCAACCATTATTTACTTTGAACGTGGATTTTGATACGCATGGTCTGGTATAAATTGTTCTTTAGTCAATCGATACGTTGAATATGTTGATAGTACTTTGTAGTTTGGAGTTACAAGTGTCGGTACTGCCCAATACATGCTTTTCTGATTGACATATCTTTCACTTGTATTCACTTGCATACTAGTATGTGAATTGTCTATTATACTATTTCTAAATACATTTAGAAGTGCTTTTTCTAACGAGTTTGGATGTTTTGATAGAACAGGTGCCACTGCCGGTTTAATTACTCTTCCAGTAACGGGCCTGTGAATAGTGCTTGATTTAAAATATATTTTTGTCATACGTGGATCCTCTTTTGGATCTTGATGAAATCTAGTAGTAATAGAATGGTAAAATCAATTCGATTTAAAAATAATAAAAAGTAAATTTAAGAAAAGCATAAGACCCGCCTTCTAAAAAAAGATTGAAACAAGATGAGCTTAAATCATGCAGTCAGAGGCATTTTAGTGAGTTCACTGGGATTTATGGGACTGCGCGATTTAAACTCCTGTTTTAGTTTTATAAGCTAGGACAACATTTTATACACTAAAACCTTCCAAGAAAAATAAGCAGTTTCAAATCGAAAACCGGATCACTAGCTTTCGAGAAAATCGCGAACATACACACATACATACAGAGCAAACGAAGAACCATCTTTTTTGAAGGTGGTTAAAACCTCCTGCACCTTGTTGATATTTATTTTTGTTATCATTGGTTGGTTATTTTAAAAACAGCTGAATTTAATAAAACTATACTTAGGCAAGCGAGTGTGTCATTTATGTGATGCGCCATTAGTTAACATCGCAAATATCTCGATCTGCTCGGTCACCCATCACTGAGGAACGGATCCTTTAGTAAAGTACCTACCTACTTACATAGTAGAACTATGAGTTGTCGCTTGTAGTATGTACTTACCTATAGGGTGTGTTAAAAATGACAATTCGTCCAATAAAAGAATTGATAAATACCTACATAACTAAGTAGGTACTTACATATTTACCTTTAAGGTATCTAATTGATTTATTAAAATGTATAAGTCTGTTTTCACATACAATAAGAAAAACCGTAGCAAGAAAGCTACAATAGGTAACCTGTAACAAAACGCAACGAAAATTTCTGCCATTCTTCTACCACTTGTACCTACGTAGTTCAATCTATCCAAATTCCTATACGTATGTGTCTACCTAGTACGGCATATTTGTAGGTCAATAATATCTAAAATATGAATAACATTATCAAATTTGGCATATTTACTATTATTTGGCGTATCTGTAATAATTCAATAACAAACCTTACCTCCATTCTTTACACCGATATTATTACAATATAGATCGGCAGAGTTCGCTCAATTGAGTTGAGAAGTCCAGTTGTATGGGTAAAGCATTTGGATATGTATTCTGTGACGTAGACGTCTACGCTCCGGCTAAGATATATACACAGTATGTGGTTTAAATGTTTTAAACTAAACAGTTCTGTTAATTTTGATTGAAAGGTCTGGTTTAATTGCATTAATAGCTATAATTTTATATGTGAAATGTAGGTGTATGTGAGTAAGACAGACAGTAGGACTGCCACTTACTACTGCCCATACATTTATTAAGGCTTAATCGATGATCATCTTTGGTCCATATATTAGTCTTTCGATCACCCTAGTTTAACTATAGTAATAACCTTGAAATGTCAAAAACCTAACAATTTGAAGGTTATACCATTTACAATTTTGCGTATTTTAGCTTCAAATATTAATGACGAATAATGCGTATTTGGTGAATTTACATCATTAACTAACTAAATATGGTGTGGTAACAAAATAAACACAAAAATCGAGTGAAATTGCAACGTGTGACAAAATATTTAATAATACATGCATAATATTGGTTTTCAAAACATTTATCACAGCTTGGAATTGTCGAGAGAAGATTTAACATACAGAACTCAGAGATGTCCTAAAGTTAAAGTGGTCTGTGCAATGTTTGGGTCAACCAGACTCCGCGTGAAGACCTACGCAGTCTTATTATAAAAATAATTAACTAGTGTGGAAAGTTGAAGGTCCACATAGATTATTTTTGTTCGACAATAGTATCATTAACTGGTGCTCTATGTAAAACAAACTGATGCATTCCACTTATAATATGTCACATTATTTATATTAAAGTTGGAAAATCACAGTTGGAATGTCTGAGAGGTGGTCTGGAGTAGTGCGGCAAAAACCAATGTTGAATATACATACTTAAAATGCACACAATAAAGTAATAAAAACATCATTATGATAAAATTTCTTACCTAAAACTTACTAGTGAACTAAATAGTGTAACTAAACAAACATTTATTGATTACTGTTTATAAATATATTATACCTACATAAAATGCCTAATTAAGTACAAATTATACTGCCCTACAAATATGTAACCACGGCATACCTATGTTCTATGGTTTCAAATGAGAAGACAATCGCGATCGCGTCAACTTCACTCTGTACTTGTCAAAATTCAATAAACACGAAACATAAATAAGTAAATAGGCAAAATATAAGAATAATCTAGACTTTAGTGGCCTTTCAGTCAGACGTAATATTTTATTTACCTAAAACATAATAAATAGTAAAATACAGTGCTTGTAAATAGTTCATTAGAGTAGGTAGGTAGTTCTGTGTAATACTAATGACACCTTTTTACGAATTATTTTATTGCTGACCTTACGTTACACAATGAAGTTGCAGTCGTATTGCGAAACAAAATATCATCATGACAGTTATCAACTCATTTGAAACGCATAGTGCCTTTTACTAGGGAACTATACGCTGGATCTAAATAAACCAGCCAGTTTTTTTTTTTTTTTTTTTTTTTTTTTCCTGTGGCAACCCTCGAGGTAACAGCTGATTCAAATTTGTCCCGATTAAATTAATTGAATTTATTGAAAATCTAATAGTAATCTTGTTTATTAAACCAATTTCACACGTTTTGATTAATTTCAAGTAAGCGTACAAAAGTTTAACAGGTTTATAAGTGTACAAACAAAATTAAAAGTTTTATCTTGTGAAGTGACGGTTGGACACCGGCAAAGGTTTTTTAAAGGATTATTTGTGTATTATTGTCTTCTCTTACAAGGTACGGTATTTATTTATGTTTTATTTGCATTACAAACTGTTTTAGTAACGATTTTAAGGATTTTAAGTTTTGTTTTTATGCCAAATACCATACATAACCTCCTATTGTTTGATCTCACCTTTATTGGCATTAATTTAATAGACTGTTTAACTTGTTATTAAAGTGAAAATGATGACTCGCAAAGCCTTGGCTCGTCAGGAACAAACTAAACTACAACTGACTTTGAGGGAACTACAGGCATCCAAAGAAAGATGTGATCAACTTAATAGGGAAAGAGAGGGCAATGAAAAAGAACTGTTAGACGTTTTAAACATGAATGAACGGTTGAGAGATGAACTGGCAAAGTTGCACTCTGAATATAACAATATCCTAAATGACCGGGACAAACTCCAACGCACAGTAGACAGCTTTGATGCTTGTATGGATGAATACACACTGACTCTTAACCACATAACCTCCTTGAAACGACAACTACTTCAAGCGCACAACAAAATATCAGAACTTGAGTCAGATAAACATAATCATATTGTAAAGTGTAACAATAGCTTGTTCAGTGAATTGGTTGGCCCGGTCATAAATGATGCTGCAGTTGGTAACTTACATTCCTCAGTTATTATCGATCTTACCGGAGAGGATGGGCCCGTGCAATTTAAAAAGTCTAATAAATCTGTCAAGGTTATTAAATGCAGCAGAAATAAGCTTAAAAAGTATATAAAAATTAAGAAATATATTACAAAAACAAAAAAATTAATTAGTAAACACAAATTCTTTATTGATAGCATGGCATTAAATAGACAGAGATTGCAACTAATCGATCAGGTTCAAATGTATTCACTGGAGCTGGACAATGTCTCATTGCAGTATGTTGAGGATACACGGGCTATGCAATTAGAGATTGATCGCCTCCATGAATCATTACAGACTCTAACAATGAAATATGAAGTAACTGCAAAACAGAGCAGGGAGCAGGTGTTGGCTATAGGTAAGCTGGTCAACTCTTGCAACTGCAACAATGAGCAATCAACTCCTTTAACAAGTAGGCATAGTCCAATTTGTAGATTATCACTAGATTGCCAATCGCTAGCACTTGATCCCTCTCCACTGCCAGCACTCCATAATAACTTAGCACAAACTAGCAGTTCTTTTAAATTAAGTACTATTATGATGTATAGTGATGAAATTGGTAAGGGCATTGGATCCCTAATGTCAAAGTTGAGTACGGGACAAACTAGAATCATCAATAATTGCACGCCTGCTTTGTCCTATAGTAATATCATGGAAAATATTTTAAGATCTAATTTAAGTCAGGACAGCACTATAATTATTTTTGTCGGTGATAGGGGAAATGTAAACAAAAATAGGTTTTTAAATTATTTTGAGGAGTTGTCCAATTTAAATGTAAAAAAAATTGTTATGTTTTCATTTCCCCTGAGTAATGGATTATCACAGGAAGAAAATTCTATTAGATATAATTTGAATAACCTTATGCATCAACTGACATGCCAAATTAATGGACCTTTTTATAATAAATTTCATTTTATTGACACTAACAAACTTGTTAGTAAATATTTTTATTTGACAAAAGATAGATATTATCTTAAAAATAGTTGTAAAAGACAGATAGCTGTTTCGCTATCTTTTTATATTAATACTTCAGCCAAGAATTTGGCTACTCAAGTTGCTTCTATTGAGCAACAAAATTATGACATTAATTTTAACTTAGCCAACAATTTGGCTAAAGCACCTGACATTAATAATGATAATTTATGTATTAATAATAATTATAATATTGACATACCGAATAATTTAAATTAAATTTTAAGACAATAGAGAGTACCTCTTGCACACATACTTGTGCACTACCACTTGAAAATTATTCTGTTATGTCAAAACAGAACAATAGTTATATTAATAAAATTAACCTGGTGCATCAGAATATCAGAGGAATGACAGGAAAAGACTTGGAATTGGAATTGTTCATGAATGCTGAAGCTATTGATATTTTATGTATTACTGAACACTGGCTAAAGAGCGATCAGTTCATGTTTAATTTCAACAATCACCAGGTAGGCAGCTCGTTCAGCAGGGAACTGGCTATACATGGTGGTTCACTAATATTAATAAATAAAAATCTTAAATTCAAAGAACGCCGTGATATTGTTAACTTCTCTGTTGAACGTAGCATAGAAATAGCCTGTGTAGAGTTGAAGCGGTTTATTGTATTGACTGTGTACAGACCACCTTCAGCACAATATCATATTTTTGAAGATGTTATGGATGAAGTCTTGCATAAGGTAACAAACCTTAATAAAAATGTAATAATATGTGGCGACTTTAATGTTAATTTATTAGAGAATACTACTTCAAGTATGAGGATTTTAGCTCTATTCAAATCATTTAATCTGTGTAATTTATTTTTAGAGCCTACCCGCATAACTGCCACTACAGCCACATGTTTAGATAATATATTCACAGATATTATTGTAGATAACAAGAGAGTAATTAATCAATTGGATTCTGACCACTGTGGTCAACTTATTTCTTTTGATATTAAAAGTAGAAAAGTAACTAAAAAATGTATAACTGTTATCCCTAAAACTGTCAGTCGATTTGAAAGTTTCAAAAGCCGCCTCATTTGTAACCCTCCACTGTTGAATGAGGACAGTGATCCTAACATTTTATATAAAACATTCTTTAATAAATTTTGTCATAATTTCGATTCGGTTTTCACTCCCAAAACGATTATGGTTAAGGGGAATGCAACTTTTAGTGAGTGGGCTACTGTCGGCCTACATAAAAGTAGAAAAAGATTATATGAGCTGTATGATGAACGAAAGTATAACTGTTGTGAAAGATTTCAAGCTTATGTAAGAAATTATGCTAAAACATTTAGGCAGACTTGCAAAACAGCAAAAGCTTGCTACCTTAGTTCACAAATTAAAAACAGTGATAATAGAATTAAAATGACTTGGGATATTATAAATAGTGAGACCGGAAGAGTCAGAAGTCAGAATAATGATTACTGTCTTAAAATAGATAGTAAAACCATCACATCGGACATAGAAGTAGCCACTGCATTTGAAAAATTCTTTACTGACATTCCAGTCTCCACTACAAAGTCATTGAATTCCTCACCTATTGTTGCTGAGTCTATCTTGATTAAAAATGTTAATAAAAGTGACATCACTTTTCAATTTGATTATGTTACACATATAGATGTCATAAAAGCTTTTAATTCTATTAATGTTAAGAAGACTACCGACCTCTGGAGTAACTCAGTTGTGATTACTAAGTCTATAATTTCTTTTATCGCGCAGGACTTGGCTTTTATATTTAATAAATGTATAGATTGTGGTGTATTTCCTGATTTAATGAAATATAGTAAAGTAATACCATTGTATAAATCGGGTAGTATGTCTGACCCCACTAATTTTAGACCCATATCAGTACTACCAACATTTAGTAAAATCTTTGAAAAAATAATATATGATCAGATGCAGAACTTCTTTTACAAAAATAAATTATTACACTTTAAACAATATGGTTTCACTAGGGGTCGCTCTACAACCGATGCTGGTGTGGAGCTTTTAAAACATATTTTTGACGCCTGGGAGGAATCGCAAGATGCTTTAGGCGTCTTCTGTGATTTATCCAAGGCATTTGACTGTGTTCTGCATGAAACATTAATCAGGAAATTGCAACATTATGGTATTAAAAACACAGCTCTGAATCTTCTTACGTCCTATCTGAGTAACAGGATTCAGAAAGTTGATGTTAATGGTAAACGCTCCCCGGGGTCTGTGGTCAAAATGGGAGTCCCACAGGGTTCTATTCTCGGGCCGTTGTTGTTTTTAATTTACATAAATGACTTACCATATTTAGTAAATAATAATCATGAGATAGTCTTGTTTGCAGATGATACATCACTCTTATTTAAATTAAAACGCCAGCAAAAAGACTTTGAAGATGTAAATATGGCTATCTCAAAAGTGGTTAACTGGTTTGATGTTAACAATTTACTCTTAAACGAGGGCAAGACTAAATGTATTCGATTTATAACACCTAACGTGAAACCAGTAAAAACCACTATAAAAATAAAAGAAGATGAGTTGAACCCTGTAGAGACCACAAAGTTTTTAGGAATTACTTTAGATTCTAAGCTTCAGTGGGGCCCACATATAAGTGAATTGTCTAATAGACTCAGTTCTGCAGCGTACGCAGTTAGAAAAATTCGTCAGCTAACAGACGTTGAAACAGCGCGATTAGTTTATTTTAGTTACTTTCATAGTTTAATGTCGTACGGTATTCTACTGTGGGGGAATGCTGCCGACATTCAAACCATTTTTGTTCTGCAGAAGAGGGCTATTCGATCAATTTACGATCTTAGTAGTAGACACTCACTTAGAGAAAAATTTAAGGAAATCAATATCATGACTGTTGCATGTCAGTATATCTATGAAAACCTTATATATGTTCACAAAAATATTGATAGTTTCTGTAAGAAATGTGATATACATAATATTAACACGCGGAACAAACATAAACTTGTTGTACCAGCGTCAAGGTTACAAAAAGTAAACAAATCATTTCGGGGCCAATGTATACGTTTCTACAATAAAATCCCTAGCGATATTCAAAAATTAAGTCGTAATAAATTTAAGTGTACCATTAAGAAAAAATTGTGTATGAAAAGTTACTACTCAATAATTGATTATATGGAAGACAAAAACGCTTGGGATTGAACTGCTTTCTCTCACAGGCTATTAAAATGTACTTTAAGATTATATGTTTAGACACATATTTACTTTGTAAGAAGTGAAGTATTGTGTTTGCTGAATACGTTTATATATACTCATTTTAGAGTTACAAATAGTATTATTATTTAGTTATCCTTATTTTATAAACGATTACACTCACCAAACACAATGGTTCATTCAGTAAAATTTATTTTTGTAAGGAAAAACTTGATGATTTTAAAAGAGTGGCACATGAGTTTCTTGGCAGCTTCTTCTCATGAGCTTTACACTTGGAACTGCCACCTAACCTCATTTTGTTTTTTTTTTTCAAACATTAAATTTTTATTATAATTTAATTCAAACAATTTTATAAATTTTTTAGTATGTTTTGATTTGACGTTTTCAAATAATCATTAACCTGATTTTACGAAATAAAGATATTTGACTTTGACTTTGACTTTGAAACATTGGTCAATTTAAAAATTTAGTTGGTAAAGCGTAACCACGGAAACAGATGTAAACTTAGCTTATAGGCAGGTACCAAGAACTGAATATTATGTATATAGGAGCTCAGCTAGTTAATACATTGCTACAATTTTTATTTTTAAACATAGTTTAAACACTTAAAAAGAGAGTACAGATTGGTTACTGGTTAATTAATGAAATTGTAATGTGATAACTATTATGCACTACCTAACAGTGTAGATAATTATATTTATGATTGTCATGAAAATGAACTATGTTCTTAAGGAGAATAAATAGCACCTATCTAATAAATAATGATTCTATGTATATTGTACCTAAAACTTACTAGTGAACTATATAGTGGATCTAAATAAAAATTGATCAATTATTTATTGATTACTGTTTATATGTTATACATAAAATGCCTAATTAAAAATACACAAACCCTATTACTAGTGAACTATAAGGTGGATCTAAATGAACAATGATCAATTTTATTATATAAATATATTGTTGATCACTGTTTATATATTATACAAAAGATGCATACAATTTAACATTTATTGAAAAAAATATATATATACTAATATTATAAAGCTGAAGAGTTTGTTTGTTTGTTTGAACATGGTAATCTCATGACCTACTAATCCTTCTGAACTATTTACTGTTGGGTAGTTCTAACCTAACAGTTTAGATAATTATATATGAGATTCTCATGAAAATGAACTCTGTTCTTAGGGAGAATGAATGGTATCTAATATATAATGATTCTATGTAGTTATCAAAGAATTTCGTTTCATAGCAAGCTCACTGTTATTAAATAATAAATATATTCATGACTTTGTTTCAATTGTTTGTTGTGCTTCAGCTGAAGTTTCAGAATCTAGGCATACTTTTCCCCAATAATGGATTATGTGACTGCCTCTGTGGCGCGGTGGGAGTGTGTCCGACTGCTACGCAAGAGGTCGTGGGTTCGATTCCCACACGGGACACCACTTTGTGTGATCCACTAATTGTTGTTCCGAGTCTGGGTGTACTTTGTGTCCGTGACTTGTATGTTTGTAAAGTCTCCTGCGACACAGGGCTTGTACCCTAATGCAGGAGTCGTCTTTTTTTAAAAGAAAAAAAAGATCTTATTGAGTAAGTATCCTTAAAACTATCCTTACTACTATTTATTGGATTTTCATCCAACCATGCTAAGAACTATTCCAAGGAAACTAGCTTTGTAAAAAAAACTCGCATCCAAGTTCATCTATGTGTTTGGGCGCTATAATTACACAGATTAAACATATAACATCCCTATTGTTGTCGGAGTTAATTAAATTTAGGTTATCATCATTTATTAACAGTTTTAGTACTACTGACAACTATATGTGTCTGGGTGCTATTTATCTACAATATGTATGTATTTAGAAATATTTATGTATGTTTATCGGTTGTCTGGTTTCCATAGTACAAGCTCTGCTTAGTTTGGGATCAGATAGCTTTGTGTGAGTTGTCCCAAGATATTATATTATATTATATATATATGTAACGTTCCGATCCTGACAAGAAACTATTTTAATGTTCGTAAATTGCAGGCAGAGGGCTTATATTTTGAAAATTACGAAGTGCTGGTGAATAATTTAGCTACGTAGAACGTCAAAATATATATATATATATATATATATATATATATATATATATATATATATATATATATTGATCTGCTCTTTGTAATAAGGCGGTTATAATTTCGCCATGTCCGTCCGTCGGCAATCCGCAGCTTTGCTCAGAGACTGTCAGTGCTAGAAGGCACTAACAGTTGCTTGGATACACAGTCATGTGCCCCCCACCCCCCTCTTCCAGCTAAATGGTTGCTGTTGAGTATGTGAAAATCTTCACGCTGTTTGTATATATAGTGAAATTAAAAGGAAAACTATCACAGCTAAGAAGGCTTTACAAGATTACGAGTAACAGCTGATCAAATAAAAAGTAACAAAATTTTGTACGAATTCCATTGAAAATTAATGTTAAGTAGGTATAGCGTTGTAAGTATAAAACAAAAACAACAGGAAACTCACTTCATAAGCCGCATTATTCCGATGGAGGGGGTATATATAGTGAAATTAAAAGGAAAACTATCACAGCTAAGAAGGCTTTACAAGATTACGAGTAACAGCTGATCAAATAAAAAGTAACAAAATTTTGTACGAATTCCATTGAAAATTAATGTTAAGTAGGTAGGTATAGCGTTGTAAGTATGAAACAAAAACAACAGGAAACTCACTTCATAAGCCGCATTATTCCGATGGAGGGGGTATATATAGTGAAATTAAAAGGAAAACTATCACAGCTAAGAAGGCTTTACAAGATTACGAGTAACAGCTGATCAAATAAAAAGTAACAAAATTTTGTACGAATTCCATTGAAAATTAATGTTAAGTAGGTAGGTATAGCGTTGTAAGTATGAAACAAAAACAACAGGAAACTCACTTCATAAGCCGCATTATTCCGATGGAGGGGGTATATATAGTGAAATTAAAAGGAAAACTATCACAGCTAAGAAGGCTTTACAAGATTACGAGTAACAGCTGATCAAATAAAAAGTAACAAAATTTTGTACGAATTCCATTGAAAATTAATGTTAAGTAGGTAGGTATAGCGTTGTAAGTATGAAACAAAAACAACAGGAAACTCACTTCATAAGCCGCATTATTCCGATGGGGGGGGGGGGTGACCACGGAACCATAAGTAGTCGAACCATACATTGTGCGTGGCCCAACATGCACTTGCCCGGTTTTATTATATACATTTAAGAATACATATCTCAACGAAAATGTGTCACAGGTCATAATCACATTAGGACGACAGTGGGCTGTCGTTCGTTTACTTACGCCCTAAATAAAATGTCCTCTACAAGACAGGACCTAATATGGAGAAGCTGCCCTTGACACTGGCAGTGTTAAGGGCATTTCTCCATCTTAGGTAGGAAAAGACACCGACAGATCCAGGATTTTGTTTACTTGACCCTGCTGAGGTTCTGTACAATCAAAGGAAAACTAAACATAGGAGATCTCGGATACTTTTGGGGAGGATGTCAGCTTCCTAGTATGCCTAGATCAGCCACCGATCATTTAATCTAGTCAATATCCAATGCTTATTCATTCAAATTCACGGCCGCTATGTTTTGCCGAGCGGCTGTGTGCCTGTGTGTCTTGTGGACTGTGGTGGTTATACAAACAAAAAGATATAAAATTCTTTCAAATCGGTTTATTGCTAAAATTTTTATGTGAGTACCTTGGTAGATACAATGCTTACTAAAACAATAAAGCCATCTGCATTATCTTTTCACAGAAATGGTCAACGATAATCCGTGAAGATGCTCTGTTCAGTTTATATTTTTTCCAACAAGTTTAAAGCCATAAAACGATTTAACCATTGTTAGTATTAGCTTTTGTCTTCGGCTTAAGTCTCTTGTTTAAATATTTCAAAAAATGTATTGGTGAGGCGTTCATTTGTTAAATACTTTACCTGAAGGCAAAGGGACCATAGTCAAAGCTCAATAGGTTAACTGTTCGTCTCATAAAAGAAATTTAATATAATTATTTGTTTTAAACCGACTTCAAAAAAGGTGGCTTATTGATAGCTTATGAAGTTATCTATTCCTCGTACTATCTAATAGCCTTTTACCTATAAATAATGACATCGAGAACCGGCCCTATTTAAGTTCCAAACTCAATTCAGGTTACCCGGTTGCTTCGGTTCTCAAGACAAATCAGTTAAAAAGTACACATCTATTGATTTACCTTGTATTTAACCGTATATTCTAAAATTGTTGAAGCTTTCAAAACTATTTAGAAAAAATATAGGAACTTTTTGGAGTATTTGTATATACCTGATACCTGTTTATCGGGAACATTTCTCTTGAGCTCTGCATTACTACTGCACCTGTGGCATGGGTAGTAAATTGAAGATCAGGCTGGAACAGCTGAAAGATTGAGCTTTTTGCGTTTTCCTGGCCAATTCTTGCATTTGTAAGAACTGTCCTTTGTCAATTTATAACGTTTTATGGTTATTAGAACTTCTGTCTTTTAATTTATTGCTGTTGTTATTATTCAAGTTGTCCCAAAAATTATGTCCCACGGAGGGAAAGTATTTTAAATATGGTAGATAGAACAAATTACTGAAACAAGACTTGATGACTTTTGATATTACCGCGACCCTACGATTACGAGTCCGAAAAGGCATCGGGCTCGGGTTCAAATCCTACCCATTAGGCTCCCGGCGCTATTTCAATAAAATACAATTGGTATAGTTAGCTAGGCCCAACTATTGCATTTTTACATTTTACTTTATTAAACGAACTTAACATAAATGTATTATTTCTAAATATATTACGTAAATACATACAATACATTGTATTAGTAAAAGCAACAAATAATGATGTTATAAAAGTGCAAATTTGCTTATTACAGAAGATGTCACGCGTTAAGCACTTGCTAGGTTGTAAATTGCACTTTCGGTTTTTCTTTCTTTTACTATGTTATTTATTCAACAGTTCAATAATTATAATATTCAACAGGTAGATAGTGTAAAATATTTGGGCATGTGGTTGGACGGAAGATTAAAACGGGGTCGGCATATAAATGAAGTTCGACAAAACACACATAAGTTTCTTAATGTCTTCAAAGCTCTTGCGGGCGCAAAATGGGGTATTCACCCGGTATACCTTTACTTATCAACCAGCGGCTTTATTTATCAATTGTACGTAGCAGACTAGATTATTGCAGTTATTTGTATGACAGCAGCATCAAAAGTCATTTGAATAAACTGGATGTAGTACAAAATCAGGCTATGCGAGTGGTGGGTGGATTTACAATTAAAGACAACGGGCAAGGTCAACCAACTGAAAGTTGTGCATCAAAACTTGCAGGGACTGTCCGGCAAAGAGTTAGAATTAAGTTTATTCTTAGAGACGCACAATCATGCCATGAGCATTACTGAACATTGGCTAAAAGCTCATGAAGTTAGTTTTAGAAATACTGAAAACTGCACTGTATATAGCTCTTTTGTGAGTAAAGAATACTTCTTAGGAAAAATATTACATGTAACATACGCAAAAACCTTACTACTTTTAGTACCTCAGTTGTCCTGTGTTGAGCTTGAACAGTATATTGTTATACTCGTATGTGTATACGGGTTACAGTTAATGCTACGGGAGATTATTGCACTTTCATCGCTAAGTAATTTTGTTGCTCCTTAAGCTGAAATTAATTTTAAAATGATTTATTTACGTTTTTGAGTTATACTACTTCGATATATTCTCATTGACGTATTTTTACTCTATTCGTTTTACATTGCGGTTTCAATTGATGTCATCAGGTGATATGTCATCATCAAATACGTTAAAAGTTCGCAATGAAGTTCAAACGAATAAACAACACAACAACAAATAAATGTTATGTTACAGGGGATTTTGTCGTTTTTCTACAAGTAGTGATGTTAAGTTTAGTCATTTTATATCGATTTCTTCAATCGCGAGTTAATCGCGCTCTGTATATAAATATGAAACGGAAAACAGATAGCCGGAGGAACAAGAATGCATTTTTGTACTAACTACATAGGTATCAGTTTGATCAAGCACCTATTAAAAACCATTTAGTTAATCTCATAAAGGCAATAGCTGATGTATGCATAGATATACGTTTACATTATTTAACGAGAAATTTAAAAACCAAAACGAAAATTTGTAAACTCGTCCTGTTTCAAGGTCAATAATTTAGTAACTATGAGGTATTTAATTCAGTTAAATCTAAACCAACATTTCTTTTTTACTATTTTATTAAATGGTACAGAAAGGGTTTGGAGTGTATTGGGGGTCTTTAATTTTGATCCTTCAATTTTGTGGGCTTACGCTGTTAGCGCGATTATTTCGTTTCAAACTTTTTTTAAGTACATTTTGAAGTCGTATAGCATAGTGATATTATATTTGAACGTGTCCGTGCTTCAGAGTTCAACCCGGTTCAGGCTGTTATCATCTCGCTAACAGTCGTTAGGTCATGTCTTAAAGGAATCTGAATAATTCTGTTCTGACAGAAGGTTGGCCATTCAAAAAATAAGAGTGTAAATTTTATAATGAACGCCGATTATGTGATACTGATAACTTTGATCACAATATAACGTTTAGTAGGTACGTAGGTAACTACCACCTATGTTCGTACGTTTTTTATTTTCTAGAAAATTGATTGTGCATTATTCCCGTTTTGTGGTAATCTTGTGTCCTTTCAATCATATAAAAGCATTTTTGTGGTTAAGTAGTTTTAAGTGTTAAAGTACTTACAAAGTACATACATAAATGGAAATACAGCATTTAAACACAATTTATTATTAGTTTACTCTAAGAAGGCATTCTGTGATATTCAAAAAATCAAAAGCGTTAAAAACAGGTAATAGTTTTGGCTTAGTGTAAAAATTATATTGATCCCACCTAATCGTCCCTACAATTGACTAGATAGGTAAGTATATTAAATTATTAAAAAAAATAAAATGCTTAAGTCGTTTAAGTTATTTTATCCGTGTTTTTATTTTTATTTATAAGAATGATTCTAGTAATCTTAAAAATGCAAAGTTAGTGAGGCTTGATGGATGGATGAGAGATAAACATCCAGTTTATTACTCTTTCACGAGAAAACAGCTGTACCACTGTAACAGCTTAAAGGTTAGGTTGCTTTTATCTCGGTTTCCATGAGGGATCTCATTCAAAGTGTAAATTTAGTGTAAGTTCGGTGGAGCCGCGGGCGCCAGTTAGTTAGATAATAAACTTGTGCAATTAAAAACTGCAGATATTTTTTTAATATAGCTTCAAACAAAATAAAAAAAAAGAATACGTTATAACGAAAGAATTTTATTAATTATTTTATGATTTTATTGAAATAAAGCGTAAAAATTACTAAAACGCTCGCGTGACGTCATGCGCGGTGGGGATAAAGTGGCACGCTCTGTTTTCATACTGTTACAGGAACATGTGGCATCTAGCTAGATCTATTATCTTTGGTGCGACTGCTAAGCAACAGATCGTGGGTTTTACGAACATACAAATTATGGACACCTAAAGTAAAGTCCTTCGTGACAGAGGCATGTTTAGTTCTTCCAAAACCATAATCGTTATGGTATTCTCAATCGATCTCGATCTGAGCCAAAATTTTACAGCTAAATATTTCCTACGTATTACGTACGTAGGAAATATTTCTAAAGGCATTCAGCCTCACACAGCTCACTTTGCATGACGTGGATTGGAGTGTCAAGGTCAAAGTCAAAATATTTTATTCATTTAGGTTACAAATGCAACACTTATGAACGTTAGACACAATTTGGAATAGAATGAGCCATCTGAATTTTGTTTCCAGATATATAATTCATGCTGTCGGTATTATTAGCAACAACCATGGAGATAGAGTAAAAATGGAGGCCACATGCTGGCTAAATAACAAAAGTGAAACGATATGACCTTGAAAATACTGTTGTCATCTCCATCTCTTTATAAATAGGGGTTCTCTTTATTAAATAGGGTTGCCACGTTTTTTGTACTATCTATCTGAAATAAATAAATTTAGAGCGACGGAGCCGACTACTTTATAGCACAATGCTAAATATCGAGATACTTACTAATATGGAATTTATCTATTTATTTAAATATCTACTGAAGTGTAAATTGTAAAAAGTAAATCGAGTTTCGATAAATTACAGTTCAGTAGGTATTAAAACGTAATTTTGTTTAATGTTTGATTTTATTTTCTTTTGGTTAGAAAAGTTATAGCTGTTTATGAATCATTACAGTTATATACCCAAAACTTATTTTGTTTCAATATTTAAACACGAACATAGTACATTGTAAATATCGAAATATATATTATTTAAATTTAAATATATATTATATACAATCGAAGAATTAAAGAAAACATGATTTTAAATTGAATAGCAACAATTATTTGTTTTGTTTTTTAATACACGATTTAGGTTTGTTACGTTCATTAGCGGTCGTATCAAAGTTACGCTCCTATTATAATAATACAAAAAATGGTTCAAATTTTAATCTTGGAATCAAACATAAATTTAGAAGTGAAAAGAGAGTCCACATTCTGGGCACCTCTTACTTTTGCAATCTTGCACTATGCAAACATGATTCTTGAATAAATATTGTACAATTATTGTTACATTAGAAAATAATAAAAAATACAAAATGAAAACATCTCCCGCCATTTAGGTATCTGTGACACATTAACTAGGGTTGTCATCATCCACTTATATAAAAAAAAAATAATTAAGCAATAGGTAATTGAATATTATACCATAGTCAAATGCCAAATATATTTTACAACATAATTACTTACACTTACAGTTTTGTGTACAATCAATTATACAAAGCGATTTTTACGGAACTTTTTGTCTTGTGGTGGGTATCATTTGTTGGACACTTCGAAGAAGATGAAGATTTGACCTATTCTCCTCGAAATCGCTCAGCTGGTGCACTTCATAGACAATCTATCTCTATGGCAACAACTCATTTTAATAATTTCAACGATGGTTTTAAATATTATTTTTTTTAAAAGAGGCATTTTAAAGTTTTATATCGTACATCAAATTTAAAAATGACTTTTATGAAAAAATGCTAACACGTCATGTAATCGTTGAGATTAGTAAAAAACGTTATTGCTAAAATAGATGATTGAGTTATTTGTGGTAGAAATAATAAGAAAAGAGATTTTATATATATTTTTTAATTAAATATATTATTATTATGTACCTTCCTACTTACACCAAGGTTTTTTCTTTAAAAAGGACAAAGTCTAGATATTTTTCTAAATCTTATCCAAAACGATATTTTTTAATAATTTTATTTTTTTAATAATTGTCCGTTGCAAGTTATAATTAAATCTAAAGCATTAATTTAACACGGAGCCTATTCAACGCACTTGTACGAAATTATCACAGCCACAAATAAGAAATGGAAAAATGAACAAGCAAACACAATATAATACATATATTAATCAAATGACTGTTGTCAAAAGTATTCACTTTTTTTCACGTACCATAAAAAAAAATGAGCTCTAAGAAAATAAGTTCAGTGTCATTTGGTAGGCCCATAACATAATAAATAATTTTTAATTATTTGAAAATAAAGAATTTTTAGGGTTCCGTATGTCACAGGCTCACTACTACTCAAAACCTTTTTGGTCACGCGATTTAAAACATAAAGGCACAATTTATGCAACTTTCGGAGCCATTATTTCCTTAAAATATTTATTTAACAAAAAAAAAAAATTGAAACCTTAAAATGCCCCCTTAAAGAAGAACCCCCCTTGAAGCGTGAGACCAAAAAAAATAAAGAATAAAAACTACTAAAAACTAAACAAAATAGCTTAAAAGTGAAAAATTTGACTTTCTCAAATTTAACAAAAGGTAAAGATCAAGTACCTAATTATATTACAATTTATGAGCAAGGGGAAATGATCGGACCATACCACGGCATACTTTACAGATACACTTACAACAGACCTGCACGCCGATTCAGTGACCACACAGTGATCAAGTAATAAAAGTATCAGAATATTTGCCTAGTATCTGCATGTCAGCGCATAGCTAATTTTGATCCAAACAGAAACTATGTAATTCGTTAACAAACAATTCATTTGGGTGTGAATTAAAGTCACCTATAATAAGCTTCTGCCTGCTCATTAAACACATTCTGTAAACTCGTATAAGTTCTCAATGCAATTAGTAGGCATGTACACACTAAACACTAATATTGATATTTGATAGCCGTCAACCGCACACAGTCACAATTAATTACTGACACTGTTTGAAACACACTTTTACTCGACAATAGGGCAACCTCGCCATAGGGCCTGCCGTGAAAAATTCCGATTGTTGTATCCACCGCCGATATACCCGTGTAACTATAGTCAGGGTCAACTGATAAATGTATGTCATAAGGCACATCCACATCGAATATACCAGAACTGTCTGCATCAGCTGTCTATTTCTATGATTAATTCCAAATGCCTAATGAACAATTTTAGGAAACTAATAGTTAAGGTCAAAAAACGGACATTAACAATGATGGAGTAATAATCAAGAACCCTCAGCTAATTTATAGTCCGCAGTCAAAAGTAACTGCTTTAGCTTCCAGTGTTGAGAAGAGCATTCAACTTCAATGTATTGCAAAAAACGGGTGCTTCCGTACTACCCGCCTTTTCATCCCACAAATATTTTATTCCGATTTTACCCAAAACTTATTACGTTTTGGGTAAAAATCGGAATAAAATAGCCCACAGTTTTAAAATCAATATTTTTTTATATATTCTACCTAAAATATGTTCCGGTGTCTACACACTTCAATTAGCTAAGCTTTTGGTACAGACAGCACAATATTTTAAACTATTTAAAATTACCAATTTGAAAAACCAAAACGAAATGCCTGATTGTTTATTCAGTTTGGTTAAAGAGTATGATTTCACGTCAGTAGCAGGACACAGCAGTCAGGTAAAGCGAAAAATAGATTTCAATATCATTTTGCTTTCTCTGTCTATCTCATTGCGTCGAAGAAGGGGCAATCTGTGATTTTACTATATAAAAAATAAAGTAGCAAAATAAGCACTGGTCATTGTTTGTAAAAAATATCTTCATTTACATAAGAGAGCTTAAAATTTATTGTTGATTTTTAAACTTAAGCTTTCACCAATATACCTATTGACAAAATGTGATTTGCTTCGTGATATTTTATAATTGTAACGAATCTGTGATTTTACTAAAGTTGGAAATGTAGATGTAGATACCTACAGAATTTTGTTTTAGTAGAAAAAAAGTCTAATATTATTCTATTTTACATTGTGATACATAAGTCTTGATTACCAGTTTATAACCTTTGAATAATTCACGCGAATAAGTCCCGAAATATATCTAACACAACAATTTATAACAATTGACTCAGAGCCCTTGACAAGTGATTATGACACGCGCCTTGTTAATCAACAAGGCGTTTCAGAAACTATTGTTATATGACAGTTCAACTTAAATTTATTACAAAATAATATAAGTATTATATGTCATACATACTTTATGAACATGAATAAATACTTTTAAGAAAATCAATAACATTGTATTCTTTTGCTGGCGTTACAAAACCAATATAGTTTTATATGTATTTGACTTATCAGTTGGGTAAAGAACGGATTTAATATTTTGCTGGGGGTAGAAAACGGAATTATATTAATTAACTTTTACTCGTGGGTTGAAAATATGGGTAGAATACGGATACACCCCAAAAAACAAATCAATGCTAGGTCAAAGTCTTCAAATATACATGAGACTATCTCTTCTTAGCTCCTAGCTGCAAATTATCATCATCTGTTTGCCAAGTTTATGAAAAAGAGTAAAAAAGGGGACAAATGTCAGGAACCGAAAACTCCAACCAATAAGAATTCTGAAGAATGACTCATATTTGAGTGAAGTTCTATCCAATTGTAAGATGTCCACACTTAGACTGCGTCAGCTCTCCGTTATGATGAATTACAGATGCTGTATATATGCAAGAAATATCTAAAGAGCAATACAAAGAAACGAATAATTACGACCAAAAATTGACGTTATTAGTGATTACATCAACAGCTACGCCTAATCCTACAACATCAGCCGACGAGCTCTCTCAGCTAAATCAACATCCTAGTTTTAAAATTAGCCGAGTTTAGTCTCAAGTCATGTACCGAAAGACAAAAATTCTGATATATCAACGAAAATTAATCTGGATGGTAAAATATTATACTTTGATGTAATTGCGAATACGAAGCCATTTATCTCTCTTCACTTTCCGGACTTGGTAAAACCAAGATCTCGACAATGGAGCGAAAAAACAACTTAGTCAGTTATTCAATTTATATTATAAAAAACCTTACGACCAAATTATACGTCTTAGTTATAAAACAACTGCTTCAAACTCGTCATGTAGATCTAACTAGCCCGGTCATAAATACTGTTACATAAAAACTTTTATTTTCGATTTCGCGCAATTTCACATATTCTTTAGTGTTCATTATCAAATTACAATATGGATTGGGGTGTTAAAGAAAAGAGAATTGCGGTGATCGCCTTGCACTAAGTGGCTATGAAGTCGTCGGTCATATTCCAGATACTTCAAAAACTTGGTGTCAGCCGTAAGTTTGGTTATCGTACTATCAACAGACAGAACAACACTTCCTCTGTCGAAGATCAGAAAAGATTGGGGCGGCCGCGTGCTGCTGTAACTACAAAGGTTGTTAATGCTGTTAAAGCCACAATTCGTCGAAATCCCATTAGGAAGCAAAAATCTGGCCATTTTGAACAGAATATTGTTTTTATTATTTTGCTGACACTTTAATCAATACGTACATATAAGTTTTAATATTATAACATTACTACATTAAAAAATGCATTTTCGTTTGTTAAACAACTTATAACCGGACTAAGTATACTACAGTACGATCAACGTAACTTGACCGGATTGAAGTTAGGTTTTTATCACTTTCGCGCATGTCATAGAGATGCGACCCTAAAATTACTTACGAAAACGATTAATTATGTTTAATCGATTAAAAATACTAACAATATTTTAATTCAACAATATAAAAACACTATTTAAATGAGTTCATAAAAGTTTAAATTTAGAACAGTTACAGTAAATACTAAAGACACTTCGAAAAACTATTTCTTTACGAAAATAATCACAAAAAAACATGAGTTAGTAATACTAATTATGACAATGTAATGCGTAGTCGCATCTCGAATTCTCTTGGTTTAGTTACCGCCCCCCCCCCATTTTATTTATTTATAGCATTATCTTCAACACTGCCCTGCTACGGTTCTGCAGTACTGTGATGCGTGTTCAAACAAATAGACAGACGGACAAACATTAAAAAAAAAAAATATCAATGTGTACACATTTTTTGAACTTTGCAATATTTTTTTCACTATGTATAGAAAATTTAAATATTAATTTTAAAGTCGTTAATTGGGTCTTTACTTATAATTGTGTATTAACAGAAAAACGATGTCAACCTGTGTCAAAAATATATAAAAAAATGTTAAATATGTCTTGATCTCGATATATGATAGACAGGAAGCGCGCGACAGAACATGAAAATACTGTATAATCTCTTATTGGCTTTCCTTTGACAATCTTTCTGCGTTTGCTGGTTTGTGATTCATGGTGGGTTTCCTGAAATATAGTAGAAATTTATATTTTAATTATTTGTGTGATCCATTGATGAAGGTTTTTTTCTGTTGTAAAAAATTTATTAGGTGAACAGCAAGATCCTCCCACGTAATCCATATCTGTAACATGGATCCGGATCCATGTTGTACTTAATAATTATTGCCCTTCACCTTTATAGATAAAATGCTATGATTATTAGGTACATTTATACTAATATTATAAAGCTGAAGCGTTTGTTTGTTTGAATACGATAATCTCATACTGGTCTGGTACTGCTCCGAAGCGACCCTTTTATCGAGGAAGTATTACAATATTACAATACTTAATATTCTGGGCTTTTTGCAAGAAATCCTTTTCGTTTTATTAAAACTTTTGCACTATACATGACTTTTATAACTTAGCACAAAAGTTGTGTGAGCTTGTAAGTGTGTTTTGTTTGTACATACATATTTTTAAATAAAGAAAAACGTACCATGGCAGAAGCATTAGGGTTAGGTTAGACCCGTTGTTGTCATCATCCTTATGATGCGCCATTTATTTGGGCCATTCGTTCATTAATTTTGTCACTCAAAATACTCATTGCCGAATCCATAATCGTCAAAAAATCATTCATTGTGACGGCAGCTGGCGGCGGTGGTGGCGAAGTTGGTACCACAAATTCTAAAAATATGGTTAATTCTATCAGTTTTTTGTAGGTAGGTAGGTAAATTGGCACGTGATATTCACCTAATTAAATAGATTCTTTTTAAATATATTAAAGGCTTGGGATAAAAATAAAATAAGGTAGGGATATGCGTATATACACCTATGCATTAAAAAAACGCACAAAGGCGATTGTTTGATATAATGACAAAGGCTCGTACGGCCCGTGTTTTACAATCAGTATTATGCAAATAACTAGTATATAGTAGTTATATATGAGTTATTTATTAATTAGCCATAGGATTCGAGAATCTAAATGGGCACTAGTACTAGCTACTTAAAGCTCCGAAAATCTGATTTGTCAACAAAGAGATTCCGGCGAACGAAGTGAAAGTTTAGCCGCTATTTTCACAACTAACCCAAACGGGTAGTTGTGAAAATAGTATAGTATGTTAATGGTATGTTATTTATGAAATACGTGTAAAATCGCACATCATTGACAGTCTATGCAGTTAAATTGTAGGCAGTTTTATGTAGCTGCCTACCTACAATAAATATTTGACACTGTCAGAAATGAACTGAATCTAAACAATATCTATTGCTTTTAACAATTCAATAATACAAAGTAGCCGATAAAACTGAGTAACAACTACTACGAAAATTATTACAGGTAGGTAAGTAAGGAGTTGTGAAAATGGCGAGAAACCGGTCTATCACCATTTTCACAGCTCTGCGTTTAACGTATGGCTTAATATAGCAAAAAATGGCTTCAATTTAAATGATTCATAGGTATTAAATAGGAGTTGTGAAAATGGCGGTAATTTAAACTGTCATCTTTTACACAATTCCGCGTTGTACTTGTGAAAATATGGAAATAAGTATGCCATATTTTCACACGTAAATCTAAATATTCACTCAAAATTATTAAAAATAATGGACGGCGGTAGGTAATTAAGCGCTTACCTTGATTGTTGCTGCCTCTGTTCTCTATCTATTTGAGCCATCAGTGAATGGATCTGATGACTCAGAATGCAGATAGTCATTTCTATTATTTCTATTTCGGGCATAGCTGTTTGTGTTCCCGTATGTTGTATATATGACAGCCCACTACCGCTGAGTTGCCGATATAAGATAGATAGGGTGCGCTCGACGGCACCCTGTGGCGGTGGTGGCGGTGTTGGTGTGACCTCGAATTCTAAAAATATGGTCAATTTTATCAGTATTTTGTAGGTAGGTAGGTAAATTGGCACGTGATATTCACCTAATTAGGTAGATTATTTTTAAAGTAAATATTTAAAAGACTTGGGATAAAAATAAAATAAGGTAGGGATGCGTATAATACATCTTTGCATTAAAAAACGCACAAAGGCGATTGTTTGATATAATGACAAAGGCTCGTACGGCCCGTGTTTTACAATCAGTATTATGCAAATAACTAGTATATAGTAGTTTTATATGAGTTATTACTAATTAGCCATAGGATTCGAGAATCTAAATGGGCACTAGTACTAGCTACTTAAAGCTCCGAAAATCTGATTTGTCAACAAAGAGATTCCGGCGAACGAAGTGAAAGTTTAGCCGCTATTTTCACAACTAACCCAAACGGGTAGTTGTGAAAATAGTATAGTATGTTAATGGTATGTTATTTATGAAATACGTGTAAAATCGCACATCATTGACAGTCTATGCAGTTAAATTGTAGGCAGATTTATGTAGCTGCCTACTTACAATAAATATTTGACACTGTCAGAAATAAACTGAATCTTAACAATATTGCTTTTAACAATTCAATAATACAAAGTAGCCGATAAAACTGAGTAACAACTACTACGAAAATTAATACAGGTAGGTAAGTAAGGAGTTGTGAAAATGGCGAGAAACCGGTCTATCACCATTTTCACAGCTCTGCGTTTAACGTATGGCTTAATATAGCAAAAAATGGCTTCAATTTAAATGATTCATAGGTATTAAATAGGAGTTGTGAAAATGGCGGTAAACTAAACTGTCACCTTTTACACAATTCCGCGTTGTACTTGTGAAAATATGGAAATAAGATTGCTATATTTTCACACGTAAATCTAAATATTCACTCAAAATTATTAAAAATAATGGACGGCGGTAGGTAATTAAGCGCTTACCTTGATTGTTGCTGCCTCTAACTATCTCTGTGGTCTCTATATCTATATATTTGAGCCATCAGTGAATGGATCTGATGACTCAGAATGCAGATAGTCATTTCTATTATTTCTATTTCGGGCATAGCTGTTTGTGTTCCCGTATGTTGTACATATGACAGCCCACTACCGCTGAGTTGCCGATACAAGGTAGATAGGGTGCGCTCGACGGCACCCTGTGGCGGTGGTGGCGGTGTTGGTGTGACCTCGAATTCTAAAAATATGGTCAATTTTATCAGTATTTTGTAGGTAGGTAGGTAAATTGGCACGTGATATTCACCTAATTAGGTAGATTATTTTTAAAGTAAATATTTAAAAGACTTGGGATAAAAATAAAATAAGGTAGGGATGCGTATGTACATCTTTGCATTAAAAAAACGCACAAAGGCGATTCGAGAATCTAAATGGGCACTAGTACTAGCTACTTAAAGCTCCGAAAATCTGATTTGTTAACAAAGAGATTCCTGCGAACGAAGTGAAAGTTTAGCCGCTATTTTCACAACTAACCCAAACGGGTAGTTGTGAAAATAGTATAGTATGTTAATGGTATGTTATTTATGAAATACGTGTAAAATAGCACATCATTGACAGTCTATGCAGTTAAATTGTAGGCAGTTTTATGTAGCTGCCTACCTACAATAAATATTTGACACTGTCAGAAATGAACTGAATCTTAACAATATTGCTTTTAACAATTCAATAATACAAAGTAGCCGATAAAACTGAGTAACAACTACTACGAAAATTAATACAGGTAGGTAAGTAAGGAGTTGTGATAATGGCGAGAAACCGGTCTATCACCATTTTCACAGCTCTGCGTTTAACGTATGGCTGAATATAGCAAAAAATGGCTTCAATTTAAATAATTCATAGGTATTAAATAGGAGTTGTGAAAATGGCGGTAAACTAAACTGTCATCTTTTACACAATTCCGCGTTGTACTTGTGAAAATATGGAAATAAGTATGCCATATTTTCACACGTAAATCTAAATATTCACTCAAAATTATTAAAAATAATGGACGGCGGTAGGTAATTAAGCGCTTACCTTGATTGTTGCTGCCTCTGTTCTCTATCTATTTGAGCCATCAGTGAATGAATCTGATGACTCAGAATGCAGATAGTCATTTCTATTATTTCTATTTCGGGCATAGCTGTTTGTGCTCCCGTATGTTGTATATATCACAGCCCACTACCGCTGAGTTGCCGATATAAGATAGATAGGGTGCGCTCGACGGCACCCTGTGGCGGTGGTGGCGGTGTTGGTGTGACCTCGAATTCTAAAAATATGGTCAATTTTATCAGTATTTTGTAGGTAGGTAGGTAAATTGGCACGTGATATTCACCTAATTAGGTAGATTATTTTGAAAGTAAATATTTAAAAGACTTGGGATAAAAATAAAATAAGGTAGGGATGCGTATATACATCTTTGCATTAAAAAAACGCACAAAGGCGATTGTTTGATATAATGAAAAAGGCTCGTACGGCCGGTGTTTTACAATCAGTATTATGCAAATAACTAGTATATAGTAGTTTTATATGAGTTATTTATTAATTAGCCATAGGATTCGAGAATCTAAATGGGCACTAGTACTAGCTACTTAAAGCTCCGAAAATCTGATTTGTCAACAAAGAGATTCCGGCGAACGAAGTGAAAGTTTAGCCGCTATTTTCACAACTAACCCAAACGGGTAGTTGTGAAAATAGTATAGTATGTTAATGGTATGTTATTTATGAAATACGTGTAAAATCGCACATCATTGACAGTCTATGCAGTTAAATTGTAGGCAGTTTTATGTAGCTGCCTACCTACAATAAATATTTGACACTGTCAGAAATGAACTGAATCTTAACAATATTGCTTTTAACAATTCAATAATACAAAGTAGCCGATAAAACTGAGTAACAACTACTACGAAAATTAATACAGGTAGGTAAGTAAGGAGTTGTGATAATGGCGAGAAACCGGTCTATCACCATTTTCACAGCTCTGCGTTTAACGTATGGCTGAATATAGCAAAAAATGGCTTCAATTTAAATGATTCATAGGTATTTAATAGGAGTTGTGAAAATGGCGGTAAACTAAACTGTCATCTTTTACACAATTCCGCGTTGTACTTGTGAAAATATGGAAATAAGTATGCCATATTTTCACACGTAAATCTAAATATTCACTCAAAATTATTAAAAATAATGGACGGCGGTAGGTAATTAAGCGCTTACCTTGATTGTTGCTGCCTCTGTTCTCTATCTATTTGAGCCATCAGTGAATGGATCTGATGACTCAGAATGCAGATAGTCATTTCTATTATTTCTATTTCGGGCATAGCTGTTTGTGTTCCCGTATGTTGTATATATGACAGCCCACTACCGCTGAGTTGCCGATTTAAGATAGATAGGGTGCGCTCGACGGCACCCTGTGGCGGTGGTGGCGGTGTTGGTGTGACCTCGAATTCTAAAAATATGGTCAATTTTATCAGTATTTTGTAGGTAGGTAGGTAAATTGGCACGTGATATTCACCTAATTAGGTAGATTATTTTTAAAGTAAATATTTAAAAGACTTGGGATAAAAATAAAATAAGGTAGGGATGCGTATATACATCTTTGCATTAAAAAAACGCACTAAGGCGATTGTTTGATATAATGACAAAGGCTCGTACGGCCGGTGTTTTACAATCAGTATTATGCAAATAACTAGTATATAGTAGTTTTATATGAGTTATTTATTAATTAGCCATAGGATTCGAGAATCTAAATGGGCACTAGTACTAGCTACTTAAAGCTCCGAAAATCTGATTTGTCAACAAAGAGATTCCGGCGAACGAAGTGAAAGTTTAGCCGCTATTTTCACAACTAACCCAAACGGGTAGTTGTGAAAATAGTATAGTATGTTAATGGTATGTTATTTATGAAATACGTGTAAAATCGCACATCATTGACAGTCTATGCAGTTAAATTGTAGGCAGTTTTATGTAGCTGCCTACCTACAATAAATATTTGACACTGTCAGAAATGAACTGAATCTTAACAATATTGCTTTTAACAATTCAATAATACAAAGTAGCCGATAAAACTGAGTAACAACTACTACGAAAATTAATACAGGTAGGTAAGATGGCGAGAAACCGGTCTATCACCATTTTCACAGCTCTGCGTTTAACGTATGGCTTAATATAGCAAAAAATGGCTTCAATTTAAATGATTCATAGGTATTAAATAGGAGTTGTGAAAATGGCGGTAAACTAAACTGTCATCTTTTACACAATTCCGCGTTGTACTTGTGAAAATATGGAAATAAGTATGCCATATTTTCACACGTAAATCTAAATATTCACTCAAAATTATTAAAAATAATGGACGGCGGTAGGTAATTAAGCGCTTACCTTGATTGTTGCTGCCTCTGTTCTCTATCTATTTGAGCCATCAGTGAATGGATCTGATGACTCAGAATGCAGATAGTCATTTCTATTATTTCTATTTCGGGCATAGCTGTTTGTGTTCCCGTATGTTGTATATATGACAGCCCACTACCGCTGAGTTGCCGATATAAGATAGATAGGGTGCGCTCGACGGCACCCTGTGGCGGTGGTGGCGGTGTTGGTGTGACCTCGAATTCTAAAAATATGGTCAATTTTATCAGTATTTTGTAGGTAGGTAGGTAAATTGGCACGTGATATTCACCTAATTAGGTAGATTATTTTTAAAGTAAATATTTAAAAGACTTGGGATAAAAATAAAATAAGGTAGGGATGCGTATATACATCTTTGCATTAAAAAAACGCACAAAGGCGATTGTTTGATATAATGACAAAGGCTCGTACGGCCGGTGTTTTACAATCAGTATTATGTAAATAACCAGTAAATAGTAGTTTTATATGAGTTATTTATTAATTAGCCATAGGATTCGAGAATCTAAATAGGCACTAGTACTAGCTATTTAAAGCTCCGAAAATCTGATTTGTCAACAAAGAGATTCCGGCGAACGAAGTGAAAGTTTAGCCGCTACTTTCACAACTAACCCAAACGGGTAGTTGTGAAAATGTTTAGTATGTTAATGATATGTTATTTATGAAATACGTGTAAAATCGCACATCATTGACAGTATATGAAAATCGCGGCAAACTGAGCTGTCATCTTTTACACAATTCCGCGTTGTACTTGTCAAAATATGGAAATAGGAATGCCGTATTTTCACACGTAAAGCTAAAATTTCATTCAAAAATAATAAAAATAATGGACGGCGGTAGGTAATTAAGCGCTTACTTTGATTGTTGCCAAAAATAATTGGCGCAACTGACAGATACACCAGTGCCTGCGCTGCCTCTAACTCGGACTCCTTGTACGCCGACATTTTTAGTTTGTGAATAATTTTTATATTGTTATTATTAATTATGTAGGTTCCTATAAAGAATTATTTGTTATTTATTTATTAGCATTTTATTTTCTATATTATAATTATGTGTAAGCGGTAGTCCAGGTGTTAAGGCATCGGACTCGCAATCGAGAGGCCGCGTGTTCGAAACCCACCCATTATACAGGGTGACCCACGCACGGTCATACCACGCGGAGGGAAAGTACCTTATATATTGTAGATAGAACACTTTAGTGACAGAAAACTTTATTCTGTTTTTAAAATAATTAACTGATAATTATTAATAATTGACTGCTTTCAAAGGTTTCCGGGCCGGGAATAGAACCCGCGAAATATGAAAAAATAAACATTCTGTATCCAACTAATCGAAAGGATGAATCATTAAGATGTTTTTTTGTTTGTTTGTGTTTAAATTGATACCGAACCGTTATTTAAAATTGAACTAATTAAATAAAAAAATTCAACTATCAAGGCTTGTTCGTCCCAGTAGGTGTAGAATATATTTTATCTTAACCGTATGTGACCATCTTTACATTATAATTTCCTCATTTTCAAAAATCTGATTTGTCAACAAAGAGATTCTGGCGAACGAAGTGAAAGTTTAGCCGCTATTTTCACAACTAACCCAAACGGGTAGTTGTGAAAATAGTATAGTATGTTAATGGCATGTTATTTATGAAATACGTGTAAAATCGCACATCATTGACAGTCTATATGCAGTTAAATTGTAGGCAGATTTACGTAGCTGCCTACCTACAATAAATATTTGACACTGTCAGAAATGAACTGAATCTCAACAATATTGCTTTCAACAATTCAATAATACAAAGTAGACAATAAAACTAAGTAACAACTACTACGAAAATTAATACAGGTAGGTAAGATGGCGAGAAACCGGTCTATCACCATTTTCACAGCTCTGCGTTTAACGTATGGCTGAATATAGCAAAAACTGGCTTCAATTTAAATGAATAATAGGTATTAAATAGGAGTTGTGAAAATCGCGGCAAACTGAGCTGTCATCTTTTACACAATTCCGCGTTGTACTTGTGAAAATATGTAAATAAGAATGCCGTATTTTCACACGTAAAACTAAAATTTCATTCAAAAATAATAAAAATAATGGACGGCGGCAGATAATTAAGCGCTTACCTTGATAGTTGCCATGAATAATTGGCGAAACGGACAGATCAAAAAACGCCTGCGCTGCATCTATCTATCTCTGTGGGCTCTATCTCTATCTATTTGGGCCATCAGTGAATGGATCTGATCACTCAGAATGCAGATAGTCGAATGCATTATTTCTATCTCGGGCAAATTAGCAGTTTGTGTTCCCGTATCTCGTACATTTGCCGTGATATTTGATAGCCCAGTACCGCTGGGTTGCTGAAAAATGATAGATAGGAAGCACGCGACAGAACTCGAAAATACTTTATAAACCCTTATTGGCTTTCCTTTGCTAATCTTTTTGCGTTTGCTGGTAAGTGGTTCATAGTGGGTTTCCTGAAATATAGTAGAAATGTATATTTTAATTATTTGTGTGATCCATTGATGAAGGTTTTTTTCTGTTGTAAAAAAGTAATATAAGTGAACAGCAAGATCCTCCCACGTAATCCATATCTGTAACATGGATCTGGATCCATGTTGTACATAATAATTATTGCCCTTCACCTTTATAGATGAAAGGCTATGATTATTAGGTACATTTATATTGATATTATAAAGCTGAAGCGTTTGTTTGTTTAAGGGCGATAATCTCAGGAGGTACTGCTCCGAAGCGACCCTTTTATCGAGGAAGTATTACAATATTACAATACTTAATATTCTGGGCTTTTTGCAAGAAATTCTTTTCGTTCCATCGAAACTTTTGCACTATACATGACTTTTATACCTTAGCACAAAAGTTGTGTGAGCTTGTAAGTGTGTTTTGTTTGTACATACATATTTTTAAATAAAGAAAAACGTACCATGGCAGAAGCATTAGGGTTAGGTTAGACCCGTTGTTGTCATCATCCTTATGATGCGCGATTTATTTGGGCCATTAGTTCAGTAAGTTTATCACTCAAAATACTCATTGCCGAATCGATGAATGTCAAAAAATCATTATATGTGATGGCAGCTGGCGGCGGTGGTGGCGAAGTTGGTACCACACATTCTAAAAATATGGTTAATTCTATCAGTTTTTTGTAGGTAGGTAGGTAAATTGGCACGTGATATTTACCTAATTAAGTAGATTTTTTTTAAATATATAAAAGACTTGGGTAAAAATAAAATAAGGTAGGGATATGCGTATATACACCTATGCATTAAAAAACACACAAAGGCGATTGTTTGATATAATGAGAAAGGCTCGTACAGCCCGTGTTTTACAATCAGTATTATGTAAATAACCAGTAAATAGTAGTTTTATATGAGTTATTTCTTAATTAGCCATAGGATTCGAGAATCTAAATAGGCACTAGTTCTAGCTACTTAAAGCTCCAAAAAACTGATTTGTCAACAAAGAGATTCCGGCGAACGAAGTGAAAGTTTAGCCGCTATTTTCACAACTAACCCAAACGGGTAGTTGTGAAAATAGTATAGTACGAGTATGTTAATGGCATGTTATTTATGAAATACGTGTAAAATCGCACATCATTGACAGTCTATATGCAGTTAAATTGTAGGCAGATTTATGTAGCTACCTACCTACAATAAATATTTTACACTGTCAGAAATGAACTGAATCTTAACATTATTGCTTTCAACAATTCAATAATACAAAGTAGACGATAAAACTAAGTAACAACTACTACGAAAATTAATACAGGTAGGTAAGTAAGGAGTGGTGATAATGGCGAGAAACCGGTCTAATGATTAATAGGTATTAAATTGGAGTTGTGAAAATCGCGGCAAACTGTGCTGTCATCTTTTACACAATTCCGCGTTGTACTTGTGAAAATATGGAAATAAGTATGCCGTATTTTCACACGTAAAACTAAAATTTCATTCAAAAATAATAAAAATAATGGACGGCGGTAGGTAATTAAGCGCTTACCTTGATTGTTGCCAAAAATAATTGGCGCAACTGACAGATCCACCAGTGCCTGCGCTGCCTCTAACTCGGACTCCTTGTACGCCGACATTTTTAGTCTGTGAATAATTTTTATATTGTTATTATTAATTAAGTAGGTTCCTATAAAGAATTATTTGTTATTTATTTATTAGCATTTTCTTTTCTATATTATAATTATGTGTAAGCGGTAGTCCAGGTGTTAAGGCATCGGACTCGCAATCGAGAGGCCGCGTGTTCGAAACCCACCCATTATACAGGGTGACCCACGCACGGTCATACCACGCGGAGGGAAAGTACCTTATATATTGTAGATAGAACACTTTTAATTTCAATTAACTGATAATTATTAATAATTGACTGCATTCAAAGGTTTCCGGGCCGGGAATAGAACCCGCAAAATATGAAAAAATAAACATTCTGTATTCAACTAATCGAAAGGATGAACCATTAAGATGTTTTTTGTTCTAATGAAGCAGAAATTGATACCGAACCGTTATTTAAAATTGATTGGCTTGTTCGTCCCAGTAGGTGTAGAATATATTTATCTTATCCTTAAGTGACCATTATAATTTATATCAATATTTATAACATTATAATTTCCTCATTTTAATTTCTTCTATGATTTACTCATTCAAATAGCGAAAACTACATCTAATCGAGACTTAAAAATTTACATGAGAATATCGCCAACAGACATATGAGTCAAACAGAAAACGACTGTTTTTATGTATATACATATATATATATTAAAGACGACTCTTGCAATAGGGTACAAGCCCTGTGTCGCGGGGGACTTTATAAACATACAACATGTGTAACGGACACAAAGTACACCCAGACAGAAACGACAATATGTGAATCACACAAAGTGGTGTCCCGTGTGGGAATTGAACTAACGACCTCTTACGTAGCACACACATACACCTACCGAGGCAGTCAATTAAAAAAAAAGTTGTTAGGTATATCTCTACATATTAGTAGGGATAGTGTGCTACTAAAATTAAACAAACATGCGACATACTAAATAAGTAATTAAATGAGTAAAGAAAATAGCACTACACTAAAAAAGCTACCAATGACTTACGCAGATTTTACCAGTGCATTAGTACCTATTAATATAACAATATATGAAATAAACAAAAATAGAAACTTACGTAAATTAAAACTTCACTGAATTTAACCACGATGTTTTATTTACACATGGCAGAAGCATTAGGGTTAGGTTAGACCCGTTGTTGTCATCATAGTTACGATGAGCTTTCGTCTCCCGAATCTAATTGGCTTATCAGAGATTTAATTTGATCAGAGAAAATGCCGATAGTGTTATCCAGTATTTCGATTTCAGGCAAATCAGAAGTTTGTGTTTCCACATCTCGTAAATTTGGAGTGGAATTTGATAACCCACTACCGCTGGGTTGCTGATACATTAACGATAGGAAGCGCGCGACAGAGCATGAAAATACTTTAAAATCCCTTATTGGCTTTCCTTTGCTAATCTTTCTGCGTTTGCTGGTTTGTGGTTCATGGTGGGTTTCCTGAAATATAGTAGAAATGTATATTTTAATTATATGTGTGATCTATTGATGAAGGTTTTTTTCTGTTGTAAAAAAGTTATTAGGTGAACAGCAAGATCCTCCCACGTAATCTATATCTGTAACATGGATCCGGATCCATGTTGTACTTAATAATTATTGCCCTTCACCTTTATAGATGAAAGGCTATGATTATTAGGTACATTTATACTAATATTATAAAGCTGAAGCGTTTGTTTGTTTGAATACGATAATCTTATGAGGTACTGCTCCGAAGCGACCCTTTTATCGAGGAAGTATTACAATATTACAATACTTAATATTCTGGGCTTTATGCAAGAAATCCCTTTCGTTCTATCAAAACTTTTGCACTATACATGACTTTTATACCTTAGCACAAAAGTTGTGTGAGCTTGTAAGTGCGTTTTGTTTGTACATACATATTTTTAAATAAAGAAAAACGTATCATGGCATAAGCATTAGGGTTAAAAGACCCATTGTTGTCATCATCCTTATGATGCGCGATTTATTTGGGCCACTATGTAAATAACTAGTAAATAGTAGTTTTATATGAGTTATTTATTAATTAGCCATAGGATTCGAGAATCTAAATAGGCACTAGTACTAGCTAGTTATAGCTCCGAAAATCTGATTTTTCAACAAAAAGATTCCGGCGAACGAAGTTTAGCCGCTATTTTCCCAACTAACCCAAACGGGTAGTTGTGAAAATAGTATAGTATGTTAATGGTATGTTATTTATTGTTACGTGTAAAATCGCACATCATTGACAGTCTATAAGCAGTTAAATTGTAAGCAGATTTATGTAGCTACCTACCTATAGTAAATATTTGACACTGTCAGAAATGAACTGAATCTCAACCATATTGCTTTCAACAATTCAATAATACAAAGTAGACGATAAAACTACTACTACGAAAATTAATACAGGTAAGTAAGTAAGGAGTTGTGGAAATGGCGAGAAACCGGTCTATCACTATTTTCACAGCTCTGCGTTTAACGTATGGCTGAATATAGCAAAAAATGGCTTCAATTTAAAAGATTAATAGGTATTAAATAGGAGTTGCGAAAATGGCGGTAAACTAAACTGTCATCTTTTACACAATTCCGCGTTGTACTTGTGAAAATATGGAAATAAGTATGCCATATTTTCACACGTAAATCTAAATATTCACTCAAAATTATTAAAAATAATGGACGGCGTTAGGTAATTAAGCGCTTACCTTGATTGTTGCTGCCTCTAACTATCTCTGTGGGCTCTATCTCTCTCTATTTGAGCCATCAGTGAATGGATCTGATGACTCAAAATGCAGATAGTCATTTCTATTACTTCTATTTCGGGAAAACTAGCTGTCTGTGTTCCCGTATGTTGTAGAAATGACAGCCCACTACCGCTGAGTTGCCGATACAAGATAGATAGGGTGCGCTCGAAGGCACCCTGTGGCAGTGGTGGCGGTGTTGGTGTGACCTCGAATTCTAAAAATATGGTCAATTTTATCAGTATTTTGTAGGTAGGTAAATTGGCACGTGACATTCACCTTATTAGGTAGATTATTTTTAAAGTAAATATTTAAAAGACTTGGGATAAATATAAAATAAGGTAGGGATGCGTATATACATCTATGCATTAAAAAAACGCACAAAGGCGATTGTTTGATTTAATGACAAAGGCTCGTACGGCCCGTGTTTTACAATCAGTATTATGTAAATAACCAGTAAATAGTAGTTTTATATGAGTTATTTATTAATTAGCCATAGGATTCGAGAATCTAAATAGGCACTAGTACTAGCTACTTATAGCTCCGAAAATCTGATTTGTCAACAAAGAGATTCCGGCGAACGAAGTGAAAGTTTAGCCGCTACTTTCACAACTAACCCAAACGGGTAGTTGTGAAAATAGTATAGTATGTTAATGATATGTTATTTATGAAATACGTGTAAAATCGCACATCATTGACAGTATATGAAAATCGCGGCAAACTGAGCTGTCATCTTTTACACAATTCAGCGTTGTACATGTCAAAATATGGAAATAAGAATGCCGTATTTTCTCACGTAAAACTAAAATTTCATTTAAAAATAATAAAAATAATGGACGGCGGTAGGTAATTAAGCGCTTACCTTGATTGTTGCCAAAAATAATTGGCGCAACTGACAGATCCACCAGTGCCTGCGCTGCCTCTAACTCGGACTCCTTGTACGCCGACATTTTTAGTCTGTGAATAATTTTTATATTGTTATTATTAATTAAGTAGGTTCCTATAAAGAATTATTTGTTATTTATTTATTAGCATTTTCTTTTTTATATTATAATTATGTGTAAGCGGTAGTCCAGGTGTTAAGGCATCGGACTCGCAATCGAGAGGCCGCGTGTTCGAAACCCACCCATTATACAGGGTGACCCACGCACGGTCATACCACGCGGAGGGAAACTACCTTATATATTGTAGATAGAACACTTTTGTGACAGAAAACTTTATTTTGTTTTTAAAATAATTAACTGATAATTATTAATAATTGACTGCATTCAAAGGTTTCCGGGCCGGGAATAGAACCCGCAAAATATAAAAATATAAACATTCTGTATCCAACTAATCGAAAGGATGAATCATTAAGATGTTTTTTTGTTCTAATGAAGCAGAAATTGATACCGAACCTATAATTCCCTCATTTTAATTTCTTTTATGATTTACTCATTCAAATAGCAAAAACCCCATCTAATCGAGACTTAAAAATTTACATGAGAATATCGCCAACAGACATATGAGTCAAACAGAAAACGACTGTATTTATGTATATACGTATATATATAGGTATTAAAGACGACTCTTGCAATAGGGTACAAGCCCTGTATCGCGGGGGACTTTATAAACATACAACATGTGTAACGGACACAAAGTAAACCCAGACAGAAACGACAATTTGTGGATCACACAAAGTGGTGCCCCGTATGGGAATCGAACTAACGACCTCTTGCGTAGCAGTCAGATACTCTCCCACCGAGCCAATCAATTAAAAAAAAAGTTGTTAGGTATATCTCTACATATTAGTAGGGATAGTGTGCTACTAAAATTAAACAAATATGCGACATAACTAAATAAGTAATTAAATGAGTAAAGAAAATAACACTAAGAATCTATCATTAAAAAAGCTACCAATGACTTACGCAGATCTTACCAGTGCATTAGTACCTATTAATATAACAATATATGAAATAAACAAAAATAGAAACTTACGTAAATTAAAACTTCACTAAATTAAACCACGATGTTTTATTTATTTAGCGATTCGACGCTGCTCTACTATAGATTAGGAGCAAGTACAACGTTTCGCTTAAAATAACCGAAGAGTACTGGCCAAAAATTTAAAATCTTGTCTATTTATGTACCTCTCGAATAATGGGTCATAAAATGAAACACCACGTTAACTTGAACGCTTTCGTTTCAGGTAGCAGTAAGTAATCCCAACCAAATTTCCCCGAGCTTATTATATTGTCCATTTACAACCGTACCAGTACCGACAGCTTAGCCATTGTCCATAGATATCGGTTAACAACTTTTTAAAGGAATCAATAACAATGAGTACGTAATTTAAAATATTACAATTAAATATGGTTTACTTTGAACTAAGTAGGTACCTGTCTACCTCCAATAGGTTGGAATTTAAGTACCTACTACATACCTATTATTATCTAATCTACTTACCTATTGCTTTTAAGAATAGTTAGAATTCAATAAACTGATAAATAGGTAACTTATAAGAACCTTATTTATATCTATAATATTTTTCATTTCTTCAATCATTACCTACTTTTCTGTTTACTTTTAGTCCGACCATAAGTTCTGTTACAAAAGAAAATGCATTTTTTTTTAATGAAGTGATGTAATATTACTAAAACTTATAAATAAAATAAATAAAAATAAATAAATCTATAATATTTTTCATTTCTTCAATCATTACCTACTTTTCTGTTTACTTTTAGTCCGACCATAAGTTCTGTTACAAATGAAAATGCAATTTTTTTTAATCAAGTGATGTAATATTACTAAAACTTATAAATAAAATAAATAAAAATAAATAAATCTATAATATTTTTCATTTCTTCAATCATTACCTACTTTTCTGTTTACTTTTAGTCCGACCATAAGTTCTGTTACAAATGAAAATGCAATTTTTTTTAATCAAGTGATGTAATATTACTAAAACTTATAAATAAAATAAATAAAAATAAATAAATCTATAATATTTTTCATTTCTTCAATCATTACCTACTTTTCTGTTTACTTTTAGTCCGACCATAAGTTCTGTTACAAATGAAAATGCATTTTTTTTTAATGAAGTGATGTAATATTACTAAAACTTATATGTAGATATTTAGTCTCAGTAAAAATAAAAACAATATTGTATTCAAAATGGCCACCTTTGTATTTTATTCAGGCCTTTAATCTATGGATTTACGCACTGTTTCCATGGGAATTTTTTGCCATTGCTAGCTCCAGAGATTTTTTAAGAGACTTACTATCGCCGAGTCGTTTAGACTTTTAGAGCAAGCCATGTCCTCTAAATCTGATCATAATTTGTATATTGCATAATCATAATTTTAGTTTAAAGTGATAAGGGTCTGGGCTAGATGAGGGTCAGTCTTCAGCTCTTATAAAGTCCGGAACGTTGGTTTCAAACCAGGCTTGGGTAATTCGTGTCTTGTGACCAGGTGTAGAGTCCTGCTGGAAAGTCCACGGTACATTTTAAAAAAGTGTATTGCTGAGGGGTTTCACAACACGATCCAAGACTGTCTCTTGATACACTTTGGCAAGTTTTCATGCCTTTTTCACAAAAATGAAGCTTTGTGACGCCTTGATAAGACACGCTGTACCTTTGTAACGCTGTAACTGTTAGCGTACATCTTATCATTTTGCTTATTGTAGTGCTCTTCATTCGTGAATTTTTTTTCATCGGTAAAGAGGATATTTCTGCGTTTTGATCGATCCACTCGCTTTAAAAATTGATTTATATCTTAACCTTATATCGACTATAAGCAACGAGCTTCAGGGGGGTCTAGACAAAGTCACATTCGAATAGCGATATTGTGAATGGAAAAGAATTAAAGTTTCGATTTTGACGTTTGCGGTGAGACCATAGATATTTTATTATTTTTTGCGAATAATTAGCACGGCGATATCGAATTCGCTACGGAACGAATGTACCTTGTCTAAACCTCCAGGTCTTGCTTTATTATATGCGACAGAGTCCTAGCGGGAATCTTCATTTCTCGCGATAAGATTTTTTGCTTCCTTTGTAGTTCTAACATCACGCAGCCGCCCCGATCTTTTAGGGTCTTCGATTGAGGAAGTGTTGTTGTATCTGTTGATAGTACAATATACGAACATACGGCTAATACCAAGCTTTTGAAGTGTCTGGAATATGATCGACGGCTCCATGCCCACTTTGTGCAAGGCGATCACCGCAGTTTTATTTTCTTTAACACCCCAATCCATATTGTAATTTAATCATGAACACGAAAAAATATGTGTAATGGCGCGAAATCGAAAGAACTTTTAAAAATAATAAACGCTTTAACGCATTTATTATTTTAGTGATGGCCGGACTATTTATATATATAGTAATATATTATACATATATAATCTATATTATATAGCTTAAGAGTTTGTTTGAACGCAATGATCTCAGGAACTACTGGTCCGAGTTGAAAAATGATTTTAGTGTTCGATCGTCCATTTATCGAGCAAGATTAACCAATAGGAGTGGAGCAACAATGAAAAATGTTCCAAAAACGGGTAAAATTTACGCAGACGAAGTTGCGCGGGTCTGCTAGTAACGTGTTCTAACATTTTTTTTAAAGGTAACTTGCGTTGTGGGATTGGGTCTCACATCACTAGCAATGTTGTTAACCCCTCCAACTAAGCTCAAAGACTTGTGTTAGCAGTGGGTCCACGTCGGTAGTTTAATGGGTAGGATTCAAACCCGTGACCTCACGATTGCGAGACCGATGCCTTAGCCAATAGGCTACCGCCGTTTTATGTTTTTCTTCAATACAGTTGTGAATGGTCCTTAAACTCAAATGTTTTTTTTTTTATGTTGGTTCTTTCGTAAGTAGCTGCCATTATATTAGCTTTGTGGTATAATTGAAATCTCATCATATCTCACTCAGTCAGTGGCGACCAAGCAGATCGAGTAGCGTGATGTTATTTAAAGATTATACAGCGTTTAGGTAAGAAGTTATATATAAATGTTTATATTAATATTTACATAATCTAAACATAAATATTAATATAATTTTTTTTTTATACTCGTACAATTTAACTATAGAATTCGTCTAACGCGCACTCGACCACATATACCTACAACAGAATCTATAACCACTTTGTTTCGAAGGCGTGTCCTTGAAGGAAGTTATGTGTGCGTTACGAAGTACAAAGCTTGTCATCTGTAGTCTCAGTGATTGTAGGTATACAATGCTATATGTTAGTAAGTACTTACTTACTATATTAGATTTAATGCAGTGGCATTGTACGTGCCAACTGCTTCTAATAATTTTTCGTATATTTTAGATAATTTAATCATTGAGCTTCGTGAATGCATGAACATGTCACACGCTATCGTCAGATTATTGCTCATTTCACCGAATAGTACAGCAATTGTATCTAGCATTTCCTGCTCTATAAAAGTCCTATGGCGCACCTTTGAAGTTACATTTGAGTCTAGCACAACTCTTGGTCCACTCACTGAATCGCTTACAGTATGAATAGTTTCTTCAATATGTCTATCGTCGTTAATAAACTCGTTTGTATTAGTTACATAATCTGATATGTCCTCTTGAGATGGCGACAAAGAATTTTCTTCAAAACGATCGTCTGTCTGACACATGTTATCCATTCCTATTGGAGAGTTTTCAACACCTGATGATCGTACCCTGTCACCTTCAAAACAAACGTGTTTACTGTTGAAATTTGTTTCGGTAGACACGTCAACCAATATTTTCTTTGAACATGGATTTTGATACGCATAGCCTGGTATAAATTGTTCTTTAGTCAATCGATACGTTGAATATGTTGATAGTACTTTGTAGTTTGGAGTTACAAGTATCGGTACTGCCCAATACATGCTTTTCTGATTGACATATCTTTCACTTGTATTCACTTGTATACTAGTATGTGAATTGTCTATTATACTATTTCTAAATACATTTAGAAGTGCTTTTTCTAACGAGTTTGGATGTTTTGATAGAACAGGTGCCACTGCCGGTTTAATTACTCTTCCAGTAACGGGCCTATGAATAGTGCTTGATTTAAAATATTTTTTGTCATACGTGGATCCTCTTTTGGATCTTGATGAAATCTAGTAGTAATAGAATGGTAAAATCAATTCGATTTAAAAATAATAAAAAATAAATTTAAGAAAAGCATAAGACCCGCCTTCTAAAAAAAGATTGAAACAAGATGAGCTTAAATCTTGCAGTCAGAGGCATTTTAGTGAGTTCACTGGGATTTATGGGACTGCGCGATTTAAACTCCTGTTTTAGTTTTATAAGCTAGGACAACATTTTATACCTTCCCAGAAAAATAAGCAGTTTCAAATCGAAAACCGGATCACTAGCTTTCGAGAAAATCGCGAACATATACATACATACAGAGCAAACAAAGAACCATCTTTTTTTGAAGGTGGTTAAAACCTCCTGCACCTTGTTGATATTTATTTTTGTTATCATTGGTTGGTTATTTTGAAAACAGCTGAATTTAATAAAACTATACTTAGGCAAGCGAGTGTGTCATTTATGTGATGCGCCATTAGTTAACATCGCAAATATCTCGATCTGCTCGGTCACCCATCACTGAGGAACGGATCCTTTAGTAAAGTACCTACCTACTTACATAGTAGAACTATGAGTTGTCGCTTGTAGTATGTACTTACCTATAGGGTGTGTTAAAAATGACAATTCGTCCAATAAAAGAATTGATAAATACCTACATTGGTAAATATGTAAGTACCTACTTAGTTAAGTAGGTACTTACATATTTACCTTTAGGGTATCTAATTGATTTATTAAAATGTATAAGTCTGGTTTCATATACAATAAGAAAACCCGTAGCAAGAAAGCTACAATAGGTAACCTGTAACAAAACGCAACGAAAATTTCTGCCATTCTTCTACCACTTGTACCTACGTAGTTTAATCGATCCAAATTCCTATACGTATGTGTCTACCTAGTACGGCATATTTGTAGGTCAATAATATCTAAAATATGAATAACATTATCAAATTTGGCATATTTACTATTATTTGGCGTATCTGTAATAATTTAATAACAAATCTTACCTCCATTCTTTACACCGATATTATTACAATATAGATCGGCAGAGTTCGCTCAATTGAGTTGAGAAGTCCAGTTGTATGGGTAAAGCATTTGGATATGTATTCTGTGACGTAGACGTCTACGCTACGGCTAAGATATATACACAGTATGTGGTTTAAATGTTTTAAACTAAACAGTTCTGTTAATTTTGATTGAAAGGTCTGGTTTAATTGCATTAATAGCTATAATTTTATATGTGAAATGTAGGTGTATGTGAGTAAGACAGACAGTAGGACTGCCACTTAGTACTGCCCATAAATTTATTAGGGGAAGATAACGTGAAACAGGGTTTGGCTCTTTCAAAAAATTATATAGAAAACCTAAATAATAGGACACGAAATAAATTGTGTTACTATAACACGTTGTTGTTTTTTTTTTTATAGTCAAAGAGTTTTTCTAGTAGATGATATAAAGAAATTTAAGGATATGTCTTAATATGATCCCGCAAGTAAATCTTGAAGTTGCGCAAAAAACGAACGAATATTCTACTTTTATTTGACCTGCGCTCCTGCGCACTGTGAAATAATGGTTGGGTGCGGAAGAGCGAGGCCGGCGATAGTGTCGCTGTGAACGTTCAACATTCTAAGTGATATCAGTTGTCGACGAGTATGTGTGTGTGTCACAGGCCTTGGACGGTATGGCGACACTGGAGGCCACCAACCGTGACTTTTCCCGTGTCTATCAGTAGCTCCATCAAATTATAGCGTATCTATCTATGACTCGTCTCTAAAATTATACTTTGACTTTACGATTATACTAAGATATTGATAATTTTTTTTTTTTATTGTGTGTTGTTCCGATAGGTATAGGTATCGGATGTAAAATGAGGAAATTCGAATGTAAATCGGGTGTAAAATGATGAACAAGACTTGAATGAATGCCGAACAAGTCTTGATGGTTGTATTTTTTTATTGCAGTAGTTTGATTTTATATAACGGTTCATTATAGATTTCTGCTACAATAGAACTAAATATCATCACGTGTCGAACAAAATAAATATTATGTAATGCAACTCCGGGTTCAGTTTTTGCATTTAATAATAAAAAATCAAATTCAAACACAACAAACTTTGAAACTCTCTTATTCTTCCCGTTCCTATACACTTTTGGCGGTTACATACTGCCGCATTTTTAGGGTTCCGTAGCAAAAGTGGCTAAATGGAACCCTTACCGTCTTATTCCAAAATTTGGACTAAACCTGGATTGACGAAAATCCTAGTTTAAACCATGGATCTACGAAAATCTTTATAATGAGGTTCATCGCTTAATCGATGATCATCTTTGGTCCATATATTAGTCTTTCGATCACCCTAGTTTAACTATAGTAATAACCTTGAAATGTCAAAAACTTAACAATTTGAAGGTTATACCATTTACAATTTTGCGTATTTTAGCTTCAAATATTAATGACGAATAATGCGTATTTGGTGAATTTACATCATTATCTAACTAAATATGGTGTGGCAACAAAATAAACACAAAAATCGAGTGAAATTGCAATGTGTGACAAAATATTTAATAATACATGCATAATATTGGTTTTCAAAACATTTATCACAGCTTGGAATTGTCGAGAGAAGATTTAACATACAGAACTCAGAGATGTCCTAAAGTTAAAGTGGTCTGTGCAATGTTTGGGTCAACCAGACTCTGCGTGAAGTGTAGATACCTACGCAGTGTTATTATAAAAATAATTAACTAGTGTGGAAAGTTAAAGGTCCACATAGATTATTTTTGTTCGACAATAGTATCATTAACTGGTGCTCTATGTAAAACAAACTGATGCATTCCACTTATAATATGTCACATTATTTATATTGAAGTTGGAAAATCACAGTTGGAATGTCTGAGAGGTGGTCTGGAGTAAGCGGCAAAAACCAATGTTGAATATACATACTTAAAATGCACACAATAAAGTAATAAAAACATCATTATGATATTTTTTTTACCTAAAACTTACTAGTGAACTAAATAGTGTAACTAAACAAACATTTATTGATTACTGTTTATAAATATATTATACCTACATAAAATGCCTAATTAAAAAAAAATACAAATTATACTGCCCTACAATATAAAATGTAGTTGGTAAAATGTAACCACGGCTACCTATACCTATGTACTATGGTTTCAAATGAGAAGATAATCGCGATCGCGTCAACTTCACTCTGTACTTGTCAAAATTCAATAAACACGAAACATAAATAAGTAAATAGGCAAAATATAAGAATAATCTAGACTTTAGTGGCCTTTCAGTCAGACGTAATATTTTTTTACCTAAAACATAATAAATAGTAAAATACAGTGCTTGTAAATAGTTCATTAGAGTAGGTAGGTACTTCTGTGTAATACTAATGACACCTTTTTACGAATTATTTTATTGCTGACCTTACGTTACACAATGTAGTTGCAGTCGTATTGCGAAACAAAATATCATCATGACAGTTATCAACTCATTTGAAACGCATAGTGCCTATTACTAGGGAACTATACGCTGGATCAAAATAAACATTGGTCAATTTAAAAATTTAGTTGGTAATGCGTAACCACGGAAACAGATGTAAACTTAGCTTATAGGCAGGTACCAAGAACTGAATATTATGTATATAGGAGCTCAGCTAGTTAATACATTGCTACAATTTTCATTTTTAAACATAGTTTAAACACTTAAAAAGAGAGTACAGATTGGTTACTGGTTAATGAAATTGTAATGTGATAACTATTATGCACTACCTAACAGTGTAGATAATTATATTTATGATTGTCATGAAAATGAACTATGTTCTTAAGGAGAATAAATGGTACCTATCTAATAAATAATGATTCTATGTATATTGTACCTAAAACTTACTAGTGAACTATATAGTGGATCTAAATAAAAATTGATTAATTATTTATTGATTACTGTTTATATGTTATACATAAAATGCTTAATTAAAAATACACAAACCCTATTACTAGTGAACTATAAGGTGGATCTAAATGAACAATGATCAATTTTATTATATAAATATATTGTTGATCACTGTTTATATATTATACAAAAGATGCATACAATTTAAAATGTATTGTAAAATAAATATCTATACTAATATTATAAAGCTGAAGAGTTTGTTTGTTTGTTTGAACATGGTAATCCTATGACCTACTAATCCTTCTGAACTATTTACTGTTGGGTAGTTTAACATCGATTTTGTTGTAACAGTTAACCTAACCTAACAGTTTAGATAATTATATATGAGATTCTCATGAAAATGAACTCTGTTCTTAGGGAGAATAAATGGTATCTAATATATAATGATTCTATGTAGTTATCAAAGAATTTCGTTTCATAGCAAGCTCACTATTATTAAATAATAAAAATATTCATAGATTTGTTTCAATTGTTTGTTGTGCTTCAGCTGAAGTTTCAGAATCTAGGCATACTTTTCCCCAATAATGGATTATGTGACTGCCTCTGTGGCGCGGTGGGAGTGTGTCCGACTGCTACGCAAGAGGTCGTGGGTTCGATTCCCACACGGGACACCACTTTGTGTGATCCACAAATTGTTGTTCCGAGTCTGGGTGTACTTTGTGTCCGTGACTTGTATGTTTGTAAAGTCTCCTGCGACACAGGGCTTGTACCCTAATGCAAGAGTCGTCTTTTTTTAAAAGAAAAAAAAGATCTTATTGAGTAAGTATCCTTAAAACTATCCTTACTACTATTTATTGGATTTTCATCCAACCATGCTAAGAACTATTCCAAGGAAACTAGCTTTGTAAAAAAAACTCGCATCCAAGTTCATCTATGTGTTTGGGCGCTATAATTACACAGATTAAACATATAACATCCCTATTGTTGTCGGAGTTAATTAAATTTAGGTTATCATCATTTATTAACATTTTTAGTACTACTGACAACTATATGTGTCTGGGTGTTATTTATCTATAATATGTATGTATTTAGAAATATTTATGTATGTTTATCGGTTGTCTGGTTTCCATAGTACAAGCTTTGCTTAGTTTGGGATCAGATAGCTTTGTGTGAGTTGTCCCAAGATATTATATTATATTATATTATATATATATATGTAACGTTCCGATCCTGACAAGAAACTATTTTAATATTCGTAAATTGCAGGCAGAGGGCTTATATTTTGAAAATTACGAAGTGCTGGTGAATAATTTAGCTACGTAGAACGTCAAAATATATATATATATATATATATATATTGATCTGCTCTTTGTAATAAGGCGGTTATAATTTCGCCATGTCCGTCCGTCGGCAATCCGCAGCTTTGCTCAGAGACTGTCAGTGCTAGAAGGCACTAACAGTTGCTTGGATACACAGTCATGTGCCCCCCACCCCCCTCTTCCAGCTAAATGGTTGCTGTTGAGTATGTGAAAATCTTCACGCTATTTGTATATATAGTGAAATTAAAAGGAAAACTATCACAGCTAAGAAGGCTTTACAAGTTTACGAGTAACAGCTGATCAAATAAAAAGTAACAAAATTTTGTACGAATTCCATTGAAAATTAATGTTAAGTAGGTATAGCGTTGTAAGTATGAAACAAAAACAACAGGAAACTCACTTCATAAGCCGCATTATTCCGATGGAGGGGGGGGGGGGGGGTGACCACGGAACCATACATTGTGCGTGGGCCAACATGCACTTGCCCGGTTTTATTATATACATTTAAGAATACATATCTCAAGGAAAATGTGTCACAGGTCATAATCACAGTAGGACGACAGTGGGCTGTCGTTCGTTTAATGAGATTCTGGTACACCTATACTTACGCCCTAAATAAAATGTCCTCTACAAGACAGGACCTAATATGGAGAAGCTGCCCTTGACACTGGCAGTGTTAAGGGCATTTCTCCATCTTAGGTAGGAAAAGACACCGACAGATCCAGGATTTTGTTTACTTGACCCTGCTGACGTTCTGTACAATCAAAGGAAAACTAAACATAGGAGATCTCGGATACTTTTGGGGAGGATGTTAGCTCCCTAGTATGCCTAGATCAGCCACCGATCATTTAATCTAGTCAATATCCAATGCTTATTCATTCAAATTCACGGCCGCTATGTTTTTCCGAGCGGCTGTGTGCCTGTGTGTCTTGTGGACTCTGGTGGTTATACAAACAAAAAGATATAAAATTCTTTCAAATCGGTTTATTGCTAAAATTTTTATGTGAGTACCTTGATAGATACAATGCTTACTAAAACAATAAAGCCATCTGCATTTTATCTTTTCACAGAAATGGTCAACGATAATCCGTGAAGATGCTCTGTTCAGTTTATATTTTTTCCAACAAGTTTAAAGCCATAAAACGATTTAACCATTGTTAGTATTAGCTTTTGTCTTCGGCTTAAGTCTCTTGTTTAAATATTTCAAAAAATGTATTGGTGAGGCGTTCATTTGTTAAATACTTTACCTGAAGGCAAAGGGACCATAGTCAAAGCTCAATAGGTTAACTGTTCGTCTCATAAAAGAAAGTTAAGTATTGAAGTAATTTTTATAGGCATTTCTTGCCAAAGATGGCTTGGACGGCATAAAAACAGCTTTGGTCAAACAAATTAGGAAAGAGATTGCCAGACCTTTAACACATATTTTTAATCTCAGCATGGAAACAGGAATCTTCCCCAAAGAATGGAAAAAAGCTGCTATTGTCACTATCTATAAAAATGGCCTAAAGACAATACCTGGGAATTACAGACCTATTTCACTGCTACCGGTTTTTTCTAAAATACTGGAAAAGATTGTTAACATAAGACTAACAAACTATCTTAATAAGTTTGGACTTATATCAAATAACCAGTTCGGCTTTACACGTGGTAGGTCTACCACAGATGCTGTTAACTCCCTTGTCACAGATATCACTCGCTGTTTAGACAATGGAGATAAATGTATTGGAGTATTTCTTGACCTTGCAAAAGCCTTTGACACCGTTTCTGTGCAAATCCTTCTGAGAAAGTTAGAAGCCTTTGGAATTAGAGGATTACCTCTGGAGTGGTTTCGCAGTTATTTGAGAGAACGGTGTCAATGTCTAAAATTGGGAGACTTACAGAGTGATCAACTACCAGTTACTTTTGGTGTTCCCCAAGGAAGTGTGCTTGGCCCAACGCTTTTTACTGTGTACATCAATGATATACACCACTTTGCAGATCAATTCAAGATCATTTGTTATGCGGATGATACTGTGCTACTATTTCGTGGAGATTCTTGGAAAACAGTTCATGAGAAATCAGAAGCAGGTATGGCCACAATAAAAACCTGGTTAGACCAAAATTTACTCACTCTAAACATACAAAAGTCTAAGTTTCTCTGTTTTCACAAAACTAAGATATCAGCACCGAAGGAAGCACTGTCCCTAAAAATAAAAAGTATTACTTGTTATAATCTTGGAAATACCTGTGAATCAATTGATCGCGCCATAACTATAAAATATTTAGGAATCGTGATAGACCAAAACTTATCTTTCACCGACCATATAACGAGTACAACTAATCGCGTCAGGAAACTTATTTACGCAATAAGGCTCTTGAGAAACTCTGCCAACAAGAAATCACTACTGATGGTCTATACTGCGCTGTGCGAGTCAATTATATGCTATTGTATCACAATTTGGGGAGGGGCTGGAAGCACCATCATGCTAAAACTGGAAAGAGCACAAAGAGCAGTTTTAAAGGTCATGCTAAAAAAACCATATCGCTACCCCACACAATCCTTGTATGCCGAAACTAGAGTTCTAACAGTAAGACAACTGTATATTCTTCAAGTAACATGTAAAATACATCGTGACACCATAACATCTAATAGTTACAGTTCATTACTCCAAAACAGGATATTTCAAATTAAGCATACCTCTGTAAAGACAAGTTTTGCGCAACGATTGCCCTATTTTTTACATCCTTTCATTTACAACAAAATTGTTCGTCTACGCGATGTCAAAAAATGTGCAGTAGGAGAATTTAAAAAAATCACCAGAGAACTGCTTAATAATATGTCTTATCAAGAAACCGAGGACCTCTTAAAAATACTTAAATAAGCGGACACACACACACACACACACACGCACACACACGCGCGCACACACGCGCGCACACACACACACACACGCACACACACACACATACACACACACACACACACACACACACACACACACACACACACACACACACACACACACACACACACACATACACACACACCAAGCTCTCACGTATACCTAACCTTTTAATTCTCTTTTTGTTAATAAAAACTTTAAAGTATATCACTTGCCTATATAAAAACTTAATTTATGTACTTATCACTGTAACGCTCATGGAAAACCACAATATTGTAAACCTTAACTAGTTCCCACGATACAGGCTAGACCTAGTGTGAGAACTATAAGAAACTTCTTTGGTCCTAATAAGTAAGAGTAAAATTATAATATTAAGTCTAATTGTTTGTAATCGTTTTCTTATTTTTAAAGTACTTTCTCTGTAATGTAAGGCACCTATGTTTTTTAAAAAAAGATTTTACAAATACAATAATTGCATTTTTGAAAGATAGAAAAATTTGAATCCAGACTCAGGAATCGAACCCGAGACTTCCGTAGCCAAACCGGGGCCAGAAGCGAAATGCAATTATTGTATTTGTAAAGTTAAGTATGATTATTTGTATTTAACCGACTTCAAAAAAGGTGGCTTATTGATAGCTTAAGAAGTTATCTATTCCTCGTACTGTCTAATAGCCACTACATGTTGCTTTTTCCATAACCTTTTACCTATAAATAATGGCATCGAGAACCGGCCCTATTTAAGTACCAAACTCAATTCAGGTTACCCGGTTGCTTCGGTTCTCAAGACAAATCAGTTAAAAAGTACATACCTATTGATTTACCTTGTATTTAACCGTATATTCTAAAATTGTTGAAGCTTTCAAAACTATTTAGAAAAAATATAGGAACTTTTTGGAGTATTTGTATATACCTGATACCTGATTATCGGGAACATTTCGCTTGAGCTCTGCATTACTACTGCACCTGTGGCATGGGTAGTAAATTGAAGATCAGGCTGGAACAGCTGAAAGATTGAGCTTTTGGCGTTTTCCTGGCCAATTCTTGCATTTGTAAGAACTGTCCTTTGTCAATTTATAACGTTTTATGGTTATTAGAACTTCTGTCTTTTAATTTATTGCTGTTGTTATTATTCAATTTGTCCCAAAAATTATGTCCCACGGAGGGAAGTATTTTAAATATGGTAGATAGAACAAATTACTGAAACAAGACTTGATGACTTTTGATATTACCGCGACCCTACGATTACGAGTCCGAAAAGGCATCGGGCTCGGGTTCAAATCCTACCCATTAGGCTCCCGGCGCTATTTTAATAAAATATAATTGGTATAGTTAGCTAGGCCCAACTATTGCATTTTTACAGTGTTTTTTTCTTTATTATACGAACTTAACATAAATGTATTATTTCCAAATATATTACGTAAATACATACAATACATTATATTAGTAAAAGCAACAAATAATGATGTTATAAAAGTGCAAATTTGCTTATTACAGAAGATGTCACGCGTTAAGCACTTGCTAGGTTGTAAATTGCACTTTCGGTTTTTCTTTCTTTTACTATGTTATTTATTCAACAGTTCAATAATTATAATATTCAACAGGTAGATAGTGTAAAATATTTGGGCATGTGGTTGGACGGAAGATTAAAACGGGGTCGGCATATAAATGAAGTTCGGCAAAAAACACATAAGTTTCTTAATGTCTTCAAAGCTCTTGCGGGCGCAAAATGGGGTATTCACCCGGTATACCTTTACTTATCAACCAGCGGCTTTATTTATCAATTGTACGTAGCAGACTAGATTATTGCAGTTATTTGTATGACAGCAGCATCAAAAGTCATTTGAATAAACTGGATGTAGTACAAAATCAGGCTATGCGAGTGGTGGGTGGATTTACAATTAAAGACAACGGGCAAGGTCAACCAACTGAAAGTTGTGCATCAAAACTTGCAGGGACTGTCCGGCAAAGAGTTAGAATTAAGTTTATTCTTAGAGACGCACAATCATGCCATGAGCATTACTGAACATTGGCTACAAGCTCATGAAGTTAGTTTTAGAAATACTGAAAACTGCACTGTATGTATATACCTAGCTCTTTTGTGAGTAAAGAATACTTGTTAGGAAAAATATTACATGTAACATACGCAAAAACCTTACAACTTTTAGTACCTCAGTTGTCCTGTGTTGAGCTTGAACAGTATATTGTTATACTCGTATGTGTATACCGACCCCTTTTTTCGACTGTTTATATATTACTGATAGATTTACAGACCTTTTTAAATCATTTAATTTAAATAACTTGTTTATTTGAGCCTACTAGAATAACAGTATCATCTTGTACTGTACTTGTCTGGACAATATTTTTAGTAACCGTGAATGTTTACATAAGGCAATTACAACTGATTTAACTTCAGACCACTGTGGTCAATTAGCAAGATTTCCTTACTCTACTACTTACTTTATTATTCGATAGATAACCGTTAGGCCTTTATCAAAAAATCGTTTTTCATGTTTAAGAACAATATTATAATTACAATAATTGCATTTTTAAAAGATAGAAAAATTTGAAATCCAGACCCAGGAATCGAACCCGAGACTTCCGTAGCCAAACCGGCGCCAGAAGCGACTATGTTACTAGATATCAAATTCTTCTATCTCTTAATTCTTACGGGTTACAGTTAATGCTACGGGAGATTATTGCACTTTCATCGCTAAGTAATTTTGTTGCTCCTTAAGCTGAAATTAATTTTAAAATGATTTATTTACGTTTTTGAGTTATACTACTTCGATATATTCTCATTGACGTATTTTTACTCTATTCGTTTTACATTGCGGTTTCAATTGATGTCATCAGGTGATATGTCATCATCAAATACGTTAAAAGTTCGCAATGAAGTTCAAACGAATAAACAACACAACAACAAATAAATGTTATGTTCGGTACAGGGGATTTTGTCGTTTTTCTACAAGTAGTGATGTTAAGTTTAGTCATTTTATATCGATTTCTTCAATCGCGAGTTGATAGCGCTCTGTATATAAATATGAAACGGAAAACAGATAGCCGGAGGAACGAGAATGCATTTTTGTATTAACTACATAGGTATCAGTTTGATCAAGCACCTATTGAAAACCATTTAGTTAATCTCTTAAAGGCAATAGCTGATGTATGCATAGATATACGTTTACATTATTTAACGAGAAATTTAAAAACCAAAACTACGAAAATTTGTAAACTCGTCCTGTTTCAAGGTCAATAATTTAGTAACTATGAGGTATTTAATTCAGTTAAATCTAAACCAACATTTCTTTTTTACTATTTTATTAAATGGTACTGAAAGGGTTTGGAGTGTATTGGGGGTCTTTAATTTTGATCCTTCAATTTTGTGGGCTTACGCTGTTAGCGCGATTATTTCGTTTCAAACTTTTTTTAAGTACATTTTGAAGTCGTATAGCATAGTGATATTATATTTGCACGTATCCGTGCTTCAGAGTTCAACCCGGTTCAGGCTGTTATCATCTCGCTAACAGTCGTTAGGTCATGTCTTAAAGGGTGATCTGAATAATTCTGTTCTGACACAAGGTTGGCCATTCAAAAAATAAGAGTGTAAATTTTATAATGAACGCCGATTATGTGATACTGATAACTTTGATCACAATATAACGTTTAGTAGGTACGTAATACCACCTATGTTCGTACGTTTTTTATTTTCTAGAAAATTGATTGTGCATTATTCCCGTTTTGTGGTAATCTTGTGCTATCTATATAATGTTAAATAGTTCAATCCTTTCAATCATATAAAAGCATTTTTGTGGTTAAGTAGTTTTAAGTGTTAAAGTACTTACAAAGTACATACATAAATGGAAATACAGCATTTAAACACAATTTATTATTAGTTTACTCTAAGAAGGCATTCTGTGATATTCAAAAAATCAAAAGCGTTAAAAACAGGTAATAGTTTTGGCTTCGTGTAAAAATTATATTGATCCCACTTAATCGTCCCTACAATTGACTAGATAGGTAAGTATATTAAATTATTATTATATTTTCATTTATTTTATCCGTGTTTTTATTTTTATTTATAAGAATGATTCTAGTAATCTTAAAAATGCAAAGTTAGTGAGGCTTGATGGATGGATGAGAGATAAACATCCAGTTTATTACTCTTTCACGAGAAAACAGCTGTACCACTGTAACAGCTTAAAGGTTAGGTTGCTTTTATCCCGGTTTCCATGAGGGATCTCATTCAAAGTGTAAATTTAGTGTAAGTTCGGTGGAGCCACGGGCGCCAGTTAGTTAGATAATAAACTTGTGCAATTAAAAACTGCAGATATTTTTTTAATATAGCTTCAAACAAAATAAAAAAAAATGAATACATTATAACGAAAGAATTTTATTAATTATTTTATGATTTTATTGAAATAAAGCGTAAAAATTACTAAAACGCTCGCGTGACGTCTTGCGCGATGGGGATAAAGTGGCACGCTCTGTTTTCATACTGTTACAGGAACATGTGGCATCTAGCTAGATCTATTATCTTTGGTGCGACTGCTAAGCAACAGATCGTGGGTTTTACGAACATACAAATTATGGACACCTAAAGTAAAGTCCTTTGTGACAGAGGCATGTTTAGTTCTTCCAAAACCATAATCGTTATGGTATTCTCAATCGATCTCGATCTGAGCCAAAATTTTACAGCTAAATATTTCCTACGTATTACGTACGTAGGAAATATTTCTAAAGGCATTCAGCCTCACACAGCTCACTTTGCATGACGTGGATTGGAGTGTCAAGGTCAAAGTCAAAATATTTTATTCATTTAGGTTACAAATGCAACACTTATGAACGTTAGACACAATTTGGAATAGAATGAGCCATCTGAATTTTGTTTCCAGAAATATCATTCATGCTGTCGGTATTATTAGCAACAACCATGGAGATAGAGTAAAAATGGAGGCCACATGCTGGCCAAATAACAAAAGTGAAACGATATGACCTTGAAAATACTGTTGTCATCTCCATCTCTTTATAAATAGGGGTTCTCTTTATTAAATAGGGTTGCCATGTTTTTTGTACTATCTATCTGAAATAAATAAATTTAGAGCGACGGAGCCGACTACTTTATAGCAAAATGCTAAATATCGAGATACTTACTAATATGGAATTTATCTATTTATTTAAATATCTACTGAAGTGTAAATTTTAAAAAGTAAATCGAGTTCCGATAAATTACAGTTCAGTAGGTATTAAAACGTAATTTTGTTAATGTTTGATTTTATTTTCTTTTGGTTAGAAAAGTTATAGCTGTTTATGAATCATTACAGTTATATACCCAAAACTTATTTTGTTTCAATATTTAAACACGAACATAGTACATTGTAAATATCGAAATATATATTATTTAAATTTAAATATATATTATATATAATCGAAGAATTAAAGAAAACATGATTTTAAATTGAATAGCAACAATTATTTGTTTTGTTTTTTAATACACGATTTAGGTTTGTTACGTTCATTAGCGGTCGTATCAAAGTTACGCTCCTAATAATACAAAAAATGGTTCAAATTTTAATCTTGGAATCAAACATAAATTTACATACTTAGAAGTGAAAAGAGAGTCCACATTCTGGGCACCTCTTACTTTTGCAATCTTGCACTATGCAAACATGATTCTTGAATAAATATTGTACAATTATTGTTACATTAGAAAATAATAAAAAATACAAAATAAAAACATCTCCCGCCATTTAGGTCTCTGTGACACATTAACTAGGTTGTCATCATCCACTAATATAAAAAAAATAATTAAGCAATAGGTAATTGAATATTATACCATAGTCAAATGCCAAATATATTTTACAACATAATTACTTACACTTACAGTTTTGTGTACAATCAACATACAAAGTGATTTTAAAGGAACTTTTTGTCTTGTGGTGGGTATCATTTGTTGGACACATCGAAGAAGATGAAGATTTGACCTATTCTCCCCGAAATTGCTCAGCTGGTGCACTCCGTAGATAATTTATCTCTATGACAACAACTCATTTTAATAATTTCAACGATGGTTTTAAATATTATTTTTTTTTAAAAGAGACATTTTAAAGTTTTATATCGTACATCAAATTTAAAAATGACTTTTATGAAAAAATGCTAACACGTCATGTAATCGTTGAGATTAGTAAAAAACATTATTGCTAAAATAGATGATTAAGTTATTTGTGGTAGAAAATAATAAGAAAAGAGTTTTAATATATTTTTTTTATTAAAATTATTATTATTATGTACCTTCCTACTTACAACTAGGTTTTATTTAAAAAGGACAAAGTGTAGATATTTTTCTAAATCTTATCCAAAACGATATTTTTTAATAATTTTATTTTTTTAATAATTGTCCGTTGCAAGTTATAATTAAATCTAAAGCTTTAATTTAACACGGAGCCTATTCAACGCACTTGTACGAAATTATCACAGCCACAAATAAGAAATGGAAAAACGAACAAGCAAACACAAGATAATACATATATTATTCAAATGACTGATAGCGCAGGGCTTTAAAATTATCCCATACCAAATTCATTAATGAATAGTAAAACCAATGAATAAAACTTCCCATTCTGATATGAGTTGTTTGACAGTTGTCAAAAGTATTCACTTTTTTTAACGTACCATAAAAAAAAAATGAGCCCTAAGAAAATAAGTTCAGTGTCATTTGGTAGGCCCTTAACAACATAATTTTTAATTATTTGAAAATAAAGCATTTTAGGGTTCCGTATGTCACAGGCTCACTACTACTCAAAAACTTTTTGGTCACGCGATACAAAACATAAGGGCACAATTTATGCAACTTTCGGAGCCATTATTTTCTTAAAATATTTATTTAATAAAAAAAAAATTTAAACCTTAAAATGACCCCCCCCCCCCCCCCCTTGAAGAAGAACCCCCCTTGAAGCGTGTGACCAAAAAATTTAATGAATAAAAACAACTAAAAACTATTCAAAATAACTAATAAAAGTGAAAAATTTAATAGACTTTCTCGAATTTAACAAAAGATAAAGATCAAGTACCTAATTATATTACAATTTATGAGCAAGGGGAAATGATCGGACCATAACACGTCATACTTTACAGATACACTTACAACAGACCTGCACGCCGATTCAGTGACCTCACAGTGATCAAGTAATAAAAGTATCAGAATATTTGCCTAGTATCTGCATGTCAGCGCATAGCTAATTTTGATCCAAACAGAAACTATGTAATTCGTTAACAAACAATTCATTTGGGTGTGAATTAAAGTCACCTTTAATAAGCTTCTGCCTGCTCATTAAACACATTCTGTAAACTCGTATAAGTTCTCAATGCAATTAGTAGGCATGTACACACTAAACACTAATATTGATATTTGATAGCCGTCAACCGCACACAGACACAATTAATTACTGACACTGTTTGAAACACACTTTTACTCGACAATAGGGCAACCTCGCCATAGGGCCTGCCGTGAAAAATTCCGATTGTTGTATCCACCGCCGATATACCCGTGTAACTATAGTCAGGGTCAACTGATAAACGTATGTCATAAGGCACATCCACATCGAATATACCAGAACTGTCTTCATCAGCTGTCTATTTCTATGATTAATTCCAAATGCCTAATGAACAATATAAGGAAACTAATAGTTATGGTCAAAAAACGGACATTAACAATGATGGAGTAATAATCAAGAACCCTCAGCTAATCTATAGTCCGCAGTCAAAAATAACTGCTTTAGCTTCCAGTGTTAAGAAGAGCATTCAACTTCAATGTATTGCAAAAAACGGGTGCTTCCGTACTACCCGCCTTTTCATCCCACAAATATTTTATTCCGATTTTTACCCAAAACTTATTACGTTTTGGGTAAAAATCGGAATAAAATAGCCCACAGTTTTAAAATCAATATTTTTTTATATATTCTACCTAAAATATATTCCGGTGTCTACACACTTCAATTAGCTAAGCTTTTGGTACAGACAGCACAATATTTTAAACTATTTAAAATTACCAATATATTTACGAAATGCCTGATTGTTTATTCAGTTTGGTTAAAGAGTATATCTTTCACGTCAGTAGCAGGTCACAGCAGTCAGGTAAAGCGAAAAATAGATTTCAATATCATTTTGCTTTCTCTGTCTATCTCATTGCGTCGAAGAAGGGGTAATCTGTGATTTTACTATATAAAAAATAAAGTAGCAAAATAAGTACTTAAAAGAGAGCTTAAAATGTATTGTTGATTTTTAAACTTAAGCTTTCACCAATATACCTATTGACAAAAATGTCATTTGCTTTGTGATATTTTATAATTGTAACGAATCTGTGATTTTACTAAAGTTTAAAATGTAGATGTAGATACCTACAGAATTTTGTTTTAGTAGAAAAAAAGTCTAATATTATTCTATTTTACATTGTGATACATAAGTCTTCATTAACAGTTTATAACCTTTGAATAATTCACGCGAATAAGTCCCGAAATATATCTAACACAACAATTTATAACAATTGACTCAGAGCCCTTGACAAGTGATTATGACACGCGCCTTGTTAATCAACAAGGCGTTTCAGAAACTATTGTTATATGACAGTTCAACTTAAATTTATTACAAAATAATATAAGTATTATATGTCATACATACTTTATGAACATGAATAAATACTTTTAAGGAAATCAATAACATTGTATTCTTTTGCTGGCGTTACAAAACCGATATAGTTTTATATGTATTTGACTTATCAGTTGGGTAAAGAACGGATTTAATATTTTGCTGGGGGTAGAAAACGGAATTATATTAATTAACTTTTACTCGTGGGTTGAAAATATGGGTAGAATACGGATACACCCCAAAAAACAAATCAATGCTAGGTCAAAGTCTTCAAATATACATGAGACTATCTCTTCTTAGCTCCTAGCTGCAAATTATCGTCATCTGTTTGCCAAGTTTATGAAAAAGAGTAAAAAAGGGGACAATTGTCAGGAACCGAAAACTCTAACCAATAAGAATTCTGAAGTATGACTCATATTTGAGTGAAGTTCTATCCAATTGTAAGATGTCCACACTTAGACTGCGTCAGCTCTCCGTTATGATAATTAATCATATGCTGTATATATGCAAGAAATATCTAAAGAGCAATACAAAGAAACGAATAACTACGACCAAAAATTGACGTTATTAGTGATTACATCAACAGCTACGCCTAATCCTACAACATCAGCCGACGAGCTCTCTCGGCTAAATCAACATCCTAGTTTTAAAATTAGCCGAGTTTAGTCTCAAGTCATGTACCGAAAGACAAAAATTCTGATATATCAACGAAAATTAATCTGGATGGTAAAATATTATACTTTGATGTAATTGCGAATACGAAGCCATTTATCTCTCTTCACTTTCCGGACTTGGTAAAACCAAGATCTCGACAATGGAGCGAAAAAACAACTTAGTCAGTTATTCAATTTATGTTATAAAAAACCTTACGACCAAATTATACGTCTTAGTTATAAAACAACTGCTTCAAACTCGTCATGTAGATCTAACTAGCCCGGTCATAAATACTGTTACATAAAAACTTTTATTTTCGATTTCGCGCAATTTCACATATTCTTTAGTGTTCATTATCAAATTACAATATGGATTGGGGTGTTAAAGAAAAGAGAATTGCGGTGATCGCCTTGCACTAAGTGGCTATGGAGTCGTCGGTCATATTCCAGATACTTCAAAAACTTGGTGTCAGCCGTAAGTTTGGTTATCGTACTATCAACAGACACAACAACACTTCCTCTGTCGAAGATCAGAAAAGATTGGGGCGGCCGCGTGCTGCTGTAACTACAAAGGTTGTTAATGCTTTTAAAGCCACAATTCGTCTAAATCACATTAGAAAGCAAAAATCTGGCCATTTTGAACAGAATATTGGTTTATTTTTTGCTGACACTTTAATCAATACGTACATAATTATAAGTTTTAATATTATAACATTACTACATTAAAAAAATGCATTTTCGTTTGTTAAACAACTTATAGCCGGACTAAGTATACTACAGTACGATCAACGTAACTTGACCGGATTGAAGTTAGGTTTTTATCACTTTCGCGCATGTCATAGAGATGCGACCCTAAAATTACTTACGAAAACGATTAATTATGTTTAATCGATTAAAAATACTAACAATATTTTAATTCAACAATATAAAAACACTATTTAAATGAGTTCATAAAAGTTTAAATTTAGAACAGTTACAGTAAATACTAAAGACACTTCGAAAAACTATTTCTTTACGAAAATAATCACAAAAAAAATAAGTTAGTAATACTAATTATGACAATGTAATGCGTAGTCGCATCTCTAATTCTCTTGGTTTAGTTACCGCCCCCCACCCCCCGCTTCCTGTCACCATTTACTTCCACAAATTGCATCTGCGCAACCACTTGTCGCCTACTTCAGTCCGGCCTAGTTACGTTGAACAAACCGTAGTGAGAAAGTCGTTTTTTAAAACATTGTAAGCTTTATAATGTTTTTATTTATTTATAGCATTATCTTCAACACTGCCCTGCTACGGTTCTGCAGTACTGTGATGCGTGTTCAAACAAATAGACAGACGGACAAACATTTAAAAAATTAAATATCAATGTGTTTAAACACATTTTTTTAACTTTTGCAATATTTTTTTCACTATGTATAGAAAATTTAAATATTAATTTTAAAGTCGTTAATTGGGTCTTTACTTATAATTGTGTATTAACAGAAAAACGATGTCAACCTGTGTCAAAAATATATAAAAAAATGTTAAATATGTCTTGATCTCGATATATGATACACAGGAAGCGCGCGACAGAACATGAAAATACTAATTTATAATCCCTTATTGGCTTTCCTTTGACAATCTTTCTGCGTTTGCTGGTTTGTGATTCATGGTGGGTTTCCTGAAATATAGTAGAAATGTATATTTTAATTATTTGTGTGATCCATTGATGAAGGTTTTTTTCTGTTGTAAAAAATTTATTAGGTGAACAGCAAGATCCTCCCACGTAATCCATATCTGTAATATGGATCCGGATCCATGTTGTTTCTTCTTCACCTTTATAGATGAAAGGCTATGATTATTAGGTACATTTATACTAATATTATAAAGCTGAAGCGTTTGTTTGTTTGAATACGATAATCTCGTGGTCGTAATCATGAGGTACTGCTCCGAAGCGATCCTTTTATCGAGGAAGTATTACAATATTACAATACTTAATATTCTGGGCTTAATGCAAGAAATTCTTTCGTTCTATCAAAACTTTTGCACTATATATGACTTTTATACCTTAGCACAAAAGTTGTGTGAGCTTGTAAGTGTGTTTTGTTTGTACATACATATTTTTAAATAAAGAAAAACGTACCATGGTAGAAGCATTAGGGTTAGGTTAGACCCGTTGTTGTCATCATCCTTATGATGCGCCATTTATTTGGGCCATTAGTTCATTAATTTTGTCACTCAAAATACTCATTGCCGAATCCATAATCGTCAAAAAATCATTCATTGTGCCGGCAGCTGGCGGCGGTGGTGGCGAAATTGGTACCACAAATTCTAAAAATTATGGTTAATTCTATCAGTTTTTTGTAGGTAGGTAGGTAAATTGGCACGTGATATTCACCTAATTAAATAGATTCTTTTGAAATATATAAAAGACTTGGGATAAAAATAAAATAAGGTAGGGATATGCGTATATACACCTATGCATTAAAAAAACGCACAAAGGCGATTGTTTGATATAATGACAAAGGCTCGTACGGCCCGTGTTTTACAATCAGTATTATGCAAATAACTAGTAGTAGTTTTATATGAGTTATTTATTAGTTAGCCATAGGATTCGAGAATCTAAATGGGCACTAGTACTAGCTACTTGAAGCTCCGAAAATCTGATTTGTCAACAAAGAGATTCCGGCGAACGAAGTGAAAGTTTAGCCGCTATTTTCACAACTAACCCAAACGGGTAGTTGTGAAAATAGTACCTATAGTATGTTAATGGTATGTTATTTATGAAATACGTGTAAAATCGCACATCATTGACAGTCTATGCAGTTAAATTGTAGGCAGATTTATGTAGCTGCCTACCTACAGTAAATATTTGACACTGTCAGAAATGAACTGAATCTTAACAATATTGCTTTTAACAATTCAATAATACAAAGTAGCCGATAAAACTGAGTAACAACTACTACGAAAATTAATACAGGTAGGTAAGTAAGGAGTTGTGATAATGGCGAAAAACCGGTCTATCACCATTTTCACAGCTCTGCGTTTAACGTATGGCTTAATATAGCAAAAAATGGCTTCAATTTAAATGATTTATAGGTATTAAATAGGAGTTGTGAAAATGGCGGTAAACTAAACTGTCATCTTTTACACAATTCCGCGTTGTACTTGTGAAAATATGGAAATAAGTATGCCATATTTTCACACGTAAATCTAAATATTCACTCAAAATTATTAAAAATAATGGACGGCGGTAGGTAATTAAGCGCTTACCTTGATAGTTGCCATGAATAATTGGCGAAACGGACAGATCAAAAAGCGCCTGCGCTGCATCTATCTATCTCTGTGGGCTCTATCTCTATCTATTTGGGCCATCAGTGACTGGATCTGATCACTCAGAATGCAGATAGTCGAATGCATTATTTCTATCTCGGGCAAATTAGCAGTTTGTGTTCACGTATCTCGTACATTTGCCGTGATATTTGATAGCCCAGTACCGCTGGGTTGCTGAAAAATTATAGATAGGAAGCGCGCGACAGAACTCGAAAATACTTTATAAACCCTTATTGGCTTTCCTTTTGCTAATCTTTTTGCGTTTGCTGGTAAGTGGTTCATAGTGGGTTTCCTGAAATATAGTAGAAATGAAAATTTTAATTATTTGTGTGATCCATTGATGAAGGTTTTTTTCTGTTGTAAAAAAGTTATTTAGGTGAACAGCAAGATCCTCCCACGTAATCCATATCTGTAACATGGATCCGGATCCATATTGTACTTAATAATTATGGACCTTCACCTTTATAGATGAAAGGCTATGATTATTAGGTACATTTATATTAATATTATAAAGGTGAAGCGTTTGTTTGTTTGAAGGCGATAATCTCAGGAGGTACTGCTCCGAAGCGACCCTTTTATCGAGGAAGTATTACAATATTACAATACTTAATATTCTGGGCTTTTTGCAAGAAATCCTTTTCGTTTTATTAAAACTTTTGCACGATACATGACTTTTATAACTTAGCACAAAAGTTGTGTGAGCTTGTAAGTGTGTTTTGTTTGTACATACATATTTTTAAATAAAGAAAAACGTACCATGGCAGAAGCATTAGGGTTAGGTTAGACCCGTTGTTGTCATCATCCTTATGATGCGCCATTTATTTGGCCATTAGTTCAGTGAGTTTATCACTCAAAATACTCATTGCCGAATCCATGAATGTCAAAAAATCATTATATGTGATGGCAGCTGGCGGCGGTGGTGGCGAAGTTGGTACCACACATTCTAAAAATATGGTTAATTCTATCAGTTTTTTGTAGGTAGGTAGGTAAATTGGCACGTGATATTTACCTAATTAAGTAGATTCTTTTTAAATATATAAAAGACTTGGGATAAAAATAAAATAAGGTAGGGATATGCGTATATACACCTATGCATTAAAAAAACCCACAAAGGCGATTGTTTGATATAATGACAAAGGCTCGTACGGCCCGTGTTTTACAATCAGTATTATGTAAATAACCAGTAAATAGTAGTTTTATATGAGTTATTTCTTAATTAGCCATAGGATTCGATAATCTAAATAGGCACTAGTTGTAGCTACTTAAAGCTCCAAAAAACTGATTTGTCAACAAAGAGATTCCGGCGAACGAAGTGAAAGTTTAGCCGCTATTTTCACAACTAACCCAAACGGGTAGTTGTGAAAATAGTATAGTACGAGTATGTTAATGGCATGTTATTTATGAAATACGTGTAAAATCGCACATCATTGACAGTCTATATGCAGTTAAATTGTAGGCAGATTTATGTAGCTACCTACCTACAATAAATATTTTACACTGTCAGAAATGAACTGAATCTTAACATTATTGCTTTCAACAATTCAATAATACAAAGTAGACGATAAAACTAAGTAACAACTACTACGAAAATTAATACAGGTAGGTAAGTAAGGAGTTGTGATAATGGCGAGAAACCGGTCTGTCACCATTTTCACAGCTCTGCGTTTAACGTATGGCTTAATATAGCAAAAAATAGCTTCAATTTAAATGATTCATAGGTATTAAATAGGAGTTGTGAAAATGGCGGTAAACTAAACTGTCATCTTTTACACAATTCCGCGTTGTACTTGTGAAAATATGGAAATAAGTATGCCATATTTTCACACGTAAATATATTCACTCAAAATTATTAAAAATAATGGACGGTGGTAGGTAATTAAGCGCTTACCTTGATTGTTGCTGCCTCTAACTATCTCTGTGGGCTCTATCTCTATCCATTTGAGCCATCAGTGAATGGATCTGACGACTCAGAATGCAGATAGTCATTTATATTATTTCTATTTCGGGCATAGCTGTTTGTGTTCCCGTATGTTGTACATATGACAGCCCACTACCGCTGAGTTGCCGATATAAGATAGATAGGGTGCGCTCGACGGCACCCTGTGGCGGTGGTGGCGGTGTTGGTGTGACCTCGAATTCTAAAAATATGGTCAATTTTATCAGTATTTTGTAGGTAGGTAGGTAAATTGGCACGTGATATTCACCTAATTAGGTAGATTCTTTTTAAAGTAAATATTTAAAAGACTTGGGATAAAAATAAAATAAGGTAGGGATATGCGTATATACACCTATGCATTAAAAAAATGCACAAAGGCGATTGTTTGATATAATGACTAAGGCTTGTACGGCCCCTTTACGATAAGTATTATGTAAATGACTAGTAGATAGTAGTTTTATATGAGTTATATATTAATTAGCCATAGGATTCGAGAATCTAAATAGGCACTAGTACTAGCTACTTATAGCTCCGAAAATCTGATTTGTCAACAAAGAGATTCTGGCGAACGAAGTGAAAGTTTAGCCGCTATTTTCACAACTAACCCAAACGGGTAGTTGTGAAAATAGTATAGTATGTTAATGGCATGTTATTTATGAAATACGTGTAAAATCGCACATCATTGACAGTCTATATGCAGTTAAATTGTAGGCAAATTTACGTAGCTGCCTACCTACAATAAATATTTTACACTGTCAGAAATGAACTGAATCTCAACAATATTGTTTTCAACAATTCAATAATACAAAGTAGACAATAAAATCACCATTTTCACAGCTCTGCGTTTAACGTATGGCTGAATATAGCAAAAAATGGCTTCAATTTAAATGATTTATAGGTATTAAATAGCAGTTGTGAAAATCGCGGCAAACTGAGCTGTCATCTTTTTCACAATTCCGCGTTGTACTTGTGAAAATATGGAAATAAGTATGCCGTATTTTCACACGTAAAACTAAAATTTCATTCAAAAATAATAAAAATAATGGACGGCGGCAGATAATTAAGCGCTTACCTTGATAGTTGCCATGAATAATTGGCGAAACGGACAGATCAAAAAGCGCCTGCGCTGCATCTATCTATCTCTGTGGGCTCTATCTCTATCTATTTGGGCCATCAGTGAATGGATCTGATCACTCAGAATGCAGATAGTCGAATGCATTATTTCTATCTCGGGCAAATTAGCAGTTTGTGCTCTCGTATCTCGTACATTTGCAGTGATATTTGATAGCCCAGTACCGCTGGGTTACTGAAAAATGATGGATAGGAAGCGCGCGACAGAACTCGAAAATACTTTATAAACCCATATTGGCTTTCCTTTTGCTAATCTTTTTGCGTTTGCTGGTAAGTGGTTCATAGTGGGTTTCCTGAAATATAGTAGAAATGTAAATTTTAATTATTTGTGTGATCCATTGATGAAGGTTTTTTTCTGTTGTAAAAAAGTAATTTAGGTGAATAGCAAGATCCTCCCACGTAATCCATATCTGTAACATGGATCCGGATCCATGTTGTACCTAATAATTATTGCCCTTCACCTATATACCTATAGACTGCCTCTGTGGCGCGGTGGGAGTGTATCCGACTGCTACGCAAGAGGTCGTGGGTTCGATCCCCACCCAAGATAAAACTTTGTGTGATGAGCACGATGGTTTATTCTGTGTCTAGGTGTTATTTATCTATAATATGTATGTATTTAGAAATATATAAGTATGTTTATCAGTTGTCTGGTTGCCATAGTACAAGCTCTGCTTAGTTTGGGATCAGATAGCGTTGTGTGAGTTGTCCCAAGATATTATTATTATTATTATTATTATTATATAGATGAAAGGCTATGATTATTAGGTACATTTATACTAATATTATAATGCTGAAGCGTTTGTTTGTTTAAAGGCGATAATCTCAGGAGGTACTGCTCCGAAGCGACCCTTTTATCGAGGAAGTATTACAATATTACAATACTTAATATTCTGGGCTTTTTGCAAGAAATCCTTTTCGTTCCATCCAAACTTTTGCACTATACATGACTTTTATACCTTAGCACAAAAGTTGTGTGAGCTTGTAAGTGTGTTTTGTTTGTACATAGATATTTTTAAATAAAGAAAAACGTACCATGGCAGAAGCATTAGGGTTAGGTTAGACCCGTTGTTGTCATCATCCTCATAAGGATTTTGAGTGATAAACTCACTGAACTAATGGCCCAAATAAATCGCGCATTATGATGCGCGATTTATTTGGGCCATTAGTTCAGTGAGTTTATCACTCAAAATACTCATTGCCGAATCCATAAATGTTAAAAAATCATTATATGTGATGGCAGCTCGCGGCGGTGGTGGCGAAGTTGGTACCACACATTCTAAAAATATGGTTAATTCTATCAGTTTTTTGTAGGTAGCTAGGTAAATTGGCACGTGATATTTACCTAATTAAATAGATTCTTTTTAAATATATAAAAGACTTGGGATAAAAATAAAATAAGGTAGGGATATGCGTATATACACCTATGCATTAAAAAAACCCACAAAGGCGATTGTTTGATATAATGACAAAGGCTCGTACGGCCCGTGTTTTACAATCAGTATTATGTAAATAACCAGTAAATAGTAGTTTTATATGAGTTATTTCTTAATTAGCCATAGGATTCGATAATCTAAATAGGCACTAGTTGTAGCTACTTAAAGCTCCAAAAAACTGATTTGTCAACAAAGAGATTCCGGCGAACGAAGTGAAAGTTTAGCCGCTATTTTCACAACTAACCCAAACGGGTAGTTGTGAAAATAGTATAGTATGTTAATGGCATGTTATTTTTGAAATACGTGTAAAATCGCACATCATTGACAGTCTATATGCAGTTAAATTGTAGGCAGATTTATGTAGCTACCTACCTACAATAAATATTTTACACTGTCAGAAATGAACTGAATCTTAACATTATTGCTTTCAACAATTCAATAATACAAAGTAGACGATAAAACTAAGTAACAACTACTACGAAAATTAATACAGGTAGGTAAGTAAGGAGTTGTGATAATGGCGAGAAACCGGTCTAATGATTAATAGGTATTAAATTGGAGTTGTGAAAATCGCGGCAAACTGTGCTGTCATCTTTTACACAATTCCGCGTTGTACTTGTGAAAATATGGAAATAAGAATGCCGTATTTTCACACGTAAAACTAAAATTTCATTCAAAAATAATAAAAATAATGGACGGCGGTAGGTAATTAAGCGCTTACCTTGATTGTTGCCAAAAATAATTGGCGCAACTGACAAGTCCACCAGTGCCTGCGCTGCCTCTAACTCGGACTCCTTGTACGCCGACATTTTTAGTCTGTGAATAATTTTTATATTGTTATTATTAATTAAGTAGGTTCCTATAAAGAATTATTTGTTATTTATTTATTAGCATTTTCTTTTCTATATTATAATTATGTGTAAGCGGTAGTCCAGGTGTTAAGGCATCGGACTCGCAATCGAGAGGCCGCGTGTTCGAAACCCACCCATTATACAGGGTGACCCACGCACGGTCATACCACGCGGAGGGAAACTACCTTATATATTGTAGATAGAACACTTTAGTGACAGAAAACTTTATTTTGTTTTTAAAATAATTAACTGATAATTTTTAATAATTGACTGCATTCAAAGGTTTCCGGGCCGGGAATAGAACCCGAAAAATATGAAAAAATAAACATTCTGTATTCAACTAATCGAAAGGATGAACCATTAAGATGTTTTTTGTTCTAATGAAGCAGAAATTGATACCGAACCGTTATTTAAAATTGATTGGCTTGTTCGTCCCAGTAGGTGTAGAATATATTTATCTTATCCATAAGTGACCATTATAATTTATATCAATATTTATAACATTATAATTTCCTCATTTTAATTTCTTCTATGATTTACTCATTCAAATAGCGAAAACTACGAGACTTAAAAATTTACATGAGAATATCGCCAACAGACATATGAGTCAAACAGAAAACGACTGTTTTTATGTATATACATATATATATATATTAAAGACGACTGTTGCAATAGGGTACAAGCCCTGTGTCGCAAAGTACACCCAGACAGAAACGACAATTTGTGGATCACACAAAGTGGTGTCCCGTGTGGGAATCGAACTAACGACCTCTTGCGTAGCACACACATACACCCACCGAGGCAGTCAATTAAAAAAAAAGTTGTTAGGTATATCTCTACATATTAGTAGGGATAGTGTGCTACTAAAATTAAACAAACATGCGACATACTAAATAAGTAATTAAATGAGTAAAGAAAATAGCACTACACTAAAAAGGCTACCAATGACTTACGCAGATTTTACCAGTGCATTAGTACCTATTAATATAACAATATATGAAATAAACAAAAATAGAAACTTACGTAAATTAAAACTTCACTAAATTAAACCACGATGTTTTATTTATTTAGCGATTCGACGCTGCTCTACTATAGATTAGGAGCAAGTACAACGTTTCGCTTAAAATAACCGAAGAGTACTGGCCAAAAATTTAAAATCTTGTCTATTTATGTACCTCTCGAATAATGGGTCATAAAATGAAACGCTTTCGTTTTAGGTAGCAGGAAGTAATCCCAACCAAATTTCCCCGAGCTTATTATATTTTCCATTCACAACCGTACCAGTACCGACAGCTTAGCCATTGTCCATAGATATCGGTTTACAACTTTTTTAAAAGAATCAATAACAATGAGTACGTAATTTAAAATATTACAATTAAATAGGGTTTACTTTGAACTAAGTAGGTACCTGTCTACCTCCAATAGGTTGGAATTTAAGTACCTACTACATACCTATTATTATCTAATCTACTTACCTATTGCTTTTAAGAATAGTTAGAATTCAATAAACTGATAAATAGGTAACTTATAAGAACCTTATTTATATCTATAATATTTTTCATTTCTTCAATCATTACCTACTTTTCTGTTTACTTTTAGTCCGACCATAAGTTCTGTTACAAATGAAAATGCATTTTTTTTTAATGAAGTGATGTAATATTACTAAAACTTATATGTAGATATTTATAGTCTCAGTAAAAATAAAAACAATATTCTATTCAAAATGGCCACCTTTGTATTTTATTCAGGCCTTTAATCTATGGATTTACGCACTGTTTCCATGGGAATTTTTTGCCATTGCTAGCTCCAGAGATTTTTTAAGAGACTTGCTATCGCCGAGTCGTTTAGAGCAAGCCATGTCCTCTAAATCTGATCATAATTTGTATATTGCATAATCATAATTTTAGTTTAAAGTGATAAGGGTCTGGGCTAGATGAGGGTCAGTCTTCAGCTCTTATAAAGTCCGGAACGTTGGTTTCAAACCAGGCTTGGGTAATTCGTGCCTTGTGACCAGGTGCAGAGTCCTGCTGGAAAGTCCACGGTACATTTTAAAAAAGTGTATTGCTGAGTGGTTTCACAACACGATCCAAGACTGTCTCTTGATACACTTTGGCAAGTTTTCATGCCTTTTTCACAAAAATGAAGCTTTGTGACGCCTTGATAAGACACGCCCCACCAAACTATCACTGACGCAGAATGATGTCCACGCTGTACATTTGTAACGCTGTAACTGTTAGCGTACATCTTATCATTTTGCTTATTGTAGTGCTCTTTATTCGTGAATTTTTTTTCATCGGTAAAGAGGATATTTCTGCGTTTTGATCGATCCACTCGCTTTAAAAATTGATTTATATCTTAACCTTATATCGACTATACAAACTCTACGTATGAGACTAGGGTCTAGACAAAGTCACATTCGAATAGCGATATTGTGAATGGAAAAGAATTAAAGTTTCGTTTTTGACGTTTGCGGTGAGACCATAGATATTTTATTATTTTTTGCGAATAATTAGCACGGCGATATCGAATTCGCTACGGAACGAATGTACCTTGTCTAAACCTCCAGGTCTTGCTTTATTATATGCGACAGAGTCCTAGCGGGAATCTTCATTTCTCGCGATAAGATTTTTTGCTTCCTTTGTAGTTCTAACATCACGCAGCCGCCCCGATCTTTTAAGGTCTTCGATTGAGGAAGTGTTGTTGTATCTGTTGATAGTACAATATACGGCTGATACCAAGCTTTTGTAGTGTCTGGAATATGATCGACAGCTCCGTACCCACTTTATATGACCGACCGCTCTATACCCACTTTATGCAAGGCGATCACCGCAATCTTATTTTCTTTAACATCCCAATCCATATTGTAATTTAATCATGAACACGAAAAAATATGTGTAATGGCGCGAAATGCCTGTACTATTTATATATATAGTCATATAATATTATACATGTATAATCTTTATTACATAGCTGAAGAGTTTGTTTGAACGCAATAATCTCAGGAACTACTGGTCCGAGTTGAAAAATGATTTTAGTGTTCGATAGTTCTTTTTATCTAGCAAGATTACCCAATAAGAAGGGAGCAACAATGAAAAATGTTCCCAAAATGGGTAAAATTTACGCAGACGAAGTTGCGCGGGTCTGCTAGTAACGTGTTTTAACATTTTTTTAAAGGTAACTTGCGTTGTAGGATTGGGTCTCACATCACTAGCAATGTTGTTATTTAAAGATTATACAGTTTTTAGGTAAGAAGTTACATAATCTAAACATAAATATTAATATAAATATTTTTTTATACTCGTACAATTTATTCTAATTGGACTGATCTAAGGGGTGTAGGGCAAAAATGAAGTTTAATTAATAATTTTGTATAATTTATTCAAGGATTCTGTATGATTATGTTTCAACAAAGGCCTGTTGTTACGGGCACATTCCATCAGCGTGGACCTGGACGTGCACCAAGTCCTCCGGTATACCGCAGAGATCGCAATTTGGTGAATGGTCTTTATTCATTACAAATGCAAACTTCCTTCATGGAATATGGCCGAATCTAAGCCTCATACTAATATCTACTATTTTTAATATTAAAGATCCATGATCTAGCAGAAACGTCTTTTACCGTAATCAATCAATCAATAGGTCTAATTTGTAACATTCTTTTTTGTGTAAACCATAGCAATTCAAAAATAAGAACGTATTTTAAGTCCGATTCCTTCAGTAGTCGCTTGTTTGGCCAATAAATGTACTACCTGCATCATTTATTTATTTGGTTCACCAACAACTAATACAACAACAATGATCTTTAAAAACACAAACTTTCACAATTACTTAGATCTAAATGTTTAGTTACATAAAGGTAAACACTACATTCTTATTGATAATGAGCCATTCGTAACAAATTATATAATTTGTATATGCTAATCATTAATAAGATAGGGTAAAAGACATTACTAGACCCTATTTATCCCTAGTTTTAAATTCGTACTGAATTTGTTTCAGCTGTCAATAGAGCTTCTCTCTAGATTCTAGATAGATACTTTGCACAAAACATTGAGACTATAGAATTCGTCTAACGCGCACTCGACCACATATACCTACAACAGAATCTATAACCACTTTGTTTCGAAGGCGTGTCCTTGAAGGAAGTTATGTGTGCGTTACGAAGTACAAAGCTTGTCATCTGTAGTCTCAGTGATTGTAGGTATACAATGCTATATGTTAATAAGTACTTACTTACTATATTAGATTTAATGCAGTGGCATTGTACGTGCCAACTGCTTCTAATAATTTTTCGTATATTTTAGATAATTTAATCATTGAGCTTCGTCAATGCATGAACATGTCACACGCTATCGTCAGATTATTGCTCATTTCACCGAATAGTACAGCAATTGTATCTAGCATTTCCTGCTCTATAACAGTCCTATGGCGCACCTTTGAAGTTACATTTGAGTCTAGCACAACTCTTGGTCCACTCACTGAATCGCTTACAGTATGAATAGTTTCTTCAATATGTCTATCGTCATTAATAAACTCGTTTGTATTAGTTACATAATCTGATATGTCCTCTTGAGATGGCGACAAAGAATTTTCTTCAAAACGATCGTCTGTCTGACACATGTTGGAGAGTTTTCAACACCTGATGATCGTACCCTGTCACCTTCAAAACAAACGTGTTTTCTGTTGAAATTTGTTTCGGTAGACACGTCAACCAATATTTTCTTTGAACATGGATTTTGATACGCATAGCCTGGTATAAATTGTTTTTTAGTCGATCGATACGTTGAATATGTTGATAGTACTTTGTAGTTTGGAGTTACAAGTGTCGGTACTGCCCAATACATGCTTTTCTGATTGACATATCTTTCACTTGTATTCACTTGTATACTAGTATGTGAATTGTCTATTATACTATTTCTAAATACATTTAGAAGTGCTTTTTCTAACGAGTTTGGATGTTTTGATAGAACAGGTGCCACTGCCGGTTTAATTACTCTTCCAGTAACGGGCCTATGAATAGTGCTTGATTTAAAATATATTTTTGTCATACGTGGATCCTCTTTTGGATCTTGATGAAATCTAGTAGTAATAGAATGGTAAAATCAATTCGATTTAAAAATAATAAAAAATAAATTTAAGAAAAGCATAAGACCCGCCTTCTAAAAAAAGATTGAAACAAGATGAGCTTAAATCATGCAGTCAGAGGCATTTTAGTGAGTTCACTGGGATTTATGGGACTGCGCGATTTAAACTCCTGTTTTAGTTTTATAAGCTAGGACAACATTTTATACCTTCCCAGAAAAATAAGCAGTTTCAAATCGAAAACCGGATCACTAGCTTTCGAGAAAATCGCGAACATACACACATACATACAGAGCAAACAAAGAACCATCTTTTTTGAAGGTGGTTAAAACCTCCTGCACCTTGTTGATATTTATTTTTGTTATCATTGGTTGGTTATTTTGAAAACAGCTGAATTTAATAAAACTATACTTAGGCAAGCGAGTGTGTCATTTATGTGATGCGCCATTAGTTAACATCGCAAATATCTCGATCTGCTCGGTCACCCATCACTGAGGAACGGATCCTTTAGTAAAGTACCTACCTACTTACATAGTAGAACTATGAGTTGTCGCTTGTAGTATGTACTTACCTATAGGGTGTGTTAAAAATGACAATTCGTCCAATAAAAGAATTGATAAATACCTACATAACTAAGTAGGTACTTACATATTCACCTTTAAGGTATCTAATTGATTTATTAAAATGTAGAAGTCTGTTTTCACATACAATAAGAAAAACCGTAGCAAGAAAGCTACAATAAGTAACCTGTAACAAAACGCAACGAAAATTTCTGCCATTCTTCTACCACTTGTACCTACGTAGTTTAATCGATCCAAATTCCTATACGTATGTGTCTACCTAGTACGGCATATTTGTAGATCAATAATATCTAAAATATGAATAACATTATCAAATTTGGCATATTTACTATTATTTGGCGTATCTGTAATAATTTAATAACAAATCTTACCTCCATTCTTTACACCGATATTATTACAATATAGATCAGCAGAGTTCGCTCAATTGAGTTGAGAAGTCCAGTTGTATGGGTAAAGCATTTGGATATGTATTCTGTGACGTAGACGTCTACGCTACGGCTAAGATATATACACAGTATGTGGTTTAAATGTTTTAAACTAAACAGTTCTGTTAATTTTGATTGAAAGGTCTGGTTTAATTGCATTAATAGCTTTAATTTTATATGTGAAATGTAGGTGTATGTGAGTAAGACAGACAGTAGGACTGCCACTTACTACTGCCCATACATTTATTAAGGCTAGATTACGTGAAAGAAGATTTGGCTCTTTTAAAAAATTATATGTGAAAACCTAATTAATAGGACACGAAATAAATTGTGTCACTAGTCAAAGAGTTTTTCTGGTAGATGATATAAAGAAATTTAAGGATACGTCTTAATATGATCCCGCAAATAAATCTTGAAGTTGCGCAAAAAACGAACGAATATTCTACTTTATTTTGACCTGCGCACTGTGAAGTAATGGTTGTGTGCGGAAGAGCGAGGCTGGCGATAGTGTCGCTGTGAACGTTCAACATTCTAAGTGATATCAGTTGGCGACGAGTATGTGTGTGCGTGTGTGTGTGTGTGTGTGTGTGTGTGTGTGTGTGTGTGAGAGTCACAGGCCTTGGACGGTATGGCGACACTGGAGGCCACCAGCCGTGACCTTTCCCGTGTCTATCGGTAGCTCCATCAAATTATAGCGTATCTATCTATGACTCGTCTCTAAAATTGTACTTTGACTTTACGATTATACTAAGATATTGATAAAAGTTTTTTTTTATTGTGTGTTGTTCCGATAGGTATAGGTATCGGATGTAAAATGAGGAAATTCGAATGTAAATCGGGTGTAAAATGATGAACAAGACTTGAATGAATGCCGAACAAGTCTTGATGGTTGTATTTTTTTATTGCAGTAGTTTGATTTTATATAACGGTTCATTATAGATTTCTGCTTCAATAGAACTAAATATCATCACGTGTCGAACAAAATAAATATTATGTAATGCAACTCCGGGTTCAGTTTTTGCATTTAATAATAAAAAATCAAATTCAAACACAACAAACTTTGAAACTCTCTTCTTCTTCCCGTTCCTATACACTTTTGGCGGTTACATACTGCCGCATTTTTAGGGTTCCGAAGCCAAAGTGGCTAAATGGAACCCTTACCGCCTTATTCCAAAAGCTGGACTAAACCTGGGTTGACGAAAATCCTAGTTTCAACCATGGATCTACGAAAATCTTTATTACAAAACAAGGTTCATCGCTTAATCGATGATCATCTATGGTCCATAGATTAGTCTTTCGATCATCCTAGTATAACTATAGTACTCGTAATAACGTTAAAGTGTCAAAACTTAACAATTTGAAGGTTATCCCATTTACAATTTTGCGTATTTTAGCTTCAAATATTAATGACGAATAATGCGTATTTGGTGAATTTACATCATTAACTAACTAAATATGGTGTGGCAACAAAATAAACACAAAAATCGAGTGAAATTGCAACGTGTGACAAAAGATTTAATAATACATGCATAATATTGGTTTTCAAAACATTTATCACAGCTTGGAATTGTCGAGAGAAGATTTAACATACAGAACTCAGAGATGTCCTAAAGTTAAAGTGGTCTGTGCAATGTTTGGGTCAACCAGACTCCGCGTGAAGACCTACGCAGTGTTATTATAAAAATAATTAACTAGTGTGGAAAGTTGAAGGTCCACATAGATTATTTTTGTTCGACAATAGTATCATTAACTGGTGCTCTATGTAAAACAAACTGATGCATTCCACTTATAATATGTCACATTATTTATATTAAAGTTGGAAAATCACAGTTGGAATGTCTGAGAGGTGGTCTGGAGTAGTGCGGCAAAAACCAATGTTGAATATACATACTTAAAATGCACACAATAAAGTAATAAAAACATCATTATGATAAAATTTCTTACCTAAAACTTACTAGTGAACTAAATAGTGTAACTAAACAAACATTTATTGATTACTATTTATAAATATATTATACCTACATAAAATGCCTAATTAAATACAAATTATACTGCCCTACAATTTAAAATGTAGTTGGTAAAATGTAACCACGACTACCTATACCTATGTACTATGGTTTCAAATGAGAAGACAATCGCGATCGCGTCAACTTCACTCTGTACTTGTCAAAATTCAATAAACACGAAACATAAATAAGTAAATAGGCAAAATATAAGAATAATCTAGACTTTAGTGGCCTTTCAGTCAGACGTAATATTTTATTTACCTAAAACATAATAAATAGTAAAATACAGTGCTTGTAAATAGTTCATTAGAGTAGGTAGGTAGTTCTGTGTAATACTAATGACACCTTTTTACGAATTATTTTATTGCTGACCTTACGTTACACAATGAAGTTGCAGTCGTATTGCGAAACAAAATATCATCATGACAGTTATCAACTCATTTGAAACGCATAGTGCCTTTTACTAGGGAACTATACGCTGGATCTAAATAAACATTGGTCAATTTAAAAATTTAGTTGGTAAAGCGTAACCACGGAAACAGATGTAAACTTAGCTTATAGGCAGGTACCAAGAACTGAATATTATGTATATAGGAGCTCAGCTAGTTAATACATTGCTACAATTTTTATTTTTAAACATAGTTTAAACACTTAAAAAGAGAGTACAGATTGGTTACTGGTTAATTAATGAAATTGTAATGTGATAACTATTATGCACTACCTAACAGTGTAGATAATTATATTTATGATTGTCATGAAAATGAACTATGTTCTTAAGGAGAATAAATAGCACCTATCTAATAAATAATGATTCTATGTATATTGTACCTAAAACTTACTAGTGAACTATATAGTGGATCTAAATAAAAATTGATCAATTATTTATTGATTACTGTTTATATGTTATACATAAAATGCCTAATTAAAAATACACAAACCCTATTACTAGTGAACTATAAGGTGGATCTAAATGAACAATGATCAATTTTATTATATAAATATATTGTTGATCACTGTTTATATATTATACAAAAGATGCATACAATTTAACATTTATTGAAAAAAAAATATATATACTAATATTATAAAGCTGAAGAGTTTGTTTGTTTGTTTGAACATGGTAATCTCATGACCTACTAATCCTTCTGAACTATTTACTGTTGGGTAGTTCTAACCTAACAGTTTAGATAATTATATATGAGATTCTCATGAAAATGAACTCTGTTCTTAGGGAGAATGAATGGTATCTAATATATAATGATTCTATGTAGTTATCAAAGAATTTCGTTTCATAGCAAGCTCACTGTTATTAAATAATAAATATATTCATGACTTTGTTTCAATTGTTTGTTGTGCTTCAGCTGAAGTTTCAGAATCTAGGCATACTTTTCCCCAATAATGGATTATGTGACTGCCTCTGTGGCGCGGTGGGAGTGTGTCCGACTGCTACGCAAGAGGTCGTGGGTTCGATTCCCACACGGGACACCACTTTGTGTGATCCACTAATTGTTGTTCCGAGTCTGGGTGTACTTTGTGTCCGTGACTTGTATGTTTGTAAAGTCTCCTGCGACACAGGGCTTGTACCCTAATGCAGGAGTCGTCTTTTTTTAAAAGAAAAAAAAGATCTTATTGAGTAAGTATCCTTAAAACTATCCTTACTACTATTTATTGGATTTTCATCCAACCATGCTAAGAACTATTCCAAGGAAACTAGCTTTGTAAAAAAAACTCGCATCCAAGTTCATCTATGTGTTTGGGCGCTATAATTACACAGATTAAACATATAACATCCCTATTGTTGTCGGAGTTAATTAAATTTAGGTTATCATCATTTATTAACATTTTTAGTACTACTGACAACTATATGTGTCTGGGTGTTATTTATCTATAATATGTATGTATTTAGAAATATTTATGTATGTTTATCGGTTGTCTGGTTTCCATAGTACAAGCTCTGCTTAGTTTGGGGTCAGATAGCTTTGTGTGAGTTGTCCCAAGATATTATATTATATTATATATATATGTAACGTTCCGATCCTGACAAGAAACTATTTTAATGTTCGTAAATTGCAGGCAGAGGGTTTATATTTTGAAAATTACGAAGTGCTGGTGAATAATTTAGCTACGTAGAACGTCAAAATATATATATATATATATATATATATATATATATATATATTGATCTGCTCTTTGTAATAAGGCGGTTATAATTTCGCCATGTCCGTCCGTCGGCAATCCGCAGCTTTGCTCAGAGACTGTCAGTGCTAGAAGGCACTAACAGTTGCTTGGATACACAGTCATGTGCCCCCCACCCCCCTCTTCCAGCTAAATGGTTGCTGTTGAGTATGTGAGGGGGGGGGGTGACCACGGAACCATACATTGTGCGTGGCACAACATGCACTTGCCCGGTTTTATTATATACATTTAAGAATACATATCTCAAGGAAAATGTGTCACAGGTCATAATCACAGTAGGACGACAGTGGGCTGTCGTTCGTTTACTTACGCCCTAAATAAAATGTCCTCTACAAGACAGGACCTAATATGGAGAAGCTGCCCTTGACACCGGCAGTGTTAAGGGCATTTCTCCATCTTAGGTAGGAAAAGACACCGACAGATCCAGGATTTTGTTTACTTGACCCTGCTGAGGTTCTGTACAATCAAAGGAAAACTAAACATAGGAGATCTCGGATACTTTTGGGGAGGATGTCAGCTTCCTAGTATGCCTAGATCAGCCACCGATCATTTAATCTAGTCAATATCCAATGCTTATTCATTCAAATTCACGGCCGCTATGTTTTGCCGAGCGGCTGTGTGCCTGTGTGTCTTGTGGACTGTGGTGGTTATACAAACAAAAAGATATAAAATTCTTTCAAATCGGTTTATTGCTAAATTTTTTATGTGAGTACCTTGGTAGATACAATGCTTACTAAAACAATAAAGCCATCTGCATTATCTTTTCACAGAAATGGTCAACGATAATCCGTGAAGATGCTCTGTTCAGTTTATATTTTTTCCAACAAGTTTAAAGCCATAAAACGATTTAACCATTGTTAGTATTAGCTTTTGTCTTCGGCTTAAGTCTCTTGTTTAAATATTTCAAAAAATGTATTGGTGAGGCGTTCATTTGTTAAATACTTTACCTGAAGGCAAAGGGACCATAGTCAAAGCTCAATAGGTTAACTGTTCGTCTCATAAAAGAAATTTAATATAATTATTTGTTTTTAACCGACTTCAAAAAAGGTGGCTTATTGATAGCTTATGAAGTTATCTATTCCTCGTACTATCTAATAGCCTTTTACCTATAAATAATGGCATCGAGAACCGGCCCTATTTAAGTTCCAAACTCAATTCAGGTTACCCGGTTGCTTCGGTTCTCAAGACAAATCAGTTAAAAAGTACACATCTATTGATTTACCTTGTATTTAACCGTATATTCTAAAATTGTTGAAGCTTTCAAAACTATTTAGAAAAAATATAGGAACTTTTTGGAGTATTTGTATATACCTGATACCTGTTTATCGGGAACATTTCTCTTGAGCTCTGCATTACTACTGCACCTGTGGCATGGGTAGTAAATTGAAGATCAGGCTGGAACAGCTGAAAGATTGAGCTTTTTGCGTTTTCCTGGCCAATTCTTGCATTTGTAAGAACTGTCCTTTGTCAATTTATAACGTTTTATGGTTATTAGAACTTCTGTCTTTTAATTTATTGCTGTTGTTATTATTCAAGTTGTCCCAAAAATTATGTCCCACGGAGGGAAAGTAATTTATATATGGTAGATAGAACAAATTACTGAAACAAGACTTGATGACTTTTGATATTACCGCGACCCTACGATTACGAGTCCGAAAAGGCATCGGGCTCGGGTTCAAATCCTACCCATTAGGCTCCCGGCGCTATTTCAATAAAATACAATTGGTATAGTTAGCTAGGCCCAACTATTGCATTTTTACATTTTACTTTATTAAACGAACTTAACATAAATGTATTATTTCTAAATATATTACGTAAATACATACAATACATTATATTAGTAAAAGCAACAAATAATGATGTTATAAAAGTGCAAATTTGCTTATTACAGAAGATGTCACGCGTTAAGCACTTGCTAGATTGTAAATTGCACTTTCGGTTATTCTTTATTTTACTATGTTATTTATTCAACAGTTCAATAATTATAATATTTAACAGGTAGATAGTGTAAAATATTTGGGCATGTGGTTGGACGGAAGATAAAAACGGGGTCGGCATATAAATGAAGTTCGGCAAAAAACACATAAGTTTCTTAATGTCTTCAAAGCTCTTGCGGGCGCAAAATGGGGTATTCACCCGGTATACCTTTACTTATCAACCAGCGGCTTTATTTATCAATTGTACGTAGCAGACTAGATTATTGCAGTTATTTGTATGACAACAGCATCAAAAGTCATTTGAATAAACTGGATGTAGTACAAAATCAGGCTATGCGAGTGGTGGGTGGATTTACAATTAAAGACAACGGGCAAGGTCAACCAACTGAAAGTTGTGCATCAAAACTTGCAGGGACTGTCCGGCAAAGAGTTAGAATTAAGTTTATTCTTAGAGACGCACAATCATGTCATGAGCATTACTGAACATTGGCTAAAAGCTCATGAAGTTAGTTTTAGAAATACTGAAAATTGCACTGTATATAGCTCTTATGTGAGAAAAGAAGCTATGCATGGTGGGTCCCTAATACTTGTTAGGAAAAATATTACATGTAACATACGCAAAAACCTTACAACTTTTAGTATTGAACGTACTGCTCAGTTGTCCTGTGTTGAGCTTGAACCTTGTGTATACCGACCCCTTTTTTCGACTGTTTATATATTACTGATAGATTTACAGACCTTTTTAAATCATTTAATTTAAATAACTTGTTTATTTGAGCCTACTAGAATAACAGTATCATCTTGTACTGTACTTGTCTGGACAATATTTTTAGTAACCGTGAATGTTTACATAAGGCAATTACAACTGATTTAACTTCAGACCACTGTGGTCAATTAGCAAGATTTCCTTACTCTACTACTTACTTTATTATTCGATAGATAACCGTTAGGCCTTTATCAAAAAATAGTTTTTCATGTTTAAGAACAATATTATAATTACAATAATTGCATTTTTGAAAGATAGAAAAATTTGAAATCCAGACCCAGGAATCGAACCCGAGACTTCCGTAGCCAAACCGGCGCCAGAAGCGAACCACCTATCTGGACTATGTTACTAGATATCAAATTCTTCTATCTCTTAATTCTTACGGGTTACAGTTAATGCTACGGGAGATTATTGCACTTTCATCGCTAAGTAATTTTGTTGCTCCTTAAGCTGAAATTAATTTTAAAATGATTTATTTACGTTTTTGAGTTATACTACTTCGATATATTCTCATTGACGTATTTTTACTCTATTCGTTTTACATTGCGGTTTCAATTGATGTCATCAGGTGATATGTCATCATCAAATACGTTAAAAGTTCGCAATGAAGTTCAAACGAATAAACAACACAACAACAAATAAATGTTATGTTCGGTACAGGGGATTTTGTCGTTTTTCTACAAGTAGTGATGTTAAGTTTAGTCATTTTATATCGATTTCTTCAATCGCGAGTTGATCGCGCTCTGTATATAAATATGAAACGGAAAACAGATAGCCGGAGGAACGAGAATGCATTTTTGTATTAACTACATAGGTATCAGTTTGATCAAGCACCTATTGAAAACCATTTAGTTAATCTCTTAAAGGCAATAGCTGATGTATGCATAGATATACGTTTACATTATTTAACGAGAAATTTAAAAACCAAAACTACGAAAATTTGTAAACTCGTCCTGTTTCAAGGTCAATAATTTAGTAACTATGAGGTATTTAATTCAGTTAAATCTAAACCAACATTTCTTTTTTACTATTTTATTAAATGGTACAGAAAGGGTTTGGAGTGTATTGGGGGTCTTTAATTTTGATCCTTCAATTTTGTGGGCTTACGCTGTTAGCGCGATTATTTCGTTTCAAACTTTTTTTAAGTACATTTTGAAGTCGTATAGCATAGTGATATTATATTTGAACGTATCCGTGCTTCAGAGTTCAACCCGGTTCAGGCTGTTATCATCTCGCTAACAGTCGTTAGGTCATGTCTTAAAGGGTGATCTGAATAATTCTGTTCTGACACAAGGTTGGCCATTCAAAAAATAAGAGTGTAAATTTTATAATGAACGCCGATTATGTGATACTGATAACTTTGATCACAATATAACGTTTAGTAGGTACGTAACTACCACCTATGTTCGTACGTTTTTTATTTTCTAGAAAATTGATTGTGCATTATTCCCGTTTTGTGGTAATCTTGTGCTATCTATATAATGTTAAATAGTTCAATCCTTTCAATCATATAAAAGCATTTTTGTGGTTAAGTAGTTTTAAGTGTTAAAGTACTTACAAAGTACATACATAAATGGAAATACAGCATTTAAACACAATTTATTATTAGTTTACTCTAAGAAGGCATTCTGTGATATTCAAAAAATCAAAAGCGTTAAAAACAGGTAATAGTTTTGGCTTAGTGTAAAAAATTTATTGATCCCACCTAATCGTCCCTACAATTGATTAGATAGGTAAGTATATTAAATTATTAAAAAAAATAAAATGCTTAAGTCGTTTAATTTATTTTATCCGTGTTTTTATTTTTATTTATAAGAATGATTCTAGTAATCTTAAAAATGCAAAGTTAGTGAGGCTTGATGGATGGATGAGAGATAAACATCCAGTTTATTACTCTTTCACGAGAAAACAGCTGTACCACTGTAACAGCTTAAAGGTTAGGTTGCTTTTATCCCGGTTTCCATGAGGGATCTCATTCAAAGTGTAAATTTAGTGTAAGTTCGGTGGTGCCGCGGGCGCCAGTTAGTTAGATAATATACTTGTGCAATTAAAAGCTGCAGATATTTTTTTAATATAGCTTCAAACAAAATAAAAAAAAAAATGAATACATTGTAACGAAAGAATTTTATTAATTATTTTATGATTTTATTGAAATAAAGCGTAAAAATTACTAAAACGCCCGCGTGACGTCATGCGCGGTGGGGATAAAGTGGCACGCTCTGTTTTCATACTGTTACAGGAACATGTGGCATCTAGCTAGATCTAATAACTTTGGTGCGACTGCTAAGCAACAGATCGTGGGTTTTACGAACATACAAATTATGGACACCTAAAGTAAAGTCCTTCGTGACAGAGGCATGTTTAGTTCTTCCAAAACCATAATCGTTATGGTATTCTCAATCGATCTCGATCTGAGCCAAAATTTTACAGCTAAATATTTCCTACGTATTACGTACGTAGGAAATATTTCTAAAGGCATTCAGCCTCACACAGCTCACTTTGCATGACGTGGATTGAAGTGTCAAGGTCAAAGTCAAAATATTTTATTCATTTAGGTTACAAATGCAACACTTATGAACGTTAGACACAATTTGGAATAGAATGAGCCATCTGAATTTTGTTTCCAGAAATATCATTCATGCTGTCGGTATTATTAGCAACAACCATGGAGATAGAGTAAAAATGGAGGCCACATGCTGGCCAAATAACAAAAGTGAAACGATATGACCTTGAAAATACTGTTGTCATCTCCATCTCTTTATAAATAGGGGTTCTCTTTATTAAATAGGGTTGCCATGTTTTTTGTACTATCTATCTGAAATAAATAAATTAGAGCGACGGAGCCGACTACTTTATAGCAAAATGCTAAATATCGAGATACTTACTAATATGGAATTTATCTATTTATTTAAATATCTACTGAAGTGTAAATTTTAAAAAGTAAATCGAGTTCCGATAAATTACAGTTCAGTAGGTATTAAACGTAATTTTGTTAATGTTTGATTTTATTTTCTTTTGGTTAGAAAAGTTATAGCTGTTTATGAATCATTACAGTTATATACCCAAAACTTATTTTGTTTCAATATTTAAACACGAACATAGTACATTGTAAATATCGAAATATATATTATTTAAATTTAAATATATAGGTATTACCTATATATAATCGAAGAATTAAAAAAAACATGATTTTAAATTGAATAGCAACAATTATTTGTTTTGTTTTTTAATACACGATTTAGGTTTGTTACGTTCATTAGCGGTCGTATCAAAGTTACGCTCCTAATAATACAAAAAATGGTTCAAATTTTAATCTTGGAATCAAACATAAATTTACATACTTAGAAGTGAAAAGAGAGTCCACATTCTGGGCACCTCTTACTTTTGCAATCTTGCACTATGCAAACATGATTCTTGAATAAATATTGTATAATTATTATACATTAGAAAATAATAAAAAATACAAAATAAAAACATCTCCCGCCATTTAGGTCTCTGTGACTCATTAACTAGGGTTGTCATCATTCACTAATCTCTTCATCTTCTTCGAAGTGTCCAACAAATGATACCCACCATTTGTTGGACACTTCGAAGAAGATGAAGATTTGACCTATTCTCCCCGAGATCGCTCAGCTGGTGCACTTCATAGACAATCTATCTCTATGGCAACAACTCATTTTAATAATTTCAACGATGGTTTTAAATATTTATTTTTTTTAAAAGAGGCATTTTAAAGTTTTATATCGTACATCAAATTTAAAAATGACTTTTATGAAAAAATGCTAACACGTCATGTAATCGTTGAGATTAGTAAAAAACATTATTGCTAAAATAGATGATTAGTTATTTGTGGTAGAAAATAATAAGAAAAGAGTTTTTATATATTTTATTTATTAAAATTATTATTATTATGTACCTTCCTACTTACAACTGGGTTTTCTTTAAAAAGGACAAAGTCTAGATATTTTTCTAAATCTTATCCAAAACATTATTTTTAATAATTTTATTTTTTTAATAATTGTCCGTTGCAAGTTATAATTAAATCTAAAGCTTTAATTTAACATGGAGCCTATTCAACGCACTTGTACGAAATTATCACAGCCACAAATAAGAAATGGAAAAACGAACAAGCAAACACAAGATAATACATATATTATTCAAATGACTGATAGCGCAGGGCTTTAAAATTATCCCATACCAAATTCATTAATGAATAGTAAAACCAATGAATAAAACTTCCCATTCTGATATGAGTTGTTTGACAGTTGTCAAAAGTATTCACTTTTTTTTCACGTACCATAAAAAAAAAAATGAGCTCTAAGAAAATAAGTTCAGTGTCATTTGGTAGGCCCTTAACAACATAATTTTTAATTATTTGAAAATAAAGCATTTTAGGGTTCCGTATGTCACAGGCTCACTACTACTCAAAAACTTTTTGGTCACGCGATACAAAACATAAGGGCACAATTTATGCAACTTTCGGAGCCATTATTTTCTTAAAATATTTATTTAATAAAAAACAAATTGAAACCTTAAAATGTCCCCCCCCCCTCCTTAAAGAAGAACCCCCATTGACGCGTGTGACCAAAAAATTTAATGAATAAAAACAACTAAAAACTATTCAAAATAACTAATAAAAGTAAAAAATTTAATAGACTTTCTCGAATTTAACAAAAGATAAAGATCAAGTACCTAATTATATTACAATTTATGAGCAAGGGGAAATGATCGGACCATAACACGTCATACTTTACAGATACACTTACAACAGACCTGCACGCCGATTCAGTGACCACACAGTGATCAAGTAATAAAAGTATCAGAATATTTGCCTAGTATCTGCATGTCAGCGCATAGCTAATTTTGATCCAAACAGAAACTATGTAATTCGTTAACAAACAATTCATTTGGGTGTGAATTAAAGTCACCTATAATAAGCTTCTGCCTGCTCATTAAACACATTCTGTAAACTGCCCACAGTTTTAAAATCAATATTTTTTTATATATTTTACCTAAAATATATTTCGGTGTCTACACACTTCAATTAGCTAAGCTTTTAATACAAACTATTTAAAATTTCCAATATATTTACGAAATGCCTGATTGTTTATTCAGTTTGGTTAAAGAGTATATCTTTCACGTCAGTAGCAGGTCACAGCTGTCAGGTAAAGCGAAAAATGGTTTTCAATATCATTTTGCTTTCTCTGTCTATCCTATTGCGTCGGAGAAGGGGTAATCTGTAGTTTTACTATATAAGAAATGTAGTAGCAAAATAAGCACTGGTCATTGTTTGTAAAAAATATCTTCATTTACATAACAGAGCTTAAAATTTATTGTTGATTTTTAAACATAAGCTTTCACCAATATTCCTATCGACAAAAATGTGATTTGCTTTGTAATATTTTATAATTGTAACGAATCTGTGATTTTACTATCACTTTATTATTACTGTTGGAAATGTAGACGTAGATACCTACAGAATTTTGTTTTAGTAGAAAATAAGTCTAATATTATTCTATTTTATATAAGTCTTGATTAACAGTTTATAACCTTTGAATAATTCACGCGAATAAGTCCCGAAATATATCTAACACAACAATTTATAAGTAGGTACAGATTTATACATTTAGTCTTTTTTGTTTTGAAATGGTGTAATTTTTAGTCTGTTATTGTTTATTTACAACATATAATATTTATAAGCTAATTACTTTTATTTCTCTAATTCTTCATCATACAGCCGGTTTTTGTTTTTTAATTGGTCGACTGTAAACTTAGGACAATCACTTGTCAAGGGCTCTAATTGACTCAGAGCCCTTGACAAGTGATTATGACACTCGCCTTTTTAATCAACAAGGCGTTTCAGAAACTATTGTTCAACTTAAATAATTTATTACAAAATAATAGAAGTATTAAATGGCATACATACCTACTTTATGAACTTGAATAAATACTTTTAAGAAAATCAATAACATTGTTTTCTTTTGCTGGCGTTACAAAACCAATATTCTATAGCTTTATATGTATTTGACTTTTCAGTTGGGTAGAGAACGGATTTAATATTTTGCTGCGGGTAGAAAACGGAATTATATCAATTAATTTTTACCCGTGGGTTGAAAATATGGGTAGAATACGGATACACACCAAACAACAAATCAATGCTAGGTCAAACTCTTCAAATATACATGAGACTACCTCTTCTTAGCTCCTAGCTGCAAATGATCATCATCTGTTTGCCAAGTTTATGAAAAAGAGTAAAAAAAGGGGGGGACCTACAATTGTCAGGGACCGAAAACTCCAACCAATAAGAATTCTGAAGAATGACTCATATTTGAGTGAAGTTCTATCCAATTGTAAGATGTCCACACTTAGACTGCGTCAGCTCTCCGTTATGATTAATTACAGATGCTGTATATATGCAAGAAATATCTAAAGAGCAATACAAAGAAACGAATAACTACGACCAAAAATTGACGTTATTAGTGATTACATCAACAGCTACGCCTAATCCTACAACATCAGCCGACGAGCTCTCTCAGCTAAATCAACATCCTAGTTTTAAAATTAGCCGAGTTTAGTCTCAAGTCATGTACCGAAAGACAAAAATTCTGATATATCAACGAAAATTAATCTGGATGGTAAAATATTATACTTTGATGTAATTGCGAATAGGGAGCCATTTATCTCTCTTTACTTTCCGGACTTGGTAAAACCAAGATCTCGACAATGGAGCGAAAAAACAACTTAGTCAGTTAATCAATTTATATTATAAAAAACCTTTTACGACCAAATTATACGTCTTAGTTAAAAAACAACTGATTAAAACTCGTCATGTAGATCTAACTGGCCCGGCTTAAAACTTTTCTTTTTTTCAACTTTTTAATTAAAAGTTTTATAACTCTTTTTTGTTCTTCTTATCAGTCATGTTAAAGTTTGTTATGAAATACAAAAGTTGAAAATGTCTCTTTAAAAAAATGAAAACATTTAAAACAATCGTTAAAATTAATAAAATGAGTTGTTGCTAATAATACCTACAAGAGGCGTCGAAAAGGGCCATTATTTACGGCAATTTTTGGCGGCAATGCTGTGGCCGGCAACATGGTAGTACTCTTCAATAATGATTTGACGGTTGCCGGACGATCGCTGAGCATTCTTTTTTCCACAATGTTGCCCAGCCAATGTTGTTGTTGTTTCAGTCACCCTCTATATTATTGTTGCCGGGTTGTGTAGCCCATTTAGGAGACTGGATCATGCACCATACAATTGTAGACATATTGCCATTATTGGCCGAGCAAATTGCCGTAAAAAATGGCCCGTTTAGACGCCCCTACACATATATACCGCATGAATTATATTTCTAAAGACAAAATTCAGATGGCGCATAGTCGTCTGTCAAAATCAAAAAGGTTTGCTTTTTTACACTGGAAGAGGGCCCTAGTTTTCGGGTATTAATAGTTAACTCTTTGCGCTTGGCAGTTGTCAGTGATATTTATTTTTTTAAAGTAAATAAAACATTTTTATAAAAGACTAAAATGCCTGCCAGTGTGTCGTCCGTAACAAACTATACGTCAATATTATTCATCTCTTTCTTTGCTAAAAAGGTCAATCTTAGCACTATTTTGGCTAAAAGGGAACTTTTGTCAAAACTGGTGGACCATTTCATTAACCCAAATGTTTTATGTCAAAAAATTTAATTTCACATGTATGAATTGCCCCCTCACAAAATATTTATTTTTATTATTTATTTATCAAACTAAGTAGCGGTTACTACAAAACACCTTTCTACCAAATTTGATTGATATTCAATAAGTAGTATTTGAGTAAAATGCCTGTGTCATACAGACGGACGGGCATACCGAACCCTAAAAATGCTTTTTATGTTGTTAGTTAGTGGAATTATAGTAAGAGTTCAATTTGTTATGGTATTTGACAAAAAAGTGAATACTTTTGACATCTGTCAAACAACCCTTAGCAGTTATTGTTTTTAAACTTTCGCGATTTTTATACATAACGTCGTGTAAATAAAAGGTTCGAACCCTTAGCAGAATGGGAAGTTTTATTCATTGGTTTTATTATTTTAAATGAATTTCTTACGGGATAATTTTATATAGATACAATATAATGTGTTACCTTTAGTATGCGTGTTTGTTGTTCTGTTTCATAATTGTGGCTGTGATAATTTCGTACAAGTGCGTTGAATAGGCTCCGTGTTAAATTAAATCTTTAGATTAAATTTATTTTAAAGTTTTATAAACAATATAAAACTTAATAATGACTTTCTTTTCAAAAAAAATAGAACATTTAAAATAAACGTTGAAATTAATAAAATTAGTTGTTGCTAATTACCTACAGATATACTTTACATACCATACAGCATGAGTGATATTTATGGAAACAAATAATGATATTTTTGGAAATAAGGATAATTTTATATAGATACAATATAATGTGTTACCTTTAGTATGCGTGTTTGTTGTTCTGTTTCATAATTGTGGCTGTGATAATTTCGTACAAGTGCGTTGAATAGGCTCCGTGTTAAATTAAATCTTTAGATTAAATTTATTTTAAAGTTTTATAAACAATATAAAACTTAATAATGACTTTCTTTTCAAAAAAAATAGAACATTTAAAATAAACGTTGAAATTAATAAAATTAGTTGTTGCTAATTACCTACAGATATACTTTACATACCATACAGCATGAGTGATATTTATGAAAACAAAATTTATATGGCGTATTGTCGTCTGTCAAAATCAAAACAGTTTGCTTTTTCATACTGCAAGTGGCCGTTCTTTTCCGCAGTATTATAAGCTTACTCTTTGCTACAGACCTTCAATAAAACTTCTTTTGACAGAAGGGTAAGACGAATTTATGGCAAGAATAACTTTAATGTGTAATGAAATGACTCCTCGGTGGCGCGGTGGGAGTATGTCCTACTGCTAAGCAAGAGATCGTGGGTTCGTTTCCCATATGGGACACCACTTTGTGTCTGTAATTTGTATGTTTGTAAAGTCCTTCGTGACACAGACATGTAACTAGTCCGGCCATAAATACGAGTACTGTTACATAAAAACTTTTATTTTCGATTTCGCGCTATTTTACATTTTCTTTAGTGTTCATGATCAAATTACAATATGGATTGGGGTGTTAAAGAAAAGAGAATTGCGGTGATCGCCTTGCACTAAGTGGATATGGAGTCGTCGGTCATATTCCAGATACTTCAAAAACTTGGTGTCAGCCGTAAGTTTGGTTATCGTAGTATCAACAGACACAACAACACTTCCTCTGTCGAAGATCAGAGAAGATTGGGGCGGCCGCGTGCTGCTGTAGCTACAAAGGTTGTTAATGCTGTTAAAGCCACAATTCGTCAAAATCCCATTAGGAAGCAAAAAATCTGGCCATTTTGAACAGAATATTGTTTTTATTTTTTGCTGACACTTTAATCAATTTGTACATATAAGTTTTAATAATATTACATTACTACATTAAAAAAATACATTTTCATTTGTTAAACAACTTATGGCCGGACTAGGTATACTACAGTACGATCAACGTAACTTGACCGGATTGAAGTTAGGTTTTTATCACTTTCGCGCATGTCATAGAGATGCGACCCTAAAATTACGTACGAAAACCATTAATTATGTGTAATCGATTAAAAATACTAACAATATTTTAATTCAACAATAAAAAAACACTATTTAAATGAGTTCATAAAAGTTTTAATTTAGAACAGTTACAGTAAATACTAAAGAAACTTCGAAAAACTATTTCTTTACGAAAATAATCACAAAAAAACATGAGTTAGTAATACTAATTATGACAATGTAATGCGTAGTCGCATCTCGAATTCTCTTGGTTTAGTTACCGCCCCCACCCCCCGCTTCCTGTCACCATTTACTTTCAAAAAATGCATCTGCGCAACCACTTGTCGCCTACTTCAGTCCGGCCTAGTTACGTTGATCCAACTGTAGTGAGAAAGTCGTTTTTTAAAACGTTGTATGTCTTGAAGCGACCCTTTTATCGAGGAAGTATTACAATATTACAATACTTAATATTCTGAGCTTTTTGCAAGAAATCTTTTTCGTTCTATCAAAACTTTTGCACTTTATATGACTTTTATACCTTAGCACAAAAGTTGTGTGAGCTTGTAAGTGTGTTTTGTTTGTACATACATATTTTTAAAATAAAGAAAAACGTACCATGGCAGAAGCATTAGGGTTAAAAGACCCGTTGTTGTCATCATCGTTATGATGCGCTTTCGTCTTGCAAATTGGTATCTATTTGGCTTATCAGTTAATTTTTTCACTGAGAATGGTGATAGTGGAATCCATTCTTTCTATGTCGGGCAAATCAGCAGTTTGTGTTCCCAATTCTCGTGATTTTGCAGTCATATTTGATAACCCACGACCGCTGGGTTGTTGAAATATGATAGATAGGAAGCGCGTGTTAGATTTTACATAGGGGTCGTAGCGATTTGTAATAAAATACTAAAGCTTTTATTGTAGAACTACGTAGAAGTCCTACGACTCCTTCTTGTAGAAGTTCTACGACTCATCGTAGTAGTACTACGACTCATTGTAGACCACTACGACTCATCGTAGAACTACACTTGCTACTGTGTTAGGATATTTGGATCATAATAACCAATCAGTTGCAATCTAACCTTATCAATCAGTCTAGTATCAATAAATCAGGGAGGTAAATAATACAAAGAAATAAATGGTATGTATCATATATTTTCAACCTTATTTGGTCTAGTTGTATCAAAGGTTTCATAATAGCCAGTCTCCTAATAAACATTTGCCGTACTACGTTTCATACATCCTAAATACAACATACCAATTCACAACATTATTGCAATATCGCTGTAGGACAGCTGATAAGTATCACACCAGACAATAATCATCAAATCATACCACATTGCAATATATTGTTATTAGTCAATATCTATACATAATACACAATAATAGGATATCAGCACAAAAGAACCAGCAATAAGTATATGAAGAATCGGATCGTACCTGTATCCACAAATGTTGCAATCAGACTGAGCCTCGATCACAATCTGTCAGTCCTTTTATAGAACAAATACACTGAATATTAAAGAACATGTGGGTACTTCGCAAATACTCTTAATTATTATACTTTAACCCATAAAATAAATTAATACACCGAATTTTGTTATTTAAATAAATGAATAATAATAAAACTATTACACATATAAAACACACTACCTTTTAATTTTCAATAAAAGAAGTGAAATATCACAACAACAATATTTGACGTTTCAAGCAGTACCTACATTTGTGACCAGTGGATATTTGTTGTTTTAATTCATTTATAATACTGTGTGGTGCTTTTATAATGTGTTATAATCATATTAAGTAATTTACATGTTAATTACAACATAAACTGTAAGTACTTGTACTTTGTCATAACCTATTCCGTGATACAAATTATTGTTCAGGTTACTAAAAACACAATTGACATATAGACATGGCTACTTGCATATCCATGGCTATTGTTATAATATAAACAACCTGTAGGTACCTACTTCTATAATGTCGATTTACTCTGCCATAACGTATTCTGTTATTCTAATTTACAAATACTGTCACATATTCTACAGTTAACAACATTACAGTGGTATTTAGGATTCCTTATTAAAGTGGCCATTATGTCTACGATTTATTGACAGGCTTAACAAATTCATCAAACATATTTATCCCTTAGAACACAGGTATAATATTTACCTAAATTTATTTATTACGATGGCTATTTATCTATGTAAATAGCCATTAATATACCCCTTATATATCACGCGCGACAGAACTCGAAAATACTTTATAATCCCTTATTGGCTTTCCTTTGCTAATCTTTCTGCGTTTGCTGGTTTGTGGTTCATGGTGGGTTTTCTGAAATATAGTAGAAATGTATATTAATTATTTGTGTGATCCATTGATGAAGGTTTTTTTCTGTTGTAAAACAGTTATTTAGCTGAACAGCAAGATCCTCCCACGTAATCTATATGTGTAACATGGATCCGGATCCATGTTGTACTTAATAATTATTGCCCTTCACTTTTATAGATGACAGGCTATGATTATTAGGTACATTTATACTAATATTATAAAGCTGAAGCGTTTGTTTGTTTGAAGGCGAGAATCTCAGGAGGTACTGCTCCGAAGCGACCCTTATATCGAGGAAGGCTATAGGCCACATAACATTACGCTACGACCTATAGGACTAGAGCAGCAATAAAAACTGTTGCAAAAACTGGGAAAATTTACGCATGCAAAGTTAGGCGGGTCAGTTAGTATTATATATTTGCCTTACCGTAGACGTAGACGTCGACGGCTGTTCGGATGGAATTACTGTTCAGATATTGCGACGGCAGCTGACGCCGGTGGTGGCGGTGGTGATACCTTAAAAGGAGGGAAAGGAGTAAGTAAGGAGTTGTGAAAATGGCGAGAACCAGGTCTATCACCATTTTCACAGCTCTGCGTCTAACGTATGGCTGATTATAGCAAAAAATGGCTTCAATTTAAAAGAGGAATAGGTATTAAATAGGAGTTGTGAAAATGGCGGTAAACTAAACTGTCATCTTTTACACAATTCCGCGTTGTACTTGTGAAAATATGGAAATAAGTATGCCATATTTTCACACGTAAATCTAAATATTCACTCAAAATTATTAAAAATAATGGACGGCGGTAGGTAATTAAGCGCTTACCTTGATTGTTGCTGCCTCTAACTATCTCTGTGGGCTCTATTTCTATCTATTTGAGCCATCAGTGAATGGATCTGATGACTCAGAATGCAGATAGTCATTTCTATTATTTCTATTTCGGGCAAATTAGCTGTTTGTGTTCCCGTATGTCGTACATTTGACAGCCCACTACCGCTGAGTTGCCGATACAAGATAGATAGGGTGCGCTCGAAGGCACCCTGTGGCGGTGGTGGCGGTGTTGGTGTGACCTCGAATTCTAAAAATATGATCAATTTTATCAGTATTTTGTAGGTAGGTAGGTAAATTGGCACGTGATATTCACCTAATTAGGTAGATTATTTTTAAAGTAAATATTTAAAAGACTTGGGATAAAAATAAAATAAGGTAGGGATGCGTATATACATCTATGCATTAAAAAAACGCACAAAGACGATTGTTTGATTTAATGACAAAGGCTCGTACGGCCCCTTTACGATCAGTATTATGTAAATAACTAGTAGATAGTAGTTTTATATCAGTTATTTATTAATTAGCCATAGGATTCGATAATCTAAATAGGCACTAGTACTAGCTAGTTATAGCTCCGAAAATCTGATTTTTCAACAAAAAGGTTCCGGCGAACGAAGTGAAAATTTAGCCGCTATTTTCCCAACTAACCCAAACGGGTAGTTGTGAAAATAGTATAGTATGTTAATGGTATGTTATTTATGAAATACGTGTAAAATCGCACATCATTGACAGTCTATAAGCAGTTAAATTGTAGGCAGTTTTATGTAGCTGCCTACCTACAATAAATATTTGACACTGTCAGAAATGAACTGAATCTTAACAATATTGCTTTCAACAATTCAATAATACAAAGTAGACGATAAAACTAAGTAACAACTACTACGAAAATTAATACAGGTAGGTAAGTAAGGAGTTGTCAAAATGGCGAGAACCAGGTCTATCACCATTTTCACAGGTCTGCGTCTAACGTATGGCTGATTATAGCAAACAATGGCTTCAATTTAAAAGAGGAATAAGTATTAAATAGGAGTTGTGAAAATGGCGGTAAACTGAGCTGTTATACACAATTCCGCGTTGTACTTGTGAAAATATGGAAATAAGTATGCCATATTTTCACACGTAAATCTAAATATTCATTCAAAATTATTAAAAATAATGGACGGCGGTAGGTAATTAAGCGCTTACCTTGATTGTTGCTGCCTCTAACTATCTCTGTGGGCTCTATCTCTCTCTATATGAGCCATCAGTGAATGGATCTGATGACTCAAAATGCAGATAGTCATTTCTATTACTTCTATTTCGGGAAAACTAGCTGTCTGTGTCCCCGTATGTTGTAGAAATGACAGCCCACTACCGCTGAGTTGCCGATACAAGATAGATAGGGTGCGCTCGAAGGCACCCTGTGGCGGTGGTGGCGGTGTTGGTGTGACCTCGAATTCTAAAAATATGGTCAATTTTATCAGTATTTTGTAGATAGGTAGGTAAATTGGCACGTGATATTCACCTAATTAGGTAGATTATTTTTAAAGTAAATATTTAAAAGACTTACAATCAGTATTATGTAAATAATTAGTAAATAGTAGTTTTATATGAGTTATTTATTAATTAGCCATAGGATTCGAGAATCTAAATAGGCACTAGTACTAGCTAGTTACAGCTCCGCTAATCTGATTTGTCAACAAAGAGATTCCGGCGAACGAAGTGAAAGTTTAGCCGCTATTTTCACAACTAACCCAAACGGGTAGTTGTGAAAATAGTATAGTATGTTAATGGTATGTTATTTATGAAATACGTGTAAAATCGCAAATCATTGACAGTCTATAAGCAGTTAAATTGTAGGCAGATTTATGTAGCTACCTACCTACAGTAAATATTTGACACTGTCAGAAATGAACTGAATCTCAACGATATTGCTTTCAACAATTCAATAATACAAAGTGGACGATAAAACTAAGTAACAACTACTACGAAAATTAATACAGGAAGGTAAGTAAGGAGTTGTGAAAATGGCGAGAACCAGGTCTATCACCATTTTCACAGCTCTGCGTCTAACGTATGGCTGATTATAGCAAAAAAAGGCTTTAATTTAAAAGAGGAATAGGTATTAAATAGGAGTTGTGAAAATGGCGGTAAACTGAGCTGTCATACACAATTCCGCGTTATACTTACGTTATGCCGTATTTTCACACGTAAAAATAAAATTTCATTCAAAAATAATTAAAAAAATGGACGGCGGTAGGTAATTAAGCGCTTACCTTGATTGTTGCTGCCTCTAACTATCTCTGTGGGCTCTATCTCTATCTATTTGGGCCATCAGTGAATGGATCTGATCACTCAGAATGCAGATAGCCAAACCCATTATTTCTATCACGGGCAAATTACCAGTTTGTGTTCCCGCATGTCGTACATTTGCAGAGATATTTGATAGCCCACTACCGCTGAGTTGCTGATATATTATAGAGAGGATGCGCGCGACGGCAGCAGGTAGCGGTGGTGGCGGTGGTGGCGGTGTTGATACCTCGAATTCTAAAAATATGGTCAATTCCATCAGTACTTTGTAGGTAGGTAGGTAAATTGGCACGTGATATTCACCTAATTAAGTAGATTCTTTTTAAATATATAAAAGACTTGGGATAAAAATAAAATAAGGTAGGGTATATACACCTATGCATTAAAAAAACGCACAAAGGCGATTGTTTGATATAATGACTAAGGCTTGTACGGCCTCTTTACGATCAGTATTATGTAAATAACCAGTAAATAGTAGTTTATATGAGTTATTTATTAATTAGCCATAGGATTCGAGAATCTAAATAGGCACTAGTACTAGCTACTTAAAGCTTCGAAAATCTGATTTGTCAACAAAGAGATTCCGGCGAACGAAGTGAAAGTTTAGCCGAAGTTTAACTAACCCAAACGGGTAGTTGTGAAAATAGTATAGTATGTTAATGGTATGTTATTTATGAAATACGTGTAAAATCGCACATCATTGACAGTCTATGCAGTTAAATTGTAGGCAGATTTACGTTGCTGCCTACCTACAATAAATATTTGACACTGTCAGAAATGAACTGAATCTCAACAATTTTGCTTTCAACAATTCAATAATACAAAGTAGACAATAAAACTAAGTAACAACTACTACGAAAATTAATTCAGGTAGGTAAGATGGCGAGAAACCGGTCTATCACCATTTTCACAGCTCTGCATTTAACGTATGGCTGAATATAGCAAAAAATGGCTTTAATTTAAATGATTAATAGGTATTAAATAGGAGTTGTGAAAATCGCGGCAAACTGAGCTGTCATCTTTTACACAATTCCGCGTTGTACTTGTGAAAATATGGAAATAAGTATGCCGTATTTTCACACGTAAAACTAAAATTTCATTCAAAAATAATAAAAATAATGGACGGCGGCAGGTAATTAAGCGCTTACCTTGATAGTTGCCATGAATAATTGGCGGAACGAACAGATCAAAAAGTGCCTGCGCTGCATCTATCTATCTCTGTGCCATCAGTGAATGGATCTGATCACTCAGAATGCAGATAGTCGAATGCACTATTTCTATCTCGGGCAAATTAGCAGTTTGTGTTCTCGTATCTCGTACATTTGCCGTGATATTTGATAGCCCAGTACCGCTGGGTTACTGAAAAATGATAGATAGGAAGCGCGCGACAGAACTCGAAAATACTTTATAAACCCTTATTGGCTTTCCTTTTGCTAATCTTTTTGCGTTTGCTGGTAAGTGGTTCATAGTGGGTTTCCTGAAATATAGTAGAAATGTAAATTTTAATTATTTGTGTGATCCATTGATGAAGGTTTTTTTCTGTTGTAAAAAAGTAATTTAGGTGAATAGCAAGATCCTCCCACTTAATCCATATCTGTAACATGGATCCGGATCCATGTTGTACCTAATAATTATTGCCCTTCACCTATATACCTATAGACTGCCTCTGTGGCGCGGTGGGAGTGTATCCGACTGCTACGCAAGAGGTCGTGGGTTCGATCCCCACCCAAGATAAAACTTTGTGTGATGAGCACGATGGTTTATTCTGTGTCTAGGTGTTATTTATCTATAATATGTATGTATTTAGAAATATATAAGTATGTTTATCAGTTGTCTGGTTGCCATAGTACAAGCTCTGCTTAGTTTGGGATCAGATAGCGTTGTGTGAGTTGTCCCAAGATATTATTATTATTATTATTATATAGATGAAAGGCTATGATTATTAGGTACATTTATACTAATATTATAATGCTGAAGCGTTTGTTTGTTTAAAGGCGATAATCTCAGGAGGTACTGCTCCGAAGCGACCCTTTTATCGAGGAAGTATTACAATATTACAATACTTAATATTCTGGGCTTTTTGCAAGAAATCCTTTTCGTTCTATCAAAACTTTTGCACTATACATGACTTTTATACCTTAGCACAAAAGTTGTGTGAGCTTGTAAGTGTGTTTTGTTTGTACATACATATTTTTAAATAAAGAAAAACGTACCATGGCAGAAGCATTAGGGTTAGGTTAGACCCGTTGTTGTCATCATCCTTATGATGCGCCATCTATTTGGGCCATCAGTTCATTATTTTGTCACTCAAAATACTTATTGCCGATTCCATAATCGTCAAAAAATCATTCATTGTGAAGGCAGCTGGCGGCGGTGGTGGCGAAGTTGGTACCACAAATTCTAAAAATATGGTTAATTCTATCAGTTTTTTGTAGGTAGGTAGGTAAATTGGCACGTGATAATCACCTAATTAAGTAGATTCTTTTTAAATATATAAAAGACTTGCGATAAAAATAAAATAAGGTAGGGATGCGTATACTTCATATTCTGGACTTTTTGCAAGAAATCCTTTTCGTTCTATCAAAACTTTTGCACTATACATGACTTTTATACCTTAGCACAAAAGTTGTGTGAGCTTGTAAGTGTGTTTTGTTTGTACATAGATATTTTTAAATAAAGAAAAACGTATTATTAAAATATATATATTACGGGTCTTAATCGCGTGAATAATTTAAGGTAAAATACCTTGTTTATTGCCCGACGTTTCGACCGTATTGCAACGGCCGTGGTCACGGGAAGACGGCCGGTCTTCCCGTGACCACGGCCGTTGCAATACGGTATTTTAACTTAAATTAGTCACGCGATTAAGACCCGTAATATATATATTTTAATAATGTGTACAAATCGCGAAAGTTTATCAACAAGAAAAACGTACCTTGGCAGAAGCATTAGGGTTAGGTTAGACCCGTTGTTGTCATCATCCTTATGATGCGCCTATGCACCTATTTAAAAAAACGCACAAAGGCGATTACTTGATATAATGACAAAGGCTCGTACGGCCCCTTTACGATCAGTATTATGTAAATAACTAGTAAATAGTAGTTTTATATGAATTATTTATTAATTAGCCATAGGATTCGATAATCTAAATAGGCACTAGTACTAGCTAGTTATAGCTCCGAAAATCTGATTTTTCAACAAAAAGATTCCGGCGAACGAAGTTTAGCCGCTATTTTCCCAACTAACCCAAACGGGTAGTTGTGAAAATAGTATAGTATGTTAATGGTATGTTATTTATTGTTACGTGTAAAATCGCACATCATTGACAGTCTATAAGCAGTTAAATTGTAAGCAGATTTATGTAGCTACCTACCTATAGTAAATATTTGACACTGTCAGAAATGAACTGAATCTCAACCATATTGCTTTCAACAATTCAATAATACAAAGTAGACGATAAAACTACTACTACGAAAATTAATACAGGTAAGTAAGTAAGGAGCTGTGGAAATGGCGAGAAACCGGTCTATCACTATTTTCACAGCTCTGCGTTTAACGTATGGCTGAATATAGCAAAAAATGGCTTCAATTTAAAATATTAATAGGTATTAAATAGGAGTTGCGAAAATGGCGGTAAACTAAACTGTCATCTTTTACACAATTCCGCGTTGTACTTGTGAAAATATGGAAATAAGTATGCCATATTTTCACACGTAAATCTAAATATTCACTCAAAATTATTAAAAATAATGGACGGCGGTAGGTAATTAAGCGCTTACCTTGATTGTTGCTGCCTCTAACTATCTCTGTGGGCTCTTTCTCTATCTATTTGAGCCATCAGTGAATGTATCTGATGACTCAAAATGCAGATAGTCATTTCTATTACTTCTATTTCGGGAAAACTATCTGTTTGTGTTCCCGTATTTTGTAGAAATGACAGCCCACTACCGCTGAGTTGCCGATACAAGATAGATAGGGTGCGCTCGAAGGCACCCTGTGGCAGTGGTGGCGGTGTTGGTGTGACCTCGAATTCTAAAAATATGGACAATTTTATCAGTATTTTGTAGGTAGGTAGGTAAATTGGCACGTGATATTCACCTAATTAGGTAGATTATTTTTAAAGTAAATATTTAAAAGACTTGGGATAAATATAAAATAAGGTAGGGATGCGTATATACATCTATGCATTAAAAAAACGCACAAAGGCGATTGTTTGATTTAATGACATAGGCTCGTACGGCCCGTGTTTTACAATTAGTATTCAAATTTTTTTTTTTTTTTTTTTTTTCAAATTCAACTTTATTTCCCAGAATATGGTGGTTTACAGATCTTTGGTATAGTATAGTACAACATATTCTGCCATGCAAGGCGTGCAAATATTTGTTGTTAAAACTTAAATACCTATTAATTAACATTTCACAAAATTAACGAAATAATATTATAATATAATGTCAACAGTTAAAATTTAAATAAGTAAAATCAATTCATATTGACATAATACAACAATAATAATAATAAATCAGATAATAATTATAATTCAATTCAGTATAATATAATGTCACTTGATCATTACAATTTAATAAAAGGAAAAAATATAAAATGTATAACATCTAATTAATAAATTTATCTGTTAGGTATTCATCGACGTCATAATAAACTTTTTCTTGTAATAATGTGATAAGCCCTTTGCGGAACTGTTTGTAGGGTAAATTGATCAATTGGTTTGGAAGATGGTTATATATTTTAATACACATAAGATATGAGTTTCTCTTATGTAGTTCAAGATTCGTTTTCGGTACCTTTAATCGGTTTTTGTGTCTAGTTCGACTCCCCTCTACATCTCCAAGTTTTTTAAACAGTGTAGAGTTCGTTTTTACAAAGATGCATATTTTAAATATGTAGATACATGGTAAAGGAAGGATATTATGGTTTTTAAATATTGGTCTACAACTATCTAGGTAGTCACAATCAAAAATCGCTCTAATACATTTTTTTTGTGCTATGAATAATCTATTGAAGTCCACCGAATTGCCCCAGACAATGATACTGTAACGGAGTAGGGAGGCTACATATGCGTGGTAGGTCATCATTGCAGTCTTTCGGTTTACAGTTTCTCGAACTCTCTTTAGTACAAAAACAAATCTATCAATTTTATTGAGAGTGTTTTGTATGTGTGACTTCCAATTGCAATATTTGTCAACAGTGACACCCAAAAATACGCAGTCATCCACGTTATTTAAGGCCTGATTTTTATACTGTATTTCCAGATTCGGTGTGTTGGCTCTATATGTTTGAAACTGAACTATATTTGTTTTCCCAATGTTAATTTTAAGATTATTTTCCTCTAACCTAACGTGTATTATGTAAATAACCAGTAAATAGTAGTTTTATATGAGTTATTTATTAATTAGCCATAGGATTCGAGAATCTAAATAGGCACTAGTACTAGCTATTTAAAGCTCCGAAAATCTGATTTGTCAACAAAGAGATTCCGGCGAACGAAGTGAAAGTTTAGCCGCTATTTTCACAACTAACCCAAACGGGTAGTTGTGAAAATAGTATAGTATGTTAATGATATGTTATTTATGAAATACGTGTAAAATCGCACATCATTGACAGTATATGAAAATCGCGGCAAACTGAGCTGTCATCTTTTACACAATTCCGCGTTGTACATGTCAAAATATGGAAATAAGAATGCCGTATTTTCTCACGTAAAACTAAAATTTCATTCAAAAATAATAAAAATAATGGACGGCGGTAGGTAATTAAGCGCTTACCTTGATTGTTGCCAAAAATAATTGGCGCAACTGACAGATCCACCAGTGCCTGCGCTGCCTGTAACTCGGACTCCTTGTACGCCGACATTTTTAGTCTGTGAATAATTTTTATATTGTTATTATTAATTAAGTAGGTTCCTATAAAGAATTATTTGTTATTTATTTATTAGCATTTTCTTTTCTATATTATAATTATGTGTAAGCGGTAGTCCAGGTGTTAAGGCATCGGACTCGCAATCGAGAGGCCGCGTGTTCGAAACCCACCCATTATACAGGATGACCCACGCACGGTCATACCACGCGGAGGGAAACTACCTTATATATTGTAGATAGAACACTTTAGTGACAGAAAACTTTATTTTGTTTTTAAAATAATTAACTGATAATTATTAATAATTGACTGCATTCAAAGGTTTCCGGGCCGGGAATAGAACCCGCAAAATATAAAAAAATAAACATTCTGTATCCAACTAATCGAAAGGATGAATCATTAAGATGTTTTTTTGTTCTAATGAAGCAGAAATTGATACCGAACCGTTATTTAAAATTGAACTAATTAAATAAAAAAATTCAACTATCAAGGCTTGTTCGTCCCATTAGGTGTAGAATATATTTATCTTAACCTTATGTGACCATCTTTACATTATAATTCCCTCATTTTAATTTCTTTTATGATTTACTCATTCAAATAGCAAAAACCCCATCTAATCGAGACTTAAAAATTTACATGAGAATATCGCCAACAGACATATGAGTCAAACAGAAAACGACTGTATTTATGTATATACGTATATATATTAAAGTCGACTCTTGCAATAGGGTACAAGCCCTGTATCGCGGGGGACTTTATAAACATACAACATGTGTAACGGACACAAAGTAAACCCAGACAGAAACGACAATTTGTGGATCACACAAAGTAGTGCCCCGTATGGGAATCGAACTAACGACCTCTTGCGTAGCAGTCAGATACTCTCCCACCGAGCCAATCAATTAAAAAAAAAGGTGTTAGGTATATCTCTACATATTAGTAGGGATAGTGTGCTACTAAAATTAAACAAATATGCGACATAACTAAATAAGTAATTAAATGAGTAAAGAAAATAACACCAAGAATCTATCATTAAAAAAGCTACCAATGACTTACGCAGATCTTACCAGTGCATTAGTACCTATTAATATAACAATATATGAAATAAACAAAAATAGAAACTTACGTAAATTAAAACTTTACTAAATTAAACCACGATGTTTTATTTATTTAGCGATTCGACGCTGCTCTACTATAGATTAGGAGCAAGTACAACGTTTCGCTTAAAATAACCGAAGAGTACTGGCCAAAAATTTAAAATCTTGTCTATTTATGTACCTCTCGAATAATGGGTCATAAAATGAAACACCACGTTAACTTGAACGCTTTCGTTTCAGGTAGCAGTAAGTAATCCCAACCAAATTTCCCCGAGCTTATTATATTGTCCATTTACAACCGTACCAGTACCGACAGCTTAGCCATTGTCCATAGATATCGGTTAACAACTTTTTAAAGGAATCAATAACAATGAGTACGTAATTTAAAATATTACAATTAAATATGGTTTACTTTGAACTAAGTAGGTACCTGTCTACCTCCAATAGGTTGGAATTTAAGTACCTACTACATACCTATTATTATCTAATCTACTTACCTATTGCTTTTAAGAATAGTTAGAATTCAATAAACTGATAAATAGGTAACTTATAAGAACCTTATTTATATCTATAATATTTTTCATTTCTTCAATCATTACCTACTTTTCTGTTTACTTTTAGTCCGACCATAAGTTCTGTTACAAAAGAAAATGCATTTTTTTTTTAATGCAGTGATGTAATATTACTAAAACTTATAAATAAAATAAATAAAAATAAATAAATCTATAATATTTTTCATTTCTTCAATCATTACCTACTTTTCTGTTTACTTTTAGTCCGACCATAAGTTCTGTTACAAATGAAAATGCAATTTTTTTTAATCAAGTGATGTAATATTACTAAAACTTATAAATAAAATAAATAAAAATAAATAAATCTATAATATTTTTCATTTCTTCAATCATTACCTACTTTTCTGTTTACTTTTAGTCCGACCATAAGTTCTGTTACAAATGAAAATGCAATTTTTTTTAATCAAGTGATGTAATATTACTAAAACTTATATGTAGATATTTATAGTCTCAGTAAAAATAAAAACAATATTGTATTCAAAATGGCCACCTTTGTATTTTATTCAGGCCTTTAATCTATGGATTTACGCACTGTTTCCATGGGAATTTTTTGCCATTGCTAGCTCCAGAGATTTTTTAAGAGACTTACTATCGCCGAGTCGTTTAGAGCAAGCCATGTCCTCTAAATCTGATCATAATTTGTATATTGCATAATCATAATTTTAGTTTAAAGTGATAAGGGTCTGGGCTAGATGAGGGTCAGTCTTCAGCTCTTATAAAGTCCGGAACGTTGGTTTCAAACCAGGCTTGGGTAATTCGTGTCTTGTGACCAGGTGTAGAGTCCTGCTGGAAAGTCCACGGTACATTTTAAAAAAGTGTATTGCTGAGGGGTTTCACAACACGATCCAAGACTGTCTCTTGATACACTTTGGCAAGTTTTCATGCATTTTTCACAAAAATGAAGCTTTGTGACGCCTTGATAAGACGGCTCTGTCGCAAAATGACCACTTCTCAAAATGACTACAGGTAGCAAAATGTCCCTTTCTCAGTATGTCCCTTTCGCAAAATGTCCCTTTCGCGAAATGTCCCTTTCTCAGAATGTCCCTTTCGCAAAATGTCCCCTTCCTCAAACATGCATTAAATTACATTCATCATTAAATAACTGGTCAAGAGCCAGTGTACAACACAGAGGGGTACTGTATTAATGATCAGTCATTAAAATATGGGTAGGTAGGTGCATGCAGATAAACTAAAATAAAAATAATAGAAATCGAATTATGTCAGATTTACTGTCAATCAAAAGATTATAATAACACAAATAAACAATCAACTTATTAAACTTAACTCAAAATATGTGTAGGTAATACCTATTTATTTTGATGATATCTTTTAATAATGATTGCAATTATTTAATTTTTTATAATTTTTTTGTATTTGAGTTAAGTTGATTGTTTATTGTATTATTTGTGTAAATTGATCTTTTGACATCTGGCAAATTTTGATTTCTATTAATTTTATTTTAGTTACGATTATCATCAAAATAAATAGGTATTACCTACACATATTTTGAGTTAAGTTTAATAAGTTGATTGTTTATTTGTGTTATTATAATCTTTTGATTGACAGTAAATCTGACATAATTCGATTTCTATTATTTTTATTTTAGTTTATCTGCATGCACCTACCTACCCATATTTTAATGACTGATCATTAATACAGTACCCCTCTGTGTTGTACACTGGCTCTTGACCAGTTATTTAATGATGAATGTAATTTAATGCATGTTTGAGGAAGGGGACATTTTGCGAAAGGGACATTCTGAGAAAGGGACATTTCGCGAAAGGGACATTTTGCGAAAGGGACATACTGAGAAAGGGACATTTTGCTACCTGTAGTCATTTTGAGAAGTGGTCATTTTGCGACAGAGCCGATAAGACACGCCCCACCAAACTATCACTGACGTAGAATGATGTCCACGCTGTACCTTTGTAACGCTGTAACTGTTAGCGTACATCTTATCATTTTGCTTATTGTAGTGCTCTTCATTCGTGAATTTTTTTTCATCGGTAAAGAGGATATTTCTGCGTTTTGATCGATCCACTCGCTTTAAAAATTGATTTATATCTTAACCTTATATCGACTATACAAACTCTACGTATGAGACTAGGGTCTAGACAAAGTCACATTCGAATAGCGATATTGTGAATGGAAACGAATTAAAGTTTCGATTTTGACGTTTGCGGTGAGACCATAGATATTTTATTATTTTTTGCGAATAATTAGCACGGCGATATCGAATTCGCTACGGAACGAATGTACCTTGTCTAAACCTTCAGGTCTTGCTTTATTATATGCGACAGAGTCCTAGCGGGAATCTTCATTTCTCGCGATAAGATTTTTTGCTTCCTTTGTAGTTCTAACATCACGCAGCCGCCCCGATCTTTTAGGGTCTTCGATTGAGGAAGTGTTGTTGTATCTGTTGATAGTACAATATACGAACATACGGCTAATACCAAGCTTTTGAAGTGTCTGGAATATGATCGACGGCTCCATGCCCACTTTGTGCAAGGCGATCACCGCAGTTTTATTTTCTTTAACACCCCAATCCATATTGTAATTTAATCATGAACACGAAAAAATATGTGTAATGGCGCGAAATCGAAAGAACTTTTAAAAATAATAAACGCTTTAACGCATTTATTATTTTAGTGATGGCCGGACTATTTATATATATAGTAATATATTATACATATATAATCTATATTATATAGCTTAAGAGTTTGTTTGAACGCAATGATCTCAGGAACTACTGGTCCGAGTTGAAAAATGATTTTAGTGTTCGATCGTCCATTTATCGAGCAAGATTAACCAATAGGAGTGGAGCAACAATGAAAAATGTTCCAAAAACGGGTAAAATTTACGCAGACGAAGTTGCGCGGGTCTGCTAGTAACGTGTTCTAACATTTTTTTTAAAGGTAACTTGCGTTGTGGGATTGGGTCTCACATCACTAGCAATGTTGTTAACCCCTCCAACTAAGCTCAAAGACTTGTGTTAGCAGTGGGTCCACGTCGGTAGTTTAATGGGTAGGATTCAAACCCGTGACCTCACGATTGCGAGACCGATGCCTTAGCCAATAGGCTACCGCCGTTTTATGTTTTTCTTCAATACAGTTGTGAATGGTCCTTAAACTCAAATGTTTTTTTTTATGTTGGTTCTTTCGTAAGTAGCTGCCATTAAATTAGCTTTGTGGTCTAATTGAAATCTCATCATATCTCACTCAGTCAGTGGCGACCAAGCAGATCGAGTAGCGTGATGTTATTTAAAGATTATAAAGCTTTTAGGTAAGAAGTTATATATAAATGTTTATATTAATATTTACATAATCTAAACATACCTAAATATTAATATAAATATTTTTTTATACTCGTACAATTTAACTATAGAATTCGTCTAACGCGCACTCGACCACATATGCCTACAACAGAATCTATAACCACTTTGTTTCGAAGGCGTGTCCTTGAAGGAAGTTATGTGTGCGTTACGAAGTACAAAGCTTGTCATCTGTAGTCTCAGTGATTGTAGGTATACAATGCTATATGTTAATAAGTACTTACTTACTATATTAGATTTAATGCAGTGGCATTGTACGTGCCAACTGCTTCTAATAATTTTTCGTATATTTTAGATAATTTAATCATTGAGCTTCGTGAATGCATGAACATGTCACACGCTATCGTCAGATTATTGCTCATTTCACCGAATAGTACAGCAATTGTATCTAGCATTTCCTGCTCTATAACAGTCCTATGGCGCACCTTTGAAGTTACATTTGAGTCTAGCACAACTCTTGGTCCACTCACTGAATCGCTTACAGTAGGAATAGTTTCTTCAATATGGGTCATAATTAGTTACATGATCTGATATATCCTCTTGAGATGGCGACAAAGAATTTTCTTCAAAACGATCGTCTGTCTGACACATGTTATCCATTCCTATTGGAGAGTTTTCAACACCTGATGATCGTACCCTGTCACCTTCAAAACAAACGTGTTTACTGTTGAAATTTGTTTCGGTAGACACGTCAACCAATATTTTCTTTGAACATGGATTTTGATACGCATAGCCTGGTATAAATTGTTCTTTAGTCAATCGATACGTTGAATATGTTGATAGTACTTTGTAGTTTGGAGTTACAAGTGTCGGTACTGCCCAATACATGCTTTTCTGATTGACATATCTTTCACTTGTATTCACTTGCATACTAGTATGTGAATTGTCTATTATACTATTTCTAAATACATTTAGAAGTGCTTTTTCTAACGAGTTTGGATGTTTTGATAGAACAGGTGCCACTGCCGGTTTAATTACTCTTCCAGTAACGGGCCTATGAATAGTGCTTGATTTAAAATATATTTTTGTCATACGTGGATCCTCTTTTGGATCTTGATGAAATCTAGTAGTAATAGAATGGTAAAATCAATTCGATTTAAAAATAATAAAAAATAAATTTAAGAAAAGCATAAGACCCGCCTTCTAAAAAAAGATTGAAACAAGATAAGCTTAAATCATGCAGTCAGAGGCATTTTAGTAAGTTCAGTGGGATTTATGGGACTGCGCGATTTAAGGTTATTTTGTTTCAATCTTATTAAAGGTGGGTTTTCTGTTTTTTATTTTTTTTTATTTAATATCCTAAACGGTTATTTTAAGTAAAAATGATTTAAGATGATGATGAAATCTCATCATGATTTTAAAATACCTACACGATGATACCCTACATGCCATAGTTTGTTGTTTTTTTTTCTCAATCACCATATGGTCTGTCGGTCGCGTCTGGTATTTTAAATTTTGATGTCTTTAGTGACGATCGCATGATTTTACTAATTTACTGTACTTCTATAAATTTAATAAAGCAAAATCCATTTTCCTTCCTTTTTTTATGTTTGTCTGAAAACGTGAATCACAAAGTTATTTAAATATAATAATAATAATAATAATAATAATTTATTTGTTTAAACATGTGTAGTAGTACAGTTACAGTGGTGTTAAATTTATGACAAGTTTCAACATGTTTTGCCATATAAATAGCGTACAAAATTAAATATCAAAATCATTCAAAATAAAGGTATATAGCATTTTTCTAAAATAACATAATTCAAATACCAATAATTAAAAATCAATACAGCGCAGTCACACAGATTTATATTAATTGTCAGTCAAAAATGTTTATATTAATAATGTCAAGTCAAAGACATATAAATGAATAGTAAATAATTTAATTAAATTTCAATAATATTTAAGTCATTCATAAAATCGGCAACGCTGTAGTAACATTTCATAGTTAGTATTTTTTTCAACTTATTCTTAAAGACATCAATATTACAATTTTTAATAGACTTTGGGAGTTTATTATACATTTTTGGAGCCATACAGAAAACGCTTTTGCCTATAAGTGCTGTTTTGGCGTTATGCATACGTAATCTAGAAGTATCCCTTTGACTACGTGTGGCACCATCAGACAGTTTGGGAAATAATTCCGAGTTACATTTGACAAATAAGGCTATCTCATAAATATATAAGGACGGAAGTGTCAGGACGTTATGCTCAATAAAATATGGCTTACAACTAGTTGTTGGTTTTAAGTTAAACATAGCCCTAACGCACCGTTTTTGAATTTTAAATATTAATTCCTTATCGGTGGAGTTACCCCAGAAAATAATTCCGTAGCGCAAGATTGATGCGACCAACCCACTAAGAATTATGCCCAACGTCTGAATTCGAGTACCTACTATCTACTAGGCATAGGTTCTTAATATATCTAATAGTTATGGTATAATGTAACATAACATTAATATTTTTATAAGATAAATGAACCACCTTCAAGAAAAAAGAAATCAAGCACATCAGCGAATGCAAATTTCGCTGACTAACTCCTGTTTTAGTTTTATAAGCTAGTACAACATTTTATACACTAAAACCTTCCCAGAAAAATAAGCAGTTTCAAATCGAAAACTGGATCACTAGCTTTCGAGAAAATCGCGAACATACACACATACATACAGAGCAAACAAAAAACCATATTTTTTGAAGGTGGTTAAAACCTCCTGCACCTTGTTGATATTTATTTTTGTTATCATTGGTTGGTTATTTTGAAAACAGCTAAATTTAATGAAACTATACTTAGGCAAGCGAGTGTGTCATTTATGTGATGCGCCATTAGTTAACATCGCAAATATCTCGATCTGCTCGGTCACCCATCACTGAGGAACGGATCCTTTAGTAAAGTACCTACCTACTTACATAGTAGAACTATGAGTTGTCGCTTGTAGTATGTACTTACCTATAGGGTGTGTTAAAAATGACAATTCGTCCAATAAAAGAATTGATAAATACCTACATAACTAAGTAGGTACTTACATATTTACCTTTAAGGTATCTAATTGATTTATTAAAATGTATAAGTCTGTTTTCATATACAATAAGAAAAACCGTAGCAAGAAAGCTACAATAGGTAAAATATGAATAACATTATCAAATTTGGCATATTTACTATTATTTGGCGTATATTTAATAACAAATCTTACCTCCATTCTTTACACCGATATTATTACAATATAGATCGGCAGAGTTCGCTCAATTGAGTTGAGAAGTCCAGTTGTATGGGTAAAGCATTTGGATATGTATTCTGTGACGTAGACGTCTACGCTACGGCTAAGATATATACACAGTATGTGGTTTAAATGTTTTAAACTAAACAGTTCTGTTAATTTTGATTGAAAGGTCTGGTTTAATTGCATTAATAGCTTTAATTTTATATGTGAAATGTAGGTGTATGTGAGTAAGACAGACAGTAGGACTGCCACTTACTACTGCCCATACATTTATTAAGGCTAGATTACGTGAAAGAAGATTTGGCTCTTTTAAAAAATTATATGTGAAAACCTAATTAATAGGACACGAAATAAATTGTGTCACTAGTCAAAGAGTTTTTCTGGTAGATGATATAAAGAAATTTCAGGATACGTCTTAATATGATCCCGCAAATAAATCTTGAAGTTGCGCAAAAAACGAACGAATATTCTACTTTATTTTGACCTGCGCACTGTGAAGTAATGGTTGTGTGCGGAAGAGCGAGGCTGGCGATAGTGTCGCTGTGAACGTTCAACATTCTAAGTGATATCAGTTGGCGACGAGTATGTGTGTGCGTGTGTGTGTGTGTGTGTGTGTGTGTGTGTGTGTGAGTCACAGGCCTTGGACGGTATGGCGACACTGGAGGCCACCAGCCGTGACCTTTCCCGTGTCTATCGGTAGCTCCATCAAATTATAGCGTATCTATCTATGACTCGTCTCTAAAATTGTACTTTGACTTTACGATTATACTAAGATATTGATAAAAGTTTTTTTTTATTGTGTGTTGTTCCGATAGGTATAGGTATCGGATGTAAAATGAGGAAATTCGAATGTAAATCGGGTGTAAAATGATGAACAAGACTTGAATGAATGCCGAACAAGTCTTGATGGTTGTATTTTTTTATTGCAGTAGTTTGATTTTATATAACGGTTCATTATAGATTTCTGCTTCAATAGAACTAAATATCATCACGTGTCGAACAAAATAAATATTATGTAATGCAACTCCGGGTTCAGTTTTTGCATTTAATAATAAAAAATCAAATTCAAACACAACAAACTTTGAAACTCTCTTCTTCTTCCCGTTCCTATACACTTTTGGCGGTTACATACTGCCGCATTTTTAGGGTTCCGAAGCCAAAGTGGCTAAATGGAACCCTTACCGCCTTATTCCAAAAGCTGGACTAAACCTGGGTTGACGAAAATCCTAGTTTCAACCATGGATCTACGAAAATCTTTATTACAAAACGAGGTTCATCGCTTAATCGATGATCATCTATGGTCCATAGATTAGTCTTTCGATCATCCTAGTATAACTATAGTAATAACGTTAAAGTGTCAAAACTTAACAATTTGAAAGTTATCCCATTTACAATTTTGCGTATTTTAGCTTCAAATATTAATGACGAATAATGCGTATTTGGTGAATTTACATCATTAACTAACTAAATATGGTGTGGCAACAAAATAAACACAAAAATCGAGTGAAATTGCAACGTGTGACAAAAGATTTAATAATACATGCATAATATTGGTTTTCAAAACATTTATCACAGCTTGGAATTGTCGAGAGAAGATTTAACATACAGAACTCAGAGATGTCCTAAAGTTAAAGTGGTCTGTGCAATGTTTGGGTCAACCAGACTCCGCGTGAAGACCTACGCAGTGTTATTATAAAAATAATTAACTAGTGTGGAAAGTTGAAGGTCCACATAGATTATTTTTGTTCGACAATAGTATCATTAACTGGTGCTCTATGTAAAACAAACTGATGCATTCCACTTATAATATGTCACATTATTTATATTAAAGTTGGAAAATCACAGTTGGAATGTCTGAGAGGTGGTCTGGAGTAGTGCGGCAAAAACCAATGTTGAATATACATACTTAAAATGCACACAATAAAGTAATAAAAACATCATTATGATAAAATTTCTTACCTAAAACTTACTAGTGAACTAAATAGTGTAACTAAACAAACATTTATTGATTACTATTTATAAATATATTATACCTACATAAAATGCCTAATTAAATACAAATTATACTGCGCTACAATTTAAAATGTAGTTGGTAAAATGTAACCACGACTACCTATACCTATGTACTATGGTTTCAAATGAGAAGACAATCGCGATCGCGTCAACTTCACTCTGTACTTGTCAAAATTCAATAAACACGAAACATAAATAAGTAAATAGGCAAAATATAAGAATAATCTAGACTTTAGTGGCCTTTCAGTCAGACGTAATATTTTATTTACCTAAAACATAATAAATAGTAAAATACAGTGCTTGTAAATAGTTCATTAGAGTAGGTAGGTAGTTCTGTGTAATACTAATGACACCTTTTTACGAATTATTTTATTGCTGACCTTACGTTACACAATGAAGTTGCAGTCGTATTGCGAAACAAAATATCATCATGACAGTTATCAACTCATTTGAAACGCATAGTGCCTTTTACTAGGGAACTATACGCTGGATCTAAATAAACATTGGTCAATTTAAAAATTTAGTTGGTAAAGCGTAACCACGGAAACAGATGTAAACTTAGCTTATAGGCAGGTACCAAGAACTGAATATTATGTATATAGGAGCTCAGCTAGTTAATACATTGCTACAATTTTTATTTTTAAACATAGTTTAAACACTTAAAAAGAGAGTACAGATTGGTTACTGGTTAATTAATGAAATTGTAATGTGATAACTATTATGCACTACCTAACAGTGTAGATAATTATATTTATGATTGTCATGAAAATGAACTATGTTCTTAAGGAGAATAAATGGTACCTATCTAATAAATAATGATTCTATGTATATTGTACCTAAAACTTACTAGTGAACTATATAGTGGATCTAAATAAAAATTGATCAATTATTGATTGATTACTGTTTATATGTTATACATAAAATGCCTAATTAAAAATACACAAACCCTATTACTAGTGAACTATAAGGTGGATCTAAATGAACAATGATCAATTTTATTATATAAATATATTGTTGATCACTGTTTATATGTTATACAAAAGATGCATACAATTTAAAATTTATTGAAAAAAATATATATATACTAATATTATAAAGCTGAAGAGTTTGTTTGTTTGTTTGAACATGGTAATCTCATGACCTACTAATCCTTCTGAACTATTTACTGTTGGGTAGTTCTAACCTAACAGTTTAGATAATTATATATGAGATTCTCATGAAAATGAACTCTGTTCTTAGGGAGAATAAATGGTATCTAATATATAATGATTCTATGTAGTTATCAAAGAATTTCGTTTCATAGCAAGCTCACTGTTATTAAATAATAAATATATTCATGACTTTGTTTCAATTGTTTGTTGTGCTTCAGCTGAAGTTTCAGAATCTAGGCATACTTTTCCCCAATAATGGATTATGTGACTGCCTCTGTGGCGCGGTGGGAGTGTGTCCGACTGCTACGCAAGAGGTCGTGGGTTCGATTCCCACACGGGACACCACTTTGTGTGATCCACAAATTGTTGTTCCGAGTCTGGGTGTACTTTGTGTCCGTGACTTGTATGTTTGTAAAGTCTCCTGCGACACAGGGCTTGTACCCTAATGCAGGAGTCGTCTTTTTTTAAAAGAAAAAAAAGATCTTATTGAGTAAGTATCCTTAAAACTATCCTTACTACTATTTATTGGATTTTCATCCAACCATGCTAAGAACTATTCCAAGGAAACTAGCTTTGTAAAAAAAACTCGCATCCAAGTTCATCTATGTGTTTGGGCGCTATAATTACACAGATTAAACATATAACATCCCTATTGTTGTCGGAGTTAATTAAATTTAGGTTATCATCATTTATTAACATTTTTAGTACTACTGACAACTATATGTGTCTGGGTGTTATTTATCTATATATATGTATTTAGAAATATTTATGTATGTTTATCGGTTGTCTGGTTTCCATAGTACAAGCTTTGCTTAGTTTGGGATCAGATAGCTTTGTGTGAGTTGTCCCAAGATATTATATTATATTATATATATATATAACGTTCCGATCCTGACAAGAAACTATTTTAATATTCGTAAATTGCAGGCAGAGGGCTTATATTTTGAAAATTACGAAGTGCTGGTGAATAATTTAGCTACGTAGAACGTCAAAATATATATATATTGATCTGCTCTTGGTAATAAGGCGGTTATAATTTCGCCATGTCCGTCCGTCGGCAATCCGCAGCTTTGCTCAGAGACGGTCAGTGCTAGAAGGCACTAACAGTTGCTTGGATACACAGTCATGTGCCCCCCACCCCCCTATTCCAGCTAAATGGTTGCTGTTGAGTATGTGAAAATCTTCACGCTATTTGTATATATAGTGAAATTAAAATAAAAACTATCACAGCTAAGAAGGCTTTACAAGTTTACAAGTAACAGCTGATCAAATAAAAAGTAACAAAATTTCGTACAAATTCCATTGAAAATTAATGTTAAGTAGGTAGGTATAGCGTTGTAAGTATGAAACAAAAACAACAGGAAACTCACTTCATAAGCCGCATTATTCCGATGGAGAGGGGGGGGGGGTGACCTCGGAACCATACATTGTGCGTGACCCAAAATGCACTTGCCCGGTTTTATTATATACATTTAAGAATACATATCTCAACGAAAATGTGTCACAGGTCATAATCACAGTAGGACGACAGTGGGCTGTCGTTCGTTTAATGAGATTCTGGTACACGTATACTTACGCCCTAAATAAAATGTCCTCTACAAGACAGGACCTAATATGGAGAAGCTGCCCTTGACACTGGCAGTGTTAAGGGCATTTCTCCATCTTAGGTAGGAAAAGACACCGACAGATCCAGGATTTTGTTTACTTGACCCTGCTGAGGTTCTGTACAATCAAAGGAAAACTAAACATAGGAGATCTCGGATACTTTTGGGGAGGATGTCAGCTCCCTAGATCAGCCACCGATCATTTAATCTAGTCAATATCCAATGCTTATTCATTCAAATTCACGGCCGCTATGTTTTGCCGAGCGGCTGTGTGCCTGTGTGTCTTGTGGACTGTGGTGGTTATACAAACAAAAAGATATAAAATTCTTTCAAATCGGTTTATTGCTAAAATTTTTATGTGAGTACCTTGATAGATGCAATGCTTACTAAAACAATAAAGCCATCTGCATTTTATCTTTTCACAGAAATGGTCAACGATAATCCGTGAAGATGCTCTGTTCAGTTTATACTTTTTCCAACAAGTTTAAAGCCATAAAACGATTTAACCATTGTTAGTATTAGCTTTTGTCTTCGGCTTAAGTCTCTTGTTTAAATATTTCAAAAAATGTATTGGTGAGGCGTTCATTTGTTAAATACTTTACCTGAAGGCAAAGGGACCATAGTCAAAGCTCAATAGGTTAACTGTTCGTCTCATAAAAGAAATTTAATATAATTATTTGTTTTTAACCGACTTCAAAAAAGGTGGCTTATTGATAGCTTAAGAAGTTATCTATTCCTCGTACTGTCTAATAGCCACTACATGTTGCTTTTTCCATAACCTTTTACCTATAAATAATGGCATCGAGAACCGGCCCTATTTAAGTTCCCAACTCAATTCAGGTTACCCGGTTGCTTCGGTTCTCAAGACAAATCAGTTAAAAAGTACACATCTATTGATTTACCTTGTATTTAACCGTATATACTAAAATTGTTGAAGCTTTCAAAACTATTTAGAAAAAATATAGGAACTTTTTGGAGTATTTGTATATATTATGTACTTGATACCTGTTTATCGGGAACATTTCGCTTGAGCTCTGCATTACTACTGCACCTGTGGCATGGGTAGTAAATTGAAGATCAGGCTGGAACAGCTGAAAGATTGAGCTTTTGGCGTTTTCCTGGCCAATTCTTGCATTTGTAAGAACTGTCCTTTGTCAATTTATAACGTTTTATGGTTATTAGAACTTCTGTCTTTTAATTTATTGCTGTTGTTATTATTCAAGTTGTCCCAAAAATTATGTCCCACGGAGGGAAAGTATTTTAAATATGGTAGATAGAACAAATTACTGAAACAAGACTTGATGACTTTTGATATTACCGCGACCCTACGATTACGAGTCCGAAAAGGCATCGGGCTCGGGTTCAAATCCTACCCATTAGGCTCCCGGCGCTATTTTAATAAAATACAATTGGTATAGTTAGCTAGGCCCAACTATTGCATTTTTACATTTTACTTTATTAAACGAACTTAACATAAATGTATTATTTCTAAATATATTACGTAAATACATACAATACATTATATTAGTAAAAGCAACAAATAATGATGTTATAAAAGTGCAAATTTGCTTATTACAGAAGATGTCACGCGTTAAGCACTTGCTAGGTTGTAAATTGCACTTTCGGTTATTCTTTATTTTACTATGTTATTTATTCAACAGTTCATTAATTATAATATTCAACAGGTAGATAGTGTAAAATATTTGGGCATGTGGTTGGACGGAAGATAAAAACGGGGTCGGCATATAAATGAAGTTCGGCAAAAAACACATAAGTTTCTTAATGTCTTCAAAGCTCTTGCGGGCGCAAAATGGGGTATTCACCCGGTATACCTTTACTTATCAACCAGCGGCTTTATTTATCAATTGTACGTAGCAGACTAGATTATTGCAGTTATTTGAATGACAGCAGCATCAAAAGTCATTTGAATAAACTGGATGTAGTACAAAATCAGGCTATGCGAGTGGTGGGTGGATTTACAATTAAAGACAACGGGCAAGGTCAACCAACTGAAAGTTGTGCATCAAAACTTGCAGGGACTGTCCGGCAAAGAGTTAGAATTAAGTTTATTCTTAGAGACGCACAAATATGTCATGAGCATTACTGAACATTAGCTAAAAGCTCATGAAGTTAGTTTTAGAAATACTGAAAACTGCACTGTATATAGCTCTTTTGTGAGAAAAGAAGCTATGCATGGTGGGTCCCTAATACTTGTTAGGAAAAATATTACATGTAACATACGCAAAAACCTTACAACTTTTAGTACCTCAGTTGTCCTGTGTTGAGCTTAAACAGTATATTGTTATACTCGTATGTGTATACCGACCCCTTTTTTCGACTGTTTATATATTACTGATAGATTTACAGACCTTTTTAAATCATTTAATTTAAATAACTTGTTTATTTGAGCCTACTAAAATAACAGTATCATCTTGTACTGTACTTGTCTGGACAATATTTTTAGTAACCGTGAATGTTTACATAAGGCAATTACAACTGATTTAACTTCAGACCACTGTGGTCAATTAGCAAGATTTCCTTACTCTACTACTTACTTTATTATTCGATAGATAACCGTTAGGCCTTTATCAAAAAATCGTTTTTCATGTTTAAGAACAATATTATAATTACAATAATTGCATTTTTAAAAGATAGAAAAATTTGAAATCCAGACCCAGGAATCGAACCCGAGACTTCCGTAGCCAAACCGGCGCCAGAAGCGACTATGTTACTAGATATCAAATTCTTCTATCTCTTAATTCTTACGGGTTACAGTTAATGCTACGGGAGATTATTGCACTTTCATCGCTAAGTAATTTTGTTGCTCCTTATGCTGAAATTAATTTTAAAATGATTTATTTACGTTTTTGAGTTATACTACTTCGATATATTCTCATTGACGTATTTTTACTCTATTCGTTTTACATTGCGGTTTCAATTGATGTCATCAGGTGATATGTCATCATCAAATACGTTAAAAGTTCGCAATGAAGTTCAAACGAATAAACAACACAACAACAAATAAATGTTATGTTTGTTGTCGCCGTCCGTACTCGCAATTACATAATAGTATTTTAAAATAATCGCTGTTTTGATTTATACAATTTAGACGTTAATAAAATGATTTTGTAGGTTGGCAACACTAGACATCGTTCGATACAGCAATGTCGTCACGCCATCTTGACGGTTTGAAATTTAACCGTCCATGGAGGGGCGACACTTTAGCTGTTTAGTCATTTTCAAATTGTGAGTCAGTTGAGTTTTGATATTCGAACAGTTAACATCTATATTGTGATCTATTGTGATTTAGTGTGGACAATAAAAGTGTTTTGTGAAGTACGGCCTTTGCTTTCTACATCAGAAGTGGTAAAAGATACGCCAAAGTATGCCGCGAAGCCGAAAGAGAATTCGAGCCAAACGAAGCAAGCGTAGAAGTTCCATTTCTAGCTCTTCGTCATCCTCGACATCGTCGTCATCATCTTCCAGCTCGGATGGACAGAGGCATAGAAGGAAAGTGAGACGCACCAGGCGTGCGTCTCCCGCAGTAAGCCAAAATGTTATTTTGTCATCTATAATTCCCGAGTTTGATCCATTGGTGGATGATATCCAAATGTGGGTTAATGTAGTGGAAGCCAATGGACATGCTTTTGAATGGTCTGATCGTGTTTTAAAATACCAAGCATTACAAAAATTACGTAATACCGCAAAAACCTGGTATGACTCGCTGCAGAAAAATCAAACTCGATGGACAGTTTGGACATGGAAAGACTGGCGAAACACACTCATAGATACATTCCAAACTAAACGTAATATGTATAGTCTACTTAGAGAATTAGTCCAAGCGAAACCTACCGAGGGGCAGTCATTGTATGAATTTTACTTTTTACAAAGAGGTAGGATTGATAAACTGAGGTTATCAATATCTGATCAAGACATTATCTCGATCATTGTAGGCTCTATTGGGGATAAAAATATAGCCACAGCTGCCGAAGCTGGTAACTTTAAATACTGTGATGACTTGGCATCATTTTTACATGGTAAAGTTTATTCTGAACCTGAACAAAAACATATTCATAAATCAAACAGTTCTCAGAGTAAAAATAGCACTCGATTACCCTCCTATAATTTAGATAAAAAGTCTGAAGTTCCCCTAAGTTCTTATTCAATGAATAGTTTTTCAAATGCTAATACCAACGTTACATGTTTTCGATGTGGCGAACCAGGTCATAAAAAGACTAACTGCAATCATAAGGATAGTGTTAAATGTAGTTCATGTAATCGATTTGGTCATTTAGAACTTGCATGTAGATCTAAGATTAAAGGTAAAGTCGAAAAAGATATTGAGGTTAAGTTGATTACGGTGCCAAATTCTAAGGATAAATTTTATAAGAATGTTAAGATAAATGGATATGAACGAAAGGCGTTCATTGATATGGGAAGTAGTTGTTCGCTTATTACAAGTACTCTAGCGCGGGAATTAAAACTCAATTTGTTTCGATTAAATGCACCAATTATGTTGACGGGTTTTAAAGTAGATTCTTGTTCGCAAGTTACGCATGGTATAGAAGCACACTTGATGGTAGATACAGCCGAGCTTAATACTGTTTTCTATATTTTTGATGAACTATCAGGTTGCCCTATTCTGATAGGTAGGAATTTTACTGAGAACAATCGGATCATGTATTTACGTATAGGAGATAATTTATCATTTCGGGCTGTGAGCAATGAACCGCACGTATTGGAATCAGACTTCAATAATTATGAAACTTTAATAAAAGAAATATTTTCAAAATTTCCTCGAGTTGTATCAAATGATTTGTATACGCTAGGACAATCATCTTGTATCGAATTAGATATTGAATTATTAACTAATAAACCTGTTTGTCACAGACCATATCGTATGTCAGAATCTGAGAAAGTAGCCACCCGTGAGATCATTGATGACCTATTAAAACATGATATTATACAGGAAAGCAATTCAGCCTATGCTAGTCCAGTGATCTTAGTTAATAAACCTTCTGGTGAACACCGTATGTGTATAGATTACAGGTCTCTTAACAAAGTTACGGTCAAAGAAAAATATCCAATGCCTGTTGTAGAAGATCTTATAGATAAATTAAGAGGATGCAAATACTATACATCACTTGATTTAAAATGTGGGTACTATCAAGTAAAGGTTGGTAAGAATTCCATTCCTAAAACTGCTTTCGTAACCCCTGATGGTCATTTTGAATTTAAAAGGATGCCATTCGGGCTTTGCAATGCACCATCAGTCTTTCAAAGGCTCATGAATACCGTTCTAGGAAAACTTCGTTTTGGAAAAGTTATCTGTTATATGGATGATTTATTAATAGCTACCCTCTCTTTGGATGAAAATATTAAGCAATTAGAAGAAGTATTAGAAGTACTACAAAATAATGGGTTGACAATTAATTTAAAGAAATGTAATTTTTTTAAAGGCTCTGTTAGTTTCCTGGGATATGATATTTCTGAGGATGGTATTCGTCCTGGCAAAAGGAAGTTGCAAGCCGTAGAGGAATACCCTGAACCCAAAAATGTGCATCAGGTTAGACAATTTCTAGGACTAATTAATTATTTTCGAAAATTTATTAAAAATTGTGCTATTCTAGCCAGGCCATTAACAAAGCTTTTAAAGAAGGACTGTGCATGGATTTGGAATCTAGAACAAATTCAAGCAGTCAACCAATTAAAACACGAATTGTCCAATAATGCTTTGTTAACAATCTTCGATCCTAAACTACCCATCATTTTGTATACGGATGCCAGTCGTGAAGGTCTAGGTTGTATTTTAACACAAGTTACTGATAATGGCGAGAAGCCAATCCACTTTTACAGTCGACAAACTAGTCATGAGGAGAAACGGTATCATTCATTTGAATTAGAATTTTTAGCTATCGTGGTGGGCTTACAAAAGTTTCGTCATTATTTACTAGGTTCTATGTTTAAAATTTATACAGATTGTAACGCCGTCAAATATACAATGAATAAACTGGAAATAAATTCTAGGGTAGGTAGATGGGTATTACTAACACAAGAGTTCACTTTCGATATTGCTCATAAACCCGGTACTCAGATGCAACATGTTGACGCCTTAAGTAGGAATCCGATTAATGATAGTTCGGTCCCTAAGTCTAGTGAAAGTGTTTCAGTTATAACTGAAGGCGATTGGCTGCTGTCAGTGCAATTGCAGGACCCTAGTATTTGTGCAATTAGAGAGTTACTAGAATCAGGTCAGGCCGAGCTCAATAGAAAAATATTCAAGGAGTATGAATTACTCGGTAATAAAGTATATCGTCGAACAGAATATGGTAGGCGGTGGGTCGTCCCAAAAAAGTGTGTTTGGCAGGTGATTAGATTAAATCATGATGATATAGGCCATTTCGCCGTAGACAAGTCAATTGAAAGAATTAGAGCATTTTATTGGTTTCCAAAGATGAAAAAAGTAGTATCAAAATATATTAAAAATTGCTTAAATTGTATATACGCAAAGAATACCCAGGGTAAAAAAGAGGGCCTATTGTTTCCAATACCTAAATATGCCAGGCCCTTTCATACATTGCATATTGACCATTTAGGGCCCTTTGTGAAGACAACCCTTGGAAATACTTATCTGTTGGTAACTATTGACTCGTTTACCAAATTCGTATTTATATCCCCTGTACGCAATACAAAGAGCCAAGTTGTTATTAATGAACTCAATAAAATATTCAAAGTATTTGGTAATCCTAAACGCCTTATTTGTGACGCGGGAAGTTCGTTTACATCTAAATTATTCGAAAAATACTGTAATGACAAAAATGTACGACGACATGTCATAGCAACCGCAGTTCCACGTTCAAATGGCCAAGTAGAGCGGTTTAATCGCACCATACTTGATGCTTTACGAACTATGGGTGCCAATAAAGACTATAATAAATGGGATGCACATATTACTACCATCCAACAAGGGATAAATAGTACGATAAATAAGAGTACCTTAGCTATACCTAGTGAGGTCTTTTTTGGATATCGACTTAAAACTGACTCTGACAAAATAGCAGAGGAACACAATGAACTACCTCTGGACATTACTTCGCTAAGGAAAAATGTCTGTAATCGAATTCAGGCGAGTGCAGAGAAACAAAAGAAATTGTTCGATAGTAAAAGGAAACCTGCTCGAATTTATGATGTCAATGACCTAGTGGTGATCAAAATCCCTAGTCAATCAAATGAAGGTCAAAGCACCAAACTCTTGCCTTTGTTTAAGGGTCCTTTTCAGGTAAAAAAAGTCTTGGGCCATGATAGATATATGGTGGCAGATATGCGGGGTTCTGAACGGACAAGTAAACATTACGAAGGAGTTACTTGCGCCGAAAACATGAAACCGTGGATCACATTGGCTGATTTGGACGAGGCTAATTTGGATGCGGCCTAAGATGTTGTCAGGTACTTAATTTATTTAATCTTATGAGAAATTCACCAAAGTGACCCTATAGTTTGCAATTATGGTTCAGTAATTACTTGACTGTTTAGTTGTCTAGTACATTTGCTTCGAACATTACGGTACTTGGGTAATGTAAGTTGTGGTGACTGAATTTATTCGTGTAAAATAAATTCTGTCTACAGTTACTGGTTACGACCTGAAGCGATATGCAACCAGGGTTGGCCAAAGGCGACGCCTGGGGGAAGTTTCAGAGTCTTAACAGAACTGAATAACTGACCGCTGATGGAACAGTTACATTAAGTATATAAATATAAACCCAGGTACTAATGGTGTGTGAAACGGAGTTTCTCAACAGCGAATAGTTGCTTATCTACTGGCCGTTGATGGAATAGTAGATGAAGCAGCACTCGCATCTGATACGCAAAAACGCCAAAATAAAATAAATACAGATATGTGTTTTGTTCTCAGCAACTGCACCAGACTGAGACGCAATCCGGGGTCGGATGCGTGCGCAGGAAGGCCGGATGTTGTCGCCGTCCGTACTCGCAATTACATAATAGTATTTTAAAATAATCGCTGTTTTGATTTATACAATTTAGACGTTAATAAAATGATTTTGTAGGTTGGCAACACTAGACATCGTTCGATACAGCAATGTCGTCACGCCATCTTGACGGTTTGAAATTTAACCGTCCATGGAGGGGCGACACTTTAGCTGTTTAGTCATTTTCAAATTGTGAGTCAGTTGAGTTTTGATATTCGAACAGTTAACATCTATATTGTGATCTATTGTGATTTAGTGTGGACAATAAAAGTGTTTTGTGAAGTACGGCCTTTGCTTTCTACATGTTACAGGGGATGTTGTCGTTTTTCTACAAGTAGTGATGTTAAGTTTAGTCATTTTATATCGATTTCTTCAATCGCGAGTTGATCGCGGTCTGTATATAAATATGAAACGGAAAACAGATAGCCGGAGGAACGAGAATGCATTTTTGTACTAACTACATAGGTATTAGTTTGATCAAGCACCTATTGAAAACCATTTAGTTAATCTTATAAAGGCAATAGCTGATGTATGCATAATATACGTGTACATTATTTAACGAGAAATTTTAAAACCACAACTACGAAAATTTGTAAACTCGTCCTGTTTCAAGGTCAATAATTTAGTAACTATGAGGTATTTAATTCAGTTAAATCTAAACCAACATTTCTTTTTTACTATTTTATTAAATGGTACAGAAAGGGTTTGGAGTGTATTGGGGGTCTTTAATTTTGATCCTTCAATTTTGTGGGCTTACGCTGTTAGCGCGATTATTTCGTTTCAAACTTTTTTAAAGTACATTTTGAAGTCGTATAGCATAGTGATATTATATTTGAACGTATCCGTGCTTCAGAGTTCAACCCGGTTCAGGCTGTTATCATCTCGCTAACAGTCGTTAGGTCATGTCTTAAAGGGTGATCTGAATAATTCTGTTCTGACACAAGGTTGGCCATTCAAAAAATAAGAGTGTAAATTTTATAATGAACGCCGATTATGTGATACTGATAACTTTGATCACAATATAACGTTTAGTAGGTACGTAACTACCACCTCTGTTCGTACGTTTTTTATTTTCTAGAAAATTGATTGTGCATTATTCCCGTTTTGTGGTAATCTTGTGCTATCTATATAATAATAATAATAATAATAAAATTTATTCATAAAGTATAGGTACAATAGCATAACTTAGGTACACTTATAAATAATAAACGGCACAGTTGGATATTTGCCTGAACTAGGTTGAAACCTGTGTTTCAGGCGAGAAAGTAAAAAAGTATTTAAAACAAATACTTTCTGAAACTAAAACTAATCTTAACTAAAAATAAGAACTGTTAACTAAATATAAAACAAAGATAAATAAATTAACTTATTTTATGCTAATTACATAATTAGTGAGAAATTTGAGCCTTTTTTTTATTTTATTACTACCAGTAAATCCTCCGTCTCTTCGTATGACATAGCTTGTAATTGTGAACTTATAGCTATTTTACAATTAAAATAATTAAGATGGTATATATTTATTATTCGGTTTAATCTGTTATACAAAAAAGGGCCTATAAAATTAAAAAATCTGTTTGTAAATGTATATCTTGAGGTAGAATTAGATGTGCAGACTATATCTTTTCGTCTCTTGTTAGTAATGTCAGCATTGAAGGTGAGCAGCTTATGTTGTTTTAAAATGACATTTAGTAGGAATAGCTGGCGAACAGTCAGTACCTTACAGCAATTATAGAGAAGGAAAGTGGGAAATAGGAAAGGACGAAAGGTAGCTACTTATAAAACTGCTCTCTGAGCTCTTTCAAGAGGTAGGTAGTATAATGGTTTTTAGTGCTCCACCCCATGAAGTGATGCAATATTGAATGACGGACTGACACAGAGCTTGATATATTTGTAAGATCAGTTTTGAGTCTACGGTGGTACGAAGTTTTTTAAAAACAAACATTAGTTTTCTGACTCTAGTCACTAAATTTTCAATGTGATACTTAAATGAAAGTGTGTCATCGATAATAATACCGAGATATTTTATGTTACTAGTGTTGTGAATAATAGGACAGTTACATGTGTTCTCTGCGGGATTGTTGCAATAGTGTGCAAATAAATCTGTGTCAGCGCCGTTGTGGTATGAGTGGCGCATAGAAAAATGGATATATTTTGTCTTATCAGCGTTTAATATTAGTAAATTATGACAAAGCCAATTATTTATAATATTAAAACCTTGCTGTGCATTTTTAAACAAATCTGTCTTGGTTTTAGCTGTAAATATAACAGCTGTGTCGTCAGCATATGTTATTATCTTGCCATGGCCGATATTTAGGTTGCAAAGGTCATTTATGTAAATTAAAAATAACGTAGGGCCCAAAATACTACCCTGAGGTATACCAAAACCGGAACATTTTTGATCTTCACTCATAATGTCGTCTATTTTGATACACTGGTATCTTTCATCTAAATAGTCTGCCAAGAGTTTTAGCTGTGTCCCTCTTATGCCCAGAGACTCTAACTTGGTTAGGAGAATGGGAATTGAAATAGTATCAAAAGCTTTGGCAAGGTCAAGGAATATGCCCAGGGCCTGATTCCCTTTGCCAAGCTCCTGAGAAACATAATCTGTCAAGCTATGAGTCGCGTCGGCTGTGGACAGTTTAGCTCTAAAACCATATTGTGAAGGGGATAGGAACTGGTTGTTTTCTAAGTAATTAACTAACCTAATATTTATAATTTTTTCCAATATTTTTGATATTGAGGGAAGTAGGGATATCGGACGGTAATTGGTAACAAGATCTTTGTTACCGGATTTAAAGATTGGAATAACTACAGCCTTCTTTAGACATCGAGGAAAAATCCCTTCAAATAGACAAAGTCGAAAAATATATGTTAAAGGAGGTGCAAAAATATGTTTAAAATATTTAATGATTTTATTGCTAATATTGTCCGAGCCAGCGGCACAGTTATCCTTCAGGCTAGTGATAATTCGAGCTACTTCATTTTCATCAGTGTCAAACATAACGAGCGACTTTAAGCTAACGTTGCAGATAGGTTGGGGGGGATGATTATATCCTAGGCTATAATTTTGGTTTTGAATACGTTCAGCAAGGTTTTTGCCCACATTAATAAAATAGTTATTTACATGGTTAGCAGAACTAAGTGGTGTTGAGTTAGCGTGCAGTAAACTCAAATTTTATTCGTGCTGTTTCGAGGAGTAAGTCATACTTTTAATATGTTGCCATATCTGCTTACTATTATTACCTGCCCTTTGTAATACATCTCTGTCATAATTAATTTTTAACTTTTTGAGTAGGTTGTTACAAAAATTTTTGTATCTTTTATATGTGGTTAGTAGTATAAGGTTGTCAGGGTCTCGTCTTGTTCGCTGATGGAGTCGATCTCTGTGTCTTATACACCGTATAAGACCAGGAGTAATCCAGGGTTTAATATTACAATTTTTCTTATTTATTGTTATTATTTTTGTGTTGCGTAAAATTGCTTGCTGGACATTTTTAATTAAATACGACAGAGATATATTAGGGTCGGCATTATTGTAAACTGGGCAAAAATCGATGTTACGTAAATCATGTTCGAGTTTGTTTATGTCTAATTTAGACCTTGTCTGCGAACGAATCTGCTTAGGTGGCTTAAAATTTACTGTTAGTAGGACAGCGTGGTGATCAGTTACAGTTGAGTTAGTAACAAGCGTAATGTATGTCAAGTTGGATTTAATCATTACATGATCGAGACAGGAACCGCTTTGATGGGTAGATAATGTATGAGCGGACTGAAGACCGTGATATGAACACAAATTAAGGTAGTTATGGGTTCCTGAATCGCAAGACTTTGAGCTAATGTTTATATTCAAGTCACCTGTTAGTATTACGTTCTTATTCGAAGATAGCGATTGCAGTATGCTATTTAGAGAGTTATGAAATGGATCTAAGTTTCTGAAAGAAGGAGATCTATACAAGGCGATAATAGCTGTGTCAGAACCAATTTTGAATATCAAACCATTGCAGTCTTGCAGAGTTGGCTCCTCTACTGTGACCTTTAATGATTTTTTAGCATAAACCACGACACCATCATTTTGATTTTGATTTGTAGTAGTATAGAAGAGATTGTAACCAGATATTATTGGGAGGTGATCGTACCGATTTAATAACCAACACTCAGTAAGAATGATTACATCACAATGAAAATTAAGCCTCTGAAAAAAAACATGTAAGCTATCTATATTTTTATGAATACTGCGAATATTTTGGGTAAGGATGGTTAGTGAATTTTCGTAACGGGTAAGATATTGTCTGCAATCTTCAACCTCACAAAACTTTGATTCAGATATAAAACTATTGTCTAGTTGCGTAATTAAATTTACATCCATATTTATAACTTATATATACCTACTTTAGTCCTAAAATACACGTGAGTATGTGGCGCTCTTAGGCGCCTTCATAGTCGATCGAGTTAATGTACCTTAGTTCAGCTGCTTTTTTTGCAGGGCAGTCGGTGTCTCCCGTCTTGTGATTGCTTGGCTTTTTGAAGCGCACGCAAGTGGCACATTTAGGCGCCTCTGATTTCTTTTTGCAGTCTTGAATTGAATGCCCGCCTTGACCGCAATGACCGCATGTAGAGTCAGGAGTCTTGCACGTTTTAGCTGCATGTCCGTACTGCTGACATTTGTAACATCTGGTTACTAGCGTGAAGTCACGTACAGGGCAGGATGTCCAGTTAATGAAAACTCTGTCTTGAGTGATTAGGGCTTTACGAATGACTGCTGAAACTTCCAGGATGTAATTACAGGTCGTTGCGTCTTTCTTCCCAGATTTGTGGCTGAGTCTCATTGAGCTCAAAAATGAGTCTCTAGTCAAGGACGGTACTTTCTCTACTATGTTTTGTTCGTAGATACATTTAAAGACCTCATTTTCGCTGATTTGTGTAGGGACTCCTATGATTATAATGCGGGGTTTACGCTTTTGGGTTTCGTCGACGGTAAGACCTGACTTGGCTAGTTGCACTGATTGCTTCAGTTTTTCTAGATCGGTTTTGGACTCCGTGCTGATGATAACCCCTCCGTTTCTTGTGTTTCGGACACCGCGAACTTTCAGCTGCATTTCTTCAGGACAGACGATTTTCTGGACCAAAGTTTTTGTTTCATCGCTAGTTTTCGACCTATCACTAGGATAAATGGCTACGGAACTCAGAGAAGTAGGCCGAACAAAACTATTGGTCCCCTTCTTCACCATGTCTGCGAAGGAAGAATTTGTCATGGCTTGGTTGGTACAGGACTCTTTGATCGTTTGTTTAATCTCTGTCAGATTTTTCGCCAAATCCAGTTGGTCACTTTGATTCTGCAAGGACACATGTGTTTGTATAGCTTTCTGTTTGAGTGACTGATACTGAACAGCCAATTGAGCAACACTATTTCCAACTTGGCGGCAGAGGTTAGCAATCCTCAACTTTTGCTCCGAGTTTAGTTTTCCGTCGGCGGAAATCGTACATATTTCGCCAAGGTACTGTTGGACAGACCCCATCCATTGCTGTATTTCCGGTGTTGAAATAACTTCCATTTTCTCACTTTTGGGCGTTGATGGTGCAGGGGGGCTGCTTCGCGTTGGACTACCATCCATTTTTGAGGCAAATAACACTATCAATTGTTCATAATTAAACTAATTTCGTATAAAACACACAGTCGGTAAACTAGGTCACTATTTATGCAATTGTTAATTTATTAATTATGCGCACGTCTATATGAGTCGACGATTCAATGATCATTGATATATAATGTTAAATAGTTCAATCCTTTCAATCATATAAAAGCATTTTTGTGGTTAAGTAGTTTTAAGTGTTAAAGTACTTACAAAGTACATACATAAATGGAAATACAGCATTTAAACACAATTTATTATTAGTTTACTCTAATAAGGCATTCTGTGATATTCAAAAAATCAAAAGCGTTAAAAACAGGTAATAGTTTTGGCTTAGTGTAAAAAATTTATTGATCCCACCTAATCGTCCCTACAATTGATTAGATAGGTAAGTATATTAAATTATTAAAAAAAATAAAATGCTTAAGTCGTTTAATTTATTTTATCCGTGTTTTTATTTTTATTTATAAGAATGATTCTAGTAATCTTAAAAATGCAAAGTTAGTGAGGCTTGATGGATGGATGAGAGATAAACATCCAGTTTATTACTCTTTCACGAGAAAACAGCTGTACCACTGTAACAGCTTAAAGGTTAGGTTGCTTTTATCCCGGTTTCCATGAGGGATCTCATTCAAAGTGTAAATTTAGTGTAAGTTCGGTGGAGCCGCGGGCGCCAGTTAGTTAGATAATAAACTTGTGCAATTAAAAACTGCAGATATTTTTTTAATATAGCTTCAAACAAAATAAAAAAAAATGAATACATTATAACGAAAGAATTTTATTAATTATTTTATGATTTTATTGAAATAAAGCGTAAAAATTACTAAAACGCTCGCGTGACGTCATGCGCGGTGGGGATAAAGTGGCACGCTCTGTTTTCATACTGTTACAGGAACATGTGGCATCTAGCTAGATCTATTATCTTTGGTGCGACTGCTAAGCAACAGATCGTGGGTTTTACGAACATACAAATTATGGACACCTAAAGTAAAGTCCTTCGTGACAGAGGCATGTTTAGTTCTTCCAAAACCATAATCGTTATGGTATTCTCAATCGATCTCGATCTGAGCCAAAATTTTACAGCTAAATATTTCCTACGTATTACGTACGTAGGAAATATTTCTAAAGGCATTCAGCCTCACACAGCTCACTTTGCATGACGTGGATTGGAGTGTCAAGGTCAAAGTCAAAATATTTTGTTCATTTAGGTTACAAATGCAACACTTATGAACGTTAGACACAATTTGGAATAGAATGAGCCATCTGAATTTTGTTTCCAGAAATATAATTCATGCTGTCGGTATTATTAGCAACAACCATGGAGATAGAGTAAAAATGGAGGCCACATGCTGGCCAAATAACAAAAGTGAAACGATATGACCTTGAAAATACTGTTGTCATCTCCATCTCTTTATAAATAGGGGTTCTCTTTATTAAATAGGGTTGCCATGTTTTTTGTACTATCTATCTGAAATAAATAAATTTAGAGCGACGGAGCCGACTACTTTATAGCAAAATGCTAAATATCGAGATACTTACTAATATGGAATTTATCTATTTATTTAAATATCTACTGAAGTGTAAATTTTAAAAAGTAAATCGAGTTCCGATAAATTACAGTTCAGTAGGTATTAAAACGTAATTTTGTTAATGTTTGATTTTATTTTCTTTTGGTTAGAAAAGTTATAGCTGTTTATGAATCATTACAGTTATATACCCAAAACTTATTTTGTTTCAATATTTAAACACGAACATAGTACATTGTAAATATCGAAATATATATTATTTAAATTTAAATATATATTATATATAATCGAAGAATTAAAGAAAACATGATTTTAAATTGAATAGCAACAATTATTTGTTTTGTTTTTTAATACACGATTTAGGTTTGTTACGTTCATTAGCGGTCGTATCAAAGTTACACTCCTAATAATACAAAAAATGGTTCAAATTTTAATCTTGGAATCAAACATAAATTTACATACTTAGAAGTGAAAAGAGAGTCCACATTCTGGGCACCGCTTACTTTTGCAATCTTGCACTATGCAAACATGATTCTTGAATAAATATTGTACAATTATTGTTACATTTGAAAATAATAAAAAATACAAAATAAAAACATGTCCCGCCATTTAGGTCTCTGTGACACATTAACTAGGGTTGTCATCATCCACTAATAAAAAAAAAAAATTAAGCAATAGGTAATTGAATATTATACCATAGTAAAATGCCAAATATATTTTACAATATAATTACTCACACTTACAGTTTTGTGTACAATCAACATACAAAGTGATTTTAAAGGAACTTTTTGTCTTGTGGTGGGTATCATTTGTTGGACACATCGAAGAAGATGAAGATTTGACCTATTCTCCCCGAAATTGCTCAGCTGGTGCACTCCGTAGATAATTTATCTCTATGGCAACAACTCATTTTAATAATTTCAACGATGGTTTTCAATAATAATAAAGTAATTTATGAAAAAATGCTAACACGTCATGTAATCGTTGAGATTAGTCGTTGAAAAAACATTATTGCTAAAATAGATGATTGAGTTATTTGTGGTAGAAAATAATAAGAAAAGAGTTTTTATATATTTTTTTTATTAAAATTATTATTATTATGTACCTTCCTACTTACAACTACGTTTTTTTTAAAAGGACAAAGTCTAGATATTTTTCTAAATCTTATCCAAAACGACATTATTTAATAATTTTATTTTTTTAATAATTGTCCGTTGCAAGTTATAATTAAATCTAAAGCTTTAATTTAACACGAAGCCTATACAACGCACTTAAACTACTATAAAACCAATGAATAAAACTTCCCATTCTGATATGAGTTGTTTGACAGTTGTCAAAAGTATTCACTTTTTTTCACGTACCATAAAAAAATGAGCTCTAAGAAAATAAGTTCAGTGTCATTTGGTAGGCCCTTAACAACATAATTTTTAATTATTTGAAAATAAAGCATTTTAGGGTTCCGTATGTCACAGGCTCACTACTACTCAAAAACTTTTTGGTCACGCGATACAAAACATAAGGGCACAATTTATGCAACTTTGGGAGCCATTATTTTCTTAAAATATTTATTTAATCAAAAAAAAATTGAAACCTTAAAATGTCCCCCCCCTCCTTAAAGATGAACCCCCCTTGAAGCGAGTGACCAAAAAATTTAATGAATAAAAACAACTAAAAACTATTCAAAATAACTAATAAAAGTGAAAAATTTAATAGACTTTCTTGAATTTAACAAAAGATAAAGATCAAGTACCTACCTAATTATATTACAATTTATGAGCAAGGGAAAATGATCGGACCATAACACGTCATACTTTACAGGTACACTTACAACAGACCTGCACGCCGATTCAGTGACCACACAGTGATCAAGTAATAAAAGTATCAGAATATTTGCCTAGTATCTGCATGTCAGCGCATAGCTAATTTTGATCCAAACAGAAACTATGTAATTCGTTAACAAACAATTCATTTGGGTGTGAATTAAAGTCACCTATAATAAGCTTCTGCCTGCTCATTAAACACATTCTGTAAACTCGTATAAGTTCTCAATGCAATTAGTAGGCATGTACACACTAAACACTAATATTGATATTTGATAGCCGTCAACCGCACACAGTCACAATTAATTACTGACACTGTTTGAAACACACTTTTACTCGACAATAGGGCAACCTTGCCATAGGGCCTGCCGTGAAAAATTCCGATTGTTGTATCCACCGCCGATATACCCGTGTAACTATAGTCAGGGTCAACTGATAAACGTATGTCATAAGGCACATCCACATCGAATATACCAGAACTGTCTTCATCAGCTGTCTATTTCTATGATTAATTCCAAATGCCTAATGAACAATATAAGGAAACTAATAGTTATGGTCAAAAAACGGACATTAACAATGATGGAGTAATAATCAAGAACCCTCAGCTAATCTATAGTCCGCAGTCAAAAATAACTGCTTTAGCTTCCAGTGTTGAGAAGAGCATTCAACTTCAATGTATTGCAAAAAACGGGTGCTTCCGTACTACCCGCCTTTTCATCCCACAAATATTTTATTCCGAGTTTTACCCAAAACTTATTACGTTTTGGGTAAAAATCGGAATAAAATAGCCCACAGTTTTAAAATCAATATTTTTTTATTTATTCTTCCTAAAATATATTCCGGTGTCTACACACTTCAATTAGCTAAGCTTTTGGTACAGACAGCACAATATTTTAAACTATTTAAAATTACCAATATATTTACGAAATGCCTGATTGTTTATTCAGTTTGGTTAAAGAGTATAACTTTCACGTCAGTAGCAGGTCACAGCAGTCAGGTAAAGCGAAAAATAGATTTCAATATCATTTTGCTTTCTCTGTCTATCTCATTGCGTCGAAGAAGGGGTAATCTGTGATTTTACTATATAAAAAATAAAGTAGCAAAATAAGTACTGGTCATTGTTTGTAAAAAAATATCTTCATTTACATAAGAGAGCTTAAAATTTATTGTTGATTTTTAAACTTAAGCTTTCACCAATATACCTATTGACAAAAATGTGATTTGCTTTGTGATATTTTATAATTGTAACGAATCTGTGATTTTACTAAAGTTGGAAATGTAGATGTAGATACCTACAGAATTTTGTTTTAGTAGAAAAAAAGTCTAATATTATTCTATTTTACATTGTGATACATAAGTCTTCATTAACAGTTTATAACCTTTGAATAATTCACGCGAATAAGTCCCGAAATATATCTAACACAACAATTTATAACAATTGACTCAGAGCCCTTGACAAGTGATTATGACACGCGCCTTGTTAATCAACAAGGCGTTTCAGAAACTATTGTTATATGACAGTTCAACTTAAATTTATTACAAAATAATATAAGTATTATATGTCATACATACTTTATGAACATGAATAAATACTTTTAAGAAAATCAATAACATTGTATTCTTTTGCTGGCGTTACAAAACTGATATAGTTTTATATGTATTTGACTTATCAGTTGGGTAAAGAACGGATTTAATATTTTGCTGGGGGTAGAAAACGGAATTATATTAATTAACTTTTACTCGTGGGTTGAAAATATGGGTAGAATACGGATACACCCCAAAAAACAAATCAATGCTAGGTCAAAGTCTTCAAATATACATGAGACTATCTCTTCTTAGCTCCTAGCTGCAAATTATCGTCATCTGTTTGCCAAGTTTATGAAAAAGAGTAAAAAAAGGGGGGGACCTACAATTGTCAGGGACCGAAAACTCCAACCAATCAGAATTCTGAAGAATGACTCATATTTGAGTGAAGTTCTATCCAATTGTAAGATGTCCACACTTAGACTGCGTCAGCTCTCCGTTATGATTAATTAATCATATGCTGTATATATGCAAGAAATATCTAAAGAGCAATACAAAGAAACGAATAACTACGACCAAAAATTGACGTTATTAGTGATTACATCAACAGCTACGCCTAATCCTACAACATCAGCCGACGAGCTCTCTCGGCTAAATCAACATCCTAGTTTTAAAATTAGCCGAGTTTAGTCTCAAGTCATGTACCGAAAGACAAAAATTCTGATATATCAACGAAAATTAATCTGGATGGTAAAATATTATACTTCGATGTAATTGCGAATACGAAGCCATTTATCTCTCTTCACTTTCCGGATCTCGACAATGGAGCGAAAAAACAACTTAGTCAGTTATTCAATTTATGTTATAAAAAACCTTACGACCAAATTATACGTCTTAGTTATAAAACTACTGCTTCAAACTCGTCATGTAGATCTAACTAGCCCGGTCATAAATACTGTTACATAAAAACTTTTATTTTCGATTTCGCGCAATTTCACATATTCTTTAGTGTTCATTATCAAATTACAATATGGATTGGGGTGTTAAAGAAAAGAGAATTGCGGTGATCGCCTTGCACTAAGTGGCTATGGAGTCGTCGGTCATATTCCAGATACTTCAAAAACTTGGTGTCAGCCGTAAGTTTGGTTATCGTACTATCAACAGACACAACAACACTTCCTCTGTCGAAGATCAGAAAAGATTGGGGCGGCCGCGTGCTGCTGTAACTACAAAGGTTGTTAATGCTGTTAAAGCCACAATTCGTCGAAATCCCATTAGGAAGCAAAAATCTGGCCATTTTGAACAGAATATTGGTTTATTTTTTGCTGACACTTTAATCAATACGTACATATAAGTTTTAATATTATAACATTACTACAATAAAAAAATGCATTTTCGTTTGTTAAACAACTTATAGCCGGACTAAGTATACTACAGTACGATCAACGTAACTTGACCGGATTGAAGTTAGGTTTTTATCACTTTCGCGCATGTCATAGAGATGCGACCCTAAAATTACTTACGAAAACGATTAATTATGTTTAATCGATTAAAAATACTAACAATATTTTAATTCAACAATATAAAAACACTATTTAAATGAGTTCATAAAAGTTTAAATTTAGAACAGTTACAGTAAATACTAAAGACACTTCGAAAAACTATTCCTTTACGAAAATAATCACAAAAAATATAAGTTAGTAATACTAATTATGACAATGTAATGCGTAGTCGCATCTCTAATTCTCTTGGTTTAGTTACCGCCCCCCACCCCCCGCTTCCTGTCACCATTTACTTCCACAAATTGCATCTGCGCAACCACTTGTCGCCTACTTCAGTCCGGCCTAGTTACGTTGAACAAACCGTAGTGAGAAAGTCGTTTTTTAAAACATTGTAAGCTTTATAATGTTTTTATTTATTTTTAGCATTATCTTCAACACTGCCCTGCTACGGTTCTGCAGTACTGTGATGCGTGTTCAAACAAATAGACAGACGGACAAACATTTAAAAAATTAAATATCAATGTGTTTAAACACATTTTTTGAACTTTTGCAATATTTTTTTCACTATGTATAGAAAATTTAAATATTAATTTTAAAGTCGTTAATTGGGTCTTTACTTATAATTGTGTATTAACAGAAAAACGATGTCAACCTGTGTCAAAAATATATAAAAAAATGTTAAATATGTCTTGATCTCGATATATGATACACAGGAAGCGCGCGACAGAACATGAAAATACTTTATAATCCCTTATTGGCTTTCCTTTGACAATCTTTCTGCGTTTGCTGGTTTGTGATTCATGGTGGGTTTCCTGAAATATAGTAGAAATGTATATTTTAATTATTTGTGTGATCCATTGATGAAGGTTTTTTTCTGTTGTAAAAAAATTATTAGGTGAACAGCAAGATCCTCCCACGTAATCCATATCTGTAACATGGATCCGGATCCATGTTGTACTTAATAATTATTGCCCTTCACCTTTATAGATGAAAGGCTATGATTATTAGGTACATTTATACTAATATTATAAAGCTGAAGCGTTTGTTTGTTTGAATACGATAATCTCATGAGGTACTGCTCCGAAGCGATCCTTTTATCGAGGAAGTATTACAATATTACAATACTTAATATTCTGGGCTTTATGCAAGAAATCCTTTCGTTCTATCAAAACTTTTGCACTATACATGACTTTTATACCTTAGCACAAAAGTTGTGTGAGCTTGTAAGTGTGTTTTGTTTGTACATACATATTTTTAAATAAAGAAAAACGTACCATGGTAGAAGCATTAGGGTTAGGTTAGACCCGTTGTTGTCATCATCCTTATGATGCGCCATTTATTTGGGCCATTAGTTCATTAATTTTGTCACTCAAAATACTCATTGCCGAATCCATAATCGTCAAAAAATCATTTATTGTGCCGGCAGCTGGCGGCGGTGGTGGCGAAATTGGTACCACAAATTCTAAAAATTATGGTTAATTCTATCAGTTTTTTGTAGGTAGGTAGGTAAATTGGCACGTGATATTCACCTAATTAAATAGATTCTTTTGAAATATATAAAAGACTTGGGATGAAAATAAAATAAGGTAGGGATATGCGTATAAAATAAGGTAGGGATAAAACGCACAAAGGCGATTGTTTGATATAATGACAAAGGCTCGTACGGCCCGTGTTTTACAATCAGTATTATGCAAATAACTAGTATATAGTAGTTTTATATGAGTTATTTATTAGTTAGCCATAGGATTCGAGAATCTAAATGGGCACTAGTACTAGCTACTTGAAGCTCCGAAAATCTGATTTGTCAACAAAGAAATTCCGGCGAACGAAGTGAAAGTTTAGCCGCTATTTTCACAACTAACCCAAACGGGTAGTTGTGAAAATAGTATGTTAATGGTATGTTATTTATGAAATACGTGTAAAATCGCACATCATTGACAGTCTATGTAGTTAAATTGTAGGCAGATTTATGTAGCTTCCTACCTACAATAAATATTTGACACTATCAGAAATGAACTGAATCTTAACAATATTGCTTTTTGTTAATGGTATGTTATTTATGAAATACGTGTAAAATCGCACATGTTACATAAAAACTTTTATTTTCGATTTCGCGCAATTTCACATATTCTTTAGTGTTCATTATCAAATTACAATATGGATTGGGGTGTTAAAGAAAAGAGAATTGCGGTGATCGCCTTGCACTAAGTGGCTATGGAGTCGTCGGTCATATTCCAGATACTTCAAAAACTTGGTGTCAGCCGTAAGTTTGGTTATCGTACTATCAACAGACACAACAACACTTCCTCTGTCGAAGATCAGAAAAGATTGGGGCGGCCGCGTGCTGCTGTAACTACAAAGGTTGTTAATGCTGTTAAAGCCACAATTCGTCGAAATCCCATTAGGAAGCAAAAATCTGGCCATTTTGAACAGAATATTGGTTTATTTTTTGCTGACACTTTAATCAATACGTACATATAAGTTTTAATATTATAACATTACTACAATAAAAAATGCATTTTCGTTTGTTAAACAACTTATAGCCGGACTAAGTATACTACAGTACGATCAACGTAACTTGACCGGATTGAAGTTAGGTTTTTATCACTTTCGCGCATGTCATAGAGATGCGACCCTAAAATTACTTACGAAAACGATTAATTATGTTTAATCGATTAAAAATACTAACAATATTATAATTCAACAATATAAAAACACTATTTAAATGAGTTCATAAAAGTTTAAATTTAGAACAGTTACAGTAAATACTAAAGACACTTCGAAAAACTATTCCTTTACGAAAATAATCACAAAAAATATAAGTTAGTAATACTAATTATGACAATGTAATGCGTAGTCGCATCTCTAATTCTCTTGGTTTAGTTACCGCCCCCCACCCCCCGCTTCCTGTCACCATTTACTTCCACAAATTGCATCTGCGCAACCACTTGTCGCCTACTTCAGTCCGGCCTAGTTACGTTGAACAAACCGTAGTGAGAAAGTCGTTTTTTAAAACATTGTAAGCTTTATAATGTTTTTATTTATTTTTAGCATTATCTTCAACACTGCCCTGCTACGGTTCTGCAGTACTGTGATGCGTGTTCAAACAAATAGACAGACGGACAAACATTTAAAAAATTAAATATCAATGTGTTTAAACACATTTTTTGAACTTTTGCAATATTTTTTTCACTATGTATAGAAAATTTAAATATTAATTTTAAAGTCGTTAATTGGGTCTTTACTTATAATTGTGTATTAACAGAAAAACGATGTCAACCTGTGTCAAAAATATATAAAAAAATGTTAAATATGTCTTGATCTCGATATATGATACACAGGAAGCGCGCGACAGAACATGAAAATACTTTATAATCCCTTATTGGCTTTCCTTTGACAATCTTTCTGCGTTTGCTGGTTTGTGATTCATGGTGGGTTTCCTGAAATATAGTAGAAATGTATATTTTAATTATTTGTGTGATCCATTGATGAAGGTTTTTTTCTGTTGTAAAAAAATTATTAGGTGAACAGCAAGATCCTCCCACGTAATCCATATCTGTAACATGGATCCGGATCCATGTTGTACTTAATAATTATTGCCCTTCACCTTTATAGATGAAAGGCTATGATTATTAGGTACATTTATACTAATATTATAAAGCTGAAGCGTTTGTTTGTTTGAATACGATAATCTCATGAGGTACTGCTCCGAAGCGATCCTTTTATCGAGGAAGTATTACAATATTACAATACTTAATATTCTGGGCTTTATGCAAGAAATCCTTTCGTTCTATCAAAACTTTTGCACTATACATGACTTTTATACCTTAGCACAAAAGTTGTGTGAGCTTGTAAGTGTGTTTTGTTTGTACATACATATTTTTAAATAAAGAAAAACGTACCATGGTAGAAGCATTAGGGTTAGGTTAGACCCGTTGTTGTCATCATCCTTATGATGCGCCATTTATTTGGGCCATTAGTTCATTAATTTTGTCACTCAAAATACTCATTGCCGAATCCATAATCGTCAAAAAATCATTCATTGTGCCGGCAGCTGGCGGCGGTGGTGGCGAAATTGGTACCACAAATTCTAAAAATTATGGTTAATTCTATCAGTTTTTTGTAGGTAGGTAGGTAAATTGGCACGTGATATTCACCTAATTAAATAGATTCTTTTGAAATATATAAAAGACTTGGGATGAAAATAAAATAAGGTAGGGATATGCGTATAAAATAAGGTAGGGATAAAACGCACAAAGGCGATTGTTTGATATAATGACAAAGGCTCGTACGGCCCGTGTTTTACAATCAGTATTATGCAAATAACTAGTATATAGTAGTTTTATATGAGTTATTTATTAGTTAGCCATAGGATTCGAGAATCTAAATGGGCACTAGTACTAGCTACTTGAAGCTCCGAA